>LR738713.1:146020385-146062101 GCA_902687465.1 Secale cereale | reverse complement strand
ATGGTGGTATATGGCAGTGGTGGTGGTATGGCAGCAGCGATGAATATGGTGCGGCGCCGGCGTGACAAACTGTGAATAGAACTCGAAACTCTACAGAACTAGACGCTAAGACCAGCAACTCGACACGACGATGCAACCGCAAATTCAACTAAGCAAACACGGAAAAGATTATGCAATGGCTCAGACTGGTTCGGATATGATGAACTAACCCTATATTATTTTTGGCTTTTTCGTGGACTATAGGTATGAAGAACAGACTCGATCTAATCTATGAAAAACTGTAAAATCTCACCGAGCAACCTGGAAATCTGATACCACTTGATAGAGGCAAAGGTGTCCCATCTTTCGATGAGATGGTGATTATCGTTTTTGGAGGAGTAGACTTTGATGATCCGACTACGAACGTGCGAGGAAGTCACGCCTTAGCAATCGCTAAACCAACTCCGAGAGGTTATTGACCATGCCGGAGCACGATCAATCTGACCACGAGGGTCTATTTCCTACAAGCAAACGAAGAACAAGCAAGAAACTGAGATTGCAATCTGGATATTGCAAATATAAGAGGAAAGATGTATTGATCAAGGTGGGTTCTGTGACGCCTTTGTCTGGTCGTTGAACACAAACAAAGTACGCAAAGTTACAACTATGGTGAACTTTAAACTAAAAAAAACCCCAAAGTCTAAACGACGCCCTAAGGGCTGTATATATGGAGGAAAAGGGGGGAATTTCATGGCCCTTGGAGGAGGGGTCTCAAACCAACCCTAACTCTTGTTTTCCCACACATACGGACTCTAAAAACAGCCTATACTCAAGTATTTCAAAATTACATGGGCTTGGCCCAATAATAAGGTGACGCAGCACCTATAATAGCCTCTAGACGAAATTTATGAAGTGACATCTTGTATATTTCGTCCAAGGCTTCACGCACTCATTATGGTGGCTTCAAAGTCCTGAAATCATCACGTGTAACTCCGTTTTTGTTCCCCTTGTGCATGCCATCATCTCTATGCTTGATCTTGATCCAATGTTCATCCTTCTTGTCCAAGCTAGGCCCTTAATTTGTAAGCAAGACAAATGTATCCAATTTAGGTAGCATCATATTCTCATGAACATTAGAATCATTACCAAGAAACAAAAGTACATGGTAATTTAATTAGCATGCACGAGCTCTAGTAATTGGTCATGTATATGTATCAGTTGGGGCTGTGGGTGTAACCTTGTTAGTGATGTCCTCATCATCCTCCCCTTCTTGAATTGAGGTCGTCCTTGACGGAAGCTCATATTACTCACCCAAGTAAGGCTTCAATTCTGCAATGTTAAATGTGGGACTAACCCCAAAATCTGCAGGCAGCTCAAGTTTATATGCATTATCATTTATTTTCTCTAACACCTTATGAAAGGATCGATATGGTTGACTAGAGGGGGTGAATAGGCAACTAACAATTTTAGCTTTTCTTGACCAAATTAAACTTAGCATCAAAATAGGTTGACTAGATGTGCAACTATGTTGGCAGCCTATATAATGCAACAAGTACAAGTACACAAGCAAGCAATGGGGACTAACACAATAAAGCTTGCACAAGTAAAGGTGAGAGATAACCAAGAGTGGAGCCGGTGGAGACGAGGATGTGTTACCGAAGTTCCTTCCCTTTGAGGGGAAGTACATCTCCATTGGAGCGGTGTGGAGGCACAATGCTCCCCAAGAAACCACTATGGCCATGTATTCTCCTCACGCCCTCACACAATGCGAGATGTCGTGATTCCACTATTGGTGCCCTTGGAGGCGGCGACCGGACCTTTACGAAAAAGGTTTGGGATCTCTCCACAACTGAATTGGAGGCTCCCAATGAAACCACGGAGCTTCACCACAATGGAATGTGGCTCTGAGGTGACCTCAATCGTCTAGAGTTCTCAAACACCAAACAGTAACAAAATCCACACAAGAGAGTATGGGGGGAGCAAATATTCTTTGGTGGAAGTAGATCTAGGTCTCCTCCTTCAATCCCTAGAAAATCAACAAGTTTGAGTGGCTAGAGAGAGAGATCAGGCAAGAGCGCTTGAGTGGCATTAATGGTGAAGTGAGAGAGATGAGGTAAGTGTGGTAGGTGGAAGAACCACTCTTATATAGCAAACCCTAAAATCCAACCGTTACAGCGAAAACAACACTGCAGTGGTACAACCGGGACTCACAGGTTACCTGCAGAAACCCCAGCAAGCGGTACAACCGGACCTGCAGGCGGTAGTACCGGTTGTGAAGCACAACCGGAACAACCGCCCAGCTACCGCTCAACCGCCGCATTGGAACAGTAGGGTGTCACCCCTGAGTGCGGTGATCAAGCGGTATAGGACCGGTGCAACCGCCTGGCCCTGGACACTTGGGTGTCTAAGTCCCAAGCGGTAGAACCACTCATGGCACTGGTAGTACCGGTATGCGGGGCACAACCGGACCAACTGGGCCACCACCACCCGAGTACCGCATCAAAACAGAAATCGGGCTGGTTGTTGAGCGGTACTTGGCCGGTACAACCGCCAGAGACACCGGCAGTCAATTTTAAGCAAGGTGGCGGTACAAATGCCCAGGAGCAGTGGTACAACCGCTTGGTTATGACTGGGTTGTTCAACCCCAGGGTATCACCCCTGGGGCAGTGGTTGAGTAAGTGCCAAGAGCCAGCGGTACAACTGCTCGAACGAGCGGTACAACCATTGGGAAAACACAGTAAGCAGTTGAAAAGAAAGGGAGCTCTCTCTCACACACAAGACGGAAGGCAACGAGGGGGTGGCAGAAGTGTACGTGCAAGGATTTCCCCCAACTCCTTCCAATGTGGATTCCCTCTTAATAGTACGGGTTCCCTACGACCAAAGAGATAAACACGTAGAAAACACCGTCTTCGATCTTTTCCTTCCAAAGAGAATAGCAAACCGATGTAAGCCTAACCATCAAGAACCTGAAGCACTTAGCACAAGATTAGACCAACAAAGGGTTGTCATCATCATCCAAAACATAAATAAGGGAAATGCCCTTACAATCTCCCCTTTTTTGGTGGATGATGACAACAACACGATTCGCAAGAGAGAGGTCTAAAAAATATAGACGGGACTCCCCCTAGATGTGTGCCCTAGTGTGATATTGCTATTGGAAAGCAAGTGCGTACATTGGGGGCAAGACTCCCCCTAGATTTTATAGACCCACCACTCCTACTAGACATGCGAGGATAAGCGATAAGCACATATTAGGAGAGTAAATACTATAATGTATAAATAACAACATTAATGATAATAATGATAATGATGATAAATAGAGGAGCGCATGTCTCACACCATGCAAGTCGAGATAAGCAACAAGGAAACAAGGTCCACGAACTAAAGTTCAACACGACGCGCGAAAGAACAAAACACAAAACCAAGCAAAGCAACACCCATGAAAATCCCGAGACCTAATAGAACTCTCTCCCCCTTTGGCATCAAGAGACCAAAAAGGAAAAGAGTAAAGCTAGCGCCCCAGAGCTCAGTCGTCGTCCTCTGAATCCCCGGTCGCATCTAGATCCTCATCCGCATCAGACTCCTCATCATGGTCCCGATCCGAGTCCTCCATGATATCATCAACAGCAGCAAAGGAGGTGTAAGGCTGGCGAGGAGCCTCATCATCAGACCAAGTGCTGTGCGCAGAGATCCATCGCTCCTCCGTTGTGATGCTCTTTTCACAGCCACTCTTAATAGGCATGTTGAGGTGCTTCATCATAGCAATCTGACGACGCCTAGCATGCTTCTCATTGACATGGGCCTCACACATCTACTTCTGAATGTCATTCTGGAGGCAGAAGGTCTTCTTGAACTTGGCAGTGAGCTTGGCCACCCAAGAGGGCTTGGCCACCCAAGAGGGCTTGGCCCCTGGCTCCATCTCAAAGTCCTCATCCTCTGAAGTGGTGTAGACATCCGTGGGATCATTAGCGAGAAAGCGAGGCTCGGCATGCTTCTTCTTCTTGAGTTGCTTGACCTCATGCACAGTAAGATTATATGGAGAAGTGAGGAGCTCTCTAGGACGGCGAACAACCCAAACTGAGTTCAGAAAGCACATGACAAACGGAGCATAAATAGGGACCTTTCTGTAGATGACCATGTTGTACATCTCGTACCACAACCAGTTGGACACGTCAAACGTTGCACCAGAGCCCACTTTGGTCTTCATAGCAACCATCAAGTCCATAAGGTAGCCATGAATCTCATCTTGATTGCCACCTTGGGCAAAAGCACATTGCAAAACACGTGATGCATGATGTCATAGACCTTCTCAAGATCCTTGGATTCTCCAATAATGCAACGGCCCCTAATGTACAGGGGAGCGAGTTTTTCTTTAGGCATGGAATCAGGATGGTCGTGAGGACGAATGTCACCCCTCCCTTCAAGGCCGGTATTGTCATACCCAATAGCATTGCAAAAAGCCATCCAGGGAACTTGAAAGAGCTCATCACGACACATGAATGTGAGTGTGCGCTCATCATCTTCTCCAAAATGAATAGTGGCATAAAACTGATGGATAAGTTGAACATCAAAGTCACAGTTGACTGCCATGAGCTTGACCAAATCAAACTCCTCACAAAGAGCCAAAGCCTCACCAAAATACTCCAAGTTGCTCCACCAATGATCAAGATTGATGGTCCACTGCTTGGCATACCTATTCTTGTTGTGCTCAAAAAGTTCATGAACAATCATCACTTGCATCTCATTCCGGAACTGAATGGTGGTCCAATGAGGTGCCATGGGAACCTCATATGGATTCTTCATCCAGAACGCTTCACAATCATTGGCTTTCCACCGGTGCAAGGGCATACCCACATGTTGCTTGGCAGTTGAAGACTTCTCACGGCGAGGGGGTTTGGTGGGAATCACAACCTCTTGTTCTTCATCAGACTCAGCCGGGCGCTTGCATCACCTAGCCCTCTTCTTGGTCTTGCGAGGAGCAGAGCGAAAACCAGAGCCACATATACACATACACGATAAGAACACACGAAACCCAGCAAAGATGAGAGGATTGCACACATGAACAGAGGAATAGATAGATTGCAAAACAGAGAAGACATAATAGTGCTACGGGGTTCAGAAACCGTGGTTGTACCGGTTCTTTGACCGGTAGTATTGCTCCGGCGGTTGTACCGCCCTCTCGAGGCGGTAGAACCTCTAGAAAAGTGGTACTACCAGTTGAAGAAGGTCTAAACACGAGATTTGAATCACACAAACACTATTCTAACTTCTAATAGATGCAAACTACGCAGGTGGCATATATAGATCTCTTCCACCCAATAGTTTGAACAATAAACGCGGAATGTCAAGTAATTCCCTAAAACAAGGGAAAGATCCCTAGAACGAAGAACGATGGAAACGGGGCATTACCAGCATCCATGGGAAGAGATCGGGAAGGAGGGGGCCTCCATGGAGCGGATCCACGGAGAGCCCACGGATCCGGAGCACGATGAGTACCCCGGGGCAGTGGCAATGGGGACCGGCGTCTAGGGCATGAGATAGAGGAGGGAAGGGGAGGGGAAAAGAAAAACCCCTTTGGTCCCGACCCTATATATAAGAGCGTAGCCGCGAAGCGGTTGTACCGCATCAAGGGGCGGTTGTACCGCTTCCTAGTAGTAGCTAGTGGTTGCAGGCGATACTTCCATTGCCTGGAAGGCACCGGTAGTACCGCCTGGAACCAACCGGTAGTACCGGCTAGAAGTTCAGTGTGGGGTCGAGTGGTGGAACCGCTTACACCCCTGGGAGTCCTCCTGGGATGGTACAAACCGAGTGCACCAGCGGTTGAACCGCTCATGACACCGGTTGTACCGCCCAGTCAGCATTACCAATGCCAAGAACAATATGTGTGCAGTAGGATTTGATGGTTTTAGGGGATGGAGAAAGGTTTGGGATAGAGCACGACACTGGAATATAGTGAGATGATATCCAAGAGAACAGAAAACAACCACCGAGAGAAAACCCAACTTAGAGACCACAACACCTAGGGCCTAAAACACGACTAAGGCAAAAACAACAAAGACAAAACATGAAACACAACCTCTCCCAAGAGAGGGCAGTGGCTGGAGCCACCTATGTTTGAGTCAATTGGTATGGCACCGCGAAGAATTATCCTTGGGCCCATGACCAAAACTCATCTTCGAAGCACAAGTACCATCAAAAATGGCTAAGGTGAAAGAGTTGATCAATTTTATGCATAAAGGGGGGAGGAAGAGTTCATTGAGAGAACAACACTCCCCCTATGTCCATGCCTACACCTAGAACAAGATAACACGATGAGTATGGGGAGGTGTGCACAGCTTTAATCCACATTGCTCAAATCTATGATATTCAGCTCATGCCTTAACTCGCGAAATCTAGCTTCATCCAAAAGCTTCATGAAGATATCTGCAAGGTTATCATGAGTGTTGACATAGTGAACATCAATTTCCCCTCGCCGAATATGCTCCCGGATGAAGTGATACCAAATCTCAATATGCTTTGTCTTGAAGTGTTGCACCGGGTTGAGAGAAATCTTGATGGCACTTTCATTGTCACACCAAAGAGGCATTTTGTCACAAATGACACCGTAATCCTTTAAAGTTTGCCTCGTCCATAGAAGTTGTGCACTACAACTACCGGCCTCCATATACTCCGCTTCGGTGGACGAGAGAGACACAGAACTTTGCTTCTTAGAATACCAACTCACCAAAGAGCAACCAAGGAATTGGCACCCTCTGGAAGTGGACTTCCTATCCACTTTGTCTCCCGTCCAATACGAGTCTGAATAGCCTACAAGCTTGAAGTTTGCTCCTCTTGGGTACCATAAGCCAAAGTTTGGGGTATGAGCCAAATATCAAAAGATTCGCTTGACTGCCACAAAGTGGCTTTCCGTAGTTGAGGCTTGAAACCGTGCACAAATTACCACACCCAACATGATATCCGGTCTAGATGCACAAAGATAAAGCAAGGATCCAATCATAGAACGATATACCTTTTGATCCTCCGCTTTACCATTGGGAGCAATGTCAAGTTGGCACTTGGTAGGCATTAGAGTAGTGGTCGGCAGGACATCCTTCTCTTCTTTGTTTGATTTCGAACCCGAGGAAGAACTTCATCTCTCCCATCATGGACATCTCAAACACTGCGGTCATGAGTGCGGCAAACTCATCATTGAAAGCTTTTATAGGTGAACCAAAGATAATATCATCAACATATACTTGGCATACAAACAAATCCCCTTTGACCTTCTTAGTAAAAAGAGTGGGGTCGATTTTCCCAATTTCAAACCCACGATCTTGCAACAACTCGGTAAGATGCTCATACCATGCACGTGGGGCTTGTTTAAGGCCATAGAGCACCTTATCGAGTTGATACATGTGATTGGGGAACTTAGGATCCTCAAACCCCGAGGGTTGTTTGACATACAGCAACTCATTAAGAGGACCATTAAGAAAAATACTTTTCACATCCATTTGTTGCAATTTAAAGTTATGATGAGAAGCATAGGCAAGCAACAAGCGAATAGATTCAAGGCGAGCAACGGGGGCAAAGGTTTCACCGTAGTCGATACCCTCGACTTGGGAGTAGCCTTGAGACACCAAACAAGCCTTCTTGCGAAAGACAATCCCGTGAGAATCTTACTTGTTCTTAAAGATACATTTGGTTTCAATGACATTATGGTTCTCCTTCGGCCTTGGCACCAAACTCCACACCTTGTTGCGCTCGAAGTTATGGAGTTCTTCATACATGGCGTTGAGCCTATCGGGGTCTTCGGCACCTCATAGACCTATTGGGGTTCAACACAAGAGACAAACGGATGATCAACACAATAGTTTGCTATTTGTCTACGGGTGCTTACCCCCTTTGTAATGCTTCCAAGGATATTCTCCATGTGAGGCTCTCTAGAAGCGAGCCTGGAAGCAACTTTGGCAGCACGACACTCCAGTTGTTCTTCAAGTGTTAGTTGAGGTGCTATTAGTTGATCATTTTGAGCGTCATCATGAACTTGTTCTTGATCTTGAGCTTGCTCTTGATCTTGAACATGCTCGGGAGACGGAACTTGGCCTTGTGCATCACTTGGTGGATCAACACCATCTTGCGGTAGATCTTGCACTTGGCCTTGTTCATCGGGTTGAGGGCCTTCACTTTGTTCTTCGGAAGCGTGTGGATCTTGGGTTGGTGATGGTTCCACTTGAGTGGAACATTGTCCTTCTCCTTCGGCCACAAGGGGTTCCTCAATGGGTAGGATATGACCAACACCCGTTCTTCTTATGGCTTGAGGAGGAATTTTATCACCTACATCACAAGTACCACTTTGCTCCACTTGGGAGCCGTTATTCTCATCAAACTCTACGTTACATGTCTCCTCAATGAGGCAGTTGGACTTGTGAGGACACGGTAAGCATGAGAGTTTGTAGCATAACCAACAAATATGCCCTCATGAGCTCTAGCTTCAAATTTAAACAAACGAACACCTTTCTTTAGTATGAAACACTTACAACCGAACACCCGGAAGTACTTGAGGTTGGGATTGGTACCGGTAAGTATATCATATGGAGTCTTGTTCAAGCCCTTGTGGAGATAGATCCGATTGGATGCATGACAAGCGGTGTTGATGGCTTCGGCCCAAAAGTTGTACGGAGACTTGAACTCCGCCATCATCGTCCTTGCCGCATCCATCAAGGTCCGGTTCTTTCTCTCCGCCACACCATTTTGTTGAGGGGTATAAGGTGTGGCATATTGATGCTTGATCCCCTCATCACTAGGGAACTCATCCAAGGTGTAATTCTTGAACGCGGTGCCATTGTCACTTCGAATCATCAGGATCTTTGCATCATGTTGACGTTGAGTTTCATTTGCAAAGTTGATGACAGTTTGTTGGGTCTCACTCTTCCTCTTGAAGAAGTAAACCCAAATGTATATTGAATAATCATCTACAATCACCAAGCAATACTTTCTACCCCCAAGACTATCAAAGGATGGAGGCCCAAAGAGATCCATGTGAAGGAGCTCTAAAGGTCTCGTCGAGTAGATGATAGTTGTGGGAGGGTGAGCCTTCTCATGTAGCTTTCCTTCGATACAGGCACTGCAAGCACGATCTTTGGAAAAACTAACATTTGTTAGTCCACGGACATGGTCCCCCTTGAGAAGACTTTGCAAAGATCTCATATTGACGTGGGCTAAACGACGATGCCAAAGCCATCCCACGTCAACTTTAGCCATTAGGCCTGTCGCGGTTTTAGTGGGTCGCTCCGAGAAGTTAACCACATAGAGACCGTTCTCGACATGCCCAACAAAGGCTACTTTAAGAGTCTTGCTCCACAAGAGGGCCACGGTATCAATATCAAAGAATGTAGCAAAGCCCATGAGTGCAAGCTGACAAACGGATAGTAAATTGTATGCAAGGGACTCAACAAGCATGACTTTCTCGATCGTGAGATCATGAGAAACGACAACCTTTCCAAGCCCCAATACCTTAGAAGATGAAGCATCACCCCATTCGACATTGGTGGCCATAGATGAAACTTTGTGCATGTCCACCACCAAGTCTTTGCTTCCGGTCATATGATTTGTGGCTCCACTATCGAGCAACCAAGATCCCCCACCAGAGGCAAACTCCTACAAGAGGTCAATGCTTGGATTTAGGTACCCATTTTGTAATGGGTCCTTTGAGGTTAGTAAAAAGGGTCTTAGGAACCCAAATAGACCATTCAATGTACTCATAAGAAGAATCAACAAATTTATAAAAACATGTCCATCACTAGCACGGCATAACACATAAGATGGGTTAAAGTCGCCGGCTTTGTTGGAAGGAGCGGCAATGTTTTTCTTGACTCCACTACCCTCCACATTGTTCTTCTTCATCTTAGGAGTACCCTCTCCCTCCTTCAGAAAGGTTTGCTTGAGAGGAGGGGGTTTCTTGGTCTTGTCATTCTTCTTCTTCTTGGGCTTGGGTGCAAACCCAATTCCCTCCTTGGCAACAACTTCCTTTTGATTGCTCAAAAGATCGTTGAGGTTCTTCGTATGCATGACACAAGGCCTTTCTCAAGTTGCTTCTTTAACTTGGCATTCTCTCCAACAAGATGCTCATGCTCGCAACATAGGTTAGTAGCATTAGCATTATCAATTAAAACCATGCGAGGAAAAGTGTTTTTCTCCTTGGTTAGCGAAACTTGAAGTTGATCATGAGACTCTTTGAGGCTAGAATGTACACTCTTCAAGACCTTTTGAGCCTTGTCAAGTTTATCAAACTCCTCCTTCAGTCTAGCATGGTCAACCACAAGTTTTGCCTTCTCGGAATTGATCACAAGAGAGACAACTAAAGCATGATCAAGATCTTTCTTTAATTTAGCATGATCATTGTTGTGTGACTCCTCAAGAGCCAAACGACGACCACGCTCTTCCTCAAGAGCATTAGAGAGATTTGATATCTCATTGGCATAGTCTCGACTATGACCCTCCATTTTAGAGATGGTCTCCTCGTGGGCCTCAATCATGTCATTGGCTTCACCAAGTAGAGCAACAAAGTGCTTCTTGGGTTTACCTTTGAGCTTACTCATAAACAACTTAAATATATTTTCCTCCTCCTCCGCCCCCTCATTCTCATCAATGCAATCCGTCAAAGAAGGATTAGAAGTGATGGTAGAATTGATGTTGGGGTTACCTTGTTAGTGGCTTTAGCCATGAGGCACTTAGCGGTGATGTTCTCATTTGGTGAGTCGAAGAGGGATGACCGTGGGGTTGTTTCTATAGCAATGGTGGCCATGGTAACCATATCGTCATCTTCTTCTTCATCGTCATCCTCATCATATTCTTCTTGGGCCACCAATCCTTTGGGAGGAGTCTTCTTACTGAAGTTGTTCCTGTTGGGATAAGACTTGGCCTTGTCCTTTCGGGTAAGCTTGCCTCCATTGTCTTCACTTTTCTCATATGGGCAATCTACAACAAAGTGACTCACATTGCCACAATTGTAGCACGTCCTCACTCGTTGCTTTCCCTTGAAGCCACTTGAATTGTTCTTGTTGAATTTGGGCCTTGAATTCTTCTTGTTGCCCCAAAATTGTCGTGATGCAAGAACCATGTACTCATGATAGGCGTATTTGGTGTCTTCTGGGCAACACTCGTCTTCATCCTCTTCTTCCACACAAGCCTTGGCCTTCAACGCAAGGTTGGGCTTCTTTGATCGTTGAGCACACAACACCGCATTGTCGGCGGTCTTGTCCAAGATCCTCATGGCAACGAACTCATCCAACACTTCACTTGAGGACAAGGTGTGGAACTCCGGTCTTTGGCGGATGACCGAGGACATGGCCTTGTGGTAAGGCTTCATGGCCTTGAGAAACTTACGCTTTATCCAATTGTCATATGTATCCTTGCTCCCATGATCTCGAAGTGAGACCGCAAGAGTGGTTAATCTCCGTTAAAGTTCACGAGGATCTTCATCTTCGATCATGGCAAACTCGTCGGCTTCATCTTGCACAACTTCATAGTTTGAGCGTTGAATGCTTGCGCTTCCCTTGTACAAGGAACCAACATGCTCCCATGCTTCCTTGGCCATGGAGAAGGGTAGAAGATGTGCAATATCTTCGGGAGGGATGGCTTCTTGAAGAATGCAAAGAACGGACTCGTTGAATTGATGATCTGCGGCTTCTCTTGGAGTTAAGTTATAAGGCTCATGCGGGTAGAAACCTTGCTCAATGATTCTCCAAAGATTAGTAGAACAATGGTTTAAATGACGTTTAAAATGAAACGTACAAGTAGCAAAATCAACATTTTTCACAAACTTAGGAGGAGGACCAATCGAATTTAGATGCGGGGTGGGAACGGGTCCTCCATAATTGATGGGAGGTGCGGAATGAGCAAAGATGCCACTCCCATTCTTAGTCACCGGGAATTGCTCACTACTAGCTTCTCCCTTATCGGGAATAGCATCTGACATGTTGTTAGTCGGACGAACCACTTCCAACGGTGCGGTGGGTAATTTAAGACCCTCAAGAAATTCTTTGAACATGCCTTTGACCTTGGTCGTCAATGAATCTTTCAATGTGTCCAAAGCCACATTGAACTCCTCACAAAAGACCGAGGGTCCCCCATCGGATGTAGACAAGGACGGATTTCCACTAGAGTGTCCCTCCGCCTCTACTACGTTGTCACCCATACTCTTTGGACGGTAAAGTCCTTAATAAAGAAACCTGGTTTTGATACCAATTGAAAGGATCTATATGGTTGACTAGAGGGGGGTGAATAGGCAACTAACAATTTTAGCTTTTCTTGACCAAATTAAACTTAGCAACAAAATAGGTTGACTAGATGTGCAACTACGTTGGCAACCTATATGATGCAACAAGTACAAGTACACAAGCAAGCACAAGGGACTAACACAATAAAGCTTGCACAAGTAAAGGTGAGAGATAACCAAGAGTGGAGCTGGTGGAGACGAGGATATGTTACCGAAGTTCCTTCCCTTTGAGGGGAAGTATGTCTCCGTTGGAGCGGTGTGGAGGCACAATGCTCTCCAAGAAGCCACTAGGGCCACCGTATTCTCCTCACGCCCTCACACAATGCGAGATGCCATGATTCCACTATTGGTGCCCTTGGAGGTGGCGACCGGACCTTTACAAACAAGGTTGGGGCTCTCTCCACAACTGAGTTGGAGACTGCCAATGAAACCACGGAGCTTCACCACAATGGAATGTGGCTCCAAGGTGACCTCAACCGTCTAGAGTGCTCAAACGCCCAAGAGTAACAAAATCCACACTATAAAGTATGGGGGAAGCAAATATCCTTTGGTGGAAGTGTAGATCTAGGTCTCCTCCTTCAATCCCTAGCAAATCAACAATTTTGAGTGGCTAGAGAGAGATTGGGCAAGAGAGCTTGAGTGGCATTAATGGTGGAGTGAGAGTGTCGGTGTACAAAAGTAGGGGCGCTCCTCTGTACCCCTCACTTGTGCATGGGCAGTCAGAGCCACGCCTGCGACCACACCTAACAAGGCAGAGGAGGGAAGCCAGAGACACAAAGTTACCAGAGCAACACGAAGACGGTGGCACAAGAAGGCCAAACAAGAAGGCAGGCCCCCCTAGCAAGACCCTTGCCGGGAGGGCCTACATGCCACCGGCAAGACCCCTTGCCGGGGGGGAGGGAAACTCACCCAAAACACCTCCGTTGCATCCACCCATGAGCCTAGGAGCTCCAGCATCATCAGCAGCATTGGAACCAAGGCTCGGGAAGTGCCCACGTGATGACATGCAGATCTTTGTAAAGACAGGGGTCCATGACTCCTAAGATGGGAACCAGAAGACAAGGCGATCACAAGCCTCCTTGCCGAGGATGCCCACGAGGCCCCGACAAAGGCTCCTCGCCGAAGACACCTCGAAGCCCCGGCAAGCCTCTTGTCGAGGACGCTCACAGAAGCCCCGGCAAGCCTCTTGTCGAGGACACTCACAAAGGCCCCGGCAAGACCATTGCTGGGGACGGACGCAGGACCGCGACAAGCCCTTGCCGCCACATCGTCGCCCCAGCTCGGCGGCCAACCCACTATCTTAGGCAGGTACCCACGTGGCAACACGTGTTTCTTGGTCCAGCTGGTCAAGCACCTGCGTGGTGGCATGCAGATCTTCATGAAAACCCTACCACCACGCCATCTCAGCTGCCTGCCCCACTGGCCAAGATGCGCGTCGCAACCAGACGGAGCGGCCGCGGACGGGACGGGCCTCGTTTTCGTCCCCGATAAAGCGAGTGGACACCTAAGTAGCGCATTTAATGCGTCTTGTCCCGTAATGGCATGAGATAAGCCTGCGCACTGTACACCTTTCCACCTCCTGTGTGCCACTGTGGCAGCCCCTTTTTGACTATAAAAGGAGGCCCGAGGCATACTGGAGAGGGATTCGGATCTTTTGGGCTTGACATGCACCGAGCTAGTTCAAGAACTCAAGAACACTCAAATACACACCAAAACAGGACTAGGGTATTATGCATTCAAGCGTCCCGAACCTGGGTAAACGATCCTTGTACTTACTCTTAGACCCACTCTTTGCTCAACCTCGCGCCCACCAACCATAGGAGGGATTCTAGTGATCCCATAGGTGTTGTTCTCCACCGACATCTTTGGCGCACCAGGTAGGGGGCGCAGTTGTGAAAATCCGTCTAGCAGTTAGTTTAACAATTCTTGATAACTATGGCTCCCAAGAAGAAGACGATCACGGCGATCGGTTCGTCTGGAGCCGAACGGCCCGTGCCGGCGCGGGCTGGCGACGGGGTGGTCGTGGATGGAAGCCGAGGTGCGACCCGCGAACACCCGCGTTGTTCCAGCAGCAGAAGCCTGGCGAGCGGCATCGTTCGTGCACGAGACGACGAGCCGCACGCCACCAAGTCCAAGGGCGGAGCCGGGCCCCCCGCAGGCGGCGCGGGGCCCTCCAAGAGCGGCGTCGTACCACGTATGGGCGACGCGGCGGCTGAGCAGCGTTGCCACGCTGAGGACCCCGAGCGCCACCGCGGAAAGAGCCCTGCGCATTAGTCGTGGGATGTAGAGGATCAACGTGCTCGCCGAGGCGCTAGCGAAAAGGCCGTACAGCTGCAGGACCGTGATAGAGCTCCTTCTAACATGGTTAGATGTCAGAGCACGTCACGGTCCATGCAGCTTTCACTGCCACCCACGCCAGCGGAGGCCATAGCGCACGCGTAGTTGCTCCTCGACTTCCCTCCTGCTGCGGAGAAGCTCGACAAGTGGAGAGCTACCATCTGGAGCCTCGTCGCCGTCGCCAACAAAGACGAGCCACGGCCAGTGGGGCCCTCTGGCCAACACTCTGTCGAGCAACCGCACGCCAGTGGTGGAAGGATCAGAGGCGCCGCAGCCACGATGCATTCTCCTCCTCCTCGCCAGCTACCACGAGCACCGGTCCATCGAGACGACGCTTGTGATAACATATCCATAGCGTCGTCCGACCCACAGACCCACCGTGATCTGTGCCAAGTCCTTCGAGAGTGTTCCCTTGAAGACGCTCGAACTACCATCGAGCGCCGGCGCGAGGCACGCCACCAGTCAGATAGGCGGGCAGGGCCCACTACGGACCACCCGGCACCGGGAGGCTGTGGAGGCTTACCTTACGAGGTAGGTTGTCCAGCCTTTACCCGCGAGCTGCGGCGTTTCCAATGGCCCATTCACCGCACCTTCAAGACTGACATCGGCGAGAAGTACAATGGCAAGACTCACCCTCAGGATTCCTCAACATCTACACCATCATGATGCAGGCAGCCGGAGCATGTGACGACAAGGTGCTTGCCAATTACTTCCTGTTGGCACTTACACCTAACGTCATGTCATGGTTGATGCACTTGCCAGTAGATTCTATTTCTTCCTGGTCGGATTTGTGCCATGAGTTTGTTGGCGCCTTTACGGGAGGCCACCAGGCTCATGGCCAGGCAAGCGATTTGCGAGTCATCCCCCAGAAAGAAGGTGAAAGCTTGCGCAAGTACATACAGAGATTTAGCCGAGTGAAATACAACATCCCAGACATTCATCCCGCTGCCATCATCAGCGCATTCCATCAGAATGTGCGCAACCGCAAGATGCGTGAGGAGTTGGCGATGAATAAAGTCAAGGATGTGGCCAAACTCTACGTTCTGGCCGAAAGATGCACTCGGGTTGAAGAGGGAAGGAAGTACCCCGGCGAAGACGCCGGTGTGGAAACCGATTCCTCAGACGAAGACGCCGTCGCCCCGGCAAAAAAGGGCCGACGCCGCAACCGGAAACACAAGGGCAAGGCCATGCTTGCCGTCGAGGGGTCCGACGACACCGGCGCTGGCAAGAAAACCAAGGCAGACGACCCCGGCAAGGAAATCGCCGGGTGTGTCGCCTGCTGGGCCTTGGCGGCTGCCGACAAGCCAGGAAGGTCCGACAAGCAATACTGCAAGATCCAACGCACCAAAGGCCATGACCTCCGGAACTGCCGACAAGTCGAACAGCTCGCAGAGAAGCAAAAAGCCAAATATGAAAGGAGGGACAAGGATAAGGGCCAGGACGGTGCTGAGGGATCCGGCAAGAAATGTGGCGGCCAGCCTAGCCGCCACGACAAGGATAACCAACAAGAAAGGCCCGCCTGGGGCCTGATACGTCTCCAACGTATCTATAATTTTTGATTATTCCATGCTATTATTTATGTAGTCTTGGATATTCACTTTTATATCATTTTTGGGACTAACCTACTAACCCAAAGGCCCAGTCCAGATTGATGTTTTTTGCCTATTTCAGGGTTTTGCATAAAAAGAATATCAAACGGAGTCCAAACGGAATGAAACCTTCGCAAGAGATATTTTTGGAGAAAATCACACCAGAGGACTTAAGAGCCACGTCAGGGGTGCATCGAGTGGCCCTCGAGGGTGGGGGCGCGCCCCCCTTCCCAGGGCGCGCCCCCTGCCTCGAGGCCCACTCAAGCGTCCCCCGGTGCCCTTCTTCTTCCTATATAAGTCCACGTACCCCAGAAACTCCGTGAACAGAGAGAAAACCCTAATTCTACCGCCGTAGCTTCTGTTCCCGTGGAGATACCATCTTAGAGCCTGTTCCGGAGCTCCACCGAAGGGGATCCATCACGGAGGCCTTCATCATCATCATCATCGCCCTCACCATGAGTTGTGAGTAGTTTATCACAGACCTTCGGGTCCATAGCTAGTATCTAGATGGCTTCTTCTCTCTCTCTCTGGATCTCAATACAAAGTTCTCCTCGGTCTTCGAGGAGATCTATTCGATGTAATCTCTTTTTGCGGTGTGTTTGTCAAGATCCGATGAATTGTGAGTTTATGATCAAGGTTATCTATGAAAGATATTTGGTTCTTCTCTGAACTTTTTATGTGTGCTCATAATATCCTTGCAAGTCTCTTCGAATTATTGGTTTGGTTTGGCCTACTAGATCTATAGTTCTTGCAATGGGAGAAGTGCTTGGCTTTGGGTTCAATCTTGCGGTGTCCTTTCCCAGTGATAGTAGGGGCAGCAAGGCACGTATTGTATTGTTGCCATCGAGGATATAAAGATGGGGTTTACATCATATTGCTTGAGTTTATCCCTCTACATCATGTCATCTTGCTTAAGGCGTTACTCTATTCGTATGAACTCAATACACTAGATGCATGTTGGATAGCGGTCGATGTGTGGAGTAATAGTAGTAGATGCAGGCAGGAGTCGGTCTACTTGTCTCGGACGTGACGCATATATACAATGATCATGCCTAGATAGTCTCATAATTATTCGCTTTTCTATCAATTGCTCGAAAGTAATTTGTTTACCCGCCGTAGAATATCGCTATCATGAGAGAAGCCACTAAAGAAAACTATGGCCCATGGGTCTATTCTCAACATATCAATCTATATCTACTTTACTTTTACCGCTTTTATTTGTTGTTTTATTAAACTAAAAATACCAAAAGTATAAACTATCATCTCTATCAGATCTCACTCTTGTAAGTGACCGTAAAGGGATTGACAACCCCTTATCGCATTGGCTGCGAAGTTCTTATTTGTTTGTGTAGGTGCGAGGGACTCGCGCGTGGTCTCCTACTAGATTGATACCTTGGTTCTCAAAAACTGAGGGAAATACTTACGCTACTATGCTGTATCTCCCTTTCCTCTTCGAGGGAATACAATGCGAGCTCAAGAGGTAGCAGGGCCGCGACAAGAAGCGAGAAGATGGTGATCGCGATGAGGACGACGAGTCCGGCGAGCAAGAGATCCAGAAAGCTACGGAGGCCATGTGCGTCGATGGTGGTGCCTCCCTGCATATCTCTCACCGCCAGCTCAAGCAGTGGGCGCGTGAGATCACAGCAGCGGAACCACCGTTCGATGCCCAGAAGCCGCTGAAGTGGTCCGGCACTCCAATCATCTTTGACACCGAGGATCACCCTAACCGGACAACTGCGGTCGGGTGCTTGCCATTGTTGGCGGGTTTCACCAACAATACGCAACCTCAAGGTGACGAAAATGCTGGTTGATGGCGGGTCTGGTCTGAACTTGATCTCACCCGTTGTGATCAAAAGGCTGTAAATTCCTGATGGAGACCTCGAGGAGACGGGCATGTTTCAAGGGGTCACCCCAGGAAGGAGTCAGCCCAAGGGTAAAGTCACACTGCATGTGACATTCGGAGGCGAACTGAACTATAGGACGGAGAGGGTTGTTTTTTATGTTGCCGAGATCCCCTTGCCTTACAATGGGATCCTCGGCCGCCCAACGTTGGCCAAGTTCATGGCAGCATCACATTACGCCTACAACACACTAAAGATGCATGGGCCGATATCCATCATCACTGTCCCCTCCGACTAGAAGGATGCGCTGATCTGCGCTGATCAGCTTTACCGGGAGGTAGTTGCGGCAACTGCCGCTAAAGCACTTGCTCCTGCCGCCGAAGCCTCAGGAGGGAAGAAGACTGGTAGGACCTCTCGCACCCACTCTGGCAAGCGCTCCTCTTTGGAGTGCAGTGCTCTCGTCGAGAACGTGCCAAAGAGCTCTACCGGCAAGAGCAAGAAATCCAGAGCTGCACCACCAGAGACCAATAAGGTGTCCAACAAGGAGGATGGCACGGGAGGGGCTTTCACCATAAGCTTCGCCCTCGACAGCAAATAGGAAGACACGCTCGTCACCTTTCTGTGGACGAATGTAGACGTGTTTGCATGGCAAGCATCCGACATCCCCGGCGTTCCCAGGGAGGTGATTGAGCACCATCTTGTTGTCTGCCCCATGCGCGACCCGTCAAGCAGAAGGTTAGGAAGTAAGCTCTGGAGTCGTAAGAGTTCATCAGAGAGGAAACCAAAAAGTTAGAGGTGGTGGGCTTAGTGAGAGGAGTACTCCATCCAACGTGGTTGGCCAATCCGGTGGTGGTGCGCAAGGCAAATGGGAAGTGGAGACTGTGTATTGATTACACACACATCAATAAGCCTTGTCCAAAGGACCCTTTCCCGTTGTCGCGCATTGACCAGATTGTAGACTCCACGTCCGGATGTGACTTGTTATCATTCCTTGACGCTTACTCAGGCTACCATCAAATCTTCATGACAAGAGAAGATGAAGAGAAGACAGCATTCATCACCCAATGTGGTACGTATTGTTTCATACGGATGCCTTTCGGGTTGAAGAGTGCTGGCTCAACATTTGCAAGAGCAGTCCAAATTGGTTTTGAGCCTGAGCTAGATAGAAATATGCTAGCCAATATGGATGATATAGTGGTCAAAACCAAAAACAAAGCAACGCTCGTACAAGATTTGGAAGAGACGTTCGTGAATTTGCGCAAGATCAACCTTAAGCTGAGCCCTGTGAAGTGTGTCTTCGGCATTCCGTCTGGCAAGCTTCTCAGATTCTTCATGTCACAATGTGGGATCGAGGCGAATCCAGATAAGATCAAGGCCATCGACCAGATTGAAGCACCCAGGCGGGTCAAGGATGTGTGTCGGCTTGCTGGCTGCGTTGCCGCCATGAGCAGATTCATCTCCAAATCTGCCGAGCGCGCCCTTCCCTTTTTTAAGATCTTGAAAAAGGCAGGCCCAATGGAGTGGACCCAGAAGCCGAAGCAGCACTACAAGATTTGAAGAAATACCTCTCCTCTACGCCGATACTGGTCGCGCCCAAACCACAAGAGCCGTTGTTGTTGTATCTAGCAGCAACGAATCAAGTGGTCAGTGTTGCACTAGTAGCCCAGAGGAAGGTCACTACAGAAGCGATAACAACGACAGACACTGATACCACTGGGGCTAAGGCGACACAATCAAAAGAAGTAGTGCAGAAGAAGAAGATGATGCAGCACCCAGTTTACTTTGTCAGCTCCCTCTTGCAGGGGGCTAGGTCGAGGTACTCCGTTGTGCAGAAATTGCTCTTCGGCCTCTTTATGGCCTCGAGGAAGCTGCGTCATTACTTCCATGCACACGAAATTACCGTCATCACCCGCGTCCCATTGCAGCGGATATTGCATAACGCAGATGCGACTGGGAGGATTGTGGAATGGGCCTTCGAGCTGTCGAGCTTTGGTTTGAAGTTTGAAAGCACTTCGACGATTTAGAGTAGAGTCTTGGCGGAGTTCGTTGCAGAATGGACCTCAACACCTGACGAAGAGATCCAAGAGACTACTCTCCCCAGCAAGGAAACGAGTCGCAACTCGGTTATGTACTTTGGCGGGGCTTTCTCGCTGCAAGGCACCGGTGCTGGTGTGCTGCTCATTGCACCCATCGGAGAGCATCTCAAGTACGTAGTCCAGATGCACTTCCCCAGGGAGATGTCGACGAACAACACTTCCAAGTACGAGGGACTACTTGCTGGTCTCAGGATCGCGGCAGACCTCAGAATCAAGAAGCTCATCATCAGAGGTGATTCGCGGCTTGTCGTATAGCAAGTTAACAAAGATTACCAGAGCCCGTTGATGGAGGCCTACGTAGATGAAGTGAGGAAGATGGAGGAGCATTTTGACAGTATACAAGCAGAGCATGTTCCCCGAGCGGAGAACGACATCGCCAACTACTTGACAAAGGGCGCCGCCCTCAAACTGCCTGTGGAACCAGGTACCTTTGTGCTTCGATTAACTCGGCCATCCGTTGAACCATCGACCGAGCAGAACAAGCGAAGGAAATCAGGCCCCGGCAAGTACTTTCCCGCCGATCCCCCAGGGGTCGCCGGCAAAGATTTTGTCGGGGACGCTGAGCCTGCCATAGGGGAACAGACTCTGGTAGGGCGTCAAGCCCTGGCCGTGGAGCCAATCGCTCCCATGGCAGCGGAGATGCCTTTGGTCCTTGCCATCGAGCCCCAGGCTCCGGCATGGGCACAACATACCGTCCAATTCCTCCAAACCGAGGAGCATCCTGAGGAGCAGGACGAAGCGGAGAAAGTAGCCTGTCGGTCCGCCATGTACTAGTTCATCGACGACGTCCTGTACAGAAAAAGGCCGAAACGTGTGAAATTGAAGTGCATTTCCCGGGAGGAAGGACTGGAGTTGTTGGCAGAGATACACGGAGGCATATGTGGCTCCCGCATAGGGTCAAGGGCCCTTGTCGGCAAGGCATTCCGGCAAGGTTTCTTCTGGCCCACTACCCTCCAGGATGCAACGACACTAGTAACCAAGTGTGAAGCATGTAAGTTCCATTCAAACAAGCTTCATCAACCAGCTCAAGCTCTCCAAACAATCCCTCTTTCCTGTCCATTCTCGGTCTAGGGGCTCGACATATTGGGCCCCTTTCCCCGTGCTGTCGGGGGCTTTGAGTACTTGTACGTTGCAATCGACAAGTTCACAAAGTGGCCAGAGGTGGAAGCAGTGAGAAAGGTGACAGCACAATCAGCCATCAAGTTCTTCAAGAGCCTAGTCTGCCGATTTGGGATACCAAACAGAATCATCACCGACAACGGCACGCAGTTCACAAGCGACACCTTCATGCAGTGTATTCAAGACCTCGGTAGCAAGGTATGCTTTGCTTCTGTTGTGCATCCTCGAAGCAACGGCCAGGCGGAGAGGGCAAATGCTGAAGTACTGCAAGGCCTCTGGACAAGAACTTTTGATAGACTGCACAAGTGCGGAAGGCACTGGATTAATGAGTTACCGGCAGTTCTTTGGTCAATCAGAACGACACCAAATCGAGCCACCGGCCAGACACCTTTCTCCCTCGTTTACGGGGCGGAAGCAGTTCACCCTACGGAACTCACATACGGGTCACCCCGAGTGCTCGCTTATGATGAGCTTGAGCAAGAGCAGCTGCGCCAAGATGACGCAACGCTCCTCGAGGAAGATCTGAAGGAAATATGCCCTGGAGGCAATAATAAAGTTCTTATTTATATTTCCTTATATCATGATAAATGTTTATTATTCATGCTAGAATTGTATTAGCCGGAAACTTAGTCCATGTGTGAATACATAGACAAAACAGAGTGTCCCTAGTATGCCTCTACTAGACTAGCTCATTGATCAAAGATGGTTATGTTTCCAAGCCATAGACATGAGTTGTCATTTGATCAATGGGATCACATCATTAGGAGAATGATGTGATGGACAATACCCATCCATTAGCTTAGCACTATGATCGTTTAGTTTTACTGCTATTGCTTTCTTCATGACTTATACATTTTCCTATGACTATGAGAGTATGCAACTCCCGAATACCGAAGGAACACCTTGTGTGCTATTAAATGTCACACCGTCACTGGGTGATTACAAATATGCTCTACAGGTGTCTCCGAAGGTGTTCGTGGTGTTGGCATAGATCAAGAATATGATTTGTCACTCCGAGTGTCGGAGAGGTATCTCTGGGCCATCTCGGTAATACACATCATAATAAGCCTTGCAAGCAAATGACTAATGACTTAGTCACGAGATGATGTATTACGGAACGAGTAAAGAGACTTGCCGGTAACGAGATTAACTAGGTATGGTGATACCGACGATCGAATCTCGGGCAAGTAACATATCGATGATAAAGGGAACAACATATGTTGTTATGCGGTTTGACCGATAAAGATCTTCGTAGAATATGTAGGAACCAATATGAGCATCCAGGTTCCGCTATTGGTTATTAACCGGAGATGTGTCTCGGTCATGTCTACATAGTTCTCGAACCCGTAGGGTCCGCACGCTTAACGTTTGATGACGATTGGTATTATGAGTTTATGAGTTTTGATGTACCGAAGGTAGTTCGGAGTCCAGAATGAGATCACGGACATGATGACGAGTCTCGGAATGTCCGAGATGTAAAGACGGATATATTGGACGACTATATTCGGACATCGGAAAGGTTCCGAGTGATTCGGGTTTTTTCGGAGTACCGGAGAGTTACGGGAATTCGCCGGGGAGCATATGGGCCTTATTGGGCTTTAGGGGAAAGAGAGAGAGGAGGATGCGCCCCCCCCCCCCAAGGCTTAGTCCGAATTGGACTAGGGGGAGGGGTAGCACCCCCTCCTTCCTTCTCTTCTCTTTTCCCTTTCCTTCTCTCCTACTCCTACTACTTGGATGGGCTCCTAGTTCTACTAGGAAAGGGGGAATCCTACTCCCGGTGGGAGTAGGACTCCCAAGGGCGCGCCATAGTAGAGGGACGGCCCTCCCCCTCCTCCACTCCTTTATATACGGGGTTGGGGGCACCCCATAGACACACAAGTTGATCAGTTGATCTCTCCCAACCGTGTGCGGTGCCTCTCTTCACATAAACACACCTCGGTCATAACGTTGCAGTGCTTAGGCGAAGCCCTGCGCCGGTAGCTTCATCATCTCCGTCACCACGCCGTCGTGCTGACAAAACTCTCCCGTGAAGCTCTACTGGAACAACAGCTCGTGGGACGTCATCAAGCTGAACGTGTGTTGAACGCGGACGCTCTGTACGTTCGGTGCTTGATCGGTTCGATCGCGAAGACGTTCGACTACATCAACCGCGTCACTAGATGCTTCCGCTCCCGGTCTACGATGGTATGTAGACACACTCTCCCCTCTTGTTTCTATGCATCTAGTAGATAAATCTTGCGTGATCGTAGGAATTTTTTCGAAATACTACATTCCCCAACAGTTGCATCATGAGCCAGGTCTATGCGTAGATGATATGCACGAGTAGAACACAAGTGAGTTGTGGATGATACTAGTCATACTGCTTACTAGCATGTCATACTTTGATTCGGCGGTATTGTTGGATGAAGCGGCCCGGACCGACATTACGCGTACGCTAACGCAAGACTGGTTCTACCGACGTGCTTCGCACACAGGTGGTTGGCGGGTGTCAGTTTCTCCAACTTTAGTTGAATCGAGTGTGGCTACGCCCGGTCCTTGTGAAGGTTAAAACAGCACATACTTGACGAAAAATCATTGTGGTTTTTGTATGCGTAGGTAAGAACGGTTCTTGCTAAGCCCGTAGCAGCCACGTAAACTTGCAACAACAAAGTAGAGGGCGTCTAACTTGTTTTTGCAGGGCATGTTGTGATGTGATATGGTCTAGACATGATGAGTTATACGTTATTGTATGAGATGATCATGTTTTGTAAAGTTATCGGCAACTGGCAGGAGCCATATGGTTGTCGCTTTATTGTATGAAATACAATCCGCCATGTAATTGCTTTACTTTATCACTAAGCGGTAGCGATAGTCGTGGAAGCAATAGTTGGCGAGACGACAACTATGCTATGATGGAGATCAAGGTGTCGCACCGGTGACGATGGTGATCATGACAGTGCCTTGGAGATGGAGATCAAAATCGCAAGATGATGATGGCCATATCATGTCACATATTTTGATTGCATATGATGTTTATCTTATTATGCTTCTTATTTTGCTTAGTACGGCGGTAGCATTATAAGATGATCCCTTACAAAATTTCAAGGTACAATTGTTCTCCCTGAGTATGCACCGTTGCGAAAGTTCATCGTGCCGAGACACCACGTGATGATCGGGTGTGATAAGCTCTACGTTCAAATACAACGGGTGTAAGACAGTTTTGCACATGCAGAATACTCGGGTTAAACTTGACGAGCCTAGCATGTACAGACATGGCCTCGGAACACAGGAGACCAAAAGTTCAAGCGTGAATCATATAGTAGATATGATCAACATAAGATGTTCACCATTGAAAACTACTCCATCTCACATGACGATCGGACATGGTTTAGTTGATTTGGATCACGTGATCATTTAGATGACTAGAGGGATGTCTATCTAAGTGGGAGTTCTTTAGTAATATGATTAAATTGAACTTTAATTTATCATGAACTTAGTCCTGATAGTATTTGCAAATTATGTTGTAGATCAATAGCTCGCGTTATAGCTCCCCCTATGTTTTTTGATATGTTCCTAGAGAAAACTAAGTTGAAAGATGTTAGTAGCCATGATGCGGACTTGTTCCGTGATCTGAGGATTTTCCTCATTGCTGCACAAAATTATCATGTCCTTGATGCACCGCTAGGTGACATATCTATTACAGGAGCAGATGTAGACGTTATGAACGTTTGACAAGCTCGGTATGATGACAACTTGATAGTTTAGTGCGTCATGTTTTACGGCTTATAATCGGGACTTCAAAAATGTTTTGAACGCCACGGAGCATATGAGATGTTCCAAGAATTGAAATTAGTATTTCATACTCATGCCCGTGTGGAGAGGTATAAGACCTCTGGCAGTATGTTGCCTACAAGATGGAGGAGAATAGCTCAACCAGTGAGCATGTGCTCAGATTGTGTGGGTACTACAATTACTTGAATCAAGTGGGAGTTAATCTTCCAGATAAGATAGTAATTGACAAAGTTCTCTAGTCACTATCACCAAGTTAGTAGAACTTCGTGATGAACTATAATATGCAAGGGATGACGAAATTAATTCCCGAGCTCTTCGCGATGCTGAAATCGGCGAAGGTAGAAATCAAGAAAGAGCATCAAGTGTTGATGGTTAACAAGACCACTTGTTTCAAGTAAAGGGCAAAGGGATAGAAGGGTAACTTCAAGAAGAATGACAAGCAAGTTGTCACTCCCGTGAAGAAACCCAAAGCTAAACTCAAGCCTGAAACTAAGTGCTTCTACTGCAAAGGAAATGGTCACTAGAAGTGGAACTGCCCTAGATACTTGGCGGATAAGAAGGATGGCAAAGGGAACAAAGGTATATTTGATATACAGATTATTGATGTGTATTTTATTAGTGTTCATAGAAACCCCTGGGTATTTGATACCATGTCAGTTGCTAAAATTAGTAACTCAAAACAAGAGTTGCAGAATGAACAGAGACTAATTAAAGGTGAAGTGATGATGTGTGTTGGAAGTGGTTCCAAGATTGATATGATCATCATCGCACACTCCCTATACTTTCAGGGTTAGTGTAGAACCTAAATAAATGTTATTTGGCTTTTGCGTTGAGCATGAATATGATTTGATCATGTTTGCTGCAATACGGTTATTCATTTAAAGTCATAGAATAATTGTTATTCTGTTTAGATGAATAAAGCCTTCAATGGTCATACACCCAATGAAAATAGTTTGTTGGATCTCGATCATAGTGATACATATATTCATAATATTGAAGCCAAAAGATGCAAGGTTAATAATGATTGTGCAACTTATTTGTGGCACCGTCGTTTAGGTCCTATTGGTGTAAAGCGCATGAAGAAACTCCATAGTGATGGACTTTGGGAATCACTTGATTATGAATCACTAGGTGCTTGCGAACCATGCCTCATGGGCAAGATGACTAAAACTCCGTTCTCCAGAACAATGGAGTGAGCAATAGATTTGTTGGAAATCATACATACTGATGTATATGGACCGATGAGCGTTGAAGCTCGCGGCGGGTATCATTATTTTCTGACCTTCACAGATGATTTGAGAAGATATGGGTATATCTACTTGATGAACCACAAGTCTGAAACATTTGAGAAGTTCAAAGAATTTCGGAGTGAAGTAGAGAATCATCGTAACAAGAAAATAAAGTTTCTACGATCTGATCGTGGAGGTGAATATTTGAGTTACGAGTTTGGTCTTCATTTGAAACAATGTGGAATAGTTTCACAACTCACGCCACCCGGAACATCACAGCATAATGGTGTGTCTGAATGTAGTAACCAAACATTATTAGATATGGTGCGTTCTATGATGTCTCTTACCGATTTACCACTATCATTTTGGGTTATGCATCAGAGACAACTGCATTCACGTTAAATAGGGAAACATCTAAATCTGTTGAGACGACGCCTTATGAACTATGGTTTGGCAAGAAACCATAGTTGTCGTTTCTTAAAGTTTGGGGCTGCGATGCTTATGTGAAAAAGCTTCAACCTGATAAGCTCGAACCCAAGTCAGAGAAATGTATCTTCATAGGATACCCAAAGGAGACTGTTGGGTACATCTTCTATCACAGATCCGAAGGCAAGATATTCGCTGCTAAGAATGGATCCTTTCTAGAGAAGGAGTTTCTCTCGAAAGAAGTGAGTGGGAGGAAAGTGGAACTTGATGAGGTAATTGTACCTTCTCCTGAATTGGATAGTAGTACATCACAGAAACTAGTTCCAGTGATTCCTACACCAATTAGTGAGGAAGCTCATGATGATGATCATGAAACTTCGGATCAAGTTACTGGTAAACTTCGTAGATCAACCAGAGTACGTTTCGCGCTAGAGTGGTATGGCAACCCGGTTCTGGAAGTCATGTTACTAGACCATGATGAACCTACGAACCATGAGGAAGCGATGATGAGCCCAGATTCCGCAAAATGGCTTGAGGCCATAAAATCTGAGATGGGATCCATGTATGAGAACAAAGTGTGGACTTTGCTTGACTTTCCCGATGATCGGCAAGCCATTGAAAATCAATGGATCTTCAAGAGGAAGACCGACGCCGACGGTAATGTTACTGTCTACAAAGCTCGACTTGTTGCGAAAGGTTTTCGACAAGTTCAAGGAGTTGACTACGATGAGACTTTCTCATCCGTAGCGATGCTTAAGTCTGTCCAAATCATGTTAGCAATTGCCGCATTTTATGAAATCTGGCAAATGGATAACAAAACTACATTCTTTAATGGATTTATTAAAGAAGAGTTGTATATGATGCAGCCAGAAGGTTTTGTCAATCCTAAAGGTGCTAACAAAATAAGCAAGCTCCAGCAATCCATCTATGGACTGGTGCAAGCATCTCAGAGTTGGAATATACACTTTGATAAGTTGATCAAAGCATATAGTTTTATACAAACTTGCGGTGAAGCATGTATTTACAAGAAAGTGAGTGGGAGCACTACAGCCTTTCTGATAAGTATATGTGAATGACATATTGTCGATCAAAACTGATGTAGAATTTTCTGGAAAGCATAAAGGAGTGTTTGAAAGGAGTTTTTTCAAAGAAAAACCTCGGTAAAGCTGCTTACTTATAGAGCATCAAGATCTATAGAGATAGATCAAGGCTTGATAAGTTTTTTCAATGAGTACATACCTTGACAAGATTTTGAAGTAGTTCAAAATGGAACAATCAAAGAAAGAGTTCTTGCCTGCGTTGCAAGGTGTGAAGTTGAGTAAGACTCAATGCCCGACCACTGCAGAAGATAGAATGAAAGTCATTCCCTATGCCTCGGCCATAGGTTCTATAAAGTATGCCATGCTGTATACGAGACCTATTGTATACCCTGCCCTGATTTTGGCAAGGGAGTACAATTTTTTTATCTAGGAGTAGATCACTAGACAGCGGTCAAAATTATCCTTAGAGGCCTAAGGAAATATTTCTCGGTTATGGAGGTGATAAAGAGTTCGTCGTAAAGAGTTACGTCGATGCAAGCTTTAACACCGATCTGGATGACTCTGAGTCTCGATCTGGATACATATTGAAAGTGGGAGAAATTAGCTAAAGTAGCTCCATGCAGAGCATTGTAGACATAGAAATTTTGCAAAAATACATACGGATCTGAATGTAACAGACCCGCTGACTAAACTTCTCTCATGAAGCAATACATGATCACACCTTAGTACTCTTTGGGTGTTAATCACATGACGATGTGAACTAGACTGTTGACTCTAGTAAACCCTTGGGTAGTGGTCACATGGCGATGTGAACTATGGGTGTTAATTCACATAACGATGTGAATTATCGGTATTAAATCACATGTCGATGTGAACTAGATTATTCACTCTAGTGCAAGTGGGAGACTGAAGGAAATATGCCCTAGAGGCAATAATAAAGTTGTTATTTATATTTCCTTATATCATGATAAATGTTTATTATTCATGCTAGAACTGTATTAGCCGGAAACTTAGTACATGTGTGAATACATAGACAAAACAGAGTGTCCCTAGTATGCCTCTACTAGACTAGCTCATTGATCAAACATGGTTATGTTTCCAAGCCATAGACATGAGTTGTCATTTGATCAACGGGATCACATCATTAGGAGAATGATGTGATGGACAAGACCCATCCGTTAGCTTAGCACTATGATCGTTTAGTTTTACTACTATTGCTTTCTTCATGACTTATACATGTTCCTATGACTATGAGATTATGCAACTCCCGAATACCAGAGGAACACCTTGTGTGCTATCAAAATCACAACATAAATGGGTGATTGTAAAGATGCTCTATAGGTGTCTCCAAAGGTGTTCGTGGTGTTGGCATAGATCAAGAATAGGATTTGTCACACCGAGTGTCGGAGAGGTATCTCTGGGCCCTCTCGGTAATACACATCATAATAAGCCTTGCAAGCAAATGACTAATGAGTTAGTCACGAGATGATGTATTACAGAACAAGTAAAGAGACTTGCCGGTAACGAGATTAACTAGGTATGGTGATATCGACAATCAAATCTCGGGCAAGTAACATACCGATGACAAAGGGAACAACGTATGTTGTTATGCGATTTGATCGATAAAGATCTTCGTAGAATATGTAGGAACCAATATGAGCATCCAAGTTCCGCTATTGGTTATTAATCGGAGATGTGTCTCGGTCATGTCTACATAGTTCTCGAACCCGTAGGGTCCGCACGCTTAACGT
Source organism: Secale cereale (assembly GCA_902687465.1). Lineage (NCBI taxonomy): Eukaryota > Viridiplantae > Streptophyta > Magnoliopsida > Poales > Poaceae > Secale > Secale cereale. Next base: position 146,032,667 of record LR738713.1, on the reverse strand, counting down.
TTGATGACGATCGGTATTATGAGTTTATGAGTTTTGATGTACCTAAGGTAGTTCGGAGTGCCGGATGAGATCACGGACATGACGAGGAGTCTCGGAATGTCCGAGACGTAAAGATCGATATATTCAGACATCGGAAAGGTTTCGAGTGATTCGGGTATTTTTTGGAGTACCGGAGAGTTACGGGAATTCGCCGGGGAGCATATGGGCTTTATTGGGCTTTAGGGGAAAGAGAGAGAGGAGGCTGCGCCCCCCCCCCCCAAGGCTTAGTCCGAATTGGACTAGGGGGAGGGGCAGTGCCCCCTCCTTCCTTCTCTTCTCTTTTCCCTTTCCTTCTCTCCTACTCCTACTACTTGGAAGGGCTCCAAGTTCTACTAGGAAAGGGGGAATCCTACTCCCGGTGGGAGTAGGACTCCCCAGGGCGCGCCATAGTAGAGGGCGGGCCCTCCCCCTCCACCACTCCTATATATACGGGGTTGGGGGGCACCCCATAGACTCACAAGTTGATCAGTTGATCTCGCCCAACCATGTGCGGTGCCTCTCTTCACAGAAACATACCTCGGACGTACCGTTGCAGTGCTTAGGCGAAGCCCTGCGCCGGTAGCTTCATCATCTCCGTCACCACGCCGTCGTGCTGACAAAACTCTCGCGTGAAGCTCTACTGGATCAAAAGCTCGTGGGACGTCATCAAGCTGAATGTGTGCTGAACGCGGAGGCTCCGTACATTCGGTGCTTGATCAGTTGGATCGCGAAGAAGTTCGACTACATCAACCGCGTCACTAGACGCTTCCGCTCCCGGTCTACGAGGGTACGTAGACACACTCTCCCCTCTCGTTGCTATGCATCTAGTAGATAGATCTTGCGTGATCGTACGATTTTTTTTGAAATACTACGTTCCCCAACAAGATCATCTTTGGGCGGCTGTGCGAGCAGCGCGCTACCAGCAAGCCTTGCGCCGCTATCATAGGCTCAAGGTTCATGCCCGAAGCTTTGAGGAAGGGGACCTTATTCTTCGGCACGTTCAGTCGGCCAAGAATTCCAACAAGTTGACGCTGAAGTGGGAAGGCCCTTATCGGGTAATACGAGTCACCAGGCCGGGCGCAGTCCGCCTGGAGACCGAAGATGGTATTCCAGTGAGCAACTCCTGGAACATCGAACATCTTCACAAGTTTTACCCATAAGGCGCGGTTGCTGGGCTTCCCAGCAAGCCACCCTTTTGTACAAGCTTTGCCGGCAAGGCATGTAACCCTTCATACAAAGCCAGGCACAGACCCTGAGCATAAATAAATGAAGCGCTCGCACCCTGAGTTTTAGCATGCATGCTAGGTTGAGTCTCTTTCTCTGTTAGGGTTGATAGTGCTTGGCGGCGGCTAACCCCTAGCATAGAGGTCGAGTATGCATCTCTCTATTTCCTTTCCATCCTCTTGTTCACAGGATGCGTGGACATTTCTGCTGAGCTATTTGGAAGAAAGAGGACGAGCCGACGCTTCGACCCCAGCAAAACCAAGGTTGCCGGGGGCTGCAGGTCCAAGGGTCAGGCCGCGGCAAGACAAGGTTGTCGGGAGCTACAAGACTAGATAATTCTTTCATCCCCCACTCCTTACTTCCGTATGAAACTTGAATGTACGAGACTTTGTTCGCTCTTATGCCATCATGCTCCCCTTTTCCCTGTGTCCAACAAACTTTGTTTTGAACCAGAACTCGGTAGTAGTGTGATGGGAAGGGAGCAGGCGAGGGGCCTAATCCTACTCTGCTCCTACTTCCGCCAAGGGCGTGCATACGGTCGAGCTATGGAGCGGGGGGGCGGCAAGGCCTGTTGCCGGGGTATGATGTTTATCTTAAGATAACAAGGATCTGTTCCTTGGTGTGGCTCCTGCCTGCGCACAAAAGAAACCCGGCAAACACCCTTCTCTCCATTAATATGTTGTACACAAGTACAATTCGTACGGAATGCGTACATGACCGAGGGGGTTACAAGATTTGAATCCTACAATGGCCCATAGGCTTAAAAACTAAAAAGATATAAGATGCCCGTAATCCGTTTCTTGTCCCTCTCCTCAGGAAATGTAGCAAGATGGCAAAGGGCTAAGGGAGCGCCTAGTCGAAGTGCGAGCAGCTGAAAGCACCAAGAGAACATCCCGGTCGTCGTCCCGAAGAAGGCTGGCGACGATGGCGCTGGGAGAAGAGCCGAAAGATGGGGCAGCGGGCCAGTGATGCGCGAGTTGATGCACGCGTACTCCGACATGACACTCGCCGCCCACCTTCTTCGTCTTCTCCGGCCTCCCAACGCCAGCCGCCCAAGGAGACGACCCCTAGAAGTTTGAGGTGCTGGCGATGCAGATGATAGTGCTGCCGGCATCGCCCAAGGACGGCGTGTCCGCCACCTAGTCGGACCCATCATCCTCCCGCTCGCTGCCCTCGTCGTCGATGTCACTGTCCTCCCCATCAATATCGCTTGGGGAGGAGTTTTCGTCATCGGTCGACTTCTCCGCATAGCACCCTAGCCTGTGTCCCGAGCGCCCGAAGACCTTGACAGAGAGCAGATCACTCTCCGCTAACCTGAAGTAGAGGACGTGCCCCTTCATCAAGCAGTGGGCACGCGCGAAGGTATTCCACCCCCCGACGGAGGAGCATTACATGGAGAGCGGGGAACTTGGTGTTTACCCACATGGCACCATGGTACCACCCCTCCATGTGAAGCCTCAACCTCGATGGTTGATCGACCTCCAACACCCTCGCGAATGCTTCAGGAAGACGGAGGCGACTACGCGGCGGCTCGCGCAGTTGCAAGATGAACTCCAGCGCCCGTGTCCCTGACATGGCCGCGTGGGGAGGCAGGAGGAGACGGCGAAGGAGATGGAGACGGGGAAGATGACGGCGTGGGTGTAACCCGACCTCGCCCGCCTCTACCTCGACCGCCTCGCCGGCCACGACCCCGGTCGGCGCCTCGACCTCCAGCACGACCCTCGTCTTGGGCATCCGACTCTTCTTTGACCGCCACCGCCCTCTGACGAGAGGACGAACAGGTCGCCTCCATAAGGGCACGGCCACGGCCACGCCCTCTCGGCATATCTTGGGGAGGGAAGGAATCGAACTGGAAGAGGATGAGTAGAGAGGGGGAGCATCGTTCCTCTCCCCCTCTTTATAGAAGGGCGACCGCCCAAATCAATAAGTCCACGCGCCGGAGGCACAAGAAAACAAGACCGACCCGCTGCTCCAATCAGCGGCCCCCAACCCTCCGCCTCGGTGTTAAAGCATGCACCCTCTGCGTCCGCCGCCTGCCCTCCCCGATGCATGAGGGACATGTGGCAAGCAGATAGGGGTTCAGATGGCACGTGGTACGACCATTTTCGCACCCCGTGATCGTAGGGCGACCCGAGTCCACTTAGTGAATGAGCCGTGCACCCGCAATTTCCTCTATTTTTTATGAGGAGAACGCGAACCGTCTCTTTACTATTTGGAACCACGAGATGATGCAAGCATGTTGCGGTCATCCCACGCACGACCCCCACGTCAGTGCAGATCATGGGGAAGCGCGAACACCGGAGGAGTTACTACAGTAAAAAGGGATCCAACCCCACTGCCCGCGCACCATTCTGGGCCTAGCCCAACAACGCATCACGCTTATGTATGGCCCGGGCCCGGGGGCTCCTGTCGGTGTACAAAAGTAGGGGCGCTCCTCTGTACCCCTTACTTGTGCACGGGCAATCAGAGCCACGCCTGCGACCACACCTAACAAGGCAGAGGAGGGAAGCCAGAGACACAAAGTTACCAGATTAACACCAAGACGGTGGCACAAGAAGGCCAAACAAGAAGGCAGGCTCCCCCCGGCAAGACCCTTGCCAGTGGGGCCTAAACGCCCATGGCAAGACCCCTTGCCGGGGGAAGGGCAACTCACCCAAAACACCTCCGTTGCAACCACCCTTGAGCCTAGGAGCTCCAGCATCATCAGCAGCATTGGAACCAAGGCTCGGGAAGTGCCCACGTGATGACATGCAGATCTTTGTAAAGACAGGGGTCCATGACTCCTAAGATGGGAACCAAAAGACAAGGCGATCGTGAGCCTCCTTGCCTAGGATGCCCACAAGGCCCCGACAATGGCTCCTCGCCGAAGACACCCCGAAGCCCCTGCAAGCCTCTTGCCGAGGACGCTCACAGAAGCCCCGGCAAGCCTCTTGTCGAGGACGCTCACAAAGGACCTGGCAAGACCCTGGCTGGGGACGGACGCAGGACCGTGACAAGCCCTTGCCGCCCCATCGTCGCCCCAGCTCGGCGACCGACCCAGTAGCCTAGGCAGGTACCCACATGGCAACACGTGGTTACTGGTCCAGCTAGTCAAGCACCTGCGTGGTGGCATGCAGATCTTCGTGAAGACCCTACCACAATGCCATGTCAGTTGCCTGCCCCGCTGCTTGGACACGCGTCGCAACCAGACGGAGCAGCCGCGGACGGGACGAGCCTCATTTACATCCCCGATAAAGCAAGTGGACACCTAAGTAGCGCATTTAATGTGTCTTGTCCCGTAATGGCATGAGATAAGCATGTGCACTGTACACCTTTCCACCTCATATGTGCCATAGTGGCAGCCCCTTTTTGACTATAAAAGGAGGCCCGAGGCATACTGGAGAGGGATTCAGATCTTTTGGGCTTGACATGCACCGTAGCTAGTTCAAGAACTCAAGAACACTCAAATACACACCAAAGCAGGACTAGTGTATTACGCATTCAAGCGGCCCGAACCTGGGTAAACGACCCTTGTACTGACACTTTAACCCGCTCTTTGCACAACCTCGCGCCCGCCAACCGTAGGAGGGATTCCAATAATCCCATAGGTGTCGTTCTCCACCGATAGAGAGAGGCAAGAGGTAAGTGTGGTAGGTGGAAGAACCACTCTTATATAAAAAAACCTAAAATCCAACCGTTATTGCGAAAACAGCACTGCAACGGTACAACCGCTCCTTGTACCGGTACAACCGCTCCTTGTACCGGTACAACCGGGACTCACGGGTTACCTTCAGAAACCCCATCAAGTGGTACAACCGGACCTGCATGCGGTAGTACCGGTTGTGGAGCACAACTGGAAGAACAACCACCCAGCCACCGCTCAACTACCACATTGAAACAATAGGGTGTCACCCCTGAGTGCGGTGATCGAGCGGTATAGGACCGGTGCACTTTCCAAGGTTACCAAACAAACGAGCGGTACAACCGCTGGGAGAACACAGTAAGTAGTTGAAAAGAAAGGGAGCTCTCTCTCACACACAACATGGAAGGCAACGAGGGGGTGGCAGAAGTGTACGTGCAAGGATTTCCCCCAACTCCTTCCAATGTGTATTCCCTCTTAATAGTACGGGTTCCCTACGACAAAAGAGATAAACACGTAGAAAACACCATCTTTGATCTTTTCCTTCCAGAGAGAATAGCAAACCGATGTAAGCCTAACCATCGAGAACCTGAAGCACTTAGCACAAGATTAGACCAACAAAGTGTTGTCATCATCATCCAAAACATAAAGAAGGGAAATGCCCTTACACCTTAAAAGGACCATCTACACGTGGCATTAGCTTTGACTTGCGCAAATTAGGAAACATATCCTTATGCAAATGTAACCAAACAAGATCTCCAGGTGCAAAGACAACACGTTTTCTACCCTTATCTCCAACAAGTTTATATTTAGCATTCATGCGCTCAATATTTTCCTTAGTTAACTCATGCATTTTTAAGATCAATTCAGCACGTTGTTTAGCATCAAAATTAACCTTCTCCGAAGATAGAAGAGGCAACAAATCAATAGGTGCACGAGGTAGGAAACCATAGACAATTTCAAAAGGGCACATCTTAGTAGTAGAATGCAATGAACGATTATAAGAAAATTCAATATGAGGCAAGCATTATTCCCACATTTTCTTGGTATACTTCAAAACAGCCCTAAGCATAGTAGACAAAGTTCTATTGACTACTTCAGTTTGTCCATCAGTTGGGGGGTGACAAGTAGTACTAAAAAGCAGTTTAGTCCCCAACTTAGCCCATAAACATCTCCAAAAGTGGCTAAGAAATTTAGTATCACGATCTGAAACAATATATTTGGCACACCATGCAAGCGAATAATTTCACGAAAGAACAAACCAGCGACATTAGCATCATCATCGCTTTTATGACATGGTATAAAGTGTGCCATTTTTGAGAACCTATCCATGACAACAAATATGCTATCCCTCCCCTTCTTTGTTGGTGGTAAACCCAAAACAAAGTCCATAGATATATCTTCCCAAGGAACACTAGGGACATGCAAAGGCATATATAAACCATGAGGATTGAGTCGTGACTTAGCTTTTTTACATGTAGTGCAGCGAGCAACAAAACGCTCAACATCTCGTCTCATCTTTGGCTAAAAGAAATGTGTACCAAGTACGTCCTCCATCTTCTTCACGCCAAAGTGTCCCATTAATCCTCCTCCATGCGCCTCCTGCAACAACAAAAGACGAACAGAGCTAGCTGGAATGCATAGCTTGTTAGCACGAAACACAAATCTATCATTAACGACGAACTTGTTCCATGTTCTCCGTTCTTTACAATTCTGCAATACATCTTTAAATTCAGCATCATGCACATATTGATCTTTGATGGTCTCCAAACCAAATATTTTAAAGTCAAGTTGTGAAAGCATAGTATAACGACGAGACAATGCATCAGCAATAAAATTTTCTTTCCCCTTCTTGTGTTTAATAACATAAGGGAAGGTCTCTATGAATTCAACCCATTTAGCATGTCTACAGTTCAGTTTTGCTTGACTTTTAATGTGCTTCAAAGATTCATGATCATAATGTATAACAAATTCTTTGGGCCATAAATAATATTGCCATGTTTCCAAAGTCCGAAGAAGAGCATATAATTCCTTATCATAAGTAGAATAATTTAGACTAGGCCCACTCAATTTTTGAGAAAAGTATGCAACAGGTTTACCATCTTGTAATAACACACCTCCTAACCCAATTCCACTAGCATCACATTCAAGCACAAAAGTCTTATTAAAATCAGGAAGTTGGAGTAAAGGAGCATGTGTCAACTTATCTTTCAATACCGTGAATGCTTCTTGCTGTGTAGTACCCCAAACAAAAGGCACATCCTTCTTTGTAAGCTCATTGAGAGGTGCAGCAATGGTGCTGAAATCTCTCACAAAACGCCTATAGAATCCAGCGAGGCCAAGGAAACTCCTCACATGTGTGCCCGTTTTGGGGTGCGGCCAACTCTCAATAGCTTCAATCTTGGCTTTATCAACCTCAGTTCCCTGTGGAGTAATAACATAGCCAAGAAAAGATACTCGGTCGGTGGAAAAGGTGCACTTTCCAAGGTTACCAAACAAATGTGCATCACGTAGAGCAATAAAAACAGCACGTAAATGTTCCAGATGTTCCTCCAAAGATGTAACGCCCCGGACACACCCGCCGGTGGTCGTTACTCCTGGCGGGATCTAGACTGGCCTCACATATCAATACTAGTCTTTTCTGCGCACTTTGTCCTCACTTGTGCGCACCCGGGAGCAACTTCCCGGTCGGTCACCCATCTTGAAACTACTCCAAGCTGAGCACGCTTAACTTTGGAGTTCTATCCGAATGGGCTCCCGGAAAAGAAGGAATTCCTTATTTATATGAGTAGTCTATCATCCCTAATAAGCCAGGCCATCACAAAAGATCTGCTATAAATCAATATATCATCAAAGTAAAGTGATATGTCTCGAGCGTATCTACTTATCCAAACCCTTTTGCCCTTGTTTTGGACTCTAACTTGCATGATTTGAACGGAACTAACCCGGACTGACGCTGTTTTTAGCAGAATTGCCATGGTGTTGTTTTTGTGCAGAAATAAAAAGTTCTCGGAATGACCTGAAAATCCATGAAGAATTATTTTGGAAAAAATAAAAAATACCTGCGGGAAGATCCAGACCAAGGGGCCCACACCCTGTCCACGAGGGTGGGAGCGCGCCCCCTCCCCTAGGGCGCGCCCCCTCCCCTAGGGCGCGCCCCCCTGCATTGTGGACCCCCTGGTGCTCCACCGACGTATCTCCGGATCCCATATATTCACTTTCGGGGAGAAAAAAATTGGAGAGGAAGAATTATCGCGTTTTATGATATGGAGCCGCCGCCAAGCCCTAATCTCTCTCGGGAGGGCTGATCTGGAGTCCGTTCGGGGCTCCGAAGAGTGGAGATCGTCGCCATCGTCATCAGCAACCTTCCTCCATCACCAATTCCATGATGCTCACCGCCGTGCGTGAGTAATTCCATTGTAGGCTTTGCTGGACTGTGATGGGTTGGACGGGATCTATCATGTAATCGAGTTTGTTTTGTTAGGGTTTGATCCCTAGTATCCACTATGTTCTGAGATTGATGTTGCTATGACTTTGCTATGCTTAATGCTTGTCACTAGGGCCCGAGTGCCATGATTCCAGATCTGAACCTATTATGTTTTCATGAATATATGTGTGGTCTTGATCCTATCTTGCAAGTCTATAGTCACCTACTATGTGTTATGATCCGGCAACCCCGAAGTGACAATAATCGGGACAACTCCCGGTGATGACCTTAGTTTGAGGAGTTCATGTATTCACTATGTGTTAATGCTTTGGTCCGGTACTCTATTAAAAGGAGGCCTTAATATCCCTTAGTTTCCAATAGGACCCCGCTGCCACGGGAGGGTAGGACAAAAGATGTCATGCAAGTTCTTTTTCATAAGCACGTATGACTATATTCGGAATACATGCCTACGTTGCATTGATGAACTGGAGCTAGTTCTGTGTCACCCTAGGTTATAACTTCTACATGATGAATTGCATCCGACATAATTTCCCATCACCGATCCAATGCCTACGAGCTTTTCACTTATTGCTTGTTGCTTATTTACTTTTCCGCAGCTACTATTACAAAAACTACAAAAACACTATCGTTACTTTTATTGCCGCTACCGCCACTATCATATTACTTTTGCTACTGAATTACCTTGCTGCAGATACTAAGTTTCTAGGTGTGGTTGAATTGACAACTCAGCTGCTAATACTTAAGAGTATTCTTTGGCTCCCCTTGTGTCGAATCAATAAATTTGGGTTGAATACTTTACCCTCGAAAACTGTTGCGATCCCCTACACTTGTGGATTATCAAGACTATTTTCTGGCACCATTGCCGAGGAGCATAGCTCTATTCTTTAAGTCACTTGGGATTTATATCTGTTGATCACTATGAAGAACTTGAAGGACTCAAAAACCAACATCTTACCCTCAACTACGAGGGGAGGTAAGGAATTGCCATCTAGCTCAGCACTTGATTCTCCTTCTGTTATGAGTAAATTTGCAACACCTACTCCTGCTATTGAATCTCATATGTCGTATGTTCTTAATGATGCCACTTTTGCGATGTATGATGAAACTACCTCTATGCTTGATAAAACTGTGCCACTGGGTGAATTTCTAGATGAACAAATTGCTAAGGTTTGGGAGAATGCAAATATTGAAACTGATGATATTTATGAAAGTGATTATGAAGCTTCTCCCAATAGATATGAATTGCCTGTTGTTCCTGAGGGTTATGTTATGGATGAAGAAACTGTTGGAGACTTTCTTGCTTGCAACGATAGATATGATCTTAATAAATTATTAGCTAAGCTGACAGAAAAGTCCATGAATGCTAGAATGAAACATGACCCTGCTTTCGCTACTTCACCTATCTGTGTTACTGATAAGGATTATGAATTCTCTGTTGATCCTGAGTTAATTACTTTGGTTGAATCTGATCCTTTCCATGGCTATGAGTTTGAAACTGTTGTGGCACATCTTACTAAGTTGAATGATATAGCCACCCTATTCACCAATGATGAAAAGATATGCTACTACTATATCCTTAAGTTGTTTCTGTTCTCGTTAAAGGGTGATGCTAAGACTTGGTTTAATTCTCTTGATTCTGGTTGTGTGAGTAGTCCCCAGGATATGATGTATTACTTCTCTGCTAAATATTTTCCCGCTCATAAGAAACAAGCTGCCTTACGGGAAATATATAACTTTGTGCAAATTGAAGAAGAGAGTCTCCCACAAGCTTGGGGAGGCTTCTCCAATTACTTAAAGTTTTGCCCGATCATCCTCTTGAGAGGAACGATATACTTGATGTCCTTTATAATGGACTAACCGATGCTTCCAGAGACCACCTGGATAGTTGTGCTGGTTGTGTTTTCAGGGAAAGAACAGTTGATCAAGCTGAATTACTATTGAATAATATGCTGGCCAATGAAAATAATTGGACACTTCCTGAACCAGTCCCTAAGCCAACTCCGAAGAAAAGAGGTGTTCTATTTCTCAGTCCTGAAGATATGCAAGAGGCAAAGAAATCTATGAAAGAGAAAGGTATTAAAGCTGAAGATGTTAAGAATTTACCACCTATTGAAGAAATACATGGTCTTGATAACACGACATAGGTAGTAAAGGTAAATTCTCTTTATAGATTTGATGAAGGTGATATTCCTCGTTATAAGTCTACTAGCCAATGCTTAGATGAGTTTGAAAATTTTATTGTGAAACAAGAAAACTTCAATGCTTATGTTGGTAGACAATTGCAACATAGTGCTTATATGATTGAACACTTGAGTGATTATCTGTCTAGAGTTAAAGGTGAATTGAAACTCATTAGTAAATATGATTCCATGGTTACCACTCAAGTAGAACAAGTACTTAAGGCTCGGAATGATTTGCTCAATGAATTAAATAGTAAGAATAATGATAATGCCATTAGAGTTGTGACTAGAGGTGGCAGAATGACTCGGGAACCTCTGTATCCTGAGGGCCACCCTAAGAGAATTGAGCAAGATTCTCAGAGAGCTAATTTAGATGCACCTAGTTCTTCTAAGAAAAAGAAAAAGAAAAATGATAGGACTTTGCATGCTTCTAGTGAACCTGTAGCTGACACACCTGAGAATCCTAATGATATATCTGTTTCTGATGCTGAGACACAATCTGGTAATGAACATGAACCTAGTGATAATATTAATGATGATGTTCATGATGATGCTCAACCTAGCAATGATAATGATATAGAGATTGAACCTGTTGTTGATCTTGATAACCCACAATCAAAGAATCAACGTTATGATAAGAGAGACTTTGTTGCTAGGAAGCACGGTAGGGAAAGAGAACCATGGGTTCAGAAGCCCATGCCTTTTCCTCCGAAACCATCCAAGAAAAAGGATGATGACGATTTTGAGCGCTTTGCTGAAATGATTAGACCAATCTTTTTGCGCATGCGTTTGACTGATGTGCTTAAAACAAATCCTTATGCTAAGTATATGAAAGATATTATTAACAACAAAAGAAAGATACCTGAAGTAGAAATTTCCACCATGCTTGCCAATTACACTTTTAAAGGTGGAATACCTAAGAAACTAGGAGATCTAGGAGTACCTACTATATCTTGCTCCATTAAAGGAAACTATGTTAAAACTGCTTTATGTGATCTTGGAGCCGGTGTTAGTGTTATGCCTCTCTCTTTATATCGTAGACTTGACTTGACTAAGTTGACACCTACTAAAATATCTTTGCAAATGGCTGATAAATCAACTGCTATACCTGTCAGCATTTGTGAGGATGTGCCTGTTGTAGTTGCAAATGTTACTATTCTAACGAACTTTGTTATACTTGATATTCCTGAGGATGATAGTATGTCTATTATCCTTGGTAGACCTTTTTTGAATACTTCAGGGGCTGTTATTGATTGCAACAAAGGCAATGTCACTTTTCATGTCAATGGTAATGAGCATACGGTACACTTTCCGAGGAAACAACCTCAGGTCCACAGTATCAATTATATTGGAAAATTTTCAACTATTACTATTGGAGGTTTTGAATTTCCTCTTCCTACTGTCAAGAAGACATATGACATTCTTATTGTTGGGGACATACATATCCCCATTGAGGTAACCTAGTGTTATTCGAAAATTCTCCGGTTTCATGTTATTCGGAAAGAGTTTATTAACAAGACCTGATCAACCTTGTTAATGGATTCCTTTTGATGAGGATGGGATAGGTGAATCTAGATAGCACCACCTTCTGTACCCTCCTTTTACTTTCTGTTAATTAGGATAAATAAAGCAAAAATAGTATTCTCTGTCTGTTTCTAGACTTATCGGTGCAAAAAAAATACCCCAAAAATAAAAGTTCTCCAAATGCCCTGAAAATTAAATATGATTTTTTCTAGAATATTTGAGAATATATGGCACAGAACACACAGCGAGGGGAGCCAGCACCTGGCCAC
>LR738713.1:145998794-146020344 GCA_902687465.1 Secale cereale | reverse complement strand
CCTCACAGAGCGCGCCCCCTACCTCGTGGGCCCCACATGGCCCCCCTCCACTTATTCTTGCACCCATACTCTTCTTCTTCCTCCCAAAAAAATCACCAACCAGCTCAAACCCGAGTTCTAGCTCATCTTGCTGCCATTTTTATCTCCTTGCTCAAAGCACCATTCACCAAACTGTTTGGGGAGATTGTTCCTTGGTATGTGACTCCTCCATTGGTCCAATTAGTTTTTGTTCTAGTGCTTTATTTATTGCAAATTTTTGCTCCTGTGGTGACCTTGTTCTTGAGCTTGCATGTCAAATTTCTTTAGTCCCAAGTAGTTCTAATGCATGATATAGTCTCTAGGCACTTGTAGGAGTTGTTTCTATCAATCTTGTTGAGTTTGGTTAACTTTTATTTTGAGTTATTAAAAATTTCAGAAAAATGCATAGGAAAAACTTCCAAGGTGGTTCTTCAAGGATGCAAGAAGCGAGGCTCGCGTTTCGTGAGCCGGACGATGAACTACCGAGGGATGCTGACGTGCGGCCTTGTGAATGGACGTCAGATGACTTTATGGATCAGGTTGGCATCAAGGACGAATTTTATGCATATGTGCGCAACGCTGACCTCGAGGGCTTCATACAAGATAAGTGCCCTCAATACCGTGGCTTAACTAATACCTTTGTGAGAAGGTTTAAATTTTCATCTTCACGTAATTCTCACACTGTCCTGTTTGACCTTTATGATAAATCTTACACCATGGACTTAGAGGATTTTAATGATGCTTGTAAGCTCCCGCAGTGGGGCAGTATGGGTGATCCTCGCAAATCTGAATTTAGAGATTTCCTTACTAGTATCATTGTGGGGGAATCTAGAGAAATCACACGGGCTACCATAGGGAGCATTCATTTTCCTGCTATTCATTACTTTGGTATCTTTATCGGTAGATGCATAAATGGTAAGGATGAGGCTTGCCACATGTGTGTCCCTGATCTTAGTGTTCTCAAGAGTGTTGTATTAGGTGATAGACAATCTAACTTGGGAGCCATTGTTGCACGTAGGCTACATCATAATGGTTTCCATGGAGATTTATTTGGTGGGATTTATGCCACACGCATAGCCCGCCGTCTTGGTGTGCCTGTCCATGAAAATGATGAACCTTTACCGCCTGCTCATTTGGATTACAATGCTATGACTAGTCACCGGTTTATAGAGAGGGATGAACAATCCCTCAAGTATCGACTAATCTCTAACAGGCATCATGACATCCCTATTGTTCTTCCTGCCCCTACTTTGTTTGACTTTCAGGCAACAGGGAGATACACTATAACCATGGAGGAGGCAAATGAGTACCATAGGATGACGGAAGCAGCCCGCCTTCGAGATGCAGCTCAGCAGGCAGTAGCTGCTGCATCTCAGTACAACCCCAACTACGACTTTGGATATCCGTCAGGCCAATACTGGCCATAGACCAACTTAGGCCAAAAGCCTAAGCTTGGGGGAGTACGTGTTTCTCACCGAGTTTACATTCATGTTCACACACTTATTCTAGTTGTCGTTTTCACACTCTTTCATTGTACCATCCATGCTTAGTTTCAATTTCTTTTACTTAGTCTTTTTCTTGTGTGCTAGAAAAAACCATAAGAAAAACAAAAAATAATTAGTTGTAGCTTCTAGCTAGTTTACTTTTCTTGTAGTAGTAATTAAAAGAAAACCCAAAAAGATTTCTTGTTCTTCTTTTGCTTCTTGGGAGCTTTCCCGTGTAAATAGTTTCTTTTCTTTTCTTTGGGGGTTAAGAGTAGAAGACCATGATTAAAATTCTTAGTGGCTCTCATATGCTTTATTGATTTAACCTTGAGCCATATTACCTTGTCTTCTCTCTTGTATTAAATGCCTGCAGATTCCAGCTTAGTTCAATGCACATGCACTATTATTATTATTCACACCGTTCGGTCGTGCGAGTGAAAGCCAATAAGGATGATATATGATGAACTAATTGAGATGAGAAAAGCTAGTATGAACTCGACCTCTCTTGTTTTTGTAAACACGATAGTTCATCGTTCCTGATTCAGCTTGTTATGAATGAAACATGCTTGCAATGACAATTAGAGATCATAGCTGTGTATGCCATGCTTAATTAGCTGAGAGTTTATAATGGTCTATCTTGCGTGCCAACATGATATTAAAATGGTTGTGATATGGTATGATGGGGTGGTATCCTCCTTTGAACGATTCAAGTGGTCTGACTTGGCACATGTTCACGCATGTAGTTGAAACAAAATCAACATAGCCTCCACGATATTTATGTTCATGGTGATTTATATCCTACTCATGCTTGCATTCATTGTTGATTAATTTTAATGCATGTTCATGACCATTGTTGCTCTCTAGCTGGTCGCTACCTAGCCTCCTTCTAGCCTTCACCTGTACTAAGCGGGAATACTGCTTGTGCATCCACTTCCATAAACCCCAAAGTTATTCCAATGAGTCCACCATACCTTCCTATATGCGGTATTTACCTGCCGTTCTAAGTAAATTTGTATGTGCCAAACTCTAAACCTTCAAATGAAATTCTGTTTTGTATGCTCGAATAGCTCATGTATCAACTAGGGATGTCTACATCTTCCATGCTAGGTGGGTTATTCTCTCGATGAGTGGACTCCGCTTATCATTCACGAGAAAATGGCTGGTAACCGGGATGCCCAGTCCCATGCTCAAAATCATAATAATTAAACAAAACTCCCCCAGGGCTGTTGCTGGTTTGGACGGTACCCGTTGTTTCGGGCTAGCCGTGGAGTGTGCTTGTTGGTGGTTGGGGGAGTATAAACTTTACCATTCCGTTTGGGAACCGCCTATAATATGTGTGGCATGGGAGATATCGAGATTCTTGGTTGTTATGTTGACAATGAAAGTATACCGCTCAAAATGTTATTCAACTCTATTTAAAAATCGAGCTCCGGCACCTCTACAAATCTCTGCTTCCCTCTGCGAAGGGCCTATCTATTTACTTTTATGCAGAGTCATCATCCTCTTATAAAAGATCACCAGTAGGAGAGCACCTCTATCATTTGCATGTGTTACTATTAATTTGCATTGAGTATGATCATGACAGGATCTCTTTTACCATGAATTACAATGTCTAATCAGTCCTTGATCCTTGAAGGTGCTCTGCATTTATGTTTTGCGGTCTCAGAAAGGGCTAGTGAGATACCATCTTGTTATATCATATCATGATTGTTTTGAGAAAGTGTTGTTATCCGAGGTTTATTATTATTGCTCGCTAGTTGATTATGCCATTGATGTGAGTATACTTGAGACCTGAAAGTTATTGTGAATGTGGTTAGTTCACGATCTTGCTGAAAACCTGAATGCTGGCTTACATATTTACAACAACAAGAGCAAACAGAGTTTCAAAGTTTTTCTTTATCACTTTCAGTTTATCAACTGAATTGTTTGAGGACAAGCAAATGTTTAAGCTTGAGGGAGTTAATACGTCTCCAACGTATCAACTTTTCCAAACACTTTTGCCATTGTTTTGGACTCTAACTTGCATGATTTGAATGGAACTAACCCGGACTGACGCTGTTTTCAGCAGAATTGCCATGGTGTTGTTTTTGTGCAGAAATAAGAATTTCTCGGAATGACCTGAAAATCCACGGAGAATTATTTTGGAAAATATAAAAAATACATGCGGGAAGATCCAGACCAGGGGGGCCACACCCTGTCCATGAGGGTGGGGGCGCGCCCCCTGCCTCGTGGGCCCCCTGGTGCTCCACCGGCGTATCTCCGCATCCCATATATTCACTTTCGGGGAAAAAAATCAGAGAGGAAGAATTATCGCGTTTTATGATACGGAGCCGCCGCCAAGCCCTAATCTCTCTCGGGAGGGCTGATCTGGAGTTCGTTCGGGGCTCCGGAGAGTGGAGATCGTCGCCATCATCATCATCAACCTTCCTCCATCACCAATTCCATGATGCTCACCGCCGTGTGTGAGTAATTCCATCGTAGGCTTGCTGGACGGTGATGGGTTGGATGGGATCTATCATGTAATTAAGTTAATTTTGTTAGGGTTTGATCCCTAGTATCCACTATGTTCTGAGATTGATGTTGCTATGACGTTGCTATGCTTAATGCTTGTCACTAGGGCCCGAGTGCCATGATTTCAGATCTGAACCTATTATGTTTTCATGAATATATGTGTGTTCTTGATCCTATCTTGCAAGTCTATAGTCACCTACTATGTGTTATGATCCGGCAACCCCGAAGTGACAATAATCGGGACCACTCCCGGTGATGACCTTAGTTTGAGGAGTTCATGTATTCACTATGTGTTAATGCTTTGGTTCGTTACTCTATTAAAAGAAGGCCTTAATATCCCTTAGTTTCCAATAGGACCCCGCTGCAACAGGGAGGGTAGGACAAAAGATGTCATGCAAGTTCTTTTCCATAAACAAGTATGACTATATTCGGAATACATGCCTACATTGCATTGATGAACTGGAGCTAGTTCTGTGTTACCCTAGGTTATAACTTCTACATGATGAATAGCATTCGATATAATTTCCCATCACCGATCCAATGCCTACGAGATTTTCACTTATTGCTTGTTGCTTATTTACTTTTCCGTTGCTACTATTACAAAAACTACCAAAACACTATCATTACTTTTATTGTCGCTACAACCACTATCAAATTACTTTGCTACTAAATTATCTTGCTGCAGATACTAAGTTTCCAGGTGTGGTTGAATTGACAACTCAGCTGCTAATACTTAAGAGTATTCTTTGGCTCCCCTTGTGTCGAATCAATAAATTTGGGTTGAATACTTTACCCTCGAAAACTGTTGCGATCCCCTACACTTGTGGGTTATCATAAACTACCACAAATCGTCCAATGAAAGCATGTAAAACTTCATTCATTAATCTCATGAAAGTACTAGGTGCATTAGTTAACCCAAAAGGCATGACTAATCACTCATACAATCCAAACTTAGTTTTAAATGTTGTTTTACCTTCATCTCCCAATTCCATACAAATTTGATGGTATCCACTCCGCAAATCAACATTGGAGAAAATAGTAGAGACACTCAATTCATCAAGCATATCATCTAGCCTAGGAATAGGATGACGATAACAAATAGTTATATTATTAATGCTTCTACAATCAACACACATACGCGATGTACCATCCTTTTTTGGCACTACAATAATAGGAATAGCACACGGACTAAGGGATTCGCGTATATAACCTTTGTCGAGTAGCTCATGTACTTGACGCATAATCTCCTTCGTCTCCTCTGGATTGGTACGGTATGGTGCACGGTTTGGGTAGCGATGCACCGGGAATTAAGTCATCTGATGCTCAATCCCTCAAATAGGTGGTAATCCCGGTGGCACGTCTTGTGGAAAGACGTCCGCGAACTCTTGTAAAATGTTAGTGACAGCAGGAGGAAAAGAGGAAGGCATGTCCTCAAATGAAAATAATGCCTCTTTGCACACAAAAGCATAGCAAACAGATTTGCTGAAATCTAGATCATCAATATCAGATTTGGTGGCAAGTAAACATCCACTTTTTAATTTAATTTAAGATGCAACATGACATGATGGTGTGTTATTAGGCTTCATTTGTTGCTCAAATTCTTTTGCCACAATCTGATTTTCACTCTTATTTTGCTCCTGTTTCGCTTTATTAACTCTATTAATATCATCTTTCAAAATGGAATCAGGAGACATAGGAAGCAAAGTAATATGTTTATCCTTATGAACAAGAGTATACTGATTGTTTCTACCATGGTGTATAGAATTTTTATCAAATTGCCATGGTCTACCAAGTAATAAGGAACATGCTTGCACGGGTACCACATCACAATCAACATAATTAGCATATGTAGAGATACTAAAATGCACACGAACAATATGCAATACCCTAACCTTCTAGGTATACCCTCTCCCTTTTCTACGAAGGTTTGCTGCTCCGCCTGCACCAGTGAATTATTCTATTCTTCTCCTTTGGTTCAGTCTGTGGGGAAATCAGAATTCACCATTGAATCCTGTGGATCAGCTCCCTTACATAATAATATTTCACTGTATCAGCTACGAGGGGAAAATCTGAAAGACAGTTGAACCATTGGATGTAGTAAGGATGTGGATGTGGTCTTGTGGTGAGAGATAGCTTCTCCACCATCTCCATGCTAGCCAAGTTGTTGCAGCTCCCTCCATCTATGATGACGCGTACAGAATGTTCCTTCACAACTCCCTTTGTATGGAACAAATTATGCCTCTGATTTTGCTCCGCTTGTGTGACCTGCACACTCAAAACACGTTGAGCAACTAAACATTCATACCTGTCAGCGTCTTCAGGAGCCATGTATTGCGTCTCATTTTCAGAATCATCTTCACTGTGTTCTTCATGTGTAATAAGAGCCAAAGTCTCCTCATCATAGTCACTAGCGGACTCATAACCACCTTCCTCAGTAGCAATCATGACATGCTGAGATGGGCATTTGCTCGCATAGTGACCACGACCAGTGAAACGACGACATATAACATCATGTGTTGGCCTTGTGGATGCCATGGATGAAGAAGAGCTCTGCGCAGGATCGGAAGGTGTACTCCTGGCCGATGGTGGTGGTGGTTGTTTGCCTTTATCACGGCTAGAAGTGACGGATGAAGTAGGTGGTGCTGCAGCCGGACGTGTTGAAGTAGAGGATGCACGCGGTGTCCATGATGAAGGTCGACCTGCAGAAAAATTAGTTCGCGCCAAGGCCTGTCGATCCTGCACCTCATGTTCAGCTTTGGAAGCAAGATGGAATAAACGAGTGATATTATTATACTCCTTATACTCTAGAATTATCTGAATCTATCTATTTAAACCACCCATAAAATGTGCAAGCATAGCCTCATTATCCTCAACAATACCACATCTAATCAGGCCAGTTTGTAATTCCTGATAATATTCCTCTACATAGTTTTTCCTTGTCTTAAACGTTGCAATTTTTTAAGTAATTCACGTTGATAATATGGTGGAACCCAACAAGTACGCATAGCAGTTTTCAAAGCAGCCCAAGTAGTTGGAATATTATCCGGATATAATCTACAATATTCAGACCACCACACACAAGCAAAACTAGTGAAAGCACAAAGAGCAGCAGCAACACGTCTCTCCTCGGGATATTCTAAACATGTAAAACGTTGTTCGGTTTCTAACTCCCAAGTAAGCTATATACTAGGAAGATATCTACCCTCAAATGGTGGATTATTTAATTTTAGTTTAGAGAGATGGTCAAGATCTTGTACCTGAGGGTGTGGTGCAGCCCTACCATTGCGATTATTTGCATGTGGACGACCTGGTGGTTGTGGTGCTGGTTGTTGCACATAGTTTTGATTTTGGTCAACCTCATCCTTGTAATCTCCCATGTAATCGTCCTCCTCCTCAGCAGCAGCAAGAGCCACAGAAGTATCAACAACAGCACCAATAGTTTGGCCAGGCTGAAGAGGGACACGACTCCCTTTGCGGAGGGCTGTTTCGCGACGTGAAGGTGGTTGTTGTTGTTGTTGTTGTTGTTGTTGTTGCAATGGTGCAGCAGGTGGAGGTAGACGTTGTCGGTGTACTAAAGTAGGGGTACCCTAGTATCCCGAACTTGTGCACGGGCAGTCGCAGCGTCCCGCGGCAAGGCTGGCCAGGTGACCGCCAAGGACCTCCGTGGTTCCTTTGGAGCCATTCAAGAACAAAGTATTCAAGCCAAGGAGACAAGGCCCCGGCAAGAGGAGCTTCCCGGGAAGGCCAACCAAGACATCTCAAGAAACTTGCCGCGACACGCCACGTGTCCCGGCAAGGCCCGGTGAGCGACAAGCTCCCGGAAGCGACAAGATAGCGACCGCGGCAAGGCGCTTGCCGTGGCAAGCTTCCACTCGGTACCCGCGCTCCAGCACATCCACCCACATGTCGCTCTGGGACCCTTCCAGGCGCACGTGGCGGAAGGCTGTGCAGCCAGGGGTACGCGGTGGCAAGCGGCGCTGACAAGGCTGCCATCGTGGCGAACGGTGGCGCCCCTGACGGCCACTTTTTGCACTGTTTGGGCGACGGCGATGGGCAGTTAATGCCCTTGTCCCCTGCCGTCAGGGTTAGGTATGGAACACTGTACCAACTACCACACTTTTTGCATTTTTACCCTCAACTGCGTTGCCACCTGTCGGTGACCCCTTGAGCGTATAAAAGGAGGCCCATGCGCAACGTAGAAAGGGGTTAGACATTCGAACGCTCTCACGCTCGGTCTCGTTAGCTGCTGAGGTGTACTGTAGCTTCCAACGCTCCCGAGTCAAGAACTCAATACAAACAAAAGCAAGAGTAGGGTTTTATGCATCCGTGCGGCCCGAACCTGGGTAAACTGCTCGTGTGCCTCGCCTCGATCTTCTCTTCATGCGATCTCCGCCCCCTGCCATACCGAAAAGGGGCTCCGTCCCCATAGGTGTTCGTGGGTGGATCAGTTTCCCCGACATCTTTGGCGCGCCAGGTAGGGGGTGCGTCGAGGTTGTGTGAACCTGATCCGGCGTCCACACGAGCTAGATCTTCATCATCATCTTCATCGACATGCCGCCGAAGAAGAAGGCTTCGGAGGCAGCTGTTCCGTCCGCGTCGAACCCACCACCGCCAGAGCCAACGGCTGGTGGGGTAGACGCCGGCGGAAGAACGGGCGTCGACGAGGGAGCTCACAGTGCTGCCAGGTCAAAGGACAAGGATGCGCTGCCCATCGGCGGCGTAGCCGGCTCCCACGACGACCGGGCGCACTCCAAGACCTCGGCGTCCGTGCATGCGCCGCGCCCATCTCAGGAGGCGCGGGACCGGCAGCGTCATGGTACTCACGGTACCATACGCTTGCTGAACCAAGATCGAGTTGGTGGATCTCGAGATGCTCAAAACCAGCATGCACGCCAGCATGCCGGCACGAGCAAGGCACGGTCGCCTGGACGGGATACTGCTCCTTCTAACGTAGTTAGAAGTCCGAGCATATCCCGCTCCTTGCACCGTTCGCCACCGCTACCCGCCACTCCAGCAGAAGCTCTGGCACGAGCTCAACTGCTCCTAGACTTCCCTCCAGCGGCAGATAAGGCCGACGCCTGGAGGGCCACCATTCAGAGTCTCATCGCCTTCGCCAACGGCGACACTCCGCAGCAGCCGAGCACATCGCAGCCGCGGCAAGTTAGCCAGGCGCGGGCCGATGGCGACAAGACTGGTGGGGGTGCAACCACCGTGCACTCTCCGCCCCGAAGGCCGAGATTGCCGACTCGCCGGATCAACGTCGACAACGACTCCACCACATCGTCAGATCCACGAGTTCGTCGCGATCAGCGCCAAGTTCTCCACGAACGACAACAAGAAGACGCTCGTACCCGCATCGAGCGCCGAAGAGAAGCGCGGCATCAATCAGACCAGCGCGTGGGCCCATTGTTGACATGCATGCGCCAGGGGAACCAGGCGACTTGTCGTACCGGTAGGTTGTCCGGCGTTCACTCATGAGCTGCGGCAAGTCCAGTGGCCCAGCATGAAAATTTTCAAACCAGACGTACCGGAGAAGTACGACGGCAAGACGCATCCGTCGGAGTTCCTCAGCATCTACACCATCGCGGTGCAAGCTGTTGGGGGCGGGACGACAAGATCCTTGCCAACTACTTCCCGCTGGTACTCAAGCCCAACGTCAGGTCCTGGCTCATGCACTTGCCGGACAACTCCATATCCTCCTGGGCTGACCTGTGCCATCAGTTTGTTGGCGCCTTTACAGGCGGCCACAAACCTCATGGCCAGGAAAGTGACCTTCACCTACTCGCCCAGAAGGAAGGAGAGCCCCTACGCAAGTATATACAGAGATTCAGCCGTGTACAGCACAACATCCCAGACGTCCACCCTGTCGCGGTCATCAGCGCGTTCCATCAGAACGTGCGTAACAGCAGGATGAGGAAGGAGATGGCGATGTGCAAAATCAGGGATGGCAGTGAGCTGTATGCCCTGGACGACAAGTGCGCACGTGCTGAGGAGGGGAGGAAACTCCCCGGAGAGGATACAGGAGCAGGAGGATCTGACAGTGAGGATGCTGCCCCGGCAAAGAAAAACCGGCGGCGGAACAACAGGAAGAAGAAAAACAAGGAGGTGCTAGTCATTGAGCAGTCCGACAACGCAGGTGGTGCCGAGAAGGCCAAGGTTGGTGGCTCCGGCAAGGAGACTGCCGCATGCACCAATTGCCAGGCTGTGGCGGCCGCCGACAAGCAGGACGGCACCGACAAGCAGTATTGCAAGATCCACCGCACCAAGGGTCGTGACCTCCAGAACTGCAAGAGGGTCGAGCAGCTTGTTGAGCAGCAAAAGGCTGAATACGAGCGGCGCGACAAGGAGAAGGCCCAAGGAGGTGATGGAGGATCCGGCAAGAAGCGACCATTCAACGGCCGGGGAGGATGCCGCGGCAAGGCCAAGCAGCGGCAAGGTGACAGACCTCCCCGCGGCCGCGACAAGGACGAAGACGACGACGACGACGAGGACATGGATGATGTCGAGAACAGCGATTAGGAGTTCCAGAAAGCCACAGAAGTCTTGTGCGTTGACGGCGGTGCTTCTCTGCATACTTCACACCGCCAACTCAAGCAGTGGGTGCGGGAAGTTAATGCAGCAGAACCACCTGTCGAATCGCGCAAGCTTCTGAACTGGTCCAGCACGCCTATCATCTTTGATATTGAGGACCACCCTGATCGCACAACTGTGGTCGGGTGCTTGCCGATGTTGGTTTCACCAACTATCCGCAACCTCAAGGTCACTAAGATGTTAGTTGACGGCGAGGCCGGCTTGAATCTGATCTCCTCCGCTGTACTCCAGAAACTCCAGATCCCTGACAGCGAGCTCGAAGAGACCGGTACATTCCAAGGAATCAACCCGGGAAGGAGCAAGCCGAAGGGGAAGATCACGCTGTCAGTGACATTCGGCGGCGAGCTGAACTTCAGGACCGAGAGGGTCACTTTTGACGTTGCCGATTTCCCATTGCCTTACAATGGGATACTTGGTCATCCAGCACTCGCCAAGTTCATGGCAGCCTCTCACTATGCATACAACATGCTGAAGATGCCAGGCCCAATAAGCGTCATCTCTGTCCCTGGCGACAAGAAGGATGCTCTTATCTGTGCCGACAAGATCTACCGGGAAGCAGCAGCCGCGACAGATCGCAAGACACTTGCCGCTGAAGCTCCCGGGGGAAGAAGAAGACCAAGTCCGGCAAGAGCTCTGATGCCCACTCCGGCAAGCGCACCTCTTCGGAGTGCTGCGCTACCATCGAGGACGCACCATCGAGCTCCACCGGCAAGTGTAAGAAGACGATGGCAGCTCCGCCAGCGACCAAGAAGGTGTCCGCCAAGGAGGACGGCACTGGTGGTACCTTCACCATCAGTGCCACACTTGACCCTAAATAGGAAAGCGCGCTCGTTGCTTTCCTGCGGGCGAACATCGACGTGTTCGCGTGGCAACCGTCTGACATCCTCGGTGTTCCTAGGAAAGTGATTGAGCACCACCTTGCCGTCTGTCCTCACGCGCGGCCCGTCAAGCAGAAAGTCAGGAAGCAAGCAGTGGAGTGCCAAGAATTCATTGCAGAAGAAATCAAGAAGTTGGAAGCAGCAGGCCTTGTCAGAGGTGTGCTCCATCCTACGTGGTTGGCCAATCCTGTAGTCGTGCGTAAGGCAAACGGGAAATGGAGGCTTTGTATCGACTTTACCGATGTGAATAAAGCTTGTCCCAAAGATCCATTTCCCTTGCCGCGCATTGACCAGATTGTTGACTCCACGGCTGGATGTGATTTGCTTTCATTTCTTGACGCATACTCAGGATACCATCAGATCTTCATGGCAGAAGAGGATGAGGAGAAGACCACATTCATCACTCCATGTGGCACGTACTGTTTCATACGGATGCCTTTTGGTTTGAAGAATGCTGGTTCAACATTTGCAAGGGTGGTCCATACAGCTTTTGAACCACAAATTCATAGAAATGTGGAAGCCTACATGGATGACATAGTGGTCAAAAGCAAGGACAGGGCTACCCTGATACAAGATTTAGAAGAGACCTTTGCGAACCTGCGCAGGATCCAGCTCAAGCTCAACCCCGAGAAGTGTGTGTTTGGAGTCCCTTCCGGCAAGCTTCTCGGGTTCTTCGTGTCTTAGAGGGGGATTGAAGCCAATCCCGACAAGATTAAGGCCATTGAGCAGATTGAAGCACCAAAGCACATCAAGGATGTGCGAAGACTTGCCGGTTGCGTGGCTGCTCTCAGCAGGTTTATCTCTAAGTCTGCTGAGCGCGCCCTGTCGTTTTTCAAAATTTTGAAAAAGGCAGGTCCAATGAAATGGACTCCGGAAGCGGAGGCTGCGCTGCAAGACTTGAAGAGGTACATGTCCTCCACTCCAATACTTGTCGCACCTAAACCACAAGAGAAGTTGCTGCTGTATCTAGCGGCAACCAATCAAGTGGTTAGTGCTGCGTTAGTAGCGGAGAGGGAGGCAGACGATGAGCCAGCAACCGCGGCAAGCGCATCCAGCGACAAGCAGGGGGCTTCCCCGACAAGCTCTAGTCTCGACAAGTATGGATCTGCACAGACGCAAGAGGAGATACGGAAGAAGATGGTGCAGTGCCCAGTTTACTTTGTCAGCTCCCTTCTGCAGGGGGCTAGGTCAAGGTACTCTGGTTTGCAGAAGTTGCTTTTCGGCCTCCTCATGGCCTCGAGAAAGCTGCGCCATTACTTCCAAGCGCATGAGATCACAGTTGTCACTCGCTTTCCGCTGAAGAGGATACTGCAGAATCCAGAAGCAACGGGCAGGATTGTTGAGTGGGCATTGGAACTGTCAAGCTTTGGCCTCAAGTTTGAAAGCACTTCAACTATCCAAAGCAGAGCATTGGCAGAGTTCATAGCAGAGTGGACACCAACACCAGACGAAGAGATTCCAGAAACGAGCATCCCCGTCAAGGAAGCAAGCAAAGAGTGATTGATGTACTTTGATGGTGCCTTCTCGCTGCAAGGCGCCGGTGCTGGCATGTTGTTTGTCGCACCCACCGGAGAGCACCTCAAGTACGTAGTCCAGATGCACTTTCCCAAGGAGCAAGCAACGAACAACACTGCAGAGTATGAAGGTTTGCTTGCCGGTCTCAGAATCGCGGCAGACCTTGGGATCAAGAAGCTCATTGTCAGGGGTGACTCGCAGCTTGTCGTCCGCCAAGTAAACAAGAATTATCAGAGTCCGTTGATGGAAGCTTACGTTGATGAAGTGAGAAAGCTTAAAGAGCACTTTGACGGCCTTCAGATGGAGCATGTTCCAAGAGCTCAGAATGACATCGCAGATGGTGTGTCAAAGTGCGCCGCACTTAAGTTACCTGTGGAACCAGGGATCTTTGTGCTCAAGCTGACTCAACCATCCATAACACCATCAACTAGACAGAGCAAGAAGAGGAAGTTCATTTCTGGTGACTATTTTCTGGCAGAGCTTCCTGAAGCCACCGCCAAGAAGATCCCCAAGATTAACACCAAGAGTGCTGAGGGGCAGTCTGCTCCTGCAAGCCCCAGGGTTTGTTCAGTTGAAGCAGAAGCTCCCAACAAGTTTTGCTCCGGCAAGCTTGTCGGGGAACATCAAGCTCCGGCTGAACCGCAGGTTCCCGCCGTAGAAGCGGATGTTCCCGCAGCGGCAGATGTGCCTTTAGTCCTTGTTGTCGAGCCACAAGCTCCAGCATGGGCACAACAGATTGTCCGTTTCCTTCAGACAGGAGAACTTCCCGAAGAGCAAGAAGAAGCGGAAAGAGTAGCCCGGCAGTCAAGTATGTACAAGTTTGTTGACAACACACTGTACAGAACAAGACTCAACGGTGTGAAATTGAAGTGTATTCCCCGGGAAGACGGACAAAAGCTGTTGGTAGAGATACACGGAGGCATATGTGGTCACCACATTGGCGCAAGAGCACTTGCCGACAAAGCGTTCCGGCAAGGTTTCTTTTGGCCGACAGCCCTCCAGGATGCGACTGCAGAAGTAACCCAGTGTGAAGCGTGCCAGTTCCATTCCAAGCAGATACACCAGCCAGCTCAAGCTCTCCAGACGATCCCTTTATCCTGGCCATTTTCGGTATGGGGGCTCGACATCCTCGGCCCCTTTCCCCATGCAGCCGGGGGCTTTGAGTACTTGTACGTTGCAATCAACAAGTTCACAAAGTGGCCGGAAGTGGAACCAGTGAGAAAGGTGACCGCATAGTCAGCAGTCAAGTTCTTCAGGTCGATTGTTTGCCATTTTGGGATCCCTAACAGGATCATCACCGACAACGGTACGCAATTCACGAGCCGCACCTTCATGCGCCAAGGTCTGCTTCACTTCTGTTGCTCACCCGAGAAGCAACGGTCAAGCGGAGAGGGCAAATGCTGAAATGTTGCGTGGACTCAAGACCAGAACTTTTGACAGACTGCACAAGTGCGGAAGAAACTGGATCGAGGAGCTGCCAGTGGTTCTTTGGTTGATCAGGACGACGCCAAATCGAGCCACTGGACAGACACCTTTCGCTCTAGTCTATGGAGCAGAGGCAGTTCTCCCCACGGAACTCGTATACGGGTCACCTCGAGTGCTCGCTTATGATGAGCTCGAGCAAGAGCAGCTGCGACAAGATGACGCGCTGCTCCTTGAGGAAGACCGTCTTCAGGCTGCTGTACGAGTTGCTCGCTACCAGCAAGCTTTGCGCCGCTACCATAGCCGCAAAGTTAACGCCAGAAGTCTCGAGGAAGGCGACCTTGTTCTTCGGCGCGTTCAGTCCGCCAAGAATTCCAACAAGTTGACGCCAAAGTGGGAAGGCCCTTATCGGGTGAAACGAGTCACTAGGCCCGGCGCTGTCCGCCTTGAGACCGAAGATGGCTTTCCGGTGAGCAACTCCTGGAACATCGAGCATCTTCGCAAGTTTTACCCGTAAGGCGCGGTTGCCGCGACCCGCTCCGGCAACCACCTTTTGTACAAGTCTTGCCGCTGTTGCATGTAATCCTTTGTACAAAGCCGGGCGCAGACCCCGTGCATCAGTAAAGCTAATGTGCTCCACACATCCTATCAGTTTCATGCTATCTATATTTTTCGCATATGTTATCTGACACTTTGTGCAGCACCAGCCCCCATAAGCAATAACGAGCCTTAAGGCTCCATATCATTGTTTTCTCTTCTTTATTTTTCCTCAAGCAAAGGAAGGTTCCCTCGCCCACAAGTTTGCCGGGGGGGAAGGAGAAGATAGTGGTATGGACCAGGCGTCGTTGTTCGTGCAAGTCTCGCCTTGCCGGGAAGCAAACAACACAAAAGCTAATTTGCCAAAGTTTGAGCAATCAAATTTTTAAAAAATTTAAGTTATCTTCCTTGAACGACCGTGCTTTGTATGGAAAACCTGTGTGCGGAGGAACCAACTCGTAGCTAGTTGCGCCCTTACTTTGTTTCGAGTTCGCTCAACGACTTAAGTGTGTTGCGACTAGTGTCGCGCCCTTACTTTGTTTTCGAGGCCGCTCAACAACTTAAGTGTGCTGCGACTGGTTGCGACAAGGTTTCTTGTCGGTAACGGCATCGCCAGCAGGCTGCTGACGTTCCGCACTCGGCGCTCGCGGTTAAGGTGCCCGCATCGGCAAGTTCCCTAAAAGCGTAGGGCAAAAACATACAAAGCAAGGGATCAAGTAAAGTAAATAACATAGCAATCATTACCCAAAATAGAGTTATATTACAAGATAGCTTGTCGCAGCTCTAACAGATTGTTTTCATAACATAATCAGCAGTGACGAGGAAAGAAGAAGACAGGCGCCCTAATCTGCGCGATCGCCCTCAACCCTCTTGATCCCGCTCACCTTGTCCACAATGGGTGTGACAAGGGCCTTGAGCGCCTCCAGATCAGCGTCCGATGGCAGGGACTTAAGGACGTTGGTGAGGTTGAGGCCCGGGTTGCGGTAGGCCACCTTCACCAACACCTTCTGCAGGGCTCCCGCGCAGAGCTTGCGCGACTCGTCCGCCAGCTGCTTTGGGATCCTCTCCCGGAGTTTCTGGAGGGCCGTCGCCACGCCTTTGAAGAACAGCGTGAGCTTGGCGCTGGGGTGGAGGTTCTCGTCGGCAGAAT
This sequence comes from Secale cereale, assembly GCA_902687465.1. Taxonomy (NCBI): domain Eukaryota; kingdom Viridiplantae; phylum Streptophyta; class Magnoliopsida; order Poales; family Poaceae; genus Secale; species Secale cereale. The sequence continues at coordinate 146,004,238 of LR738713.1, read as the reverse complement.
ACCCGAGATACTCCGCCCCCAGCTGCGCCAGCTCCCTGTCGATATCCACGGCAGCATTGACAAGACCCTCCGTCCAGTGCTCGACAGTCTCCCTGAAGATGTTCTGGGTGACGGCAGCACTCTCCAGCAATGCCTTCTCGGCCCTGATCTCCTCCTTCAGGGTCGCCTCCCGCTCCCTGGCGCCGTCCAGCGTCTTGGCCAAAGTGGTCAGCTTCAACTCAAGATCGGCGTTGGAGTCCTTGGCGGCGGCAAGCTCCTTGCCCTTCTCGGCGAGGCGGACCTGCAGCTCTGAGTGGCTGTGGGCGTCTTTCTCCCGCTCGAGCTTGAGCGCGGCGATCTCTTCGCCTCTCGCCTTGAGGTCGGCCTCCAGCTGCGTCACCTTCGTCTCCAGCACCTTCTTGGCAGTCTCGGCAGCTGCGGCAGCATCCTTTGCTTCCTGGAGGGCCCCGCCAAGTGATTGCTCACGCGCGGCAAGGTCCTCCTCATGGCTGTCGAGGTTGACCTTCCGCTGCGCCAGCTCGCCTTCCTGCGTAGATAGCTTCTCGCCGGCAAGCCTATGTTGCTCTTCGACCTCAGCCTTCTCAAGGAAGAAGGCCGTCCGCTCCTCGGCAAGTTGCTCCCGCTCCTCTGCCAAGGACCGGAGAGCTGCCTGGTGAAGACCCCGGAGCTCCTCTGCGCGCTTCTCAATGTCAGCTCCCGCCCTCACGGCAAGTGCCTCTCTGGATTCCAGCTTGGCCTGCCGAGCGCGGTAGAGCGACAGTAGTTTTCGCAACAGTCGCTCTTCCTCAGACTCGTCGCTGCTGCTGCTCGGCGCGTCCACCAGTGTCAGCCCGGCGGAGGCGAGCACCTCTCCGTCGAAGGTTTCTCCCTCGACCGGCGCCCTGGAGCTTGAGGCCCAGGGGAGTTTGATGAAGACGTCGTCGCCGGCCTTCAAGTAGGCGCCTGCTCGGGCTCTTCGGAGCCGGGGGCTGCGGCAGCGGCAGAGGGCTCAGCGGTCGGTGTAGCGCCTGGCGCTCCTGCGGCCTCAGGGCCGTCAGTGCGATCGCCAGCCCCCTCGCCAGCTGCTGCGGCGGCAGCCTTGGCGGCCTCTGCGCCGGCGGGAGCGTCAGCGCCGGCTACATCTTCAGTGGCAGCAGTGTCGTCAGCAACAACTTTAGTCTCCATTGGCTCAGCGGCAGATGGATCTGACAGCCGAAAAAGGGGAGAAAAACGGTCAAGCAAATATCCAAAAAGAAGAATCAAAAGAAGAAAAGCTCAAGGGAAGTTTGAAGCAAAGGGATCACCTGCGCGGGCCGGCTCCTCGGTAAGGTTCCTTGCCGGGGAACTCTCCCTTGGCGGCGTAGTTGTAGTCCCCGCCGGCGGAGGGCCGCTGGTGCTGTCCCTCGCCGGAGTACTCGCCCTTGGCGGAGAATTCGCCCTTGGCGGAGGACTCTCCCTTGTCGGAGAACTCCCCCTTGGCGGCGTAGTCGAAGCAGAGGGCACGTTGGGGGCGGTCTCCGGGCGCTCCTGGTGTGACTGCTCTGCTCCTACAGAAATCAACAAACAAAACGTTAGCAAAGATAGAACACTCACGCGCGCCTAACAGCGGAAAGTGAACCATACACTTACGCTGGGGGCTGCGCTGGGGGTTGCTCTGAAGATCAGTTGCCGGGTCCGGCAAGTTTGTCTCAGGCGCACCCCCTGCTGGCACGGCGGGCTCGTCCTCGATGACAATCACCGGGACCTTGGCTCTCTTTGCCGCCCTCTGGGCCGGAGTTCTACAAAATGGAACGGGTTCAGAGTGAGGCAAATGAGATTCAAGACAAAACAGCAGAAAATCAAAGAAATACAAGATCAACAAAGTCTTACTCCTCTTCTTCCTCGTCGGAGCTGAGCGCAGAGAAGTCGAAATCCGGTTCACGCCCGGCGCGAGGAGGCGGAGGAGTAGGCTCCCTTGGCCACTTGGCAGGGGCAGTGGCGGTGGTCTGGGACGACCCCGCTCCGGCTACCGCCGTGGCGTGAGGAGCGACAGGAGCAGAAGCAGTGGCCCGAGAAGACCCCGCTCCAGTTGCGGCAGATGCGCGAGGTGCTCCCGCGGCAACCTTGCTTGCCGCGGTGGAGCGTGTCGCGCGGCGCGGCGGCTGTTGACCCGTCTGCCGCTCCGTAACGTCCCCGTCCTTGCGGAGACGCCTTCTTGGCGGAGCTGGAGGCTCTGCTGGTGGCGAGCTGCCTGAAGACGAGGAGGAAGAGGAGCCGATCTCCAGCGAGCCGCTAGTATCCTCGGCGGACTCGCTCGACTCGTCGCCCTGCTCGGTGGGCTCGCTCGATCCGACACCCTGCTCGGCGGGCTCGCTCGACTCGGCGTCTTGCCCGGAAGGCCCCTCCTCGCCGGCAAGCTCCCCTCGCTCGGCAAGGCTTGCCACCTTTGCTGCATCTGCCTCCTCCAGAGTGAAACCAAACTCACCCGTGGCTGCGGCTGCCGCCACCTCTTCCAGCCTAGTGGCAATATACGCCATCTCCTGGTCAGTGGTGTCGCGGGTGAGGCCTTTCTTCTCGTTGGAGCGGACCGGCACCTCTTCCAAGTTGTCGAAGAACGCCTGCACGGTGTCCTCTGCAGGCTCTTGCCAAGTTGGGTCGATCCCATGAGAGTCGCACAGCGGCATCATTGCGCGGATGCGGCTGAGTGCAGAGTTATTGCACAGTGGAACGACGCCCCTCGGCAACCTGAATACTTCGGGATGGCCGGGGTCATATTTGAACAGCTCCTGGAGAATGGCGTTGAGCTCCACGACAGTGAAGTTGAAATTGAGGCCCGGGCGCAGCCTCATGATGTCCGTCGCGTTTTCGAACTCCCAAGCGGGTCTCTTCCTCTCTTGCAAGGGGGCGATGCGGCGGCGAAGGAAATCAGCGCCAACTGCGCCTACAGTTAGCCCGGCAAGCCTGAGGCGTCGAATCCGGGCAGTGGCAATCTTCAGCCTATTATCCTCCGGGGCCAGGTCGCTCCAATCGTTGCCGCGTACTACTGGGGCTTGGCACCGGGCGGTAAATGGCTGCGGGTTCTCCTCGACGATCCAGCACCAGTTGGCTCTCCACTCCAGATAAGCTTCTTTCTTGTGGGCTCTCGAGATCCAGGAGACTCCGCCGGATAGAGGCTCTCCTCTCTCAACTCGAGGCATGAAGAAGTGGCGGAAGAGGGCTACATTGGGATTGACTCCGACAAAGTTTTCCCAGAGATGCGCGAAAACCACCATGGTCAGAACGGCGTTGGAGGTGAAGTCAAGGAGATGGAGCCCGTAGGTGTTCATGATGTCGCAGAAGAATTCAGAGAAAGGCGGGCAGAGCCCGCAGTAGAAGAACAAGGCGAAGAACACATATCCGTTCGGAGCCGATTTACAAGCAATGGCTGGGAGTACCTTGGTGCGCGGATGCGCCCGCGTCTCCTCCGACCAGAAAAGGTAGTAATTCTCCCTCAGCGTCCTCGCGGCAAGCTTGGGGGGGAAGACAGCCCGCTGCTTTCGCAGCGCCACGAGCCGCAGCGCCTCGGCCAACTTCGCCTTCTTCCCCTTCTCTGTTTTCGGAGCCATGGCGGAAGTGGTGGGGGAGGTCGACGGCGCTGGTGGTGCTGGTGGCGATGGGGGGCGGAGCGCTGCTCTCTTTCGACTTTGGGAAGAAGGAGAGCGGCGGAGGCTTTTGAGGAGTAGCAATGGGCGGATGGACAAACTGTCCCTGTTTCCCCTACTTACATGGGGGGAGGGGGCGGACGTTCCGCATTTCCGAATAAAGAAACCGCCCACGATCTCTCCCGCGACGCCGCATTAAACGCGTGTCGTTAAGGGAGGGCGCGTTGGATACGGAGAAACATACGGCACGACCCAGGCCGCGTGTGCCTGTGCACTGTTTTGGGCCTGGCCCAACAGCGCTCGGCACCGTGTATGGCCCAGGACCGGGGGCTCCTGTCGGTGTACTAAAGTAGGGGTACCCTAGTATCCCGAACTTGTGCACGGGCAGTCGCAGCATCCCGCAGCAAGGCTGGCCAGGTGACCGCCAAGGACCTCCGTGGTTCCTTTGGAGCCATTCAAGAACAAAGTATTCAAGCCAAGGAGACAAGGCCCCGGCAAGAGGAGCTTGCCGGGAAGGCCAAGCAAGACATCTCAAGAAACATGCCGCGACGCGCCACGTGTCCCGGCAAGGCCCGGTGAGCGACAAGCTCCCGGAAGCGACAAGATAGCGACCGCGGCAAGGCGCTTGCCGCGGCAAGCTTCCACTCGGTAACCGCGCTCCAGCACATCCACCCACGTGTCGCTCTGGGACCCTTCCAGGCACACGTGGCAGAAGGCTGTGCAGCCAGGGGTACGCGGTGGCAAGCGGCGCTGACAAGGCTGCCATCGTGGCGAACGGTGGCGCCCCTGACGGCCACTTTTTGCACTGTTTGGGCGACGGCGATGGGCAGTTAATGCCCTTGTCCCCTGCCGTCGGGGTTAGGTATGGAACACTGTACCAACTACCACACTTTTTCCATTTTTACCCTCAACTGTGTTGCCACCTGTCGGTGACCCCTTGAGCGTATAAAAGGAGGCGGTTAGACATTCGTACGCTCTCACGCTCGGTCTCGTTAGCTGCTGAGGTGTACTGTAGCTTCCAGCGCTCCCGAGTCAAGAACTCAATACAAACCAAAGCAGGAGTAGGGTTTTACGCATCCGTGCGGCCCGAACCTGGGTAAACTGCTCGTGTGCCTCGCCTTGATCTGCTCTTCGTGCGATCTCCGCCCCCTGTCGTACCGAAAAGGGGCTCCGTCCCCATAGGTGTTCATGGGTGGATCAGTTTCCCCGACAGACGCGCAAGCACTTCAGCGAATTTGGCATCCAACTTGGTGTCAGTTGACTTCTCAATGCCATCCATCCTCGCTAGTGTGTCGCCAAAACTGGTCATCACATCTTCTACCTGTTGACTCATCATTTGCTGAAATTTATCATGCAACTCCTTGTTCGTCATGTTCACCCAGTCAGTCTCATCGACTTGTGATCCTGCAATGGTTACCAGCAATAGAAACACACAAAAATATGACCCTACAGACTACTAGAAAATGGTGGTGGTGGGGCGTCACAAATCCGTCAAGCAAATATCAAATTCTTACCAGTTCTTACCCAGCAGCAGGTGGTGATCGGAAACCGTGGTAGTCAAAACTCTCAAAGCTTGGATAAAGCGATTACCAGGGAGAGTCAAACGCAGGACGTAGATGTGTGTGGATCTGGGAAGGCTTATAATATGGTAGCAAAAAGGGTCAGCAATAATCAATTCAGAGATGCAAAGTTGAATAAACGCTCAACGATGGTACTGTGCTGGTCCTAGGCTAGACCATACTAGAGATGCGAGCCTACAACACTAACAAAATCATGGCGATGCACGTAACAAGGGAGGAGCACACTTTGATTTTTTTTCACTTTTTTTTGCACTTTTTTCTGTCT
>LR738713.1:145982789-145998740 GCA_902687465.1 Secale cereale | reverse complement strand
ACAAATGGTCTAGAAACTACCTAGCCATAATTTTCCATTTTTTTAACTGGAACTATTTTTCTTCTGCGGGTATCATGGAGGTTGGGGAGTCCGACTTGGTCACAATTCGAAATATCGCGTGATCTGGAAATCGAAAACAAAACGAGTAAATACTGGACTCGGACTGGTGGCGAAGATGAATCTGGTGGGACTCAGACTGGTGGCGGCTATATGTCGGGGCGGTGGAACATGGACTGGTGGCGAATTTGTGATGGAGGTGGACTCGGATTGGCGTGATGGATATGCGATGGTGGTATATGGCACCGGTGATGACGATGGTGGTATATGGCAGCAGTGGTGGTATGGCAGCAGCGATGAATATGGTGTGGTGGCGGCATGACAAACTGTGAACAGAACTCGAAACTCTAAAGAACTACACGCTAAGACCAGCAACTTGACACGACGATGCAACCGCAAATTCTACTAAGCAAACACGGAAAAGATTATGCAATGGCTCAGACTGGTTCGGATATGATGAACTAACCCTAAAAAATTTATTTGCCTTTTTCGTGGACTATAGGTATGAAGAACATACTCGATCTAATCTATGAAAAACTATAAAATCTCACCGAGCAACCTGGAAATCTGATACCACTTGATAGTGATAAAGGTGTCCCATCTTTCGATGAGATGGTGATTATTGTTTTTGGAGGAGTAGACTTTGACGATCCGACTACGAACGTGCGAGGACGTCGCGCCTTAGCAATCGCTAAACCAACTCCGAGAGGTTATTGACCACGCCGGAGCACGATCAATCTGACCACGAGGGTCTATTTCCTGCAAGCAAATGAAGAAGAAGCAAGAAACTGAGATTGCAATCTGGATATTGCAAATATAAGAGGAAAGCTTTATTGATCAAGGTGGGGTTATGTGACGCCTTTGTCTCGTCGTTGAACACAAACGAAGTACGCAAAGTTGCAACTATGGTGAACTTTAATCTAAACAAAACCCCAAAGGCTAAACGACGCCCTAAGGGCTGTATATATGGAGGGAGAGGGGGAAATTTCGTGGCCCTTGGAGGAGGGGTCCGAAACCAACCCTAACTCTTGTTTTCCCACACATACGGACTCTAAAAACAGCCTATACTCAAGTATTTGAAAATTACATGGGCCTGGCCCAATAATAAGGTGACGCAACACCTATAATATCCTCTAGACTAAATTTATGAAGTGGCATCTTGTATATTTCGTCCAAGGCTTCATGCACTCATTCTGGTGGCTTCAAAGTCCTGAAATCATCACTTGTAACTCCGTTCTTGTTCCCCTTGTGCATGCCATCATATCCATGCTTGATCTTGCTCCAATGTTCATCCTTGTTGTCCAAGCTTGGCCCTTCATTTGTAAGCAAGACAAATGTATCCAATTTAGGCAGCATCATATTCTCATGAACATTAGAATCATTACCAAGAAACGGAAGTACCTGGTAATTTAATTGGCGTGCGCGAGCTCTAGTAATTGGTCATGTATATGTATCAGTTGGGGTTGTGGGTGTAACCTTTTTAGTGATGTCCTCATCACATAAAACTTGCAACAACAAAGTAGAGGATGTCTAATTTGTTTTTGCAGGGCATATTGAGATGTGATATGGTCAAGACGTGATGAGTTATACGTTATTGTATGAGATGATCATGTTTTTAAATTATTCGCAACCGGCAGGAGCCTTATGGTTGTCTCTTAATTGTATGAATTGTGAACGCCATGTAATTATTTTACTTTATCACTATGAGTTAGCGATAGTAGTAGAAGCAATAGTTGGCGAGACGACCACGACGCTACGATCAAGATCATGGTGTCAAGCCGGTGACTATGGAGATAATGACGATGCTTTGGAGATGGAGATCAAAAGCACAAGATGATGATGGCTATATCATGTCACATATTTTCATTGAATGTGATGTTTATCTGTTTATGCATCTTATTTGGCTTAGAACGACGGTAGCATTAAAAGATGATCCATTACAAAATTTCAAGGTACAAGTGTTCTCCCTGAGTATGCACCGTTGCGACAGTTCGTCGTGCCAAGACACCACGTGATGATCGTGTGTGATAAGCTCTACATTCACATACAACGGGTGTAAGACAGTTTTGCACATGCAGAATATTCGGGCTAAACTTGATGAGCCTAGCATGTACAAACATGGCCTTGGAGCACTGGAGACCGAAAGGTCGAGCGTGAATCATATAGTAGATATGATCAACATAAGATGTTCACCATTGAAAACTACTCCATCTCACGTGATGATCGGACATGGTTTAGTTGATTTGGATCACGTGATCATTTAGATGACTAGGGATGTCTATCTAACTGGGAGTTCTTTAGTAATATAATTAATTGAACTTAATTTATCAGGAACTTAGTCCTGATAGCTTTTGTATATCTATGTTGTAGATCAATGGCCCATGTTATCGTTCCCTTGAATTTTAATGTGTTCTTAGAGAAAGCTAAGTCGAAAGATGATGGTAGCAACTACACGGACTAGGTTCGTAACTTGAGGATTATCCTCATTGCTGCACAGAAGAATTATGTCCTTGAAGCACCGCTAAGTGAAAGGCCTACTGCAGGAGCAACCCCTGATGTTATGAATGTTTGGCAAGCTCGATCTGATGACTACTCAATAGTTCAGTGTGCCATGCTTTACGGCTTAGAATCGAGACTTCAAAGACGTTTTGAACGTCATGGAGCATATGAGATGTTCCAAGGGTTGAAGTTAATATTTCAAGCAAATGCCCGAGTTGAGAGATATGAAGTCTCCAACAAGTTCCATAGATGCAAGATGGAGGAGAATAGTTCTGTTAGTGAACACTTACTCAGAATGTCTGGGTGACATAACCACATGACTCAGCTTGGAGTTAAAGTTGATGATGATAGTGTTATTGACAGAGTTCTTCAATCACTGCCACCAAGCTATAAATGCTTCATGACAATTCCCGAGCTCTTCGCAATGCTCAAAGCTGCGGAGGTGGAAAGCAAAAAGGAGCATCAAGAGTTGATGGTTAACAAGGCCACTAGTTTCAAGAAAAAGGGCAAGGGAAAGAAGGGGAACTTCAAGAAGAATAGCAAGCTAGTTGTTACTCTCGGGAAGAAACCCAGGTCTGGAGCCAAGCCTGAAACTGAGTGCTTCTACTTCAAAGGGACTGGTCACTGGAAGCGGAACTGCCCCAAGTATTTGGTGGATAAGAAGGATGGAAAAGTGAACAAAGGTATATTTGATATACATGTTATTGATGTGTACCTTACTAATGCTCGTAGTAGCGCATGGGTATTTGATACTGGTTCGGGTTCTCATATTTGTAACTCGAAACAGGGGCTACGGATTAAACGAAGATTGGCTAAGGACGAGGTGACGATGCGCGTGGGAAATGGTTCCAAAGTCGATGTGATCGCCGTCGGCACGCTACCTCTACATCTACCTTAGGGATTAGTTTTAGACCTAAATAATTGTTATTTGGTGCCAGCATTGAGCATGAACATTATATCTGGATCTTGTTTGTTGTGAGAGAATTATTCATTTAAATCAGAGAATAATGGTTGTTCTATTTATATAAGTAATATCTTTTATGGTCATGCACCCTTGATTAGTGGTCTATTTTTATTGAATCTCGATCGTAGTGATACACATATTCATAATATGATAGTGCAACTTATTTGTGGCACTGCCGTTTAGGTCATATTGGTGTAAAGCGCATGAAGAAACTCCATGCTGGCTTTTGGAATCACTTGATTATGAATCACTTGATACTTGCGAACCATGCTTCAAGGGCAAGATGACTAAAACTCCGTTCTCTAGAACAATGGAGCGAGCAACTGACTTGTTGGAAATAATACATACCGATTGATACGTCTACAACGTATCTATAATTTTTTTTATTGCATGTTGTTATATTATCATTCTTGGATGTTTTACAATCGTTTTATAGTCATTTATATCATTTTTTGGTACTAACCTATTGAGGTAGTGCCAAGTGCCAGTTACTGTTTTTTGCATGTTTTTTACATCGCATGAAATCAATATAAAACGGAGCCCAAACACCGTGAAACTTTTTGGAGAACTTTTATGGGCCAGAAGACACCTGATGGGCCAGAGCAGCACCTAGGGGGTGCCCCGGGGGGTACAACCCACCAGGGCATGCCAGGCCCCCTGGCGCGCCCATGTGGGTTGTGCCCACCTTGGTGGCCTCCCGCACCGCCTCTTTGCCCTATAAATACCCCAATATTCTAGAAATCCTAGGGGAGTTGACGAAATATTCATCCAGCCGATGCAGAGTCCAGAACCACCAGAATGCACAGAAATCCTGATCAGAGATTAAGCTTTCCATTATCTGGGATTTTAGTTTAGCTCGTTTCATGTATGAGTCCATACAAAAAAATACAGAAGTCATGTTATGTTATCTAAAAGAAAATATCACATGCACATATAATCCTATAATTTATGAGTCAGTGACATACTCTAATTAATAACTAATGGCAAGTATTTAGTTCTATGTTGTATGGATTACGTACCATGAAAAATTATAACATGCATGTTTTCAGTATGAGTTTACATGTAGAGCTTATAGCCGGTAACCGAATAAAAAATTGGTCCTCTTTATGCCAACCGTGGAGAACTATTATATTTTTTAGTGACAAGAAGCATATACCCATGTGATAATTAGTCGCTAATAGTTCTATAATTTTTGTATTGTTGGATATTAAACTAGCCGCTAATAGTTCTATAAATTTTGTATTGTTGGATATTAAACTAGCCGGTGTAGTTCATGGGTTGACGACTATTGTCCCTAATAATTAATCAAAATACTACTGAATAACGGTTGTAATATTGGCTAATCTAGACACCATCTCGGATGGGGTTCACCGCGGTGATGCGCGAGTAGTTCTTTGTAGACCTACGGGTCCGTAGTTAGTAGCTAGATGCCTTCCTCTCTCTCTCTTTTGATTATCAATACATTGGTCTCTTGGATATCCATATGATGTAACTCTTTTTGCGGTGTGTTTGTTGGGATCCGATGAACTTTTGAGTTTATGATCAGATCTATCTTTTTATATCCATGAAAGTATTTGAGTTTCTTTGATCTCTTTTATGGATGATTGCTTATAGCCTCGTATTTATTCTCCGATATTTGGGTTTTTTCTGCCCAACTTGATCTATTTATCTTGTAATGGGAAGAGGTGCTTTGTAGTGGGTTCAATCTTACGGTGCTTGATCCTAGTGATAGAAAGGGAACCGAGACGTATGTATTGTTGCTACTAAGGATAAAACGACGAGATCCATATCTAACGCCATAGATAAATGGATCTTGTCTACATCATGTCATCATTCTTAATGTATTACTCTGTTTTTCCATGAACTTAATACACTATATGCATGCTGGATAGCGGTCGATGTGTGGAGTAATAGTAGTAGATGCAGGCAGGTCTACTAATCTTGGATGTGATGCCTATATAATGATCATTGCCCGGATATCGTCATAATTATTTCAAGTTCTATCAATTGCCCAACAGTAATTTGTTACCCACTGTTTGCTATTTTTCTCGAGAGAAGCCACTAGTGAAACCTACGGCCCCGGGGTCTTCTTCCTCATATATTTGCCTTTGCGATCTACTTTTTTCTTGCATTTATTTTCAGATCTATTAAACCAAAAATAAAAAAATACCTTGCTGCAATTTATTCTTATTTATTTTATTTGCCGTTCGATCTATCAGTTTACTACAAATTCTTCACGTCCGTTTTGCCTATCTTGAGGCGCCGTATCCCGAAAGGGATTGACAACCCCTTTAACACGTCGGGTTGCGAGAAGTTGTTATTTGTGTGCATGTGTTTTTTACATTGTGTTGCTTGGTTCTCCTACTGGTTCGATAATCTTGGTTTCATATCTGAGGGAAATACCTACCATCGCTGTGCTACATCATCCCTTCCTCTTTGGGGAAATACCGACGTAGCTTTAAGCGACATCAAAAGGTATTTCGGGCGCCGTTGCCGGGGAGCACCTTCAACATATACAAGGTTCCTAATCAAAAATCTCATCTCCTCACAATTACATTATTTGCCATTTGCCTCTCGTTTTCATCTCCCCCACTTCACAAACATTTGTAGTTTTTATTTTCCATCTTTTCCATTTAACGTTTTTTCGATTGGATCTATCGCCACTTGTGTTCTTGTTTACAATTGCTCAAAAATGACGCAAGAGAACACTAAGTTGTGTGATTTCTCGAATACCAACAACAATGATTTTATTGGCACTCCGATTGCTCCTCCCGCCACTAGTGCGGAAACTTGTGATATTAATACTGCTTTATTGAATCTTGTCATGAAAGATCAATTTTCCGGCACTCCTAATGAGGATGTCGCGTCCCATATTAATACCTTCGTGGAATTATGCGATATGCAAAAGAAAAAAGATGTGGACAATGATATTGTGAAATTGAAATTGTGTTTTTTTCTTTGCGAGATCATGCAAAAAATTGGTTTTCTTCTTTACCTCGTAATAGCATTGATTCTTGGAACAAATGCAAAGATGCTTTTATCACTAAATATTTTCCGCCCGCAAAAATTATATCCCTTAGAACCCAGATCATGAATTTCAAGCAACTTGAACATGATCATGTTGCACAATCTTGGGAAAGGATGAAAATGATGCTAAGAAATTGCCCAACTCATGGGTTAAATCTTTGGATGATCATACAATTTTTTTATGCGGGATTGAATTTTGTTTCTCGAAATCTTTTGGATTCTGCCGCTGGTGGCACTTTTATGGAAATCACTTTGGGTGAAGCCACCAAATTGCTTGATAATATTATGGCGAATTATTCGCAATGGCATACCGAAAGGGCGCCTACAAGCAAAAAGATTAATGCGATTGAGATTGATTCCTTGAATGAAAAAGTTGATGCTCTCATGAAAATGGTTGCTATTAACAGTGATCGTATTGATCCTAATGATATGCCTTTGTCTACCTTGATTGAGCAAACTAGTGATGCTATAGATGTGAACTTTATCTCTAGAAATAATTTTAATAGCAATGCTTATAGAGGTAATTTTAATCCTAGGCCTTTTCCTAGTAATTCCTCTAATAATTATGGTAATTCCTATGGAAATCAATCTTACAATAATAATAGGAACACCTCCGATCTAGAGAATAATATTAAAGAATTTATCAATACTCAAAAAGTTTTCAATGCTTCCATAGAAGAAAAATTGAATAAGATTGATGATATGTCTAGGAGTATTGATAGGATTTCTCATGATGTGGAAAATCTCAAGTTGAATTTTTTTGTGCCTAAAGTTGAAGAATCAATTAAAGCTCTTTATGTTTCTATGGATGAAAGTAAGAAAAGAACCGCCATGCTTAGAGCTAAAGGAGAATTTTTCAAAAAGGCGTTTTCTAGTGATTGCTTTCATAAAAATGATGAAGACATTAAAATGATTGGTGTTTCTTCCATTTATTCTTTGTTTAGTAAAGTTAAACTTAATGATAAAGGAACTGAAGAAGAGCCAACTTTAGGTAGAAGACGTCCCAATATTTCAGAGGGTGAAAATCTTGTTGAGAAAATTGATAAAAGTGGGTTTGGAGAGGTCAAGACTTTAGCTAGTGATGTGCCCACTATCTTGGATTACAAAGACTTTAATTATGATAGTTGTTCCTTGATTGATTGTATTTCTTTGTTGCAATCCATGATTAGTTCACCCCATGCCTATGAACAAATTAAAGCTTTTACTAAACATATTGTAGATGCTATGATAAAAGCTTTAGATGATAAGTTGGAATTAGAGATATCAATTCCTAGAAAGTTGCATGATGAATGGGAACCTACCATCAAAATCAAAGTTAAAAATTATGAGTGTTTTGCTTTGTGTGATTTGGGTGCTAGTGTTTCCACTATTCTGAAATCTCTTTGTAATGTTCTTAGTCTTACCAATATTGAAGATTGCTATCTTAATTTGCATTTGGTGGATACCACTATTAAAAAGCCTTTGGGAAGGATCAATGATGTTCTTATTCTTGCAAATATGAACTATGTACCCATAGACTTAATTGTTCTTGACATCGATTGCAATCCGTCTTGCCCTATTATACTTGGTAGACCGTTTTTGCGCACTATTGACGCGGTGATTGACATGAAAGAAGGGAATATTAAATTCCAATTCCCTTGAGAAAGGGCATGGAACACTTCCCTAGAACCAAGATCAAATTGCCTTATGAATCTATAATGAGGACAACTTATGGAACATCCAACAAGGATGACAATACTTGAAATCTTGGAGTTATGCCTAGCTAAGGGCGTAAAACGATAGCGCTTGTTGGGAGGCAACCCAACTTGTATCTTTTTGATTTTTGATTTCCTTGTTGTTTTCAATTAAAAAAACCTTTAATATCTCTGTTGAGATGTGTTTTTGTGGTTTGAATAAGGGTTTGTGCCAAGCAAAGCCTTAGGAACACGTTGGGTGTTAGTAGATTTGATCTTGCTAAAAAAACAGAAACTTTTGCGCTCGCGAGAAAAATTCTCATTTTTAATAGAAAAGTGATTTTTAGTTGATTCTTTTTGCAGAAGATTAATATACAAATTTCTCACGTGACCCTATTTTTTCAAGATTTTTAGAGTTCCAAAAGTATTCGAAACTTCCAGATTACTACAGACTGTTCTGTTTACAGATTTTGTTTTCTTTGTGTTGTGTGCTTATTTTGATGGCTCTATGGTTTTCTTTGATGAGTTTTTGCCATAGAAAAGTTGGAATACAGTAGATATAATACAAAAACAAAATATGAATTGGTTTGATACAGTACTTATAGTAGTGATTTTCTTTCTTATACTAACGGATCTCATGAAGGTTTTGTTGAGTTTTGTGTGATTGAAGTTTTCAAGTTTTGGGTTATCTTACGATGGATGAAGGAAGGATAGAAGAGCCTAAGCTTGGGGATGCCCCGGCATCCCAAGCTATTATCCAAAAATGAGCAACCAACTAAACTTGGGGATGCCTCCGAGTGGCATCCCCGCTTTCTTCCAATAAGTATTTCACTCAAAACTATATTGTTATTCATCATATGATATGTGTTTTGCTTGGAGCGTCTTGTATGATATGAGTCTTTGCTTGTTTTGTTTTGCTTTTCAAATCATCAATCCTTGCTGTACACACCTATTTGAGAGAGCCAAAATTATGCCATGACTTGTTAGAATAGCTTTTTATGCTTCACTTGAATTTTTATGAGCTTGGATTTTCTCTAGTGCTTCACTTATATCTTTTTGAGCACGGTGTGCTTAGTATTTTTGAAGAAATACTCTCTTGCTTCACTTAGATTTATTTGAGAGTTAGTAAAATTTTAAATAAATTCTCTCTTGCTTCACTTATATTATTTTGAGAGAACGAAGAAAAATTATGCTCATGATCTTCACTTATATTTGTTTGAGCTTATCAAAAGCAACACATGAAAATTAGTCCCAAAGTGATAGATATCCAAGAATGATATAATAAAAACTTTCATGAAGATCATTGGACAAAATAAACTTGATTCCTTGTAATAGTTTTGAGACATGATGATATGATATGTGAGTCATGTTAATGAGTAAGTATGCCTTAGTAAGAATATTAGTGTTGAAGTTTGTGATTCCCTATGCAAGCATGAAAGTCAATAATTATGCAATGAAATTATAGCCTACTCGTGGTGCATTATTCGGTGTTATTTATGTTCGCTTATGAGATTATACGTTTCATGGTTGGTCGCTTCCTAGTCTTTTGCTAGCCTTCATTTCGCACTAAGTATGATCTCTATTTGTGCAGCCAAAATCCTTTATCCTGGTTTTGCCACATAAGTCCACCATACCTACCTATATGCGGTATTCCATTGCCGTTCTAAGCAAATTTGTATGTGCCATCTCTAATTTTCAAAATTAATTTCTTTTTTGTGTGCCCATACCGCTCGCGAGGCGGTGAGGGGTGGCCAATATTTTCCATGCTAGATGTGTTATTCTCATGATGAGTGTTTATTCACTTGTCATTGCACGAGAGTAAGGCAAAGGTATTAGGGATGCCCAGTCCCGAAATGAAAAACAAATTTACATTATGTTGTCAAATAATAAATTCCTTGGAAAGTGTTGGTACGGAAGGCAATCGTGGATTCGGCTAGCCATGGCTTGTGAAAGTTTGGTGGAAAAGGAATAAACTTTATTTTCTGTTTGGGAACCGCCTATGATATATCTAGCATGGAAAGTGTAGGGAACCTCAAGTCATTCTCGTTGGTGGGAAAAGTGTACCTCCCAAATTTTTTATCTTTCAATTTAAGCTTTGAGCTTTGCACCTCTACAAATCCCTACTTCCCTTTGCGAAGGGCCTTTCTTTTACTTATCCAATTTTTATTTTTGAATTTGATTCTCCATCTTCTCTTACAAGCACCAACTAGGAAACACTATGATCATACTTGAGCATTGGGTGTAACTAATATACGAATGTGTTTCATGAATGGATCAATGGTTGAGCATAATGGGCTAGGGATAGCTTATTTTAGCATTGATATTTTGAAAGACATGGTTGCTTGTTGATATGCTTGAGTATCTAAATTATTATGTCAAAACTAGACTATTGCTTTGAACCATATAAAAGTCCAAATGTCCATGCTATAAAGAAAAGAATATGATATCACATGATAGGCAGCATTTGACATCAATTTTTTTGTTTTTATCACTTACCTACTCGAGGACGAGTAGGAGTTAAGCATCACTTACCTACTCGAGGACGAGTAGGAGTTAAGCTTGGGGACGCTGATATGTCTCCAATGTATCTATAATTTTTTATTGTTCCATGTTGTTATATTATCATTCTTGGATGTTTTACAATCATTTTATATCATTTTTTGGTACTAACCTATTGACATAGTGCAAGTGCCAGTTCATGTTTTCTGCATGTTTTTTACATCGCGGAAAATCAATATCAAATGGATCCCAAACACCGTGAAACTTTTTGGAAAAATTTTATGGGCCAGAAGACACCTGATGGACCAGAGCTGCACCTGGGGGTGCCCCAAGGGGGGGACAACCCACCAGGGCGCGCCAGACCCCCTGGCGCGCCCAGGTGGGTTGTGCCCACCTCGGTGGCCTCCCGGACCGCCTCTTTGCTCTATAAATACCCCGATATTCTAGAAACCCTAGGGGAGTCGACGAAATATTCATCCAGCCGCCGCAGAGTCCAGAACCACCAGATCAAATCTAGACAACATCTCGGATGGGGTACATCACCTCCATTGGTGCCTCTCCGATGATGCGTGAGTAGTTCTTTGTAGATCTACGGGTCCATAGTTAGTAGCTAGATGGCTTCCTCTCTCTCTATCTTTTGATTATCAATACAATGGTCTCTTGGAGATCCATATGATGTAACTCTTTTTGCGGTGTGTTTGTTGGGATCCGATGAACTTTGAGTTTATGATCAGATCTACCTTTTTATATCCGTGAAAGTATTTGAGTTTCTTTGATCTCTTTTATGCATGATTTCTTATAGCCTCGTATTTCTTCTCCGATATTTGTGTTTTGTCTGCCCAACTTGATCTATTTATCTTGCAATGGGAAGAGGTGCTTTGTAGTGGGTTCAATCTTCTTACGGAACTTGATCCCAGTGACAGAAAGGGAACTGACACGTATGTATCATTGCTACTAAGGATAAAATGACGAGATCCATATCTAACGCCATAGATAAACGGATCTTGTCTACATCATGTCATCGTTCTTAATGCATTACCTCGTTTTTCCATGAACTTAATACACTAGATGCATGCTGGACAGTGGTTGATGTGTGGAGTAATAGTAGTAGATGCAGGCACGAGTGGGTCTACTAATCTTGGACGTGATGCCTATATAATGATCATTGCCTGGA
Source organism: Secale cereale (assembly GCA_902687465.1). Taxonomy (NCBI): domain Eukaryota; kingdom Viridiplantae; phylum Streptophyta; class Magnoliopsida; order Poales; family Poaceae; genus Secale; species Secale cereale. The sequence goes on along the minus strand of LR738713.1, from coordinate 145,986,847 downwards.
TATCGTCATAATTATTTGAAGTTCTATCAATTGCCCAATAGTAATTTGTTACCCACCGTTAGCTATTTTTCTCGAGAGAAGCCACTAGTGAAACCTACGGCCCCCGGGTCTTCTTCCTCATATATTTGCCTTTGCGATCTACTTTTTCCTTGCATTTATTTTCAGATCTATTAAACCAAAAATACAAAAAAAATACCTTGCTGCAATTTATTCTTATTTATTTTATTTAGCGTTCGATATATCAATTTACTACAAATTCCTCACGTCCGTTTTACCTATCTTGAGGCGCTGTACCCCGAAAGGGATTGACAACCCCTTTAACACGTCGGGTTGCAAGAAGTTGTTATTTGTGTGCATGTGTTGTTTACATTGTGTTGCTTGGTTCTCCTACTGGTTCGATAACCTTGGTTTCACATCTGAGGGTAATACCTACCACCGCTGTGTTGCATCATCCCTTCCTCCTTGGGGAAATATCGATGTAGCTTTAAGCGACATCACCGATGTATGCGGTCCGATGAGTGTTGAGGCTCACGGTGGGTATCGTTATTTTCTGACCTTCTGAGATGATTTGAGCAGATATGGATATATCTACTTAATGAAACATAAGTCTGAAACAGTTGAAAAGTTCAAAGAATTTCAGAGTGAAGTAGAGAATCGTCGTCACAAGAAAATAAAGTTTCTACGATCTGATCGCAGAGGCAAATATTTGAGTTACGTATTTGGTCTTCATTTGAAACAACGTGGAATAGTTTCATAGCTCACGCCACCTGGAACACCACAGCGTAATGGTGTGTTCGAACGTCGTAACCATACTTTATTACATATGGTGCAATCTAGGATGTCTCTTACCGATTTACCGCTATCGTTTTGGGGTTATGCTTTACAGACAGATGCATTCACGTTAAATAGGGCACCATCTAAAGCCGTTGAGACGACACCTTATGAACTGTGGTTTGGCAAGAAACCCAAGTTGCCGTTTCTTAAAGTTTGGGGCTGCGATGCTTATGTGAAAAAGCTTCAACCTGATAAGCTTGAACCCAAATCGAAGAAATGTGTCTTCATAGGATACCCAAAGGAAACTGTTGGTTACACCTTCTATCATAGATCCGAAGGCAAGATATTTGTTGCTAAGAATGGATCCTTTATAGAGAAGGAGTTTCTCTCGAAAGAAGTGAGTGGGAGGAAAGTAGAACTTGATCAGGTAATTGTACCTTCACTCGAATTGGAAAGTAGTTCATCACAGAAAGTAGTTCCAGTGATTCCTACACCAATTAGTGAGGAAGCTAATGATGATGATCATGAAACTTCAGATCAAGTTACTACCAAACCTTGTAGGTCAACCAGAGTACGTTCCGCGCCAGAGTGGTACGGTAACCTATTCTGGAAGTCATGTTACTAGACCATGATGAACCTACGAACTATGAGGAAGCGATGATGAGCCCAAATTCCGCAAGACGGCTTGAGGCCATGAAATCTGAGATGGGATCCATGTATGAGAACAAAGTGTGGACTTTGGTTGACTTTCCGGATGATCGGCAAGCCATTGAAAATAAATGGATCTTTAAGAAGAAGACCAACGCCGATGGTAATATTACTGCCTACAAAGCTCAACTTGTTGTGAAAGGTTTTCGACAAGTTCAAGGAGTTGACTACGATGAGACTTTCTCACCCGTAGCGATGATTAAGTCTGTCTGAATCATGTTAGCAATTGCCGCATTTTATGATTATGAAATCTAGAAAATGGATGTCAAAACTGCATTCCTTACTGGATTTACTCAAAGAAGAGTTATATATGATGCAACCAGAAGGTTTTGTTGATCCTAAAGGTGCTGAGAAAGTGTGCAAGCTCCAACGATCCATCTATGGACTGGTGCAATCATCTCGGAGTTGGAATATACGCTTTGATGAAGTGATCAAAGCATATGGTTTTATACAGACTTTCGGGGAAGCATGTATTTACAAGAAAGTGAGTGGGAGCTCTGTAGCATTACTAATATTATATGTGGATGACATATTGTTGATCGGAAATTATGTAGAATTTCTGGATAGCATAAAAGGATACTTGAATAAGAATTTTTCAATGAAAGACCTCGGTAAAGCTGCTTATATATTGGGCATCAAGATCTATAGAGATAGATCAAGACGCTTAATTGGACTTTCACAAAGCACATACCTTGATAAAGTTTTGAAGAAGTTCAAAAGGGATCAGTCAAAGAAAGGGTCCTTGCCTGTGTTACAAGGTGTGAAGTTGAGTCAGACTCAATGCCCGACCACTGCAGAAGATAAAGAGAAAATGAAAGCCATTCCCTATGCTTCAGCCATAGGTTCTATCATGTATGAAATGTTGTGTACCAGACTTGATGTGTGCCTTGCTATAAGTCTAGCAGGGAGGTACCAAAGTAATCCAGGAGTGGATCACTGGACAGCGGTCAAGAACATCCTGAAGTACGTGAAACGGATGAAGGATATGTTTCTCATTTATGTAGGTGACAAAGAGCTCGTCGTAAACGGTTACGTCGATGCAAGCTTTGACACTGATCCGGATGACTCTAAGTCACAAACCGGATACACATTTTTGTTGAACGATGGAGCTATCAGTTGGTGCAGTTCCAAGCAGAGCGTCGTGGCGCGATGTACGTGTGAAGCGGAGTGCATAGCTTCTTCGGAAGCAGCAAATGAAGGAGTCTGGATGAAGGAGCTCATATCCGATCTAGGTGTAATATCTAGTGCATTGGGACCAATGAAAATCTTTTGTGACAACACTAGAGAAATTGCATTGGCGAAGGAATTCAGGTTTCACAAGAGAACCAAGCACATCAAGAGACGCTTCAACTCTATCCGCGGTCAAGTCAAGGAGGGAGACATAGAATTTTGCAAAATACATACAGATTTGAATGTTGCAGACCTGTTGACTAAGCCTCTTCCAGGAGCAAAACATGATCGGCACCAAGACTCCATGGGTGTTAGAATCATTAGTTCGTTACTATGTAATCTAGATTATTGACTCTAGTGCAAGTGGGGGACTGGAGGAAATATGCCCTAGAGGCAATAATAAAGTTGTTACTTATATATCATTATAAATGTCTTTATTCATGCTAGAATTATATTAACTGGAAACTTGATACATGTGTGAATACATAGACAAAACAGAGTGTCCCTAGTATGCCTCTACTAGACTAGCTCGTTAATCAAAGATGGTTGAGCTTCCTAACCATAGACATGTGTTGTCATTTGATGAACATGATCACATCATTAGGAGAATGATGTGCTGGACATGACCCATCCGTTAGCTTAGCATAATGATCGTTTAGTTTTATTGCTATTGCTTTCTTCATGACTTATACATGTTCCTCTAACTATGAGATTATGCAACTCCCGAATACCGAAGGAACACCTTGTGTGCTATCAAACATCACAACGTAACTGGGTGATTATAAAGATGCTCTACAGGTGTCTCCGAAGGTGTTTGTTGAGTTGGCATAGATCGAGAATAGGATTTGTCACTCCGAGTGTCGGAGAGGTATCTCTGGGCCCTCTCGGTAATGCACATCACCATGAGCCTTGCAAGAAATGTGACTAATGAGTTAGTTACGAGATGATGCATTATGGAACGAGTACATAGACTTGCCGGTAACGAGATTGAACTAGGTATGATGATACCGATGATCGAATCTCGGGCAAGTAACAAACCGATGACAAAGGGAACAACGTATGTTGTTATGCGGTTTGACCGATAAAGATCTTCGTAGAATATGTAGGAGCCAATATGAGCATCTAGGTTCCGCTATTGGTTATTGACCAGAGATGTGTCTCGGTCTTGTCTACATAGTTCTCGAACCCGTAGGGTCCGCACGCTTAACATTTGATGATGATTTGTATTATGAGTTATGTGTTTTGGTGACCGAAGTTTGTTCAGAGTCCCAGATGAGATCACGGACATGACGAGGAATCTCGAAATGGTCGAGAGGTAGAGATTCATATATTGGAAGATTGTATACGGACACCGGAATGGTTCCGAAGAAGATCGGGGATTTTTCGGAGTACCGGGAGGTCACCGG
>LR738713.1:145964901-145977810 GCA_902687465.1 Secale cereale | reverse complement strand
TTGTATGAATGTTTTTACTACATTCATCTTGGATGCCTATCATATTAGGACTAGTTTTATAACCAAAGCACATTACCATGCTGTTCTAAAAGACTCTCAAAAGGATATAAGTGAAGCATGAGAGATCAACAATTTCTACAAAATAAAATCACCACCGTGCTCTAAAAGATATAAGTGAAGCACTAGAGCAAAACTATTTAGCTCAAAAGATATAAGTGAAGCACATACAGTGTTCTAACAAATTCTAGACCATATTTATCTCTCTCAAAAAGGTGTATCCAGCAAGGATGACTGTGGCATACTAACAAGCAAAGACTCAAATCATACATGACGCTCCAAGCAAAACACATATCATGTGGTGAATAAAAATATTGTCCCGAGTATAGTTACCGATAGATGAAGACAAAAGAGGGGACGCCCCAAGCATAGGCTTTTGGTTGTCCTCGAATTTTACCTTGGGGTGCCTTGGGCATCCCCAAGCTTAGGCTCTTGCCACTCTTTGTTCCATAGTCCATCAAAGCCATACTCAAAACTTGAAAACTTCACAACACAAAACTTAGCCAAAAATCTCGCGAGCTCCGTTAGTATGAGAAAACAAACCACCACTCAAAGGTACTATAATGAACTCATTCTTTGTTTATATTGGTGTTAAACCTACTGTATTCCAACTTCTCTATGATTCATACTCCCCAATACTACTCATAGATTCATCAAAATAAGCAAACAACACACGAAAAACAGAATCTGTCAAAAAAAGAACAGTGTGTAGTAATCTGTAACTTTCGAATACTTCTGTAACTCCAAAAAAATTGAAATAAATTGGTAAACGTGAGTAATTTGTCTATTAATCATCTAAAAAAAGAATCAACTAAATAGCACTCTCCAGTAAAATCAGGTGACTATTCTTATGAGCGCTAACGTTTCTATTTTTTACAGCATGATCATATAAACTTCACACAAGTCTTCCCAAAGGTTCTACTTGGCACAAACACTAATTAAAACACAAAACCACATCTAAACAGAAGCTAGATGCAATATTTATTCCTAAGCAGAAGCAAAAACAAATAAAATAAAATTGGGTTGCCTCCCAACAAGCTCTTTCTTTATAGCCATTAAGATAGGCTTGAGAATTCAATGATGCTCACATAAAAGACAAGACTTGAAGCACAAAAAGAGCATCATATAGCATATGAAAATCACATCTAAGTCTAACATACTTCATATGAATAGGCATTTTATAGGAAAACAAATTAGCAAGACAAGCAAGATCTATCATTTGCAAGGAAGAAGAAAGAAACAAGATCAATCTCAACATGAAGAGAGGTAATTTTGTAACATGAAAATTTCTACAACCATATTTTCCTCTCTCATAATAATTGCATGTAGGATCATAAGCAAATTTAACAATATAGCTATCACAAAACATATTCTCGACACGATCCACATGCATACAAAGTTGACACTCTTCCAAAATAGTGGGATCAACATTAACTAAAGTCATGACCTCTCCAAACCCACTTTTATCAAAAAAATCATAAGATTGATCATACTCCAAATATGTGGGATCTAAAGCTGACACTCTCCCAAACCCACTTTCAATATTATTGCAAACATTATCATAAATCTCATATATATCATGGGGCTTAAATAAATTTTCAAGATCATAAGAAGAATCTCCCCAATCATGATCATTGCAACAAGTTGTGGACATAGCAATACTAGCATCCCCAAGCTTCGGGTTTTGCATATCATTAACACAATTGACATCAATAGAATTTATAATAACATCATTGCAATCATGCTTTTTATTTAAAGAACTATCGTGAATCACTTTTTCTTTTAACAATTCCTCACAATTTTCAGATTCATAAATTTCAAGCAAAACCTCATAAAGATAATCTAGTGCACCCAACTCACTAGAAATAGGTTCAACATAATTGGATCTCTTAAAAAGATTAGCAAGTGGAGGAGGATCCATAACTTAGCAAGTGAAGATGCAAGCTAATAGAGGGCACAGAGCGACACAAGCAAACAAGAAGCAATCGAACGATAAACACACGGCAAAAAGAAGGGAAAATAAAATGGCAAGGGTGAAGTGGGGGAGAGGAAAAAGAGAGGCAAATAATGTAATGCGAAGGATAAGAGTTTGTGATAGGTACTTGGTATATGACTTTTGCGTAAGCCTCCCCGGCAACGGCGCCAGAAATTCTTCTTGCTACTTCTTGAGCTTGCTTGTATTCCTTCGAAGAGGAAAGGGGGATGCAGCATAGTAGCGTAAGTATTTCCCTCGGTTTTTTTAGACCCAAGGTATCATTCCGGTAGGAGACCACGCGCGAGTCTCTCGCACCTACACAAACAAATAAGAACTTCGCAGCCAACGCGATAAGGGGTTGTCAATCCCTTTACGGTCAGTTACGAAAGTGAGATCTGATAGATAGGATAGTTTTATATTTTTGGTATTTTTGGATATAAGAACAGAAAGTAAAAACAGCAAAGTAAAGTAGATTGTAGATTAATATGTTGAGAATAGACCCGGGGGCCATAGGTTTCACTAGTGGCTTATCTCATGATAGCAAAATTCTACGGTGGGTGAACAAATTACTATCGAGCAATTGATAGAAAAGCGAATAATTATGAGAATATCTAGGCATGATCATTATATATAGGCATCACGTCCGTGACAAGTAGACCGAAACGATTCTGCATCTAGTACTATTACTCCACACATCGACCGCTATCCAGCATGCATCTAGAGTATTAAGTTCATAAGAACAGAGTAATGCTTTAAGCAAGATGACATGATGTAGAGGGATAAACTCAAGAAATATGATATAAACCCCATCTTTTTATCCTCGATGGCAACAATACAATATGTGCCTTGCTGCCCGTGTTGTCACTGGGAAAGGACACCGCAAGATTGAACCCAAAGCCAAGCACTTCTCCCATTGCAAGAACTATAGATCTAGTAGGCCAAATCAAACCGATAATTCGAAGAGACTTGCAAGGATATTATAATCATACATAAAAGAATTCAGAAAAGAACCAAATATTTCTCATAGATAATCTTGATCATAATCCCACAATTTATCGGATCTCGACAAACACACCTCAAAAAGATTACATCGAATAGACCTCCTCGAAGACCGAGGAGAACTTGGTATTGAGATCCAAAAAGAGAGAAGAATCCATCTAGCTAATAACTATGGACTCGAAGGTCTGTGGTAAACTACTCACAACTCATGGTGAGGCAATGGTGTTGATGTAGAAGCACTCCATGGAAGATCCCCCCTCCGGCGGAGCTCCAGAAACGGCCCCAAGATGGGATCTCATAGGAGCAGAAGGTTGCGGCGGTGGAATTAGGGTTTTCTATGTTGCCTCGATGTTTTCAGGGTATATGAGTATATATAGGAGGAAGGAGGGCATCGGGGGAGCCAGAGGGGGCCCACGAGGTTGGGGGCGTGCCCTGTAGGAGGCGGGCGCCCTGGACCCTCGTGGCCGCCTCCTTCGTTCCCTCGCGTGTAATCCAAGTCTTCTGTGTTGATATCGTTCCAAAAATAACTCTCGCGAAGGTTTCATTCCGTTTGGACTCCGTTTGATATTCCTTTTGTGCAAAACCCTGAAATTGGCAAAAAAAACAGCAATCTGCACTGGGCCTTTGGGTTAATAGGTTAGTCCCAAAAATAATATAAAAGTGTATGATAAAGCCTATTAAACATCCAAAACATCATATATAATAGCATGGAACAAATAAAAATTATAGCTACGTTGGTGACGTATCATCTATTACCACCTTCTATGCCACCCATAGTGCTATATCCATGGCTCATGCTCATGTATTGCGTGAAGAGTTGGAAAGGTTGAAGCATGTTAAAGTATGAAAACAATTGCTTGATTGACACTGGGATAGACATGATTTTTACTTTATGTTAAGAGGATGGAGCATAAATGACTATATGATTTTGTAGGGATAACTTTCTTTAGCCATGGTATTTTTTAAGCTTCACAGACTACTTTCAAGTATGCTTGAAGTATTATTGTTTTGATATTGATAACCTTTTGTTTTGAGTCTTATGGATCTGAATATTCATGCCACAATAAAGAAGATTGCATTAAAAATTATGTTGGGTAGCATTCCACATCAAAAATTATGTTTTTATCATTTACCTACTCGAGGACGAGCATGCATTAAGATTGGGGATGTTTGATACATCTCCAACGTATCTATAATTTCTGATTGTTCCATGCTATTATATTATCTATCTTGGATGTATTATATGCATTTATATGCTATTTTATATGATTTTGGGGACTAACTTATTAACCCAGAGCCCAGTGCCAGTATATGTCTTTTCCTTGTTTTTGAGATTCGCATAAATGGAATATCAAACGGAGTCCAAACGGGACGAAACTTTTTGGAGTTTTTTCTTGGACCAGAAGACATCAGATGGACCTTGAGTACACGCGAGGGGATCCACGAGGCGGCCACAAGGGTGGGGGCGCCCCCAGGGGGTAGGGTGTGCCCTGCTACCTCTTGAGCATGCGTTGGTTTTCCCTTGAAGAGGAAAGGGTGATGCAGCAAAGTAGCGTAAGTATTTCCCTCGTTTTTTGAGAACCAAGGTATCAATCCAGTAGGAGACTACACGCAAGTTGCCTAGTACCTGCACAAACAATCAAGAACCTTGCAACCAACGCGATAAAGGGGTTGTCAATCCCTTCACAGCCTCTTGCAAAAGTGAGATCTGATAAACATAATAAGATAAGTATTTTTGGTATTTTTGTTGTATAGATTGCAAAATAAATACTCCCTCCGTCCCAAAATAAGTGACTCAAAAGTGACTCAACGTACAAAGTTGAGTCACTTTTGAGTCACTTATTTTGGGACGGAGGGAGTAGTAAACTAGAATTGTAGATCGGAAACTTATGTGATGTAAAGTAGACCCGGGGGCCATAGGTTTCACTAGTGGCTTCTCTCATGATAGAATATATTACGGTGGGTGAACAAATTACTGCCGAGCAATTGATAGAAAAACGCATAGATATGAGAATATCTAGGCATGATCATGAACATAGGCATCACGTCTGTGTCAAGTAGACCGAAACGATGCTGCATCTACTACTATTACTCCACACATCAACCGCTACGAGGCTATGGTGTTACGAGGGGCCCACGAGGGTGGGGGCGCACCTACCCCCTGGGCGCGCCCTCCTGCCTCGTGGGCGCCTCGTTGCTTCCTTGACTTCCACTCCAAGTCTCCTGGATTGCGTTTGTTCCAAGAAAGATCCTCACGAAGGTTTCGTTCCGTTTGGACACCGTTTGATATTCCTTTTCTGCGAAACACTGAAATAGGCAAAAAAAACATAGCAACTGGCACTGGCCTCTGGTTAATAGGTTAGTCCCAAAAATTATATAAAAATGCATATTAAAGCCCATTAAACATCCAAAACAGATAATATGATAGCATGGAACAATCAAAAATTATAGATACGTTGGAGACGTATCAAGCATCCCCAAGCTTAATTCATGCTCGCCCTCGAGTAGGTAAATGATAAAAACAGAATTTTTGATGTGGAATGCTACCTAACATAATTTTCAATGTAATTTTCTTTATTGTGGCATGAATGTTCAGATCCGAAAGATTCAAGACAAAGGTTTAATATTGACATAAAAATAATAATACTTCAAGCATACTAACTAAGTAATCGTGTCTTCTCAAAATAGCATGGCTAAAGAAAGCTATCCCTACAAAATCATATACTCTGGCTATGCTCTATCTTCATCACAAAAAATATTTAGATCATGCACAACCCCGGTTTCAGCCAAGCAATTGTTTCATACTTAGTATTCTCAAACCTTTTCAACTTTCACTCAATGCATGAGCGTGAGCCATGGACATAGCACTATAGGTGGAATAGAGTGGTGGTTGTGGAGAAGACAAAAAAAGAGGAAGATAGTCTCATATCAACTAGGCGTATCAATGGGCTATGGAGATGCCATCAATAGATATCAATGTGAGTGAGTAGGGATTGCCATGCAACGGATGCACTAGAGCTATAAATGTATGAAAGCTCAACTAAAGAAACTAAGTGGGTGTGCATCCAACTCGCTTGCTCACGAAGACCTAGGGCATTTTGAGGAAGCCCATTATCGGAATATACAAGCCAAGTTCTATAATGAAAATTCCCACTAGTATATGAAAGTGACAAAACAAGAGACTCCCTATCATGAAGATTATGGTGCTACTTTGAAGCACAAGTGTGGAAAAAGGATAGTAGCATTGTCCCTTCTCTCTTTTTCTCTCATATTTATTATTATTATTATTATTATTATTATTATTATTATTATTATTATTTTATTTTATTTTATTTTATTTTGGGCCTTTCCTTTATTTTCTCTTTTTTTATGACCTCTTTTTTTTCTTTTTTCTTTTTTTTTGTCCGGAGTCTCATCCTGACTTGTGGGGGACTCATAGTCTCCATCATCCTTTCCTCACGGGGACAATGCTCTAATAATGAAGATCATCACACTTTTATTTACTTACAACTCAAGAATTACAACTCGATGCTAGAATAAAATATGACTCTATGTGAATGCCTCCGGTGGTGTACCGGGATGTGTAATGAATCAAGAGTGACATGTATGAAAAAATTATGAAGGGTGTCTTTGCCACAAATACAATGTCAACTACATGATCATGCAAGGCAATATGACAATGATGGAGCGTGTCATAATAAACAGAACGGTGGAAAGTTGCATGGCAATATATCTCAGAATGGCTATGGAAATGCCATAATAGGTAGGTATGGTGGCCATTTTGAGGAAGGTATATGGTGGGTGTATGGTACCGGCGAAAGTTGTGCGATACTAGAGAGACTAGCAATGGTGGAAGGGTGAGAGTGCGTATAATCCATGGACTCAACATTAGTCATAAGAACTCATATACTTATTGCAAAAATCTATGAGTCATCAAAACAAAGCAATCAACGCATGCTCCTAGGGGGGAGGTTGGTAGGAGTTAACCATCGCGCGCCCCCGACCTCCACACAAAGGTTGGCACTTTACAAAAATCTACAAGTTATCAAAAACAAGCACTAAACACATGCTCCTAGGGGAAGGGTTGGTAGGAGTTAACCATCGCGCGATTCCGACCTCCACACAAAGGAAGATGATACGTCTCCAACGTATCTATAACTTTTGATTGTTCCATACTATTATTTATAATGTTTTGGATGTTTAATGGGCTTTGTCATACACTTTTATATCATTTTTGGGACTAACCTACTAACCCAAAGGCCTAGTCCAGATTGCTGTTTTTTTTGCCTGTTTCAGGGTTTTGCAGAAAAGGAATATCAAACGGAGTCCAAACGGAATGAAACCTTCGGGGGAGATATTTTTGGAGAAAATCACGCACGGGAGACTTGAGAACCACGTCAGGGGAGCCACGAAATGCCCACGAGGGTGGGGGCGCGCCCCCCTTCCCAGGGCGCGCCCCCCTGCCTAGTGGGGCCCTCGTGAGTCCCCCGGTGTCCTCCTTCCTCCTATATAAGTCTACGTACCCCGAAACCATCAGCAACAGAGAGAAAACCCTAATTCCACCGCCGTAACCTTCTGTTCCCGTGAGATCCCATCTTGGAGCCTGTTCTGGAGCTCCGTCGGAGGGGGGGTCCATCATGGAGTGCTACTACATCATCATCATCGCCCTCACCATGAGTTGTGAGTAGTTTACCACAGACCTTCGGGTCCATAGCAAGTATCTAGATGGCTTCTTCTCTCTCTCTGCATCTCAATACAAAGTTCTCCTCGGTCTTAAAGGAGATCTATTCGATGTAATCTCTTTTTGCGGTGTGTTTGTCGAGATCCGATGAATTGTGAGTTTATGATCAAGATTATCTATGAGAAATATTTGGTTCTTTTCTGAACTCTTTATGTGTGCTCATAATATCCTTGCAAGTCTCTTCGAATTATTGGTTTGGTTTGGCCTACTAGATCTATAGTTCTTGCAATGGGAGAAGTGCTTGGCTTTGGGTTCAATCTTGCGGTGTCCTTTCCCAATGACAATAGGGGCAGCAAGGCACGTATTGTATTGTTTCCATCGAGGATAAAAAGATGGGGTTTGTATCATATTGCTTGAGTTTATCCCTCTACATCATGTTATCTTGCTTAAGGTGTTACTCTGTTCTTATGAACTCAATGCACTAGATGCATGCTGGATAACAGTCGATGTGTGGAGCAATAGTAGTAGATGCAGGCAGGAGTCGGTCTACTTGTCTCGGACGTGATGCCTATATACAATGATCATGCCTAGATAGTCTCATAATTATTCACTTTTCTATCAATTGCTCGACAGTAATTTGTTTACCCGCCGTAGAATATCGCTATCAGGAGAGAAGCCACTAGAGAACACTACGGCCCCGGGTCTATTCTCAACATATCAATCTATATCTACTTTACCTTTTCCACTTTTACTTTCTGTTCTTATAAACAAAAAAATACCAAAAATATAAACTATCATCTCTATCAGATCTCACTTTCGTAAGTGACTGTAAAGCGATTGACAACCCCTTATCGCGTTGGCTGTGAAGTTCTTATTTGTTTGTGCAGGTGCGAGGGACTCGCGCGTGGTCTCCTACTGGATTGATACCTTGGTTCTCAAAAACTGAGGGAAATACTTACGCTACTGTGTTGCATCTCCCTTTCCTCTTCGAGGTAATACTACGCAAGCTCGAGAAGTAGCAAGAAGAATTTCTGGCGCCGTTGTCGGGTAGGCTTACGCAAAAGTCATATACCAAGTACCTATCACTAACCCTTATCCTTCGCATTACATTTTTTGCCTCTCGTTTTCCTCTCCCCCACTTCACCCTTGCCGTTTTATTTGCCCTTCTTCTGTCGTGTGTTTATCATTCGCTAGCTTCTTGTTTGCTTGTGTGTGTTGGATTGCTTGCTTGTCACTATGGCTCGGAATAATACCAAATTGTGTGACTTCTCCAATACCAACAATAATGACTTTATTAGCACTCCGATTGCTCCTATTACCGATGCTGAATCTTGTGAGATCAATGTTGCTTTGTTGAATCTTGTCATGAAAGATCAATTCTCCGGCCTTCCTAGTGAAGATGCCGCTACCCATCTGAACAACTTTGTTGATTTGTGTGATATGCAAAAGAAAAGGGATACGGATAATGATATTGTTAAATTGAAGTTATTTCCGTTTTCACTTAGAGATCGTGCTAAAACTTCGTTTTCCTCTTTGCCTAGAAATAGTATTGATTCGTGGAATAAGTGCAAAGATGCTTCTATCTCTAAGTATTTCCCTCCTGCTAAGATCATCTGTCTTAGAAATGATATTATGAACTTTAAGCAACTAGATCATGAGCATGTTACACAAGCTTGGGAGAGAATGAAATTAATGATACGTAATTGCCATACACATGGTTTGAATATATGGATGATTATTCAGGACTTTTATGCTGGCTTGAATTTTGCTTCTAAAAATCTTTTAGACTCGGCCGCACGAGGCACTTTCATGGAAACTACCTTAGGAGAAGCTACCAAACTCCTAGATAATATTATGGTTAATTATTCTCAATGGCACACCGAAAGATCTACTAGTAAAAAAATACATGCTATTGAAGAAATTAGTGTTTTGAGTGGAAAGATGGATGAACTCATGAAATTATTTGATTCTAAGAGTGCTTCTTCTGATCCTAATGATATGCCTTTGTCCACTTTGATTGAAAATAACAATGAATCTTTGGATGTGAATTTTGTTGGTAGGAATAATTTTGATAACAATGCATATAGAAGGAATTTTAATCCTAGGCCTTTTCCTAGTAATTCCTCTAATAATTATGGTAATTCCTACAACAACTCTTATGGAAAGATGCCTTCTGAATTTGAAACTAGTGTTAAGGAGTTTATGATCTCGCAAAAGAATTTCAATGCTATGCTTGAAGAGAAATTGCTTAAGATTGATGAATTGGCTAGAATTGTGGATAGAATTACTCTTGATGTTGATTCTTTGAAACTTAGATCTATCCCACCTAAGCATGATATCAATGAGTCTCTCAAAGCCATGAGAATTTCCATTGATGAATGCAAAGAAAGAACCGCTAGGATGCGTGCTAAAAGGGAGAATTATATTAAAGCGTGTTCTTCTAGTTATCATGAAAATAAAGATGAAGATCTGAAAGTTATTGATGTGTCTCCTATTAGATCCTTGCTTTCTAGTATAAATCTTGATGAAGATAGGATTGGAGATGATTCTGCTTTAAGGTGTCCCAATGATTCGGAGTTTTTAGATCTTGATGCTAAAATTGTTAAAATTGGGAGTGAAGAGATTAAAACTTTGCATAGTGATCACTACTTTGGATTTCAAGGGATTCAATTATGATAATTGTTCTTTGATTGATTGTATTTCCTTGTTGCAATCTGTACTAAATTCTCCGCATGCTTATAGTCAAAATAAAGCTTTCACCAAACACATAGTTGATGCTTTGATACAATCTTATGAAGAAAAACTTGAGTTAGAAGTTTCTATCCCTAGAAAGCTTTATGATGAGTGAGAACCTACTATTAAAATAAAAAATTAAATATCATGAATGCTTTGCTTTGTGCGATTTGGGTGCAAGTGTCTCCACTATCCCAAAAACTTTTTGTGATTTGCTAGGGTTCCATGATCTTGATGATTGTTCTTTAAATTTGCATCTTGTGGATTCCACTATTAAGAAACCTATGGAAGAATTAATGATGTTCTTATTGTTGCCAATAGGAATTATGTGCCCGTAGATTTCATTGTTCTTGATATAGATTGCAATCGTTCGTGTCCTATTATTCTTGGTAGACCTTTCCTTAGAACGATAGGTGCAATTATTGATATGAAGGAAGGAAATATTAGATTCCAATTTCCATTAATTGAAGGCATGGAACACTTTCCTAGAAAGAAAATCAAATTACCATATGAATCTATTATGATAGCCACTTATGGATTGCCTTCCAAAGATGGCAATACCTAGATCTATCTTGTACCGTGCCTAGCTAGGGGCGTAAAACGATAGCGCTTGTTGGGAGGCAACCCAATTTTATATTTTTTGTTTTTGCTTCTTTTAGGGAATAAATAGTGCATCTAGCTTCTGCTTAGATGTGGTTTCATGTTTTGTTTAGTGTTTGTGCCAAGTAGAACCTTTGGGAAGACTTGTGTGAAGTTTATGTGATCTTGTTGTGAAAAACAGAATCGTTAGCGCTGGCTAGAATGGTCATCAGATTTTACTGGAGCATGCTATGTACTTGATTCTTATTGCAGATGATTAATAGACAAATTCCTCATGTTTACCAATTTAGTTTGAATTTCTTCGAGTTACAGAAGTATGCGAAACCTGCAGATTACTACAAACTGTTCTGTTTTGACAGATTCTGTTTTTCGTGTGTTGTTTGCTTATTTCAATGCATCTATGAGTAATATTGTGAAGTATGAACCATAGAGAAGTTGGAATACATTAGGTTTAACAAAAATATAAACAAAGAATGAATTCATTGAAGTACCTTTGAGTAGTGGTTTGCTTTCTTATACTAACGGAGCTCACGAGAATTTTTGTCTAAGTTTTGTGTTGTGAAGTTTTCAAGTTTTGAGTATTGCTTCGATGGACTATGGAACAAAGAGTAGCAAGGGCCTAAGCTTGGGGATGCCCATGGCACCCCAAGTAAAATTCAAGGACAATCAAAAACCTAAGCTTGGGGATGCCCCGGGAAGGCATCCCCTCTTTCGTCTTCATCCATCAGTAACTATACTTGGAGCTATATTTTTATTCACCACATGATATGTGTTTTGCTTGGAGCATCTTATATAATTTGAGTCTTTGCTTGTTAGTTTTTCATAATTATCCTTGCTGGACACACCTATTTTAGAGAGTTAAATATGGCCTAGGAATTGATAGAACACTCTATGTGCTTCACTTTTATCTTTTGAGCTAAATAGTTTTGCTCTAGTGCTTCACTTATATCTTTTAGAGCACGGTGGTGGTAATATTTTGAAGAAATTGTTGAACTATCATGCTTTACTTATATTCATTTGAGAGTCTATTAAAACAGCATGGTAATGTGTTTAGGCTATAAAACTAGTCTTCACATGATAGACATCCAAGATCAATGTATTAAAAACTTTCACACTAAGTGCATTGAATATGATGAGATGTTGGATGCTTGATAATTGTTTTGAGATATGAGGATAGTGATATTAGAGTCATGCTAGTGGAGTTATTATGAAATTGAGAAATACTTGTGTTAAGGTTAGTGATTCCCGTAGCATGCACGTATGGTGAACAGCTACGTGACGAAGTTAGAGCATGAGGTACTTGTAAAGTGCCAACCTTTGTGTGGAGGTCGTGGGGGCGCAATGGTTAACTCATACCAACCTCCCCCCTAGGAGCATGCATTGATTGCTTTGTTTTGATGACTCGTAGATTTTTGCAATAAGTATATGAGTTCTTATGACTAATGTTGAGTCCATGGATTATACGCACTCTCACCCTTCCACCATTGCTAGCCTCTCTTGTACCGCGCAACTTTCGCCGGTACCATAAACCCACTATATATCCTTCCTCAAAACAGCCACCATACCTACCTATCATGGCATTTCCATGGTCATTCCGAGATATATTGCCATGCAACTTTCCACCGTTCCGTTCATATGACACGCATCATATTGTCATATTGCCATGCATAATCATGTAGTTGACATTGTATTTGTGGCAAGGCCACCATGCATAACTTTTCATACATGTCACTCTTGTTTCATTGCTAATCCCGGTACACCGCCGAATGCATTCATATAGAGTCATACTTTGTTGTAGTATCGAGTTGTAATATTGAGTTGTAAATCAATAAAAGTGTGATGATCATCATTATTAGAGCATTGT
>LR738713.1:145944666-145959764 GCA_902687465.1 Secale cereale | reverse complement strand
CGTACCACATCAGAAACAGTTCATGATTATAAAGCGTGTGCGATAAGGAGACTATCTGTAGGATCGAAGAAGGTGAGAGTGTCTAGAGGGGGGGGTGATTAGACTACTCGACAAGATAAAAATTCTGTCTTTTATCAAGGACAGATTTTGGCAGATTTTGCATAACACACAAGTCAAGTAGCATACTACACATGCAATTCTAGAGTATGGGCAGCGGAAAGTAAATTGCACAAGTAGTAAAGAGAAGTGGAGAAGATCAAACGCAATTTGGAGACGCAATGATTTTTCCCGTGGCTCCGATAGGTAGTGCTATCGTACATCCACGTTGATGGAGACTTCAACCCACGGAGGGTAACGGCTGCGCGAGTCCACGGAGGGCTCCACCCACGAAGGGTCCACGAAGAAGCAACCTTGTCTATTCCATCATGGCCTATGCCCACGGAGGGCTAGCCTTACTCGGGGTAGATCTTCACGAAGTAGGCGATCTCCTTGCCCTTACAAACTTCTTGGTTCAACTCCACATCTCGAAGACGGAGGCTCCCAAGCGACACCTAACCAATCTAGGAGGCACCACCCTCCAAAAGGTAATAGATGTTGTTGATGATGATGAACTCCTTGCTCTTGTGCTTCAAATGATAATCTCCCCAACACTCAACTCTCCTCACTGATATGGCTGTGGTGGAAGAAAAGATTGAGTGGAAAGCAACTTGGGAAGGTTAGAAATCAAGTTTCATATGGTAGGAATGGAGCAACTTGATCTCAACACAAGGGTAGGTAGTTCTCTTCTCAGAAAGTGTAAGGTAGGAGTGGTAGATCTTTCTGATGGCTCTCTCCTCGAATGAAGAGGGGGTGGAGGGGTATATATAGCCTCCACACAAAATCCAACCGTTACACACATAATTGAACAATCTCGGTGAGACCGAAGTGAAAACTCGGTCAGACCGAAAGTTCAAATATAGTGAACGTTGGGGTTTTCGGTGGGACCGAAAATACCATCTCGGTGAGACCAAAAGTGCAAATGATATGAACGTTGGGATTTTCGGTGGGACCGAGAAAGAAAACTTGGTTAGACCGATTTGAGACAAGACAGGAACATGCCAGTTTCGGTGGGACCGAAAATGCAATGTCGGTGAGACCGATTTGAGCCAAGACAGAAGCTTGCCAATCTCGGTAAGACCGAAAAAGCA
Organism: Secale cereale; assembly: GCA_902687465.1. Taxonomy (NCBI): domain Eukaryota; kingdom Viridiplantae; phylum Streptophyta; class Magnoliopsida; order Poales; family Poaceae; genus Secale; species Secale cereale. The sequence continues at coordinate 145,958,577 of LR738713.1, read as the reverse complement.
ATCTCGGTTATTCCGATATGATGTCAAATGGTTACAGAAGGTTGGCAGTCCATATTTCGGTGAGACCGATCTCAAACTCGGAATGACCGATTTTTCTAGGGTTTGGCTTATGGCTGAGGTGGTTCATCTCGGTGGGACTGAGTTTGAAAAATCGGTTTGTCCGAGATTACTTATGAGTGTGTACAGTAGTGAAAGTTGCTGATAGTTGAAGGAGATATATCACTAAGCACTTGAGCAACCAGATCATCAACACAACCTCATCCCCTTTTAATAGTATTGGCTTTTCCTATGGAATCAATGTGATCTTGGATCACTAAACCAAAAATGGAGTCTTGAGCTTTTGCCAATGCTTGCCTTAGCATTTTGAGGGGTCCACTTCTTCAGTCATTTCCATAGCCAATGTGATTGGATTTCCTGAAACATACTTGATAAAAGCATTAGTCCAACCACAAAGTATGTTGTCATTAATTACCAAAACCACCCGGAGAGCAAATGTGCTTTCAATCTCCCCCTTTTTGGTAATTGATGGCAACACACTAAAATCACACTAAACAAGACATCAAAGCTTATTGAAAGAAAGACAGAATTATCATGAAAGCTTTGACAAGCATGTAGTACACAGGCTCCCCCTACAAGTGTGCAAGATTTTCATAGATTTTGGTTTTGGACTACCTCAAGCACACAAGAGAGATAAGCAAGATGTGCTACATGCAGCTTGGCTATATGCATCAGAGCAGAAGAAAAAGAAGTGAGTGATAATGCATATGTGCATGGTGATTTCTTGCAAACAAGTATTTACAAGCAAGTCACCATCATGCACATTCTGCAAGATGCATATACTTACCTTGAGGTTCCTTGACATTATACCTGAAGGGATAAACTTGAGAAAACAAGGTTAGATAACACAAGAGTATTCCTTCAACCAACTGCAAGAACATCAAGAGTACCAAGCCAGGGAGGACATGTATAAAGAGTGTCTCATATTGAGCACAAGCTTGAATCAGCAAACATGTCTCCGAAACTTAAAAGATTTTCAATGAATACTGAGAGATTTTGCTTTCCATAAGATATCAATTGTGAAGATTCCTCTCCCTTTGAGTTCTCTCAGAACAAGGGGTTTGATGGAAATAGCAAAATCAAAAGGATGATGCCAATTGTAATGTCCAATGTACAACACGACAAAGCTTTGATGTGATTCTCTCCCCCTTAAGATAAGATTGCTTTTCTTCTCCCCTTAAGTCTTCTCTTCTCCCCCTACTCCCCCTAAGTCTTCTCCCCCTTTGACATCAAGTGCCGAAAAGGACAGCAAACTAGGAAGGACAGGAAGGATGAAAGGAAAGAAGTGGGATCCTTAAGAATCACAACAGAGCAAATAAGAACATTCCAAGAGAAACATTGAGTGGAGCTGCAGGAGATGATATCCTGGAAGATAAATCAGTGACACCAAATTGAGTTAGGGTAGACCCTTTTCGGTTAGACCGAAATAAATAAATCGGTGACGCCGAGTTTAATTCCAGGGAAATGCAAAAATAATTCAGCTCACTTTGCGAGGAATGTTTCAAAAGATTTGCAATGAATTTGTAAAATATTTTCGGGGAATTGATCAGAGCCAGAAGGATATTCAAAAAAGACATAAGAAATAGAAATAGAAAAGATTCCTAGATGAAGTTTTTTTTTGTTTAAAGAAAAACTCAATGAGAGAACATAAGAGAAAACAGAAAAACTCCAAAAGCATATCTACTTCATCTAGATAAAGGTCGGCGACAAAATCACCTATGTTTGAGTATATTGACTTAGGAGTCAAATGAGGACATTTGATCATAGGTCATACTCATCATTTAAGCTCAAAATGGGGTTGCCATTGTTCGATTAAGCATTTGATGTGATCACATCTTATGAAGCTGCTTGTACTCATGACTTTGAGCAAAGCTTCTTAAAGATGTGAGGAACATACCTTGGGCTTGTTGATGCTTTACTCATGTAGGTAAGCTTGATGTAGGTGCTCATTGAATGTGAAGTTGGAGCGCCATTTCTACTTGTGTAGTTCATCTTCCTACATGGGTTAGGCAAGCAAGGAAATACTCGAGGATATCCAAGATGACAAGAGTGAAATACTAGATGTATAAGATGTCAAAAAGGATATGTGGAATTTTGTTCCTTGAACTCAACATCCCAAAGGGCTAGATACTTGGTCAATGACAAGATTACTCATGATTTGAGTGTGTGGTAATCTTGTGGAATGTAGATCATCCAAGTACCTGCAAAGAGTTAGATGCAATACAAGGAGGCAAATGTGTCCAAGACATATGATCATCATCATAAGAGAAATATCAAGGATTAGTCAAGTAAGCTCATGCCTTGCATGCATCAATGGAGTTATTACTCTAAGTTTGAAGCATCAATGATGTTCAACTCACTCCTTAAGCGACAAAACACTTTCTCATCAAGAGGTTTTGTAAAGATATCAGCAAGTTGTTTGTCAGTACGAACATGCTTAAGATTAATGTCACCCTTGGCAATATGATCACGAATAAAATGGTGACGAACTTCAATATGCTTTGTTCGAGAGTGTTGCACTGGATTGTGTCCAATTTTAATTGCACTCTCATTGTCACAAAGCAAGGGAACACGTCTCACATGTATCCCATAATCCTTAAGCGTTTGTGTCATCCATAGCAATTGAGCACAACACGAACCAGCAGCAATATATTCCGCTTCAGCAGTGGATAATGATACCGAATTTTGTTTCTTGGAGGACCAAGATACAAGGGATCGACCAAGGAATTGACATGTACCCGAAGTTGACTTTCTATCAACCTTGTCACCGGCATAGTCCGAGTCGGAATAGCCAACAAGATCGAAAGAAGCTCTCTTAGGATACCAAATGCCAAAGTTTGGTGTGTGTATCAGGTATCTCACTATCCTTTTAACAGCTTTAAGATGACATTCTTTAGGGGCTGCTTGATATCGTGCACACATGCATACACTCAACATTATGTCAGGACGAGAAGCACAAAGATATAGTAGAGAACCAATCATAGAACGATAAACCCTTTGATCAACGGGTTCTCCATCTTTTATCAAGTCATTATGTCCACTAGTAGGCATGGGGGTACTCATACCTTTGCTTTCTTGCATGTTGAACTTCTTGAAGAGATCCTTGGTGTACTTTGTTTGTGAGACAAAGGTACCCTCCTTAGATTGCTTGATTTGCAACCCAAGGAAGAATTTGAGTTCACACATCATGGACATCTCATACTTCTCCGACATGAGCTGTCCAAACTTCTTGCTAAAATGGGGGTTAGTTGAACCAAAGATAATATCATCAACATATATTTGGCACACAAATAGTTCACCATTAACCCTTTTCGTGAACATTGTTGAGTCTATCTTTCCAATCTCAAACCCTTTTTCAAGAAGAAAGCTAGTTAAGCATTTGTACCAAGCTCTAGGAGCTTGTTTAAGACCATAAAGAGCTTTGTGCAACTTGTAAACATGATTAGGCTTTTTGGGATTCACAAAACCGGGAGGTTGTTTCACAAATACTTCCTCCTCAATTTCACCATTTAGAAAAGCACTTTTGATATCCATTTGATAGAGAGTAATATCATGATGATTGGCATAAGCAAGAAGAATGCGAATGGATTCAAGTCTAGCAACGGGGGCATAGGTCTCACCATAGTCCATACCTTCGACTTGTGTGTAACCTTGAGCTACGAGACGAGCCTTGTTGCGGATGACTTGTCCATCTTCATCTTGCTTGTTCCGAAACACCCATTTGGTTCCAATGATGTTTTGATCATCCTTGGGCTTCTCTACCAATGTCCACACCTTGTTCCTCTCGAAGTTGTGTAGTTCTTCGTGCATAGCGTTCACCCAATCTGGGTCTTCAAGTGCTTCTTCTACCTTCATAGGTTCAATACTAGAGATAAATGAGTAATGCTCACAAAAGTTAGCTAAGCGAGTTTTAGAGCGAGTAATTCTCCCGGAGTTGATGTCGTTCATCATTTGTTCCACGGGATGATTCTTCTTGACTCTTGCTCGAACTCGGGATAGCTTTTGTTGATGTTGTGGCTGAGCTTCCTCATCATCTTCATCTTCCTCTTCTTCTTCATTGTTGTTGGTGTTGTCTTGAGGCGGTGGAGAAGGAGGTTGTGGTGGATCTTCTTGTTGCACTTCCTCATCTTGGTGAGTTCCACTTGTGGAGGCCTCCATGTTCCCTTGAGGTTCATCTCGCCGTGAGGTAGGGGGCTCCACATATGTAGATGAGGTACTCTCCTTCACTTCCATGGGACGGATCTTTCCAATAGATAAGTCTTGGATAGCTTCCGATGGGTCCTTGTCTCTTACATCAATAGGCATTTGCTCTACTTGCGAGCCATTAGATTCATCAAACTTCACGTCTACCGTCTCTTCAACCTTTCGGGTGAAATTATTGTAGACACGGTAGGTGTGAGAGTTTGATCCATAACCAAGGAGAAAGCCTTCATGAGATTTAGGAGCAAATTTAGACCGACGATGCTTATCAAGGATATAGCATTTTGAACCAAAAACACGAAAGTATCCCACTTGGGGTTTGTTACCGGTGAGAAGCTCGTATGATGTCTTGCCGAGGAGCTTATGAAGATAAAGCCTGTTGATAGCATGACAAGCTGTCTCGACCGCTTCTCCCCAAAAATGCTTCGGTGTCTTGTATTCATCAAGCATCGTTCTTGCCATCTCTATGAGCATTCGGTTCTTCCTCTCAACAACTCCATTTTGTTGAGGAGTGTACGTAGCCGAGAACTCATGTAGAATTCCTTCCTGATCGAGAAAAGAGTCTACATTTGCGTTCTTGAACTCCGTTCCATTGTCACTCCGAACTTTCTTGATCTTCACCTCAAATTGATTTTGGGCCTTTCTGGCAAAGGTCTTGAAGATTCTATGAACCTGCGATTTATCATCAAGGAAAAATACCCACGTAAATCTGGAATAATCATCAACTATAACTAGACCAAAGGAGTTACCACCAAGGCTTTTGTAAGCATTGGGACCGAAGAGATCCATATGAAGAAGCTCAAGCGGTCTCCTTGTGGTCATGATGTTCTTCACGGGATGACTTCCACCAACTTGTTTTCCTGCTTGACAAGCACTACAAATTCTATCTTTGTCAAAGAAAACATCTTTAACACCAAGAATATGATCACCTTTGATCAGCTTGTCTAGATTTCGCATACCAACATGTCCTAGCCTTCTATGCCACAACCAACCTTTAGAGGATTTAGCAATGAAACAAGCTCTAGGTTGGGCTTTCTTAGTGAAATCAACAATATATAGATCACCTCTACGGATACCAGTAAAATCCATGTTTTGATTATCACGACGAAAGACTTGGCAATCTACTTTGGTGAATAGCACATTGAATCCAAAGTCAGCTAATCTAGACACGGAAAGTAAATTGTATCCAAGAGATTCTACAAGCATGACATTTTGAATAGAGCTATCATGAGATATGGCCACCTTACCAAGGCCAAGTACCTTACCCTTGGAGTTGTCTCCAAAAGTCACATACTTGCATGGACCATCGTTCTTTGCAAGCTCTCGAAACATGTCTTTATCTCCGGTCATGTGATCGGTGCATCCACTATCAAGAATCCACTCTTTTCCGCCGGACATGTAGTCTCTCAGATTTGCCATGAGATTGAGACTCTTCATGACCTTGTCTAGCTCGGTGTCCGAATCGGAGCAATCATCATCTTGCTCATGCTCATCATCATATTGACCCATAGATTGTCCATAATCAACACCTAGGTCAATTTGATAAGTACTTGCATTAGTTTGGTTAATGTGACAATAGTCTTCGGAATGCAATGCAAGAGCATTTCTAATTATAATATTGATAAGACCGGGATCACCCTTCTTTATCATAAGATCACGAAGCTCAAAGAAGCATTTATCAAAGTTGGGATCATTGGGGTCTTGTGTAGAATTTCATCAAGACTTCTCAAAGAGTAGTCCGGATAAAGTTCTTCCAAGAATTTCCACATAGCATAGGCACACTCAAAGTTTGTAACAAGATTAAGCAAGTCATCGGGTAACCCTCTAATAATAAGATTTACAGTTCTAAGGTTACGAAGCAAATCAAGCTCTTCATCCATGGTAGGGTGCAAGGGATCAAAAGGAGGCACATAGGGGGTCTCAATATATTTGCACAAATTGTACATTTTAAAGATACTAAGCATTTCAGACCTCCATGAGTTATAGAACCTTCCATTAAGAACAGGCACTCTATGGCTAACACTCCCAAACGTAGACACGTCCATCTTCCTCCAATGGTGTGTAAACCAAAGCAATGGAGACCAAGGCTCTGATACCAATTGTAGGATCGAAGAAGGTGAGAGTGTCTAGAGGGGGGGTGATTAGACTACTCGACAAGATAAAAATTCTGTCTTTTAACAAGAACAGATTTTGGCAGATTTTGCATAACACACAAGTCAAGTAGCATACTACACATGCAATTCTAGAGTATGGGCAGCGGAAAGTAAATTGCACAAGTAGTAAAGAGAGGTGGAGAAGATCAAACGCAATTTGGAGACGCAATGATTTTTCCCGTGGTTCCGATAGGTAGTGCTATTGTACATCCACGTTGATGGAGACTTCAACCCACGGAGGGTAACGGCTGCGCGAGTCCACGGAGGGCTCCACCCACGAAGGGTCCACGAAGAAGCAACCTTGTCTATTCCATCATGGCCTACGCCCACGGAGGGCTAGCCTTACTCGGGGTAGATCTTCACGAAGTAGGCGATCTCCTTGCCCTTACAAACTTCTTGGTTCAACTCCACATCTCGAAGACGGAGGCTCCCAAGCGACACCTAACCAATCTAGGAGGCACCACCCTCCAAAAGGTAATAGATGTGGTTGATGATGATGAACTCCTTGCTCTTGTGCTTCAAATGATAATCTCCCCAACACTCAACTCTCCTCACTGATATGGCTGTGGTGGAAGAAAGGTTTGAGTGGAAAGCAACTTGGGAAGGCTAGAAATCAAGTTTCATATGGTAGGAATGGAATGGCTTGATCTCAACACAAGGGTAGGTGGTTCACTTCTCAGAAAGTGTATGATAGAAGTGGTGGTACTTTCTGATGGCTCTCCTCACGAATGAAGAGGGGGTGGAGGGGTATATATAGCCTCCACACAAAATCCAACCGTTACACACACATTTGACCAATCTCGGTCAGACCGAAGTGAAAACTCGGTCAGACCGAAAGTTCAAATGTAGTGAACGTTGGGATTTTCGGTGGGACCGAAAATACCATCTCGGTGGGACCGAAAGTGTATCTGATATGAACGTTGGAGATTTCGGTGAGACCGAGAAAGAAAACTCGGTTGGACCGATTTGAGAAAAGTCAGGAACCTGCCAAAATCGGTGGGACCGAAAATGAATTATCGGTGAGACCGATTTGAGCCAAGACAGAAGCTTGTCAATCTCGGTAAGACCGATAATGCAAAATCGGTTATTCCGATATGATGTGAAATGATTACAGAAGGTTGGCAGAACAGTTTCGGTGAGACCGATCTCAAACTCGGTGGGACCGATTTTCCTAGGGTTTGGGAAATGGCAGAAGTGGTTCATCTCGGTGGGACTGAGTTGGAGAAATCGGTTTGACCGAGATGTTAGGGTTTGGAGAAATAACTTCATCTCGGTGGGACTGAGTTGGTTTGACCGAGATTACTTATGGGTGTGTGTTAAGTAGTGAATAGTGCTGATAGTTGAGGGAGTTAGATCACCAAGCACTTGAGCAACCAGATCATCAACACAACCTCATCCCCTTTTAATAGTATTGGCTTTTCCTATGGACTCAATGTGATCTTTGACCACTAAACCAAAAATGGAGTCTTGAGCTTTTGCCAATGCTTGTCTTAGCATTTGAGGGGTCCACTTCTTCAGTCATCTTGCCATTCCAAAGTGATTGGGTTTCCTGAAACATACTTGATAAAAGCATTAGTCCAACCACAAAGTATGTTGTCATTAATTACCAAAACCACCCAGGGAGCAAATGTGCTTTCAGCCACCTCTCCTATTCCTTTCCCCCTTCTTCCTTTTGGTGAATCCTACTAGGAATAGGATTGCAATCCTATTCCTAGTAGGACTCCTTCCCTAGCCGCACCAGGAAGGGCTGGCCGGCCTCCCTCCCTTGCTCCTTTATATACGGGGGCAGGGGGGCACCCAAAGACACACAAGTTGAATTGTTTTAGCCATGTGCGGTGCCCCCCTCCACAGAATCACACCTCGGTCATACCGTCGCGGAGCTTAGGCGAAGCCCTGCGCCAGTGAACACATCATATCCGTCACCACGCCGTCGTGCTGACAAAACTCTCCCGTGAAGCTCAACTGGATCAAGAGCTCGTGGGACGTCATCAAGCTGAACGTGTGCTGAACGCGGAGGTGCCGTACGTTCGGTGCTTGATCGGTTGGATCGCGAAGAAGTTCGACAACATCAACCGCGTCACTTGACGCTTCCGCTCCCGGTCTACGAGGGTACGTAGACACACTCTTCCCTCTCGTTGCTATGCATCTGGTAGATAGATCTTGCGTGATCGTAGGAAAATTTTAAAATACTACGTTCCCCAACAGTGGCATCATGAGCCAGGTCTATGCGTAGATGATATGCACGAGTAGAACACAATGAGATTGTGGACGATACTAGTCATACTGCTTACCAGCATGTCATACTTTGCTTCGGCGGTATTGTGAGATGAAGCGGCCCGGACCGACATTACGCGTACGCTTACGCGAGACTGGTTTCACCGTTACGAGCACTCGTTGCTTAAAGGTGACTGGCGGGTGTCTGTCTCTCTCACTTTAGCTGAATAAAGTGTGGCTACGCCCGGTCCTTGTGAAGGTTAAAACAACACATACTTGACGAAACATCGTTGTGGTTTTGTATGCGTAGGTAAGAACGGTTCTTGCTAAGCCCGTAGCAGCCACGTAAAACTTGCAACAAACAAAGTAGAGGACGTCTAACTTGTTTTTGCAGGGCATGTTGTGATGTGATATGGTCAAGACATGATGAGTTATACGGTTTTGTATGAGATGATCATGTTTTGTAAAGTTATCGGCAACTGGCAGGAGCCATATGGTTGTCGCTTTATTGTATGAAATGCAATCGCCATGTAATTGCTTTACTTTATCACTAAGCGGTAGCGATAGTCGTGGAAGCAATAGTTGGCGAGACGACAACGATGCTACGATGAAGATCAAGGTGTCAAGCCGGTGACGAAGGTGATCATGACGGTGCTTTGAAGATGGAGATCAAAAGCACAAGATGATGATGTGTAGGATCGAAAGTAGGTCTAGAGGGGGGGTGATTAGACTACTTGACAATATAAAAAATCTGCCTTTAGATCATGCAAAGTTTTTGGCAGTTTCACAATTAAGATCAATTCAAGTATCACCCTACACATGCAATTCTAGAGTATAAGCAGCGGAAAGTAAATTGCACATGTAAAAGAGAGGTGGAGAAGATCAAACGCAGTTTGGTGACACGAAGATTTTTGTCGTGGTTCCGATAGGTGGTGCTATCGTACATCCACGTTGATGGAGACTTCAACCCACGGAGGGTAACGGCTGCGCGAGTCCACGGAGGGCTCCACCCACGAAGGGTCCACGAAGAAGCAACCTTGTCTATTCCATCATGGCCTACGCCCACGGAGGACTAGCCTTACTCGGGGTAGATCTTCACGAAGTAGGCGATCTCCTTGCCCTTACAAACTTCTTGGTTCACCTCCACATCTCGAAGACGGAGGCTCCCAAGCGACACCTAACCAATCTAGGAGGCACCACCCTCCAAAAGGTAATAGATGTTGTTGATGATGATGAACTCCTTGCTCTTGTGCTTCAAATGATAATCTCCCCAACACTCAACTCTCCTCACTGATATGGCTGTGGTGGAAGAAAGGATTGAGTGGAAAGCAACTTGGGAAGGTTAGAAATCAAGTTTCATATGGTAGGAATGGAGCAACTTGATCTCAACACAAGGGTAGGTAGTTCTCTTCTCAGAAAGTGTAAGGTAGGAGTGGTAGATCTTTCTGATGGCTCTCTCCTCGAATGAAGAGGGGGTGGAGGGGTATATATAGCCTCCACACAAAATCCAACCGTTAGACACATAATTGAACAATCTCGGTGAGACCGAAGTGAAAACTCGGTCAGACCGAAAGTTCAAATATAGTGAACGTTGGGGTTTTCGGTGGGACCGAAAATACCATCTCGGTGAGACCGAAAGTGCAAATGATATGAACGTTGGGATTTTCGGTGGGACCGAGAAAGAAAACTTGGTTAGACCGATTTGAGACAAGACAGGAACATGCCAGTTTCGGTGGGACCGAAAATGCAATCTCGGTGAGACCGATTTGAGCCAAGACAGAAGCTTGCCAATCTCGGTAAGACCGAAAAAGCAATCTCGGTTATTCCGATATGATGTCAAATGGTTACAGAAGGTTGGCAGTCCATATTTCGGTGAGACCGATCTCAAACTCGGAATGACCGATTTTTCTAGGGTTTGGCTTATGGCTGAGGTGGTTCATCTCGGTGGGACTGAGTTTGAAAAATCGGTTTGTCCGAGATTACTTATGAGTGTGTATAGTAGTGAAAGTTGCTGATAGTTGAAGGAGATATATCACTAAGCACTTGAGCAACCAGATCATCAACACAACCTCATCCCCTTTTAATAGTATTGGCTTTTCCTATGGACTCAATGTGATCTTGGATCACTAAACCAAAAATGGAGTCTTGAGCTTTTGCCAATGCTTGCCTTAGCATTTTGAGGGGTCCACTTCTTCAGTCATTTCCATAGCCAATGTGATTGGATTTCCTGAAACATACTTGATAAAAGCATTAGTCCAACCACAAAGTATGTTGTCATTAATTACCAAAACCACCCGGAGAGCAAATGTGCTTTCACTATCACAAACATTTAGTTTGCTCACACCGTTTGTGATATTGTGTGCCCTCACACACGCTCTATAAACGGCAACCGTGTGCGCAGTCGCACATGTTTCCTGTTTGTGAACCGTGTCGGATTATGGTGTATATCACACACATTTGTATTTTATGGACCGTGTGCGCCATAATTTCACCCTAATTTAATTGTTGCTATTGAAAATCGTACCGAATTTGAATTCGAAAGTAGGCTATAGCTTTATTCATATCCATGAGGTTCAAACAATAAATGCATTATTTGATTCACAGGTACATATGTTCAAGAATTACATAAGCACAAAATAAAGAATGATGAACCACAGTTGTATACTTTTACTATTAAAGACGGTAAAAAAATGCGAAAGACATTCTGGTTGCTGAACAAGGTGACGCGGAATGCCCATATTGTGCTTTCCTCCATGCAGAAGGCACGCATGACTCTAGTACAACCCCTTGTGATGGTCGACCACCCATCGTTCACTGTCTTCATGAACACATCTAGATAATCATCGTGGTCTGGTACAAATACTTTAACATTTGCATGCCCACCGATCATGTAGTTTGAGAGGCAATCTTGAGTAAACTGCTTTGGGAACCACTGCAAATTAAAAATATTCAGACATTGTCATCTAACACAAATCATTATGGGCAATAAAAAGAAGATTGTAGAGTTCTTACTTACCATCCAGCAGTTCACTTTTGTCTTGGATAAAGTGTAAACAAATAGTTTAATTGTCATCTTTTGACCCATTTTACTAACAACCTTTATCAGCTTCCTCACTTGATGTTTGTTCATCGATATGTCATTGCCCCATACGCATATAGGGTTGAAGCGTGGATCTTTACCAATGACATATGTACCTGAAAGCACGGAGTTAATATTAGAAGCTAAACATCAATCGCATAATGATGTAGTACAACACTCCATCCTTCCCATTATATAATATCTTATAACATCCAATATACTCACATATTGGATGAATTAACATGTTAAATTATGGTCCAGACTCCGGAGGGAGTTTATTGCATTTTTACAAATTATCAGCCGATCTGCTGTGTTGTTGTTGTTGTTGTTGTTGTTGTTGTTGTTGTTGTTGTTGCTCCTCTTCTGCGTATATCTAGACATCATCAAAACATTAAGGTAACACTCTTTCTTGTTACTATGTGGCCTAAGACTGCATATTTAGACATTCTATACAGTGCATGTTGCTATGTAGCCTCAGATATATTAGATATGGCCCTAGTTGACCTACCGATAAATGAGTTACATATATATTCAGTTAAAAGTCCAATTCCCCGATTAATCCTTTATCAGTCCCCGGCCTATATGGTATCAGCTACCAATATCCTGAAAAGTGAGTACATATAAGCCATGGGATGAACCTAACCTCGACGGAAAACAACAATCATTCTCAAAATTGTCATGTGTAAGTACCTTGAGAGGCATGTTAAGCACAACAGGCTAAACATCAACCAAATATATCCATGGTAGACAAAATATTCACCAAATGATAGCTTCAGTGTGCAGGTTTAAGCACGCTATTTACGCAAAACAAGAAACGGAAAGGTGTGTTAACTGCAATAGGCTTAACATTTAACAACAAGAAAATGTAGTCATTCAAATTGGTATTGTGTCGGTCTAAGTACACTAGTTGATGTTAAATAAAAATGGAAAGTCGTGTTACTACAACATGCTTAACGATAATCAAATGTAGTCATTCATAGTGGTATTGTTGAAACTAATATTGATGAAATTGAACTGCACAGTTCATACTTGCACATATAAAACATCACGCTGTGAATAACTGGAATAAATAAGGCATGCTATGAACAACCAAAGATAGCATTTGAAAATGGACATATGCTAACTACAACAAAAAACTTTAAAAGAGGCATATGCTAGATATAACATGCTTGACAACAAGCAAATACATTCATTCATATCGGTATGTTTAAAATACGTATTGATGAAAATGTACTGCATAGTAAATAGTTGCGCATATAGAGCATCATACTGAACAACTGAAATAAACAAGGCATAAAGCAAACAACCAAATATAGCAATTAAAATTGGACATATTCTCACTATACTACAAAAGGGACTCGACAAAACAAATCATGGGTACCCCCTGTGAAGAGGCACGACAAAACAAATAATGGGTTTCCTCACTTCTCATAGATGGGCTCGTTCCTGTGTGAAGGGCACGGACCCTGGGTGCGCTCCATGTTGTCGCAGATGGGCTCCTTCCCCTTGGAAGAGGGCGATTGTAGGACGCCCTCCCAGATGTCGCAGATGGGCTCTTTCCCCTTGGAAGAGCCGGAGAGGGTGCCCTCATCATGGTCGTCATCAATGAGGTCTGACTTGGAAGCTGTGGATCCCAAGCCATCGTCGTAGAATGTGTCCTTCAGAAATGACAAAAGGGGCTGGATGGCGATGTAGGATGGGAAATTCTTGACAGTGAGCCAAAGGAGATCAGCGGCGGGCCATGGATGTGATCGACGTTTGTTGAACCTGAGGGGTTGGGGGTGGGCCACTTAACCTCTGACATAGTCTGCGTCAGGCCATCACTGTCGATGACCTCAATGGTAGTCGGCGTCCGTGACATACCCGCATACTCTAGCCGCTGATTGAGAGCTTGTGACCAATAATGATCGTCAGCTTCCTCGGCGGCCACCTCGGCGACGTTGGGCAAAGAGGCCGTGATACACCTCTTTTCGACCAGTCGCTCCTCGAGCTCCACGGGAAGCGTGGCCGGGCATAAGCTGCGACGCTCTGGAGTGAGGGATGGGGATCTGTGGGATAGGGAGCGTTTGGCAGGCGTCATCTAAGAAACTCTGGGTGGCTAGGGTATGGAGATCGGTGGGTAAGCTGCACGGGCTAACCGGCAGATGTTGACAATGGAGGCCTTGCGGTGGCGGCAACCTTGCTAGAGTTTCGAGCAAGGGAGGGGTT
>LR738713.1:145879217-145912925 GCA_902687465.1 Secale cereale | reverse complement strand
TGCCCCCCAAGCCAAAGGGAGGCGCCCCCACCCCTAGGGTTTTAACCCTAGGCGCATGGGGGTGGCCCATCTGGGGTGCGCCAGCCCACTAGGGGCTGGTCCCCCTCCCCCTACGGCCCACGGGGCCCTCCGGGATGGGTGGCCCCACCCGGTGGACCCCGGGACCCTTCCGGTGGTCCCGGTACACTACCGGTGACCCTCGGAATTCTCCCGATGGCCGAAACTGGACTTCCTATATATCATTCTTTACCTCCAGACCATTCTGGAAATCCTCGTGACATCCGGGATCGCATCCGGGACTCCGAACAACATTCGGGTTTCCGTGTGCATATATCTCTACAACCCTAGCGTCACCGAACCTTAAGTGTGTAGACCCTGCGGGTTCGGGAGACACGCAGACATGACCGAGACGACTCTCCGGTCAATAACCAACAGCGGGATCTGGATACCCATGTTGGTTCCCACGTGTTCCTCGATGATCTCATTGGATGAACCACTGTGTCAAGGATTCACTTAATCCCGTATGTAATTCCCTTTGTCTATCGGTACAGTACTTGCCCAAGATTCGATCGTCGGTATGCCCGATACCTTGTTCAATCTCGTCATGGCAAGTCTCTTTACTCGTTCCGTAATCCATCTTCCCGTGACTAACTCCTTAGTCACATTGAGCTCACTATGATGATGTCTTATCGAGTGGGCCCAGAGATACCTCTCCGTCACACGGAGTGACAAATCCCAGTCTCGGTTCGTGCCAACCCAACAGACACTTTCGGAGATACCCGTTGCGTACCTTTATAGCCACCTAGTTACGTTGTGACGTTTGGCACACCCAAAGTATTCCTACAGTATCCGGAAGTTGCACAACCTCATGGTCTAGGGAACAGATACTTGACACTGGAAAAGCTAAAGCATTACGAACTACACGATCTCGTGCTATGCTTAGGTTTGGGTCTTGTCCATCACATCATTCTCCTAATGATGTGATCCCGTTATCAATGACATCCAATGTCCATGGTCGGGAAACCGTGACCATCTGTTGATCAACGAACTAGTAACTAGAGGCTTACCAGGGACACGTTGTGGTCTATGTATTCACACATGTATCGCTGTTTCCGTACAATACAATTCAAGCATGAATAACAGATAATTATCATGAACAAGGAAATATAATAATAATCCTTTTATTATTGCCTCTAGGGCATATTTCCAACAGTATGTGTGTATGTGTTACAGGGGGTGCGAACCCTTGTACCGGAGGAGGGGGTGGCTTATATAGAGTGCGCCAGGATACCAGCTGCCCCATGTTACAAAGGGTTCAATGTACATAAAGGCATGACATTACTGATAACGCCTATAATAAAGGGTAATAAAGGCAATCATTACTACTGAGTGAATGCCCGACCATTGCTGGCCTTATGAGACCTTTGACATTCACGAGTCAAGTGGCTTCTTGTACGGTCGAGTGGCTTCATCCTTCTGAGTGGAGTTGAGTTATCCGAGTGAGGTAAGTTGTCGAGTGAATTGCTCTCTTGGGCGATATTAGTCGGCAGCTTATGTCATCTTCAGAATGTCTTTGAGCTTATAGGGAAGTGACCTTGGGTAGGTACCTAGGTCAGGCCTGTGACCCTACCCTAGGTCTGTGGTATCATCATTCACCTTGGTCGTAAAACCTCTCTCTTGTTGTTGGTCAAATTGATGGACGTTCATGCGACCCCAGAGATGGGCTAGCTCGCCAATAAACATGCAAGTAGCTAGTCCGCGAAGACAACCACTGCTTGCATGTGGCCCAAGCATATGTATGGAGTGTTGATTTTTGAATACACAATAGAACAACTTTGTTGTGGCACCGTGCTTTAGAACCAGCTAGAAATCCCCACACTGAGTGAGGGTGAGTTGACGACGCATTGTATATATGTATGCCACGCCACACTTTGAGCCGATGACGGGGATTCATGCATGCATGCATAGTATGTGCTCAAACTTAGGTCTGAATCTCACCATGACCTACTACGATATCACGAACCAAATGAAGAATCCACCATGGTAACCTATCTCGTTGTCGGTCAAATAAGTGATCATGGATGTCCACACGGGCCCACGAATATATAGGCTTGTCGCCGATAACCACGTGAGGGAGTGTACCGATCGAAGACAACCGCTGCATGTATATGTATGTATGGAGGTGGTGTGTGTGCATGTTTTAATACCATGCACAACATTGATGTGGCGCATGTATCAAAAATCTTACAGTCCCCACACAGAGCGAGATTGGTTCATGACTTATCATGGTACTGCCCACTTCGACTTGATGGGAAGGATTCATGCGTACACATGCTTCATGCATGTGTGCTCAAACTATATCATGTCATCCTAGAGGACGACCTATATATATGCCGCAATACAAACCAAAAAATAATCACCTCCTAAGTCAAATTAACCTCTCTCATTGTCGAGCAAAGTAGTGATGGACAAAGCGGGCCCGCATATGGAAAGCATCGATATCGATGATAACCGCGTGAGTGGGTGCCAGAGGACAACCGCAATCGCTTTGCATGTGGCCAAACATATGTGTGGAAAGGTGTGTGTGGTTGTGATGTTTGAATACCCAAAATGGACAACTTTGATGTGGCACATGCCTTGAAAACCGTAAATCCCCACACATAGCGAGGTCCATGAAGCGTACTACATATGTTGGTTCCCTTCCCCCTCTTCCACGCATACTATATATACGATCCTGCCGTAATACAAACCAAAAAGAATTATCCTTGATGGTGGAATTAATTAACCTCTCCGATGCATGGACGACGACCTCGCAGGCCAACCGTTGTAAGCGTCACACGTGAGTGTCCTAGGATAACCACTGTCTGCATGCAGGTGGCCCAAAGAGGTGTTGTGTGATGTTTGAATAGCGAATGCTCAACTTTTATGTGGCACGTGCCTCAAAAACCAAAAAGTCCTGACACTGAGTGAGGTGTGTTCACACACGCGTATGTAGTATATATGTTAGTCCCCTCCTAGCTCTTCCGCGCATACTATGTACTCCCTTGTTGGTTAAATTAATCTCTATGCCGGCTATTGGTCGAAGTGATGGACGACGACCTCGCGGGCCGAAAGAAAGCATCACATGCGAGTGAGTGTCGTGTAGGACAACCACCAACTGCATGTGGCCCAAACATGTATGTATGAAAGGGTTGTGTAGTGTTTTAAATAATGAATTCATGACTTTGATGTGGGACCTGCCTCACAAAACGGCCAACCCACACGGTGGCTCACGACTCGTAATGTACTGTCAGCCCCCACCCCAGACGTGCGCGCACACACACACACCGCGCATCCAGCGCAACTACGATGCATGCTAAAATTTTCCGCGGTGAACATATGTTACCAAAGGAGGGTCATTTCAATTTTGAATAAAAACCAGAGATCATTAAGACATTCTATTACATTGATTGATTTTCTAGGGGTATAATGTGCAAAAATAAAATTTGAGCTACATGCACACGTGATAGTGCACCTAAATGGATTGAAAAAACACATCTGTCTCACTAGGTGCATGTTTACTCCCCGTGCAAGAAATTTCAAACATTGAGAATCTTCATTTTTTAAATCTAGTACATCCAAAACTTATTTGAAATTCATATGAAACTTATCGTATTGTCATATGGACACCAATACATAGTGGTATTGTACTCCCTCTATAAAATAATATAACATAGTTTAGATCACTACTTCAGTGATCTAAACGCTCTTATATTAGTTTACAAATGGAGTATTTTTTTTGTAAAATTTGAGACATGTTTTGATGTAATCTTTATCTTCTTACAAATGGGATATTATTAATAATTGGGAACCAATATCGCAAACATATTATTTATTCGAACCATGGGAGTTAGACCAACAATGGATACGCACCATGCTTCGAGCAATAAAGTGGCATCATTAATCATCAAAATAGAAAAATGATATACGTGTCGCCACACGGCCCGTGTGCCATGCGAGCAGGCGTGAGTTGACGGGACGCATGCGAGCAGTCCGCTGCACAGGCAGACCGGGAGGCATGCATGCAGGTGTGTGAATTGACGGGAGGCATGCTCGCTACGAAGTGTCATCGGGAGGCATGCGAGTAGCTATGTGAAATGACGGCAGGCATGCCAGCAGTCTGGTGCGCAGGCTCACCAGGAGGTTAGCCAGCGATTTGACTGCCGCCCGCCTCTCTCCCACTACTCCATATTAATGGCGTGCCCGAGTGGCCTCACCCCATCCTCGCCACACACACACAATCCTCTCTCTCCGCGTGCGTCCTCGACGCCGCTCTCAGTCCCCAAAGCTGCCAGTGTACGAGGATGCTGCCGGAGCGCCCCATTAGAGAGAGTGGCGACGCTGGGCTACTGAAGCACCGGAGCACGGCATGAAGATGGAGACAGAGGTTTCCATCACCGCCGGTGAGGTATCTCTGCATTTTAACGTCATCGACGGCATCGTGCTTCCACAACTGGAGTCGGATGTCCACACATACTCCGGTGAAGACTCCCGTGACAACTCCGACGACGACTTCGACGACGACGGAGAATCGGTTACTCATCTATACCCATCTATGTGTCAAATACATCATATGGTCTCTGGTTACTCCTGCCTCCTCTTTTTGGAATAGAAAACATATGGTTATGTTCTCTCAATCCATGAAATCTGAGTACGTTCGTTTCGTTACATCTGTTTAGTGTATTGATTGTTTGAGTGGTACAAATGATAAGCGATTAGTTGTTTCATCTATGCAAATGATTTCTGCTAATAATCCTACTAGTGTTAGTGTTCGTGCTAATAACTCCCAGCCAAGTCTTGACAATTGATTTTGAATGACCTACATATATGTTTGTGCTATTGTTTCTTCAAGATTGGTCGGTACATAGGCGATTGTGCCTAAAAGTCGAACCATAATCTTTGGCTATGTTTAAAAAATAGCCATAAATTCATAATCCTACTTTACGGCATGTAAAGGTTGATTTGATGCCAAATTTTGGCAACTGCCAAATGTTCGCTAGAGATTAGTTTGTATTACAAATTTGACCCCACATTTTTTACTATATGTATAGGTGCTATCTCACGATTTCGACGACGAGGATGAAGATGGCCAGAGGAGGTACAAGAGGCAAATCCTCAAGGAGCTTTATGCGGGAATGCATAGCAGGCGTATTAGGACCTGGAACGGGGACTTTCAATGCCCATTTTGCAACCAAAAGCTTCATGACGCGTATCAAAGTGTTCTGACACATGCAAGAGGACGAGCCGTTGGCTCCTTCAGGCAGGAGTATTGTCGCATGGTGACCCATGCTGTGTACGTTGACTACCTGGAGAAGCTTCAGGATCGTGCTGGTAGATGAGATGAGATGTGAGATTGAACTATGTATGGCTATGTAGTGTCTTAACTATAAATGTGCTTGAGTATGCTTAGTGACAGTTGAACTATATACTTATGGTTGAACTATGCTTTGTGTACGCATATTATATCTATGTCTGAGTATGTTTAATCTATGTTTACTTATGTCTATATGTGGGATATGGATGCAATTAGTTCGATCGATCACTGGTACCTTAACGTGCTATACAAATGGTTTATAACCCCTTTCTGCGACGGCATTCTGAACCATCATCGAGTGAGTGATTTCTATAGGGGGTCCTTCCCACATGACCCAAAAACCGTCGGGGATAGGCGAGCGGCTACTGCCGATCGCCATACAATAAACGTATGAGAAGTCTCTCTAGTCCCACACGTTACGTCTCGATGTTACGCTTCTGATATGAGAGACATCCCAAACGTTTACGCCGCTATAGTCGTGTGAAAAGGTTGGACATCAACATTTAATCTACCGATCTGTTTGCGATAGGTGCATTATCGCACACAGTTCAAGAATGTAAAATGTGTGTGGTGCCTCTACTAACGCCAACATGTCCATTTCCATAACTGTGTGCGATAGGTATACCTATCACACACACACATAGGTTTGAACCGTTTGCCATGATACCATGAATCACACACGCATATGAGACAAAACCGTGTGTGCGTCCGTCGGACATCGCAAATGTTTCACGTCAAAGAACCGTCTGTTCTCTATTTTTCATTGCACACGCTGTTTTCTTTCTAACTGTGTGTACATTATTTTATTCGCTCCTGTATAATTTTATTTTTCCCCTGTAATTTATTATTCGAATTGGAAATTTTGAAAGATGAAACGTGGAATTCAAATACTCAGCAAAATGGTTCAACAACCGATCCATAAATAAAATTCTCAGTACAATATGTTTAGTAATTACAAGATTAGACAATAATTAACTATGATGAACCATAATATTCAGAGGCGGTGAAGGTGAAGAGATAAGTGTAAATCATTTTGGTTGTTGATGGTGTTGAGGAAGCGGAATGCCCATAATGTGCCCTCATGCATGCCATAGGCATAAACAACTCTTGTCCAACCCCTTGTGATGATCGCCCGCCCATCCTGCACTACCTTTAGGAAGACATCTAGAGCATTGTCATAGTAGCATGAATTATATACTTTAACCTTAGTTGCCTCCACTCCAGTCATGTAGTTTGCAAGGTAATCATTAGTAAATAGCTTCGGAAACCACTAAAAAGAGAACAATTTCAGATACTCAGGTCTAATATAGTAACTTGTTGTGGGCAGGGAGAGAGGGAAACCCATTACTTATCATCCTAAAGTTCACTGTTGTCTTGGACAAAGTGTAAATAAAAAGCTTAATTCCCATCACCTGTTTCTTTCGCCTAACAATATTTCTTAGTTTCCTCACTTGACGCTTGTTCATGAATATCTCATTGCCCCAAAGGCAAAAGGGGCCAAAGCGTGGGTCAGTACCGCTCATATATGTACCTACAAGCAACAAGTAAATGTTAAAAGCTACTGAGATTGCACAAATGATGTAAAATACAACTACCTACGTTCCTAAGTACACGTATTTTTTTAGAGATTGCAATATGAACTACATACGAATGTATATAGAATTATAGACATAGTTTAGATTAGAATCTAGATTCACTAATTTTGCTCCGTATGTACACTACTGCAGGATGCTTCTAACGTGACACTACGATCAGAGACCCTTTGACGAAATTGTGTGCGATGCATTAATCGCAAACGGGGATGTAAAAAAATGTTCAACAAGATATAAAATGTTTGCGATTGCGGAGACATCAAACACGGTTCAAAGTTTAGTTACGTGTGCGATGATGGGCATACAGTTGATCCATATGAACTATTTGCGATTAGACAGAACAACAGAAATGGGCAGCCATATCAATGTATGTGCGGTATACGAGATACAGTTCGCTTCGATGAATTGTTTAGTGTTAGGCAATGCAACAGAAACGGCCAACCAGATCAAGGAGTGTGTGATATACGGCATATAGTTCACTCGAAAGAACTGTTTTTGATTAGGGAAGATAACAGAAACAATTCAACTTAACAAAATATGTGTAATATCACCGGTACGCGTCGGTGCTATACAAACGGTTTTTAACCCCTTTCCGCGACGGCATTTGGAACCGTCGCCTAGTGAGTGACAGCGATAGGGGGGCCTTCCCACACGACCCAGAAATAGTCGGGGATATTGTGACACCCCGAGACCGGTGCGCCAGGTGTCAGCCAGTTATTCGTTGCCGTTGCCATGCCACATGCTTGCGTGTTGCATCTTGCCATGTCATCATGTGTGTTGCATCAGCATGTTTTCAAAACTTGCATCCGCCCGAGTTCCCTCGTCCTCTCCGTTGTCCGTTCTGATCCCAGACACACTTGCACGCGCCCGTGGCGCCTCCGAATATTTGTTTTATAAGTGACCGGAAAACGTTCTCGGAATGGGTTGAAACTTGGCGTGTGGTCTTATTTTAGTGTAGACAGGCCGCCTGCCAAATTTCATCGCATTCGGAGCTCGTTTGATAGCCCAACGGATATATATAGCGGCACTAGTCGCCGGTTAAAACGTCGGACGTTTTCGGTCCCCGAAAACCCCCGCGGGCCTCTATCCTCTCCTCTCATCTCAGCCCACACCCCTTTTCATATCCCACCTAGGCCTGCTTAACTTCCTCTCCGCTCGGAGCCGTTCGATCGGGATCTAACGGTCCAAAAACAGCCTCAAACCCCTCCAAACCCTATCCCTAACCCCCCCTTTCCTATTTAAGCAGCCTACCCCTGCCAAAAAAGGCCTTCTTCTTCCTCCCCTCGAAATCCATGCCAGCCAACTCCCTCCAACGCCGCCACCCGAGCCATCCGCGCCACCGGCTTCCCCGAGCCGTCAGCCGGCTCCCGAGCCGGGATCTCGGCCGTGCGCGGCCAGATCGGACGGCCCGTAGTCCATCGCGCCCTGGTTGGCTCCCCGCCGCCGCGGCCCTTCGGGCCCAGCCGCGGCCTGCCCGCAGGCCGAACCGGGCCGAGCGCCCGAGCCGCCTCCCCTCCGTCGTCTTCCTCCCGTCGCCGCCGCGTCAGACCTCACCTTCCCAGCAGCGAGCCTTTACTCCGCCGCCGACCGACCTCACCGCCGGTGACCCCTGCCTCCAGGGCGGATCCCGCCGCCTGCTCCTTCCCCAGCCTCCCCGCTCTGGATCAGAGCGGAGGCCCAGATCATGCAGCTCCTCCGAGCCCCAACTACCTCCCCGCCGTCGGTGGCCTTGCCGCGCCGCGCCATCGCCGGTCACGTCGGATCCGAGCCGCCGCCGGCCTCCCGCTCCTCTGGATCGGGCAGGACCCGATCCGCCCCGCTCCGAGCCGCTCCTCGTCACCAACCCGACCCGCTCCGTCTCTGGCTCTCTGCCAGTGGGACCCGCACCAGCCGCCACCGACGGACACGTCCATTTGGAGTCGGACGTGTCCACCCCTCTCTCTCTGCCACGCGGGCCCCATTCGTCGGACGTGTCCGCCGGGACACGGACATGTCCACTTCTCCTCGAGGTTGTTTTCGTCTAAGTCCCTAAAATGTCATATTTTGTTGCATACTTTGCGGTGCTGTAACTTCTTATGTGTATGTCCAAATTGAGTGTATGATATATCAAAATGATCGTGGTGATATGCTCTACACTTTGTTCCATTGTGCCATGCTTGTTTGACTTCATCTAGATGCTCTAATCTCTGTTCAAGAGTGCTACTTTTTATAAACTACTGTTACTTGTTAATTTGATGCCATGTTTGAGATATAATAACTTGGTGCATGTTTATCCAAATGATGCATATGATATGTCAAAATGTTCATTATGAAGTGTACTACATGATGGTTTCTGTAGCGTGCTTGTTTGAGTTCATATTGCCATGTTAATCTCTGTTGCAAAAGTGCATGTGGCTGTTAGGTGCTGAAACTTGTTATGAGATGCTGATTTCACTTGCCCATTGCTATTGATGTGTTTGTCTTCATGCCACATGTCTAGGTGTTTTAGAAGCACCATCATATGGTCTTTGCTGTGGTGCAAACCTCTTTCCATGATATGCCTTGTGTTGACTTAAACAAGCTTGTAAACATGCCATGTTGTTGTTACTGTTTTTATACTTAGTGAAAAACTGCTAAGTCTGGAATCTGTTATAACCTGATGCCATGTTTGCTTGATGCCCTAATCAAATCCATGCTTGTTTTGGAGTGGCTGATGATCATGTCTTGGTGTCCATGTTATTGTCTATCCATTCATGCCCATGTTTGCACATATGACCTATTGTAGCTTATTTATTTCTTGCTCCCAAGTTGCTATAAATTATGCATGTCAGGTTTTTATCATCATGATCAATTTGGTGTAGCTTGTTGCTATTGATCCATGCCTCCTATGGAGTTGCTCCAATGGAGTTGTTTGCTGTAGGATATGACCATGCTCTTTATATGCTTAGTGGAGTTGATATGCTTGTTGTTTTGTGCCTCCTAAGGCAGCATCGTGATGATGTTTTTGCCTTCCTAGATTTTGGCCAAGTCTGGATAATTTTATTGCAACTTGTCATGCTTGGTTAAATGTGTTCCAGCAAGCTTTTGGGTGTGTTCTAAGTTCATGCTTGTTAAGTATCATGTCTACTTTACATCCATGCTTCTTGTTAACATGTTTGGGTGCTTTAGCTTATATTTACATTGCTCCGAAGTTGCTATGTGGCTGTTAACTTTAGCTTGTTGTTATATCTTGTTTCATGTGTATCTTTTAGCCCGCTGCTCCATTTTGAGTGTGCCCTATATGAAACTTGTGTGATTTTGCATGTAGAATCATAATATAATATTGTTTTCATGTTTGGAGTGAGTTTTCTTGATGTTTGGGTGCATCTTGCACCGTTGCCATGCTTGTGTTGTTTTGCTCATATCTTCTAGGCCGTAGCTCCGAATTAAAGAAACTTTATATGAAACTTGACTAGAATTTCGTGTAGATCATCATGGTTCATGTTAACCTGCTGTTTAACAACTTTAACCTAAGGTTTGTTCAGATCTGGACTAATTTCAAATGATGCATATGAGGATTTACCGGATTTGTTATATGATGATTCCGGCCTCATTTAAACTTGTTGGCTTGTGTTGTTCTTGTGTGCTTCATCCCTTGCCATGTATTGCATCATATATAGACTTGTCTTGCATCATACTTGGTTGAGCACATTGTCATGTTCTTGTGTTATGTGTTTACCGTATTGTTTGCTTCTTTACGTTAGTGCTTGTTCCGTTGCGATCGTGAGGATTCGTTCGTCTAAACGTGGTTCGTCATCAAGGCTTCTTCTTCGTCTTCTTCATGGACCCATTCTTCTTCCTTGCGGGATCTCAGGCAAGATGACCATCACCTTGGATACCTTTACTATCATTGCCATGCTTAGTTTCTCGATGCTATCGTTATATGTCGCGCTACCCATCTTTATTGCCAGCCCCTCTCCATGTTGCCATGAAACCTCTAACCTTTGACACCTTCCTAGCAAACCGTTGTTTGGATATGTTACCCGCTCGCTCAGCCCCTCTTATAGCGTTGTTAGTTGCAGGTGAAGATGAAGATCGTTCCATGTCAGAACTTGTTGTTGGAATATCACAATATCTATAATTATTATTAACACACCTATATACTAGGCATGGGTGGAAGGCTTGGCCTTTTGCTCGGTGTTTTGTTCCACTCATGCCACCTTAGGAGCCAATAAACCGGCATTATTTCCTTGATTTTGAGTTCCTTACACGGTTGGGTATATGGGGACCCCTTGACACTTCGTCTTTGAATAAAACTCCTCCAGCAAGGCCCAACATTGGTTTTAATTTGCCTCATAATAATAACTTAATTAATTAATTAAAATTGCATAGGGGGTCGCGTCCTCGAGTATTCTTCTACATAGCAGGGGGGGCCAGTGCTGATGGTGTTGGTCCCAAACTAGAGCCACTTGCGGTGCCACCTAGTTATCTGGGGTCTTCGGTTACTGTACGTATTGCTCATCCGGACGTGGCCTGAGACGAGATACGCGCGGCTACTATCAGGGTGTCGGCATGCCGGGAGGTCTTGCCGGACTTGTTTTACCATTGTCGAAATGTCTTGTGCACCAGGATACCGAGCCTGGTCGGATTTCCCTATGATAAGGGGTAATAATTATTATTACTTCAACTGATCGTGAGAGCTTGTGATGGGCTAAGTTGGGACACCCCTGCAGGGTTATGATCTTTCGAAAGCCGTGCCTGTGGTTATGTGGCAGATTGGAATTTGTTAATGTCCGGTTGTAGAAAACTTGACAGAGGATCCGAGATAAAACGCACAACGGTGTGAGTAACCATGACTGTCTCTTTTCACTTTGAGAAGAGAACACGGTGGGGTTATGTTTGACTCGTAGGTAGTTCAGGATCTTTAGCGATCATTACAAGTTGCGACCGTTTGCGTAGATACTCATCTTATTCTTGTACTCGTAAGTTAGCCACCATATATATTGCTTAGCCGCTGCTGCAACCTCACCATTTTACCTCTTCCTACCCATTTACCTTTGATAGTCTTGTTACCCATGGTTATGGGATTGCTGAGTCCTCATGGCTCACAGATACTACGACAACAGTTGCAGGTGCAGGTTTCCGATGTCTTGACGTGAGAGCGATGTACTTGTGTTGGTGTTCTTTCTTCTTCTTCTTTGTCAGTCTTGGGTTAGGTTCCTGGTCGGCAGCCTGTGATAGCAGATGGATGTCGTTGTGCTTTTCTTGTTTGCATCTGTAGTCGGATGCCTTGTATTGATATTGTTGTATTCATGTGACTTGTATGTATTGTTGTATTCCCCATGTATGTATGTAATGGTACGATGTAATGATATCCATCTTGCTAAGCGCCCGAAATGCGGTTGTGCCCCAATCACGTAAGTGTCACGTGATCGGGATAGAATCGCATCTTGGGCCTGACAGATATGTCCTCCTAGCACACACGCTCGGCAAAATGAGGTCGTGTGTGACCGGCGAGCGCTCAAATACGAAAATACGTACAGTAGAGCTAAAAAATACAATTATATAGGCAAAATTGTTTCCGGTCACAAGTACATCCCACAAAGTCAGTCCCCGCTAAACATTTCCATTTGTATGTACATCCCACACAGTTGCTCCAAGGAAAATGTTTCCGTTCATAGGTACATCACACACAATGTTTCCCGTTAAATCGTTTGTGATAGCGTTCTCATTGCACACGATATTAACAATTTTATCGTTTGCATTATTGAATGCATCACACATGGTGCGTAGAAGAAACTGTGTGGCAAAGGCTATCCATCACACACAATTTTTTTGAGGATGTCGTGTGTGTAGTGGAGATTGATCGCACACGTAGTGAATCCTCGAAACGTTTCTGATCTCCACGTCTATCGCAGACGTTTTGCTTTCGCAAACCATGTGCAATGTAATCCCTAATTAATCCCTAATTTTAAAATCACATGTTCTGAATTTGAATGTACGCAATCACCTATTTCATATCCAACCATGTTTATTACAAATATAGGTTCAACCACGAATGCATAATTCAATGCGCAGGTACATATACTGAAGAACTACAGAAGCACCAAGTAAAGAATGATGAACCGCAGTTGTACTGAAGACTATAAAGAGATAGGCGAAAGACATTCTGGTTGCTGGAGAAGGTGAAGCGGAATGCCCATATTGTGCCCTCCACCATGCGTAATGCGCGCACGACTCTAGGCCAACCCCTTGTGATGGCTGTCCGTCCATCCTTCACGATCTTCATCACGACTTCTCGATGCTCATTGTAGTCTGGATGAAATACTTTAATCTTCATTGCGTGTCCACGAATCATGTACATTGTGAGGTAATCTTGAGTGAACTGCTTTGGGAACCACTGGGAACGAAAAAGATTCAGATATTATTGTCTAACAACTCATTATGGGCAGTAAAAAGAGAATGTTGCAGAGTTTGTAGTTACCATCCTACAGCTCACTATTGTGTTGGATAGAGCGTAAACAAATAATTTGCTTGCCACCATTAGTATCTTTTTGCTAATAATCCTTATCAGTTTCCTCTCTTGATGCTTGTTCATGAATATCTCATTGCCCCATACGCAAAAAGGGTCGATACATGTATCTTTGCCAAGGGCATATGTACCTACAAGCAACAAGTCAATATTAGAAGCTAACAAGTGTCCATGCCTAGATCTATATGCACTACATTATGGAATGACAGGGGGAGTACAAGCCGAGGGATGAATCTAACCTCGGCGGAAAATGGTGGCCACTCTCGTTGTTGTCCTGCATAAGTAGTGGAAAGGCATGATAAGTACATCAACCTTAACACCAAACAAATATAGCAAAGGTAAACAACATAATTTCCAAATGATAACTTGAATGTGTTGGTTTCAGCATGCTGTTAAAGCGGATATAAAATGGAAGGCAATGCTACCGACAACACAACCATCAAATATTGCAATTCAAACTGGTATTGTGGAAAATGAATAATGCTTAAATATCACACTGGATAAATGTGTAAATCTGAAATAAAGGGCATGTGTTAACTACGCTAGGAATAACTGGAACCAAATATAGCCGTTCAAACTGGTATTGATGTAGTCGAGCGGCACAGTTCCGACTTGCACATAATGAACAACACATTGTGAATGACTGAAATAAACAAGGCATAAATGACCAGTATAACAACCAAATATAGCCATTGAAGACTGGACAGAGACTCACTGCAACCAACCTAACAAGCAAATACAGATAAACATGGCATATGTTTGAAAACTAGAAAAATGCTCACTGTAACCAACCTAACAAGCAGATAAAGATAAACAAAGCATCTGCTTGATAACTAGACAAATGCTAAAAAAGGCAACCTAACAACCAAATACAGATAAACAATGCATCTTCTTGTTAACTGGACAAATGCTCACTACAACCAAACTAAGAACCAAATACATATAAACAAGGCATCTGCTCGATAACTGGAAAAATGCTCACTCCAACCAACCTAACAACCAAATATAGATAAACAAGGCATCTACTCACTATAAACAACGAAATATAGCCATTTGTGAAACTGAAGTGGACAATTCATACTTGAACATCACATAGCCCTATTGAACAATACATTTTTGCATAACTAAAATAATTAAACACATCAAAGTTAAAGCTGATAGAATGTTGCCTCACATTTCATGGACGGGATCCTTCCAGTTGGAAGAGTACAGACCCATGGTGCACTCTCTGATGTCACAGATGGGCTGTTTCGCCTTGGAAGAACCTTCGTGGCTGCCCTCCTCGTGGTCGTGGTCGTGGTCGATGAGATCTGACTTGGAAATTGAGGATCCCAAGCCGCCGCCGTAGAACGTGTCCTCCAGAAATGACAAAATGGGCTCGATGGCGTATAAAGCTTGCAAATCCTTGATCGCTTGGCGGAGGAGATCAGCGGCAAGGCCGTCCAAGAGATCGACGGCGGTTGAACCAGAGGGGTTGGTGATGGACCACTTAACCTGTGACATGGTCCGCATGAAGCCGTCGCTGTGTACGAGCTTGATGTTGTAGCTAGCTTTCCCGAGATACAGTAATACGCTAGCCCGCTGACATGAAGCCTTCGTCATGGCAACGTAGTCAATGTCTTCGCCGGCTTCCGCTACGATGTGTTGCTCCGAGATCGACAAGTTGGGGCGAACGACGGCCACCTCGCCAACGTCCGCCGGAGAGGCGATGATAAACCTCTTCTTGGCCGATCACCTGTCGGCTCCTCGGGATACGTGGCCAAGCTTAGGATGCGACATTCTAGAGCATGGGATGTGGATCTGGCAGGAAGGGACACCGCAGGCCTCATCTAAAAACTCAAGGGAGTGGGGCGACGGTATGGGAATCGCTGGGTAACTTGAACTTTATTATCTAAGGTAGGAGGAACGGGCAGACCGATAGGGGTTGGCGGCGGCGCCGGCGGTGACCGCGAACTAGGGTTTGAGGGGGAGGGGCGGTTGGTGTTTGAGGATACGTCGCGGCTACTGAAAATTAGTAATGGTGGGTGGAGATGGTGGTGGACCAGAGAGGGCGACGGTTCAAATACCTCGGCTACTGCAATTTTACTATAAGGTCGGTGTTGGAGGTGTGTGGGCGATGGTTGAAGTACGACGGCTACTAAAATTTGGGTAAAGGAATTGATGCGGGTCGGGAGTGTTAGAGCGCCCAAGATCGCGCACGGTCCAATAACAATATGCGTGTATGATAATAAGGAAAAGTGGCGCGGAACCGCCAATTTTTGCGATGCTCAAAGCGGGTAGTTTGTTTTTATATTTCTAGCTAGCTGGTCTATCGCACATGGTTCGTCCTAATTTCCAAATAAACTTACCCGCCTTTAGCTTGCACAGGTGGAGGTTTTAAAGCGCACTTGCATCGCACACGGTTAAGCCAGTACCTCCACCCTTTGCTCGCGTTTGCACCGTCGTGGTGATTTTACAGCGCACTTGCATCGCACACGGTTGAGCCAGTACCTCCACCTTTGCTCACGCTTGCACAGGCACGGTGATTCACAACGAACTTGTATCGCACACGGTTAAGATATTATACCCGGGTCCGTTGAGCGTCATTAGAGTCTTTGCAGGAAAAAATAACGTTAGAGAGGGTCAGAAGACAACCACACTAGCATGTGGCCCAAATATATATGAGTGAAAAGGGTGATCTGTGATGTTCAAAATTTCAATGCACAACCTTGACCGCGCGGGCCCACGGTTGGGCGTGTCGTCAAAGATCGATGAGAGGGACCAGAAGTCAAGAACAACCTGGAAGTGGCCAAATATATGTAGGAATATTGGGGATGTTTAAAACTTTAAATACACAATGCATAACTTTGATAGCACCTGCCTTGCAAACCCGAAAGCACCCTTGGATATAGTGTGCGAATAACTTTGAAAGTTGGCCGCTGGATGAAGCCAATCTGATGGTACAGAGATGGCAAATCCGAGCACCACCGGCCGTTGGATATCATCTACATTCCACCAGATTCTGCCACATTTACAATCTAGAAGACTTCATGGTTGAACTTAAGCATAATGCACAAACCTCAAAACAAAATCACTTCTCCTTTGTTCTCTAGAATCTTCCATATCTTAATAACCCACAAAAACATAGTATACAAATTAGCAAAACAAGGATCCCAAGGTTTATATGATTGACATGATAGGTCACTATAGAGATATAATATATCTGAAAAAGGTTTATATAATCGTCATGACAGGTCAAGTCAATCCTTCTTTAATTTTTTTAGAGGAAAAAATGAACCATAAAAACATAGTGGGTTTATATAATCGCCATGACATGTCAAGTTAATCATTCTTTAAAATTTTAAGAGCAAAACAAACCCATAAAAACATAGTATACAAATTAGCAAAACAAGGACCCCAAGGTTTATATAATTGCAACTTCCCATCGGGTCACCCATCCTTGGACTACTCTAGCCCGAGCACGCTTAACTTCTGCATTCTATTCCACTAGGCTAGCAGATGGGAAGCTGGCCCTTGCTGTTAAGAATTGCCTCCTTGCCATTAAGGCGTTTCACGCTGGTCACCCTATGGGACCTACTCCCTCCTATCTCACACATTTTGTGCATTTAGAAACTGTGTGGAATATTTTACATGGCCGGTGTGTCGCCGCTAGCCTTCAATGAGCAATGACACTGGTAGCGGGAAAACAATGGGAGAAGAGGCGGGAAACCGATGAGAGGAGTGGCAAAAAATGGTAGCCTGTTTTGAAAACCTAGTAGAGAAGGAAGCTTTGCAGGTGCTGTCGAAAGGACTCAGGGTTGCCGTTCGATCTAGGAGCATCCAACAATGCACACGAACGACCCATGGGGTTTGGGTTCTCGCCAATTAGAACGCACGACTCAGATCACGCGCGCAGCAGGGGGAAATAATATCATACGGAAACCAACATTCGGTAGAAACCGGTGAAAACCACGAGAAAAGGATGTTTTCAAGTTAAAAAAAATTGAAAAAAATGCGGGATGTTAAGAGGATGATGTTTTATTGCCACACAAAATTATGTGAGGTATGAAAAAGAAAAAATCAGCGTTGAATAATGCCGAATAGTAATGTCACTATTTCGGGCTGAATTTGTCTTTTTCATAGTTCGCATTGTCGACATCCTCGGAACGGGGGTACCCAGACTTGCCTGCCTGCGGCCCGTGGCGTGGCTCCATCAGCGGCCTGGTACGGCCCAACTTCAGAAACCGCGACTCAAGACCCTTGTGAGGGGCCAAGCGTCGCGAGGAGAGCGATATCAAGACCTCCCTGGGGCAGTCTCTCTAGGATGGCTACCGAGGAGCAGAGATATCTATGCAAGGTGCACCTCGCGAGGTTCACATGACGTGAGCCATGATGACCAAGGCCAGGCGGGTGCCAGCGGGCGTAGTGTACCAGTTTCCTCTTTGGTGCTAAGAGGGCAAGCGCAGGCGCAGAGTCCTAAGGGATCAAGCAAAGGTTTCCATATCAGTGCAACAAGACCAAGGACCGTAAAGGCTGCAGAACGGAGGTCATCGTGGAGCCCGGTGCGGCGTCACCACCAGAGCCTTTGGCAGGCAAAGACTACTTTTGTCAGGATAACTTGTACTAGTTGTTCCCCTTCAAATTTGACTGTTGTGGGATCCCTTCCCGCCTATATTTGGGGAGAGGACCAAGGCCACTATAAATAGGACCTAGCCACCACCATAGGGGGGATCGGATTCATTCCACCCTAACCACACCACAAGCTCATCCGAGCCCAAGAACACCTCTCCTCCGGAGGCTGTTCATCCTTTGTACTAGTTCATCCTCAGACATACAAGTTACAAGGTAGTCCACCACACACACTGGAGTAGGGTATTACACCTGAAGGTGGCACGAACCAGTATAATCCTCTGTGTCCCTTGTTCTTTGAGTTCATCGAGTTAGGCCGTGGAATCATAGGGTGAGCACGCTGGGGAGAGAGTGTTCTTCGTGCGCACCCCAGAGTTCAAACCTCTCAAGGGTTTGCGGAACCCGAAATCCGACACGCATCTCGTAATGTTTTTCAAGTTGAATTTTTGTGTCGCAATAAAACATCACCTTCTTGAAATCCCACATTTTTTTTCAGATTTTTATGAAACTTCAAAATATGGTTTCAACGAAGTTTTCATTGAATATCGGCTTTCATGAGTGAACCGTGTGCTATTTGAAAACATTTCGTGAGAAGAATCTTGGTTTTTAAATCCCCGTAAATCCAAAACTAAGCCGAAAATCATGAAACCTGGCATGGTGTCACGACATGGCACTTATATGTCGAGGAATTTTTTCTTCCATTGTGGCGCAAATTTTATTACAAGCCTCTTACAAACCGGAGCTTCTCTCAAAGAAGCCTCGTGGTTCCGATAGGGAAACGTGTCCCCCTTGTGGGCGAAACGTAATCACTGCCTCTTTTCACCTTGTATTGACTTCTACGGGCAACATGGAATGACATGATATCCGTGCTGAAATTTAAACTTATTTAGGGTTCGTTTGGCCTTTTTATACACTAATTGAGTTTCCTAGGCATTTAATGTCCATAATTCAATCTGAACTTCAAATACATGCTCCAGTTCACCAAATTTAGGGTTCGTTTGGCCTTTTTATACACTAATTGAGTTTCCTAGGCATTTAATGTCCATAATTCAAATCTGAACTTCAAATACATGCTCCAGTTCACCAAAATGGCTAGAAAAATTATACATGTGTCCTTGGGTGCATGTTTAGGTCCCATGCCAGGAATGGGAACGAATTACAATAGTACCCGCGTCCTGGCTCGTCCTCAAACATTTCGAATCTCGGTTTTTAAGTCCCCATTAATCCAAAACTCACCAGAAAGTGATCAAAGGTGGCACGGTGTCACATCATGGCACATATATGTCATGGTAAATACACTATCCAATTTGGGCCAAGCTTTATTACAAACCTCTTACATAAACCGGAGCTTCTCTCAAAGAAGCCTCATGGTTCCGATAGGGAAACGTGTTCCCCTTGTGGGCGAAATGTAATCACTGCCTCTTTTCACCTTGTATTTTCTTCCAAGGGAAACATGGAACGACATGATATACATGTTGTAATTTAAACTTATTCAGGGTTTGTTTGGCCTTTTTATGCACTAATTGAGTTTCCTAGGCATTTAATGTCCATAATTCAAATCTGAACTACAAATACATGCTCCAGTTCACCAAAATGGCTAGAAAAATTATACATGTGTCCTTGGGTGCATGTTTAGGTCCCATGCCAGGAATGAGAACGAATTACAACCGTACCGGTGTCGGGGCTCGTCCTCAAACATTTCAAATCTCGGTTTTTTAGTCCCCATAAATCTAGAACTCACTAGAAAGTCCTTAAAGGTGGCATTGTGTCACGTCATGGCACATATATGTCGTGGTAAAAAATTATCAATTTGGGCCAAGCTTTATTACAAACCCGAGCCTGTCGCAAGAACCCTCATGGTTTCGATAGGGAAACGTGTCCCCTTGTGGGCCAAACGATAATCACTCCCTCATCTAGCCTCATATTTTCTTCTACACGCAACACGGAACAACGGGAGATTCACGTTGAACTTTGAAATTATTCAGGGTTCGTTTGACCTTTTTTATTCATTAATTGTGTTTTCTAGGCATTTAATGTCCATAATTCAAATCCGAACTGCAAATACATGATCCAGTGCACCAAAATGGCAAGAAAAAACGTACATGTTTCCTTGGGGTGCATGTTTAGGTCCCATGGAACGAATGTGAACGAAATCAACCGTCTCGCCATCCTGTCTTGGCCGCAAACATTGCGAATCTTGGTTTTTAAATCTCTGTAAATCCAAAACTCACCAGGAAATCATGAAACTTGGCATGGTGTCACTACATGGTACATATAATTGTCCAATTTAGGCGAAGCTATATTACAAGCCTCTTACAAAGCGGAGCCTATCGCAACCCTCATGGTTCCGGTAGGGAAACATGCCCCTCTTGTGGGCGAAACGATATGCCTCTTCTTGCCTTGAACTTTGTTTTTGTAAAGCCCCGGATGTAATACTTTCCCTTTTTGGCAATATATAACTTTGGCTTCATCAGTTCCATTCTGGGTTCTTCGTCTTTTCGGGTTTTCGTCGTTTTGTCGTGTGCGTGTGTGCATGCATCCATGTCATGTTGTCATGTGCATTGCATTGCACTTGTGTTGTCGTTTGCATGCGGTCCCACTCGTTCCTTCCCGTTGTCCGTTTTGAGTTCCGTCACTCTCACACGTGCATGTGGCTTCCCGGAGTCCTTCTTTTGTGTTTGGCCGTGTGACGTTTCCGGTTTGGCGCGAGACTTGTCGTGCGATGTTGTTTTGATACGCGTAACCCGCCTGTCAAGTTTTGTCGCGTTTGGAGTTTGTTTGATGCTCCAACAGTTATCCTCGTGGGCTAAAAGTGTTGGGGAACGTAGTATTTTAAAATTTTCCTACGATCACGCAAGATCTATCTACCAGATGCATAGCAACGAGAGGGAAGAGTGTGTCTACGTACTTTCGTAGACCGGAAGCGGAAGCGTCAAGTGACGCGGTTGATGTAGTCGAACTTCTTCGCGATTCAACCGATCAAGCACCGAACGTACGTCACCTCCGCGTTCAGCACACGTTCAGCTTGATGACGTCCCACGAGCTCTTGATCCAGTTGAGCTTCACGGGAGAGTTTCGTCAGCACGACGGTGTGGTGACGGATATGATGTATTTACCGGCGCAGGGCTTCGCTTAAGCACTGCAACGGTATGACCGAGGTGTGTTTCTGTGGAGGGGGGCACCGCACACGGCTGGAACAATTCAACTTGTGTTTCCTAGGGTGCCCCCTGCCCCCGTATATAAAGGAGCAAGGGAGAGGCCGGCCCTAGAGGGGCGCGCCAAGTGTGGGGAGTCCTACTAGGACTCCCAAGTCCTAGTAGGATTCCCCTTTCCTTTCCGGAGTAGGAGAGAAGGAAAGAGGTGGAGAGGGGGAAGGAAAAGGGGGCTGCACCCCTTGTCCAATTCGGACCAGAGGGGGGGCACGCGCCTCCTTCCTTTTGGCCTTTCTCCTCTATTCCCGTATGGCCCAATAAGGCCCATATACTCCGAAAAATACCCGAATCACTCGGAACCTTTCCGATGTACGAATATAGTCGTCCAATATATCGATCTTTACGTCTCGACCATTTCGAGACTCCTCGTCATGTCCCCGGTCTCATCCGGGACTCCGAACTCCTTCGGTACATCAAAATTCATAAACTCATAATACCGATCGTCATCAAACGTTAAGCGTGCGGACCCTACGGGTTCGAGAACTATGTAGACATGACCGAGACTCATCTCCGGTCAATAACCAATAGCGGAACCTGGATGCTCATATTGGTTCCTACATATTCTACGAAGATCTTTATCGGTCAAACCGCATAACAACATACGTTGTTCCTTTTGTCATCGGTATGTTACTTGCCCGAGATTCGATCGTCGGTATCTCTATACCTAGTTCAATCTCGTTACCGGCAACTCTCTTTACTCGTTCCGTAACACATTATCTCGTGACTAACTCATTAGTCTTTTGCTTGCAAGGCTTATTATGATGTGTGTTACCGAGAGGGCCCAGAGATACCTCTCCGACACTCGGAGTGACAAATCCTAATCTTGATCTATGCCAACACCACGAATACTTTCGGAGACACCTGTAGAGCATCTTTATGATCACCCAGTTACGTTGTGACGTTTGATAGCACACAAGGCGTTCCTACGGTATTCGGGAGTTGCATAATCTCATAGTCATAGGAACATGTATAAGTCATGCAGAAAGCAATAGCAATAAAACTAAACGATCCTAGTGCTATGCTAACGGATGGGTCTTGTCCATCACATCATTCTCCTAATGATGTGATCCCGTTGATCAAATGAAAACTCATGTCTATGGCTAGAAAACATAACCATCTTTGATCAATGAGCTAGTCTAGTAGAGGCATACTAGGGACATACTGTTTTGTCTATGTATTCACACATGTACTAATTTTCCGGTTAATACAATTCTAGCATGAATAAAAGACATTTATCATGATATAAGGAAATACAAATAATCATCTTTATTATTGCCTCTAGGGCATATTTCCTTCAAAAAGTACCTCCTCTTTGAGGCCCAAGACCCCCCTCCAACAGCCCACCAACCCAGGTCAAACCCTTCCCATCATCTAGGCCGTTCAATTGTGATCTCGTGGCCGAAAACCTCTCCTCATTTGAACTACCCTAGCTCCTTGTGCCTATATAAACGTCCACCCCCTCCAATTTTGCGTCCAAAACCCTAGTGTTTCCACCTCTGCCGCGCAGTGCTTCCACCAGCGT
This sequence comes from Secale cereale, assembly GCA_902687465.1. NCBI lineage: Eukaryota > Viridiplantae > Streptophyta > Magnoliopsida > Poales > Poaceae > Secale > Secale cereale. The sequence continues at coordinate 145,890,148 of LR738713.1, read as the reverse complement.
CGCGCAGTGCTTCCACCGCCGCCGAGCCGTGCTTCCTCCGCCGCCGTGCTGTGCTTCCACCGCCGCCGCGCGGTGCTTCCGACCCCGCCACGTAGTGCTTCCACCCCGCCGCGCGGGCCCGCGGGGCCCAGCGCCGGCCCGCTCCTCCGCAGATCTGGGCCGAGCTCTCGCCCGCCGCCACGCCCTTCGTCTCCGCCCGAGGCCGCCGGCAGGAGGTCACCGCGCCGGCCTCTCAGATCCCTCACCGCGCCGGCCTCTCAGATCTCTCGCCACCGCCGGGGACCTCGCCTCTCCTCCCAGCCGCCTCGGCCCTCCCTCGCCGCCGGTCGCCGTTCCGCCGCCACCGCAAGGCCGGGCCAGCCGCCGGCCACCTCGCCGGGCAGCTTCAGCGCCACCGCCCTCGAAGGGATCGAAGGGATCCCCGATCCGATCGGGCCGCCTGGAACCCTAACGGGCCGGCCGGTCCAGATCCGCCAGATCCGCGCCCGGTAGCCCGTTGACCGCCCGATCCGACCCGGCGCCCGACCCGTTTGACCCGGAGGTTGACTTCGTTTTCTTTGCTAAGTCCTTAGATTTCAGTGTCTGATGCATTCTTGTGATAGCAATATCTTTTACTGTGCATGTCCGTTTTGTGTGTATGATGTCAAAATGATCGTGGTGACATGTACTATGTTTTGTTCCATTGTGTCATGCATGTTTGAGATCATCTAGATGTCTTAATCTTCATGAGAAGAGTGCTACTTGTTATAAACTGCTGCTATTAGTTATTTCATGCCATGTTTGAGATGTGATAACTTGGTGCATATTTATCCAAATGAAGCAAATGATATGTCCACATGTTCATCATGAGATGCTCTACATGTTGGTTGCTTTAGCTTGCATGATAGATTTCATATTGCCATGTTTATCTCCTTTGCAAAAGTGCTTGTGGCTGTTAGGTTGTTAAACTTGTTACGAGATGCCTAGTTGAGGAGCTCGTTGCTATTGATGTGGTTGTCCCCTTGTTGCATGCTTAAGTGTTTTGGACTCTCCATCATGTGTACTTTGCTGTGGTGCAAACCACTTGCCATGTTATGCTTTGAGTTGACTTAAACTTTCTCACAAACATGCCATGATATTACTGCTGTTTTAACACTTAGTGAAATTTCACTAAGTCTGTAATCTGTAATTTTCAGATGCCATGTTTGCTTGTTGTTCTAGGCAAATCCATGCTAGTTTTGGGGTGACTATTGATGATTCCTTGTTGTATATGTTGTTGGCTATCCATTCATGCTCTCACATGCTCTTTTGGGTGGCTGTAGCATATTTAATTCTTGCTCCCAAGTTGCTATAAATTACTGCTGTCAGGTTTTTATTGTCATGTTCAAAATGTTATAGCTTGTTGCTATTGATCCATGCCTCCTATGGAGATGCTCCAATGGAATTGTTTGCTGTAGGATATGTCTACTTCATGTCCATGCTTCTTGTCATGATGTTTGAGTGCTGTAGAGTATATATTTCTTGCTCCGAAGTTGCTATGTGGCTGTTAATTTTAGCTTTGCATGTTTCTTGTTTCGGGTGTATCTTTTAGCCCGTTGCTCCGTTTTGAGCAAGTCCTATATGAAACTTGTGTGGTTTTGCATGTAGATTCATAATATCTTCTTGTTATCATGTTTTGAAGTATTTTGCTTGATGCATATTGTCATGTTCCTTGTGTTGTATCTCTGTGTTTCCTATGTTGACTGTCTGTGCATCCTAAGTGCATCTGCGGTGCTTCCTTAGTGCATCAGCCATGCATCCTGTGGTTTGCGCATTGCATCTTGTTTGATTTCGTGCCTCGTGTGTTTTGTGTTGAGTAGAGCCGGAAGCCGAGACCGAGTACGAGAACGAGGTTACTACCGAGGTTGAGAACGAGGAGCCCTCTTACGATCCCATCGACGACTCAACAGGCAAGATGACCTGACCCAGATAACATTACTATATTTGCCTATTGCTAGAAGTCTCGCTCTTTAGCTTATTGCCTCGATGCCCATGTTTTCCTGTCAGCCTCCTATTGTAACCATGAATCTGTCTAACCACCCTACCTGTGCAAACCTTTGATTGGCTAAGTAAGCCTCGCTCAGCCCCTCTTATAGCATTGCTAGTTGCAGGAGAAGATTTGAAGATTCTTGCTTCTTGTTGAAGCTTGTTGGGATATCACACTATATAAAATTCTTAAATGAAATCATCTATATATTGGTAATGGGTGGAAGGCTAAGCCTCTTGCTTGGTGATTTGTTCCACTCATGCCGCCCTAGGAACCGTAGAAACCGGTGTTATGTTCCTTGATTATGCGTTCCTCACACGGTTGGGGTTATGGGACCCCCTCGATAAACCGCTTAGCGCTAAGTCTTTTCCAGCAAGTCCCAACATTGGTACTATTTGCCTAATAACTAAAAACTTGCATAGGGCTTTGCAAACCCGAGTTCTTAATCAACAACCCGGGCCAGTGCTCCACATGAGTGTTGGTCCAAACTGGGGGTTATGCGGGGCCACCACGAGGAAACTCGAGGATTGGTTTTACCTGTAGGATCACCCATCCAGTCGTGGCCTGAGACTAGATACGTGCGGCTACTGTCAGGGTGTCGGCAAGCAGGGAGGATTTGCTGGATTAGTCTTACCTTAGTAGGAGTATCTTGAGCACGGGATTCCGAGGATACTCGGACCTTCCCACCTTGGAGTTGCGACTCCGCGGATCGTGGTCTTGTCATGGGCCAAGTTGGAACACCCCTGCAGGGTTTTGAACTTTCGAAAGCCGTGCCCGCGGTTATGTGGCAGATGGGAATTTGTTAATATCCGGTTGTAGAAAACTTGACACCATGTTCAGAACACACTACCAGCGTAAGTACCATGACGGTCATTTTCCGAAAGGGGTTCGGAAAGTGTACACGGTGGGGTTATGTTTGTCGTGTTTTAGTTAGGATCACTTCGTTATCATCTTACCGTCCGAGGCACTTCTCTTCTCGCTCTCTTTTACGTAAGTTAGTGCTAGTGCTGCTGCAACCTCTTTCTTTCTTCAGCCTTGTTCCACACCCAAGGCTTAGATAGTCGTGTTACCCGGGAACGGGATTGCTGAGTCCTCTGTGGCTGACAGGTTCTACACCACACCAGATGCAGGTACCATGGTGAGCTACTCAGGTGACGGCTCCGAGCTATACTGGGAGTACGACGAGGAACGTAGCCGTTACTATGTGCACTATCTCGACAATCAGTAGAGGTTTCTACTAGGGGCGATTCAGACCTGTGGCTTTATGTATGTTTGGTATCTTTCATTTGGATCTTCACCCGTAGACGGGTTGTGATGTTATTTGAATGATGTTTGGCTATGTAATGAATTGTGTGACGTGGCGAGTGTAAGCCAACTATCTTTTCGCTTTCATCCCTATTTTTACATGAGATGTGCAAAGATACCAAACTTGAGATCATTCCAGAATGGGCTTATACCTTTAAGTCGTGCCTCGACACGTAGGAGGTATAGTCCCATCCTGGGCATTACAAGTTGGTAATCAGAGCCTTCTCCGACCTAGAAGCCCCCACTGTTTGATCGAATCGTTGACGGTTGAGTCTAGGCACACACTTAAAATGTTTTGAGTCCTATATTTATATCGGAGAGTAGGAATTCTTTTGCTCCTCATATCTTTTCACTCCGGTGAGGACTCCTGACGATTACTCTTGCCTCTTCTACTCTCAAAAATTGCACCAAATTTTTTGTAGGAATCTCGCGAGTATTGTTTGAATTGTTTCGATGTCTTTGTGACGAGAACATTGTTCTCGATGCCTCCTGTCATTAGGGGTTGTGGCAGTGTCCCGGGGAGTTGAGCTCCGAGGTGTTGTCGTCACAAACATATCGCGGCAGTTCTAGAATACTTAAGACGGCCGACATCGAAAACTCTCCTATGCGGTTAGTGGCAAGATAACCCCGACATCACCCAGTACTGGGAGGTAGTTCGGGAGTATTGTCATAGCTTGTATAGTGGATGCGTTTCGAAGGTCCGAGGTAAATGGTTTCCGGAAATAACTGGTTATGTGTTGAAGGATGGATACAGCTGGATGTAGGATTAGAGTTGAGAGCGCGATGCTTCCCCTGTATCCCCAACACCTGATTGCATAACTGGAAACTTTCGGAAATTAATAGGTGGGTTCATCTAGTAGATCGTAGGCATTCTTCCAACGAATGCAGGATATGGAGTTCGGGGTTCTACACTGAGTGAAGTGGTTTTATGGCCATTGTTCCGATCGGGAGTTGCATCTTAAAGGGTCCTTGGCTATGCTGATCCGGGGATTGCAAAACCCTTTTGTAACACGTTCCATAAGGTTTCAGCACGAATATGTTGAACGAAGCTCCTATCTTGTATTTGTTCTATCTGCACCTTGTTGTTTTTTTATTTACCTTTTGTCGCCCAAGTGGCTTCTCGTGAAGATTGTTGTTATCATTAAACTAAGAATTTCATTCGTTCCTCTTGTCGAATGATTCTTGTGAAGACTATGTTGCAATTTCTAGCCGTTGTTTCAGCTTATATCTTCTTTCAATCAAATGGCTAATAGTGGTCATCTCTTTCAGGATGGCTCCTAAAAAGGTTCCCAACGCTAACCCTAAGGGTGAAGAGGTTCCTGATCGTCCTCCTTCACCTCCTCCACCGTCTGAGGCCTGGAGAGCAATTATGCAAACTACGAACCAGAACACCCAAATGCTTATGCAGATGATGCAGCAAATGCAAGCAAATCAAGCAAATCAGGGTGCTCATGGGAACCAAGGCAATTTGTTCAACCAACAGCACTTTGCTACGCTCAACCTGTTCTTGGCAAATCAACCAAAGGCTTTCAGTTACTGCGTGGACCCTCTCGATGCTGAAGACTGGATAACAGATATCAAGAAGCATTTTGAGTGTAGTAACGTCAGGCCCGAGGACTATGTGAAGTTTGCAACCTTCCAACTCAAGGACCAAGCAGCTGATTGGTGGTAGCAGTACAAAGACTCCAGAGCAGGGCGTGAAATCTCTTGGGATGACTTCTGCAAGGACTTTCGCTCTCACCACATTCCAACAAGTGTCATCGAGGGTATGCGTGAGCAATTCCGCAACCTGAAGCAAGGCTCAATGTCTGTCTACCAATATAATGTCAAGTTCCAGAACCTTGCCCGCTATGCCAAGCAAGACATCCCAGATGCCAAGAGCAAGATCTATCAGTTCCGTGGTGGTCTGAAGGATGAACTCCAACTTGCTCTCACCTTGTTCGAGCCTGATGAGTTTGACAAATTCTATAACATGGCACTTAAGCAAGAGGCAACCCAGCTCAAGATGGACGCTTCCAAAAAGAGGATCAGAGACGCTGTTCACTCCTCCTCATCTTCTCAAGTGGTTGCGAAGCAACAGAAGTTTTGGCTTCCACCTCCTCCAGTGATCCGAGCTCCCTACAACAACAACAACAAGAATTCTGGTGGCCGTGGTTTCTCCCATCCACACAACCAAGGTAATCAGTCCAAGTCGCAGTACCAAGCTCCAAGACCAAGTGTTCCTCCTCCTCGTCCACTTGCTGAGGTCACTTGCTACAAGTGTGGTCTGAAGGGTCATTATTCCAACATGTGCAACAACCCAAGGCGCCTTCCGCCTCCTCCACCTGTCAGCACTGCTATTGTCAAGTGATACGTCCAAAACATATCTATAATTTCTGCTTGCTCCATGCCTCTTTTGGGTGATATTGCTATGATATTTATACACTTCCATACACTTTTGATCATATTTGGACTAACCTATTAACTCAGTGCACCCCAGTGCCAGTTTCTGTTTTCTGCTGTTTTTGTATTTCAGGTTTTCCCGTCACGAAAATGCCAGAAAAATCCCGGAAAAATTATATAAAAAATCAGCGTTCCGGAAGCTTCCACACGGCCGAAGTAGGGCCAGAGGGGGGCCACCAGGGCTCCAGGCGCCCTGGTGGCGCGGCCCCCCTCCTGGCCGCGCCGGGGGGGCGCCTGGGACCCCAGGCCTCCGCTGATGCCCCCCTTTGGCATATATTCAACACGCGTCCCGAAACCCTCGAGGACGGAACCCTTTTTTCGCGATCTCATCTCTATTCCGCCGCCGCCGCGCTTCCAAGATCGGGAGTGCCAGGAGAACTCTTCCCGGCACCCTGCCGGGGGGGAGAACCACCACCGGGAGCCTCTCCACCACCATGGACGCCTCCCGGATGAGTTGTGAGTAGTCTCCCTTGGACCATGGGTCCATGACCAGTAGCTATGTGATGTTCTCGTCCCCTTCTTGTGCTTCACTAATTAGACCTCGTGAGCTGCCCTACATGATCGAGGCACATATGTAATCCTTATGTTGTTGCTATGTTGAGTTTGCTGGGATCCGATGGATTGTGAGATTATGTTCAGATTGTGTTTGAGTAATATATTTGATTTACCTCTTTTATATTTATGTTCTTAAGTAATTCTTGCATGTTCTCCGTTGCTATTTATTGCTTTGGCCGAGTAGTAGGTAGTGACTCCATGAGGGAACGTTATGCTTGATTGTGGGTTCATGCCCCTCGATGACTAGCTTGAGTGACAGAAACATGAGTCTAGGGGATGTGCTGTTGCCACAAGGGGGAAAACAACGGTGCTTGTGCTCGCGGGTGCAAGGATTGTTTACTTTACGCAAATTTCTTTTAATGCAGTTGTCTGTTGCTTTGAGTTTACACTATGGGTGGGACTCGCAACTTAATACCAGCGAGATGTTCTGGATAGATAACTCAAGGTGGATGATTAGTAGTAGATGCAGATGGATTTCGGTCTACTTGCCTTGGCGTACCGCCCATGCTTTGAACCTCTACCTTTCTTGCAACATAGTTAGCATTGGTTTGCGCACATTATTCTGTCTATTGCCCAGCTGTAATTCGTTTACCTCACATAGCTGTTTTATCGTCTTTTGGGAGAGAGCCATCACTAGTGAACATCATGGGACCCCGGTCCATATTACCATCACTGATCACATCTTATTTACTTTCCGCTTTTACTTACTAGTTGCAGCAATACCTATCACTATTATCTCTTGTGTTTGATCCTTTGTAAACGACAAGGCCGGAGGGATTGACAACTTCTCTGTACTCGTTGGGAGCAAAGTTATTTGTATCTGTGTGCAGGTCCAAGTTGATTGCTAAGTATCTGGCGCCGTTAGCAGTTGACACCTTCTTGTTGAACCTTGGAGTCTCAGGGGAAATCGATCCTTGGTATCTTTGCCAAGGGAAAACTTCCGCTACACTGCATCTCAAACCTTCCACTTGGGGTAACCAACGAGGGGCGAGAAGCCATCAAGCAAAGTTTTCTGGCGCCGTCGCCGGGGACTCCACTCTTCAAGATAGGGGAGTTGCACGCTATCTTTTACCTTTGCTTTTTAGTCTTGTTAGTTTACCTTTCAGTTTTTTTGCTTTAGTATCCTTTATCGAAAATCACAAAAATAGTTATCTTGCTTGCTTGCTGCTATGGGTTCCACCGAGAACACCAAGTTGTGTGACTTCACTAGTCATAACAACGATGACTTTATCTGCACGCCTATCACTACACCTGCCACTTCAGCACCTTCCTATGAAATTAAACCTGCTTTACTGGACTTAGTTATGAAAGATCAATTCTCCGGTGCTGGAGATGATGCTGCTTTACACTTAAACAATTTTGTTGAACTCTGTGATATGCCAAAGTACCAAGAAATAGATGGTAATATTGTTAAGCTTAAGCTTTTTCCTTTCTCCTTGAGAGGAGGAGCTAAAATTTGGTTTCAATCTTTGCCTAGAAATAGCATAGATTCATGGGACAAGTGCAAAGATGCTTTTATTGGAAAATACTATCCACCTGCTAAAATTATCCAACTAAGAAGTAACATAATGAATTTTAAACAATTGGATAATGAACACGTTGCCCAAGCTTGGGAACGCATGAAGTCTCTTCTCAAGAACTACCCTACTCATGGTTTGACTACTTGGATGGTTATCCAAACTTTTTATGCAGGCTTGAACTTTACCTCGTGGAACTTGTTAGATTCGGCCGCGGGAGGAACCTTTATGTCAACTACACTTGGTGCTGCCACGAAGCTTCTCGATGAGATGATGACCAATTATTCTCAATGGCACACCGAACGCGCTCCAACAAGTAGGAAGGTAAACTCTGTCGAGGAGATTTCCTCCCTAAATGAAAAAGTTGACTTGATCATGTCTCTACTTTTGAAGCAATCTACTGTTGATCCTCGTGATGTTCCTTTAAATTCTTTGATTGCTCAAGAACAAGTAGATGTGAACTTTATCTCTAGAAACAATTTCAGTAACAATGCTTATAGGAGTAATTTTGGTAGCAATCTGTGACGCCCCCGATTTGACCGTACACTAATCATGCACGTAGATGTGTACGACCAATATCAAGGACTCACTTGAAGATATCACAACACAACTCTAGACACAAATTAAAATAATACAAGCTTTATATTACGAGCTAGGGGCCTCGAGGGCTCGAATACATAAGCTCGAAAACACAAGAGTCAGCGGAAGCAATAATATCTGAGTACAGACATAAGTTAAACAAGTGTGCCTTAAGAAGGCTAGCACAAAATAAACACGATCGAAAAGACAAGGCCTCCTGCCTGGGACCTCCTAACTACTCCTGGTCGTCAGTTGTCTCCGCGTAGTGGTAGGCTCCATCGGGGTAGTACGAGTCGTCAAGTGTGGCATCTGGCTCCTGGACTCCACCATCTGGTTGCATCAACCAGCAAGAAGAAAGAAGGGGGAAAAGGGGGAGCAAAGCAACCGTGAGTACTCATCCAAAGTACTCGCAAGCAAGGATCTACACTACATATGCATCGGTATCAATGAAAAGGGTAGTATCTATGGACTAAGCTGCAGAATGCCAGAATAAGAGGGGGAGAAGCTAGCCCTATCGAAGACTAGCATCTTCTGGAAACCATCGTCTTGCAGCAAGAGGGGGAAGTAGAGTAGTATATCATAAGTCATATTTATGTTGTTGTTCCAACGCTCCGGGATCCTTTCTCGACTCCCGAAGCAACATATCCAAACAATGCCTCAGCATCCAGTTCTAGTTGTAGCGATCGGGATACAACTCCAAGTGTCCGTTACCGTAGGACAGGCTATCGATAGATGTTTTCTTCCCTGCAGGGGTGCACCAACTTACCCAACACGCTTGCTTAACTCCGGCCGGACACACCATCAGGTCATGCCCGCCCTCGGCCAAACAATACGCCGCAACCTGACCTAGACTTAATAGAGAGTTCATGCACGCCGGACTAAACCCTATGCTCCCAGGGGTCATGGGCCAATCGCCCCGGGAACTCCTGCACGTTGCGTGGGTGGCCGGTGAGCAGACCTAGCAACTACCTTTAAAAAGGTAGGAGCCTAACTAGTCCAACCCGGCGCGCTCCACTCAGTCGCAATGACGTCAGTTAAGCTTCGGCCGATGCATACGACGCAGAACGCCCATACTATGCCCACGTGATGGTTAGTGCTATCAGGCCAGAGGCCCCTTGGATCAAATATCCAAACCGTCTAGTGTCTTGGGAACGCGCGGTAACGAGCAGAGACTCACGAAAGGTGTGACCCCATCGCCCCGTCTCGAAAACTTGCGGCAAGGGCGAGTGCCCGGCCACGCCTCGTATTATCTCGCGGGCACCTTCCAGGTCAACCCGACTACACATCACTCGCAATTAAGCTCACGCGGGTACCCCTCTGGGTCGACCCGTCTTTAGTAACCAGGTTCAGTGTAAGGTCATAGTAACCATAGTAACTATGTGTCTGACACCAAAGGAAAACCTGAGGAAATCACCCTCGATGGAATTCCACCTGATGTTTATCGTCAAGGTGAACGAAAGAGGAGTCACCCTCGAGGTCCACTCTTGAGGAGTTGCATGACAGTGTCGTTATCCGGAGTGGAGAAAGAGGAATCACCCTCGATGACCACAACCGATGAACTAACCTACAAGGTTAACATCAGAAGTGCTGATGAGGTCTCACCCTCGGCACTCGATAGTAACCCAGTAGTGTCGAGCAACTAAGGGGAAAGTGATGTGCGGTGCCGGGTCCTGGTCTTCGATCCCGTTGATCGGGTCTTCTGATGATCCAGCAAGGCAGTCGGGACAAGGTAGGGGGCCACTGGTGGATCTCTAACCAGCCTATACTAAGCAGTTTAGTATAAACATGTAAGGTATGAAAGCAGTATCAACAACAGGCTATGCATCGGAATATGATCATACAAAAAGCAGTAGTAGTTCTAATGCAAGCATAAGAGATAAGAGAGTGGGCGATATCGGAATGATCAAGGGGGGTTTGCTTGCCTGGTTGCTCTGGCAAGAAGGAGGGGTCGTCAACACCGTAGTCGATCACCGGGGCATCATCGGTCTTGGGGTCTACTGGAGAGAAGAGGGGGAAGAAACAATAAATACAAAGCATACATATGCAATAAAGAAGCACGTCAAGATAACTCGTAGTGCTAGGGTGCTCTAACGCGGTGGTACACGGTACCGACGAAGGGGGATAACACTCGGGAATGTATCCCCGGCATTTCGTGTTTTCGGTCAGATGAATTGGAGGGGGAAAGTTGCAGGTTCACTATGCTAGGAACGTGTGGCGGATGAACGGACCGCGTATTCGGATTCGTCTTGTCGTTCTGAGCGATTTTCATATATAAAACATTTTCATCCGAGTTACCGATTATTTTATATGAATTTCTAAAGTTTTAAACATTTTCTAGAATTTATTTAATTAATTTAAATTAACATTATCCAGAATAGTAAGTGATGACGTCAGCATGATGTCAGGGTGATGTCAGCGGGGTCAACAGTCAACTTTGACTGGTCAAAGGGCAGTGGGGCCCACTGTCATAGACTAATTTAATTAATCAGGTTTAATTAGACTAATGTGTAATTAGTTTAATTAAACAT
>LR738713.1:145832615-145878613 GCA_902687465.1 Secale cereale | reverse complement strand
TATTTTCAAATTTTCTTTCTGCTGTTTTGCCTCAATTTAAAAATAGCAGAAGACTTATAATAAATATGGAACTTGGTCCATAAAACACATTGTAAATTTTGGCATGCTACAAAAGGTCCAGTGAGCATTTGAATTGATTTGAAAATTCACATAAAAAGACAATGGATTAACGAGGCTATTTAGGTCACTGCTTTAACCATTTTAGGGCATTAAAACATGTCATAAAAATGTTGGTTCACCACCAACATTAGTTATGGATTATTTGGCACATGATGAACATTTTAGATTTCATGTTCGAGCAAATTTTGAATTTCACTTAACATTAGAGTTTGGATCTGACTGAAATTGCAAAGAGATAATGACCAAAGTGATTAAGCACCATTTCAGCAAAATGATTATCTTAACCCCAAGGGTTACTGTAGCATCATTACACCGGGGTGTTACACAATCCTAGACCGTTCCCCTCTAATTCCTATGGGAACAACAATGCTTATCCTAGCACCAAGAACTCCACTATTGAACTAGAGAGTATGCTTAAAGATTTCATCACTACCCAAAAAGCCTTCAATAAGAGTGTAGAAGAAAAACTAAACAAACTAGATGATCTCTCTTCGAAGGTAGACAATTTAGCCCATGAGGTAGAATTGCTTAAAATTAGAACTTCTCCACTTGAGGAGAGGAAGGTCACTCCTATGTATTCTATTCAAGTGCAAATTAATGAAAACATTAGGATGTTGGCTAAACTTAAAGAGAGATGGGCTAGAGAAAGGGAGGAAGAAGATAGAATTAAGAACCTTCCTACCCACCACACTGTTGCTACTATCCAAGTTGTTGAGGATATCCAAACTCTTAGCACCCAATGCACTCCTGGTCCCGTTGGACCTATTAATGGTGATGCTATGACTATAGAAACTACCAAACAAGTGAACCTAAAGGACACCACTACCACTTTACTTGATAGTAGTGACCTTGATTTTGATAATTGCACTATTACCGAAGTTATCGATTTCCTTCACAAGATGTCTAGAGATCCCCGCACTAGCACGCTTAACCTTGCCTTCACAGAGCATATCACTAATGCTCTCATCAAAGCTAGGGAGGAGAAACTTAGAGTATAAGCCTCCATACCTAGAAAGCTAGAAGATGGTTGGGATCCTATGATTAAAATTAAATTGAATAACTTCTCTTGCTATGCTTTATGTGATGTTGGAGCTAGTACCTCCATTATGCCCAAAAGAATATTTGATATGCTTAAATTGAAACCTTTTGATTCTTGTTCTTTTGGTGTTCGTCTTGTTGATTCTTCCATAAAGAAACCTTTGGGGAGGATCGACGATGTTCTTATCATTGTCAATGACAATTATGTTCCCATTGATTTTACTATTATGGACATTCAATGTGAACCTTCTTGTCCAATTATTTTGGGACGTCCTTTTCTTCGCACCGTTGGTGCCATCATTGACATGAAAGAGGGGAATATAAAATTCCAATTTCCTCTCAATAAAGGGATGGAACACTTCCCTAGAAAGAAGATTAAGTTACCTTTTGAGTCCGTTATACGGGCTAGCTATTCTTTTACTCTTGATAAAACTTGATCTCTTTGCATTATGCCTAGCTTAAAGGCATAAAAGAAAGCGCTTTTGGGAGGCAGCCCACAATGAATAAAATTTTATTTTGCTTTTGTTGTGTCTTGATGTTGTTACTACAGTAGCATCATCATTGTATCTTTACTTTTCAGTTTGGTGCCAAGTGTAGCCTCTGATTGCAAGAAAGTTCAAAAGTTGTGACGTGCTGTCCAGGAAACAGATTATGTCCTTGGACAGAAAAATTCGTATAAAATCACCAGATCATCTTTTTGGTCTGAATTGTTTCGACGGCGTGCTCTATACAATTGTCTTTCGGGTGTCTGTTCTGAGTTTTTTGATTTGAGTTGCAGAAGTGCCCCGAAAAAATCATTTACTACCTGCTGGTCTGTTTTTCACAGATTATGTCCTGTTTTGCCTTTCCTTCATTTTGCAAACCTTGAGCTTGCTTTTTCTTTGCAAAAACATTTTGGCAATCTTGAGAAACAGTAGACCTTCAAGAATATCCTTATTTCCAGCAAGGAACAATTATATTATTATGGGTACTAACCTCGCTAATCAGATTATGATGAGTTATGTATGAAGGGAGTTTTCAAGTGTGCGAGGGAAGATGATAAAAAGATTCAGGAGTGTCAAATGCTCAAGCTTGGGGATGCCCCCATGCACCCCCAAGAAATATTCAAGAAGACTCAAGCGTCTAAGCTTGGGGATGCCCCCGTGCATCCCCTTCTCCATCAACATTATCAGTTCGTCTTTCGTTCCACTATATTTTTATCACTTCATGTGTTATGTGCTATGCTTGGAGCGTCTTGCTCTTAGTTTCCTTTTTAGTTTTCTTTAGCTTTTCATAACGAGTCGGAACTCAGCTTTGTTTGTGTGGGAGAGAAACACGCTCCACTTCAACCTAGAACATAACATAAAATTTTCATGTCTATCCTTGCTGTGTGTGTTCTTTGTCTTTTAATAGCTACTATCATGTTTAGCTCTTAGTTCTCATGCTTATCTTTTTAAAGAGCTTTTGTTTAGTTGGTCGTTGGAACTCTCTTTATTTATCATGCTTATCTTATTAAGAGAGTTGGCTTCTGTTGCATTGGTCTAAATGTCTATGATAAAAATGCTACGTGCATAATGGTGCTTAGTAGTTCGTGTTTTCTTATGGTTAGTCTCAAATAGCTGAGGGGTTCCCAATGTGTTATTGGAGTACCAACATGATTTGTTTGCCTATGATGTGGTATGGTTTAGTGATATCTTCCTTCAAGAATTTATTTTGATTGACTTGGCGTATGCTCACGCATATTTAAGACTGTAAAGAAAGTCTGTCAAGCCTTGATGATCTTTTATTTCTGAGTAGCGATATAACTTCCATGCCTGATTCAATGTTGCTTTGTCGCTCTGCATGATTATGACCGTCATTGCTCTCTTAGTTGGTCGCTCCCAGTCTTTTTCTAACCTCCACCTGTACTAAGCAGACTGACTGCTTGTGCATCCAAAATCCTTTAAACCAGTTATGCCATATGAGTCCACCATACCTTCCTATACATGGTATTTACCTGCCATTCCTAACGAAGACTTTCATGTACCATCTCAAAATTATTCAAAAAAGCATTCCTATTTTGTGCCTCTGTTTTAGTTCATGAGGAAGTAGTAGTTAATTCATGATCTTTTTAAGTTGGACAAGCTTCACCCCGGGATTGCATGTCTAATGTGCAAACCCATAATATGAGAAGGAACTGGCAAAGAGTGCGCCCGGCTCAAAAATAATATAACAAACAAACCCTCCTTCACGCTTTGTTCATAAGAAATCAAAAAACTTTGGCAGTGATAAACAAAGGAGATTAAGAGGATGTGATCGTCCTCATTCGGGAGCCATTCCTCGAAACTTGTCCAGCTCGAGATGTAATTGAGTTATCTGCTAGCATTCGTTGACAAAACATGCATATCCAAAATAATAATAATTATTACCTCTATTTTTAAAACCAAGAGCTCTGGTACATGTTTTGTCTTTGTTTCCGACTATGGGTTTTCAACTTTGCCAACAAAAGCCACGGTTCGAGAGTCTCCACCTTCTTTAAAGCACCCACTACTGAGAGCATGATTGTCATTCTGAGTGTAATGTGCATTGTCCCAAAGTAGCATTGTCTTTTGCATGATTATGATATCGTTTATTCTGAAATCATTGTATCTAGTCATCACTTAAACCTTGGAGGTGCCCCTGCATTTATGTTTTGCTTCACTAAAGGGGGCAAGCGAGATACCACTTTATCATATTTGCACACCATGCTCATTACAAATCTATTTGATGTTTCAGTATCATATTGTAAAACTTTCAGTTCTTTGTGATTTTCTCATGAGGCAACTTAATTACTACAGATTCATTGTCTCAGTAAGCTTTTGTCATATGACTATGAAAAGTCCTTATATGGTTAATAGCATGTCACCACAGAAATTATTCTTGTTATCATTTACCTACTCGAGGACGAGCAGGAATTAAGCTTGGGGATGTTGATACGTCCAAAACGTATCTATAATTTCTGCTTGCTCCATGCCTCTTTTGGGTGATATTGCTATGATATTTATACACTTCCATACACTTTTGATCATATTTGGACTAACCTATTAACTCAGTGCACCCCAGTGCCAGTTTTTGTTTTCTGTTGTTTTTGTATTTCAGGTTTTCCCGTCACGAAAACTGCCAGAAAAATCCCGGAAAAATTATATAAAAAATCAGCGTTCCGGAAGCTTCCACACGGCCGAAGTAGGGCCGGAGGGGGGCCACCAGGGCTCCAGGCGCCCTGGTGGCGCAGCCCCCCTCCTGGCCGCGCCGAGGGGGGCGCCTGGGCCCCCCAGGCCTCCGATGATGCCCCCCTTTGGCATATATTTAACACACGTCCCGAAACCCTCGAGGACGGAACCCTTTTTTCGCGATCTCATCTCTGTTCCGCCGCCGCCGCGCTTCCAAGATCGGGAGCGCCAGGAGAACTCTTCCCGGCACCCTGCCGGAGGGGAGAACCACCACCGGGAGCCTCTCCACCACCATGGACGCCTCCCGGGTGAGTTGTGAGTAGTATCCCTTGGACCATGGGTCCATGACCAGTAGCTATGTGATGTTCTCGTCCCCTTCTTGTGCTTCACTAATTAGACCTCGTGAGCTGCCCTACATGATCGAGGCACATATGTAATCCTTATGTTGTTGCTATGTTGAGTTTGCTGGGATCCGATGGATTGTGAGATTATGTTCAGATTGTGTTTGAGTAATATATTTGATTTACCTCTTTTATATTTATGTTCTTAAGTAATTCTTGCATGTTCTCCGTTGCTATTTATTGCTTTGGCCGAGTAGTAGGTAGTGACTCCAAGAGGGAATGTTATGCTTGATTGTGGGTTCATGCCCCTCGATGACTAGCTTGAGTGACAGAAACATGAGTCTAGGGGATGTGTTGTTGCCACAAGGGGGAAAACAACGGTGCTTGTGCTCGCGGGTGCAAGGATTGTTTACTTTACGCAAAGTTCTTTTAATGCAGTTGTCTGTTGCTTTGAGTTTACACTATGGGTAGGACTCGCAACTTAATACCAGCGAGGTGTTCTGGATAGATATCTCAAGGTGGATGATTAGTAGTAGATGTAGATGGATTTCGGTCTACTTGCCTTGGTGTACCGCCCATGCTTTGAACCTCTACCTTTCTTGCAACATAGTTAGCATTGGTTTGCGCACATAATTCTGTCAATTGCCCAGCTGTAATTCGTGTACCTCACATAGCTGTTTTATCGTCTTTTGGGAGAGAGACATTACTAGTGAACATCATGGGACCCTGGTCCATATTACCATCACTGATCACATCCGCTATTTACTTTCCGCTTTTACTTACTAGTTGCAGCAATACCTATCACTATTATCTCTTGTGTTTGATCCTTTGTAAACGACAAGGCCGGAGGGATTGACAACCTCTAGGTACTCGTTGGGAGCAAAGTTATTTGTATCTGTGTGCAGGTCCAAGTTGATTGCTAAGTATCTGGCGCCGTTAGTAGTTGACACCTTCTTGTTGATCCTTGGAGTCTCAGGGGAAATCGATCCTTGGTATCTTTGCCAAGGGAAAACTTCCGCTACACTGCATCTCAAACCTTCCACTTGGGGTAACCAACGAGGGGCGAGAAGCCATCATCAAGCACAATCCAAAATCAGCAAGAGTGAATCTGATGAATGCAGCTCAAGCAGAGAATTCTTCAGATGTGATACTTGGTAATCTTCCAGTCAACCTTAAACCTGCTAAAGTCTTGTTTGATTCGGGTGCTTCATGTTCTTTCATGTCCCAACCATTTGCATCCAAGCACAATGTTGGCACCAAAAATTTGCCAAGGTAGTTATCAATTGTTTCTCCGGGAAAAATGATGCATTCTCGTGTGTATGCTCCGGATGTATCTATTCGCATGGGTGATTACCACTTTCTGGCCTCTCCGGTTGTTCTCGGCAACTCCGACATTGACCTTATTCTCGGGATGGATTGGCTTTCTCAGCATGATGCTCACATTGATTGTGCAAATAAGGAAGTCAAGATTACTCAACCTAATGAAGACGTGATTATCTTCGCCTCTCGGGATAACACAATCAGGCTTTTCTCTCTCAATGACAAGGGCGAGATTAATGCCATCTCTCAAATTCCGGTGGTTAACGAATACGAAGACGTCTTCCCTGAAGAACTTCCAGGCATGCCTCCACATCGTCAAGTTGAATTTGTCATTGAACTCGAGCCTGGTACTGAGCCAGCATGCCGGCGTCCGTACAAGCTCTCCCCCGAAGAGCTGAAGGACTTGAAGAAATAGCTTGATGAACAAGAGCGTATGGGTTTGATCAGGCCTAGCACGTCTCCTTGGGGCTGTGGTGTCTTATTTGTCAAGAAGAAGGATGACACGGAGCACCTTTGCGTTGATTACCGGCCATTGAACAAGAAGACGATAAAGAACAAGTATCCGCTCCCCAACATCAATGAATTGTTCGAGCAGCTCAAAGGAGCTAAAGTGTTCTCAAAGCTCGGTCTCTGAATGGGTTATCACCAAATTCGCATTCGTGAAGAAGATATCCACAAGACTGCCTTCAGAACGAGCTACGGCTCCTATGAGTATACAGTCATGTCTTTTGGCCTCGCTAATGCTCCACCTACCTTCTCGAGAATGATGCACTACATTTTCAACCCCTACACCAACGAGTTTGTGCTTGTGTATCTGGATGACATCTTGGTATTCTCCAAGAATGAAGAGGATCACGAAAAGCACCTTCGTCTGGTTCTCGACAGACTCCGTGAACATAAGTTCTATGCCAAGTTCTCCAAGTGCGAATTCTGGCTCGATAAGGTCTTGTATCTGGGCCATATCATCTCCGCTGACGGTATTGCTGTGAACCCCGAGAAAGTTGATGCGATTGTCAACTGGGAACCTCCTCAGAACGTCAAGCAACTCCGAAGCTTTCTTGGTCTTGCTAGCTATTGCAGAAGGTTCGTTGAGAACTTCTCCAAGATTGCCAAGCCTCTTTCCAACTTGCTGCAGAAGAATGTCAAGTACAACTGGTCTCTGGATTGTGATGTGGCATTCAAAACTCTCAAAGAAAAGCTCATCTCTGCTCCAGTTCTTGCCCCTCCAGATGAGTCCAAGCCCTACGAAGTATTCTGTGATGCTTCTCTTCAAGGACTTGGTGGTGTGCTAATGCAGGACAAGAAAATTGTGGCATACACTTCTCGTCAACTGAAGCCAAGTGAGAAGAACTACCCCACACATGATCTTGAACTAGCAGTTGTGGTACACGCTTTGATTACGTGGAGACACCTTCTATTGGGCAGAAAAGTCGACATCTTCACCGATCACAAGAGCTTGAAGTACATCTTCACACAGCCGAACCTGAACCTCCGCCAGACTCGTTGGGTCGAGATGATCCAAGAGTATGATCCAAGCATCGAATATACACCTGGCAAGGCCAATGTCATTGCAGATGCTTTGAGCAGAAAGGCATATTGCAACAGTCTCCTTATCAAGCCGTTTCAGCTTGAGCTTTGTGAAGCATTCAGGAAGCTCAACCTCCAAGTTGTTCCACAAGGCTTTCTTGCAAATCTTCAAGTTGCTCCTACCTTGGAAGATCAGATCCGTGAGGCCCAACTCAGTGATGCTATGGTGCAGAAAGTGAAACATGGTATTGCAAATGGTACTCCCAAATACAAGTGCTATCGCGTTGATGAGAGAGATACCTTGTTCTCTGAGGATAGACTTGTGGTTCCCAAAGGTGATCTCAGGAAGCTCATAATGGACGAAGCACATGACTCCCTCCTGTCGATTCATCCTGGAAGTTCCAAGATGTACCAAGACCTCAAGCAATCTTACTGGTGAACTCGCATGAAAAGGGAGATTGCCCAATTCGTGAATGAATGTGATGTCTGCAGAAGAGTGAAGGCAGAGCATCAACGTCCAGCCGGTCTTCTCCAACCTCTTCCTATTCCCGAGTGGAAATTCGACCACATTGAAATGGATTTCGTCACTGGCTTTCCTAAGTCCAAGAAAGGGAATGATTCTATCTTTGTGGTGATTGACAAGCTTACCAAAGTCGCTCACTTCCTTCCAGTCAAAGAATCCATCAATGCAGCTCAACTGGCAGAGTTGTACACTTCCAGAATCGTGTCCTTACATGCATTCCTATCTCCTTAGACCGTGGAAGTTTGTTCACATCCAAGTTCTGGGACTCCTTTCAGTCTGCCATGGGCACTAAGATCCGTTTCAGCACTGCATTTCACCCTCAGACTAGTGGTCAAGTCGAAAGAGTGAATCAGATTCTAGAAGACATGCTCAGAGCCTGTGTCATATCTTTTGGCATGAAATGGTAAGATTGCCTTCCGTTTGCCGAGTTCTCTTACAACAACAGCTTCCAAGCAAGTGCCGGGAAAGCTCCGTTTGAAATCCTCCATGGCAGAAAGTTCGTACACCTCTCAACTAGTCCGAGACTGGTGAACGTCAACTTCTGGGCAATGACTTGATCTCAGAAGCCGAAGAAATGTGCAAAGTCATATGTGAGAATCTCAAGGCCGCTCAGTCGCGTCAGAAGAGCTACTATGATGGCAAGCATCGTGATTTGGCTTTCAACATTGGGGATCATGTCTATCTCCGTGTTTCCCCTATGAAAGGCACCCAGAGATTCGGTATCAAAGGAAAGCTTGCTCCTAGATACGTGGGCCCTTTCAAGATCCTTGGCAAAAGAGGCGATCTAGCCTATCAACTTGAGCTCCCTTCCAACTTTGCTAATGTTCATGATGTGTTTCACGTGTCTCAACTCCGCAAGTGCTTCAAGACACCTGAACGCACCATTCCGTTTGAGGAGATTGATCTTCAACAAGACTTGTCTTACCGAGAGCATCCCGTTGCTATTCTCGAAGAAACCGAGAGCAAGACCCGCAACAAGTCAATCAAGTTCTTGAAAGTCAAGTGGTCACACCATACCAACCGAGAAGCTACGTGGGAACGAGAAGATCACCTTCGTTCCGAGTACCCTTCCTTCTTCCAGTACTAGATCTCGGGACGAGATCTTTTCGTAGTAGAGGAGAGTTTGTAATGCCCGGATGTAATACTTTCCATTTTTGGCAATATATAACTTTGGCTTCATCAGTTCCATTCCGGGTTCTTCGTCTTTTCGGGTTTTCGTCGTTTCGTCGTGTGCGTGTGTGCATGCATCCATGTCATGTTGTCATGTGCATTGCATTGCATTTGTGTTGTCGTTTGCATCCGGTCCCACTCGTTCCTTCCCGTTGTCCGTTTCGAGTTCCGTCGCTCTCACACGTGCCTGTGGCTTCCCGGAGTCCTTATTTTGTGTTTGGCCGTGTAACGTTTCCGGTTTGGCGCGAGACTTGTCGTGCGATGTTGTTTTGATACGCCTAACCCGCCTGTCAAGTTTTGTCGCGTTTGGAGTTCGTTTGATGCTCCAACATTTATCCTCGTGGGCTAAAAGTACCTCCTCTTTGAGGCCCAAGACCCCCCTCCAACAGCCCACCAACCCAGCTCAAACCCTTCCCATCATCTAGGCCGTTCAATTGTGATCTCGTGGCCGAAAACCTCTCCTCATTTGAACTACCCTAGCTCCTTGTGCCTATATAAACGTCCACCCCCTCCAATTTTGCGTCTAAAACCCTAGTGTTTCCACCTCTGCCGCGCAGTGCTTCCACCAGCGTCGCCCAGTGCTTCCACCGCCGCCGAGCCGTGCTTCCTCCGCCGTCGTGCTGTGCTTCCACCGCCGCCGCTCAATGCTTCCGACCCCGCCGCGTAGTGCTTCCACCCCGCCGCGCGGGCCCGCGGGGCCCAGCGCCGGCCCGCTCCTCCGCAGATCTGGGACGAGCTCTCGCCCGCCGCCACGCCCTTCGTCTTCGCCCGAGGCCGCCGGCCGGAGCTCGCAGCCGCCACCGCCGGCAGGAGGTCACCGCGCCGGCCTCTCAGATCCCTCACCGCGCCGGCCTCTCAGATCCCTCGCCGCCGCCGGGGACCTCGCCTCTCCTCCCAGCCGCCTCGGCCCTCCCTCGCCGCCGGTCGCCGTTCCGCCGCCACCGCAAGGCCGGGCCAGCCGACGGCCACCTCGCCGGGCAGCTTCAGCGCCGCCGCCCTCGAAGGGATCCCCGATCCAATCGGGCCGCCTGGAACCCTAACGGGCCGGCCGGTCCAGATCCGCCAGATCCGCGCCCGGTAGCCCGTTGACCGCCCGATCCGACCCGGCGCCCGACCCGTTTGACCCAGAGGTTGACTTCGTTTTCTCTGCTAAGTCCTTAGATTTCAGTGTCTGATGCATTCTTGTGATAGCAATATCTTTTACTGTGCATGTCCGTTTTGTGTGTATGATGTCAAAATGATCGTGGTGACATGTACTATGTTTTGTTCCATTGTGTCATGCATGTTTGAGATCATCTAGATGTCTTAATCTTCATGAGAAGAGTGCTACTTGTTATAAACTGCTGCTATTAGTTATTTCATGCCATGTTTGAGATGTGATAACTTGGTGCATATTTATCCAAATGAAGCAAATGATATGTCCACATGTTCATCATGAGATGCTCTACATGTTGGTTGCTTTAGCTTGCATGATTGATTTCATATTGCCATGTTTATCTCCTTTGCAAAAGTGCTTGTGGCTGTTAGGTTGTTAAACTTGTTATGAGATGCCTAGTTGAGGAGCTCGTTGCTATTGATGTGGTTGTCCCCTTGTTGCATGCTTAAGTGTTTTGGACTCTCTATCATGTGTGCTTTGCTGTGGTGCAAACCACTTGCCATGTTATGCTTTTAGGTGACTTAAACTTGCTCACAAACATGCCATGATATTACTGTTGTTTTAACACTTAGTGAAATTTCACTAAGTCTGGAATCTGTAATTTCCAGATGCCATGTTTGCTTGTTGTTCTAGGCAAATCCATGCTAGTTTTGGGGTGACTATTGATGATTCCTTGTTGTATATGTTGTTGGCTATCCATTCATGCTCTCACATGCTCTTTTGGGTGGCTGTAGCATATTTAATTCTTGCTCCCAAGTTGCTATAAATTACTGCTGTCAGATTTTTATTATCACGTTCAAAATGTTATAGCTTGTTGCTATTGATCCATGCCTCCTTTGGAGATGCTCCAATGGAATTGTTTGCTGTAGGATATGTCTACTTCATGTCCATGCTTATTGTCATGATGTTTGAGTGCTGTAGAGTATATATTTCTTGCTCCGAAGTTGCTATGTGGCTGTTAATTTCAGCTTTGCATGTTTCTTGTTTCGGGTGTATCTTTTAGCCCGTTGCTCCGTTTTGAGCAAGTCCTATATGAAACTTGTGTGGTTTTGCATGTAGATTCATAATATCTTCTTGTTATCATGTTTTTAAGTATTTTTCTTGATGCATATTGTCATGTTCCTTGTGCTGTATCTATGTGTTTCCTATGTTGACTGTCTGTGCATCCTAAGTGCATCTGCGGTGCTTCCTTAGTGCATCAGCCATGCATCCTGTGGTTTGCGCATTGCATCTTGTTTGATTTCGTGCCTCATGTGTTTTGTGTTGAGTAGAGCCGGAAGCCGAGACCGATACGAGAACGAGGTTACTACCGAGGTTGAGAACGAAGAGCCCTCTTACGATCCCATCGACGACTCAACAGGCAAGATGACCTGACCCAGATAACATTACTATATTTGCCTATTGCTAGAAGTCTCGCTCTTTAGCTTGTTGCCTCGATGCCCATGTTTTCCTGTCAGCCTCCTATTGTAACCATGAATCTGTCTAACCACCCTACCTATGCAAACCTTTGATTGGCTAAGTAAGCCTCGCTCAGCCCCTCTTATAGCATTGCTAGTTCCAGGAGAAGATTTGAAGATTCTTGCTTCTTGTTGAAGCTTGTTGGGATATCACACTATATAAAATTCTTAAATGAAATCATCTATATATTGGTAATGGGTGGAAGGCTAAGCCTCTTGCTTGGTGATTTATTCCACTCATGCCGCCCTAGGAACCGTATAAACCGGTGTTATGTTCCTTGATTATGCGTTCCTCATACGGTTGGGGTTATGGGACCCCCTCGATAAACCGCTTAGCGCTAAGTCTTTTCCAGCAAGTCCCAACATTGGTACTATTTGCCTAATAACTAAAAACTTGCATAGGGCTTTGCAAACCCGAGTTCTTAATCAACAACCCGGGCCAGTGCTCCACATGAGTATTTGTCCAAACTGGGGGTTATGCGGGGCCACCACGAGGAAACTCGAGGATTGGTTTTACCTGTAGGATCACCCATCCGGTCGTGGCCTGAGACTAGATATGTGCGGCTACTGTCAGGGTGTCAGCACGCCGGGAGGATTTTCTGGATTAGTCTTACCTTAGTCGGAGTATCTTGAGCACGGGATTCCGAGGATACTCGGACCTTCCCACCTTGGAGTTGCGACTCCGCGGATCGTGGGCTTGTCATGGGCCAAGTTGGAACACCTCTACACGGTTTTGGACTTTCGAAAGCCGTGCCCGCGGTTATGTGGCAGATGGGAATTTGTTAATATCCGGTTGTAGAAAACTTGACACCATGTTCAGAACACACTACCAGCGTGAGTACCGTGACGGTCATTTTCCGAAAGGGGTTCGGAAAGTGAACACGGTGGGGTTATGTTTGTCGTGTTTTAGTTAGGATCACTTCGTGATCATCTTACCGTCTGAGGCACTTCTCTTCTCGCTCTCTTTTACGTAAGTTAGTGATAGTGCTGCTGCAACCTCTTTCTTTCTTCAGCCTTGTTCCACACCCAAGGCTTAGATAGTCGTGTTACCCGGGAACGGGATTGCTGAGTCCTCTGTGGCTCACAGATTCTACACCACACCAGATGCAGGTACCATGGTGAGCTACTCAGGTGACGGCTCCGAGCTATACTGGGAGTACGACGAGGAACGTAGCCGTTACTATGTGCACTATCCCGACGATCAGTAGAGGTTTCTACTAGGGGCGATTCAGACCTATGGCTTTATGTATGTTTGGTATCTTTCATTTGGATCTTCACCCGTAGACGGGTTGTGATGTTATTTGAATGATGTTTGGCTATGTAATGAATTGTGTGACGTGGCGAGTGTAAGCCAACTATCTTTTCGCTTTCATCCCTATTTTTACATGAGATGTGCAAAGATACCAAACTTGAGATCATTCCAGAATGGGCTTATACCTTTAAGTCGTGCCTCGACACGTAGGAGGTATAGTCCCATCCTGGGCATTACAGTTTTCTATAGGTAACATAGAATAACAGGAGTGTCGGGCTGAAATTTGAAACTGTTCAGGGTTCGTTTGGCCATCGTATATATATTACTAATTACTAAGTTTTCTGCGCATTTAATGTAGTCCATAATTCAAATTTGAACTACAAGCACATGCTCTAGTGAAGCAAAATGGGTGGGAAATCGTACATGTGTCATTGGGTGCATGTTTAGGTATGCCATTGGTTGCATGTTTAGGTCTCATTTAAGGAATGGGAATGAATTACAAACTTGTCGTCGTCCTGAAACATTGAGAATCTCGGTTTTTAAATCCCAGTAAATCAAAAACGCACCCAAGAAACATGAGACTTGGCATGGTTTCATGACATGGCACATATTTGCCGTGGTAAAAAATGTCCAGTTTGAGAAGAGGCGCACACATTAGTAGCCAACGAAGTCCTTTTTGAAACAAAAAGCTGACACGTTAATATCGCAAATGGTTGTATTATATTAACCGTGTTGAAATTTAACCATACTTGGTGGCGCGAGTGCAACTGTTTGATTAGATGGGACGAGCGTGAGAAGTCCGCCTTGCAGGCTCGACGGGACGCGTGCAAGCAGTCCTCCGCGCAGGCTCGACGGGACGCGTGCAAGCAGTCCTCCGCCCAGGCTCGACGGGACGCATGCATCATGTCCACCTCGCAGTCGCAGGCTTGACGGGACACGTGCGAGCAGCAAGGCTGCCCATGCTCACCGAAAAGCAAGCTCTTTGACCTCCATGCACCAGTCGCCGCCCGCCTCACTCACAACTTCTCCATTAATGGGTTAATTAAAGGACCTGGACGGAGGGTGCTTGCTTGTGATCCCATGGCAGCATTTTCTTTGTTCGTGTTTTCAACTCGTATTCTGCCCTAATTTAAATTGCCACATAGGGCAACGGATAATACGACCACAAATAAAATGGCAATGGATAATACGACCACAAATTTATAGTGGAGCATATAATAATTGTCTTACATATTCCGGATAATTTAAAATGCCACATGCGGCAAAGCCCGGAAGACACGGGGGCAAGGAAATTGCAAACAACGATCTTGGTCGCTACAGTCTCTACTCATCGATGGATCGCCGGGCGACGACATCCTCCAGCTCCTTCTTCAATTCCTCACGACTTTGCTTGAAAGCAGCCACAGATTCCTCCACCTCCTGCTCGCGCTTGATCCGGAGCTTCCTCAAGTCACCCATCAGTTCCTCGACGATCGCTGTCAGCGTCATCCCCGAGGCACTTCTGTGCTCATGCAGCATCTTACAGCCGGCGGCCTCCTCCTCCTTCTCGGCGAGCGCCTTGAGGAGCTTCGCATTGTCACCCATGAGTTGCTCGATGAGGCTGGTCGCCATGTCAATCGAGGCATCGCTGATCATGAGCAGCTTCATCAAGCCGTTGACCAGCTCCTGCTGCGTAGTGACGCCAGCGAGAATGTCGTCGTCACTGGCGAAGGACTTCAGAAACGCCAACTCGTCGCGATGGCCGATGCCGCGAATGCACTTGTGAGAGCCCTCACGTGCCCGTGAGAGCTCGTTCCAGGGCTCCACGGCGCAGTGGGACATCTCTGCTTCGGCTACGGCTTTGTGGCGGGACCTCTCTAGTGCTTCCATGGCCTTGGTCTTTGATGCCTGGTTATATGTCCACCCTAAACTCCTCCTACCAGTCATGGCGGAACGACTTGACAGGAAAGACCAAGTTTTGTGGGTGATGAGGAGAGGAACTGTGAAGTAATTTTCGAGTGGGTAGTTTTTATAGCCCGGTGCTAAGTGTGAACACATATTAGTTTGATAGGTGTGAACAGATTTGCAATTACTTATTGCGTTGCAATCTGCAATGTGATGAGAAACAATGTCAAAATTTATTGATGGTAGAAGGTTGACCACGTGGTTGCTCGCCGTTACGTCGGTTGTTTGCCACATATCACACACATCTTATTAAGTTGAATCGTTTCTGTTGTGTTCGCTAATCAAAAATAGTTTGTCCAAGTGAACCGTATATCATACACACCTTGATCTGGCTAACCGTTTCTATTGCACTCCCTGATAGCAAACAGTTCATCGGAGCGAACTGTATGCCGTATATAGCACACACATTGATCTCGCTGCCCGTTTATGTTGTTCTGCCTCATCTAAAATAGTTTGAACGGCTCAACCATGTGCCCTGGACCACACACACAACTACAATATAAACCGTGTTTGATGTATCATTCATCGCAAATGTTTTGCACCTTTTTAACGGTTTTTTACATCCCCGTTTGTGATTAATGTATCACACACAGTTTCGTCAAAGGGTCTCTGATCGTAGTGTCGCGTTAGCAGCAACCTGCAGTAGTGTACGCGGCATACAATTCACATAGATGAACTTTTTGCGATGAGCCAAAAGAACACAAATGATTATGTTGGAAATAAGCCCCAGAGGCAATAAAAAATGGTTATTATTACATTTCCTTGTTCATGATAATTTTCTATTGTTCATTTTACAATTGTATTATCCAGAAATCGTAATGCATGCATGAATACGTAGACCACAACATGTCCCTAGCGAGCCTCTAGTTGACTAGCTCGTTGATCAATAGATGGTTATGGTTTCCTGACCATGGACATTGGATGTCGTTGATAATGGGATCACATCATTAGGATAATGATGTGATGGACAAGACCCAATCCTAAGCATAGCACAAAGATCGTGTAGTTCGTCTGCTAAAGCTTTTCTAATATCAAGTATCATTTCCTTACACCATGAGATTGTGCAACTCTCGGATACCGTAGGAATGCTTTGAGTGTGCCAAACATCACAACGTAACTGGGTGACTATAAAGGTACACTACGGGTATCCCCAAAAGTATCTATTGGGTTGACATGAATCGAGACTGGGATTTGTCACTCCGTGTGACGGAGAGGTTTCTCTGGGCCCACTCGGTAAGACATCATCATAATGAGCTCAATGTGACTAAGGAGTTGGTCACGGGATGATGTGTTACGGAACGAGTAAAGAGACTTGCCTGTAATGAGATTGAACAAGGTATACAGATACCGACGATTGAATCTCGGGAAAGTATCATACCAGTAGACAAAGGGAATTGTATACGGGATTGATTGAATCCCCGACATTGTGGTTCATCCGATGAGATCATCGTGGAACATGTGGGAGCCAACATGGGTATCCAGATCCCGCTATTGGTTATTGATCGGAGAGATGTCTCGGTCATGTCTACATGCCTCCCTGACACGTCCATTTTGCATCATGCTTTTATGTTGATATTTATTGCACTATGGGCTGTTATTACACGTTATGTCACAATACGTATGCCTTTTCTCTCTTATTTTACAAGGTTTACATGAAGAGGGAGAATGCCGGCAGTTGGAATTCTGGGCTGGAAAAGGAGCAAACATTGGAGACCTATTCTGCAAAACTCAAAAAGCCCCGAAACTCCACGAAATGCCATTTCAGAAAATATAAAAAATATTTGGCGAAAGAGATACGAGAGGGGGGCCACCACCTGTCTATGAGGGTGGGGGCGCCCCTGGGCGCGCCCCCTGCCTCGTGGGCCACCTGGTGACTCCCCGATGCCCATCTTCTCCTATATGAGGTGTTTTGACTTGGAAGAAAACAGGAGGGGGCTTTTGGGACATAACGCCGTCGTCTCGAGGCGGAACCTTGACGGAACCAATCTAGGGCTCTAACGGCGCTGTTCTGCCGGGTATACTTCCCTCCGGGAGGGGGAAATTGTCACCGCCGTCATCACCAACCATTCTCCCATCTTGGGGAGGGTTATCTTCATCAACATGTTCACCAGCACCATCTCCTCTCAAACCCTAGTTCATCTCTTGTATCCAATCTTTGTACCAAAACCCCAGATTGGTACCTGTAGGTTGCTAGTAGTGTTGATTACTCCTTGTAGTTGATGCTAGTTGGTTTACTTGGTGGAAGATCATATGTTCAGATCCATTATGCATATTAATACTCCTCTGTTTATGAACATGAATATGCTTTATGAGTAGTTACGTTTGTTCCTGAGGGCATGGGAGAAGTCTTGCTATAAGTAGTCATGTGAATTTGGTATTCATTCGATATTTTGATGAGATGTATGTTGTCTTTCCTCTAGTGGTGTCATGTGAACGTCAACTACATGATACTTCACCATTGCTTGGGCCTAGAGGAAGGCATTGGGAAGTAATAAGTAGATGATGGGTTGCTAGAGTGACAGAAGCTTAAACCCTAGTTTATGCGTTGTTTCGTAAGGGGCTGATTTGGATCCATATGTTTCATGATATGGTTAGGTTTACCTTAATACTTCTTTTGTAGTTGCGGATGCTTTCAATAGAGGTTAATCATAAGTGGGATGCTTGTCCAAGTAAGGGCAGCACGCAAGCACCGGTCTACCCACATACCTAATTATCAAAGTAATGAACGCGAATCATATGAACGTGATGAAAACTAGCTTGACGATAATTCCCATGTGTCCTCGGGAGTGCTTTCCATCATATAAGAGTTTTTCCAAGCTTGTCCTTTGCTACAAAAAGGATTGGGCCATCTTGCTGCACCTTATTTACTTTTACTATTTGTCACTTGTTACCAATTACCTTATCACAAAACTACCTGTTACCGATAATTTCAGTGCTTGCAGAAAATACCTTACTAAAAACTACATATAATTTCCTTCTGCTCCTCGTTGGGTTCGACACTCTGACTTATCGAAAGGACTAGGATAGATACCCTACACTTGTGGGTCATCAAGACTCTTTTCTGGCGCCGTTGCCGGGAGTGAAGCACCTTTGGTAAGTGGAATTTGGTAAGGAAAAATTTATATAGTGTGCTGAAAGTTACTGTCACTTGTTACTATGGCTCATAATCCTTTGAGGGGCTTGTTCGGGGTATCTTCACCCCAGCTAGTAGAGCAAAGAGTTGCTCCTCAACCTATTGAACCTACTGAAAATGTTTGCTTTGAAATTCCTTCGGGTATGATAGAGAAACTGCTAGCTAATCCCTTTACAGGAGATGGAACACTGCATCCCAATTTGCACCTAATTTACGTGGATGAAGTTTGTGGATTATTTAAGCTTGCAGGTATGCCCGAGGATGTGATCAAGAAGAAGGTCTTCCCTTTATCTTTGAAGGGAGATGCATTGACATGGTTTAGGTTATGCAATGATATTGTATCATGGAACTACAATCAATTGAAGTTGGAATTTCATTAGAAGTTCTATCCTATGCATCAGGTTCATCGTGATCGTAATTATATATATAATTTTTGGCCTCGTGAAGGATAAAGTATTGCTCAAGCTTGGGGGAGGCTTAAGACAATGTTATATTATGCCCCAATCATGAGCTCTCAAGAGAAATGATCATTCAAAAAAATTATGCTCGACTTTCTCTCAATAATCGCTCCATGCGAGATACTTCTTGTACTGGTTCTTTTATGATGAAGACTATTGAATTAAAATGGGATTTATTGGAAAGAATTAAACACAACTCTGAAGATTGGGATCTCGGCGAAGGTAAGGAGTCAGTTATAACCCCTAAGTTTGATTGTGTTAAATCTTCTATGGAAACCGATGTTTTCCGTGAATTTAGCACTAAATATGGACTTGACTATGAGATAGTAGCTCCTTTTATGATGAAGACTATTGAATTAAAATATGGACTTGACTATGGAAACCCATTTGCTTCTTTTTGTGAACTGGTTTAAATACCATCCTCCCATCAAAGTAAAAGTAGTTGAACATGTTAAAGTTGAAGAAAAGACCATCACTTATAATGTTGATCCTATTGTTCCTACTGCTTTTATTGAGAAACCACCCTTCCCTGTTAGAATAAAGGATCATGCTAAGGCTTCAACAGTGGTTCGTAAGAGTAATACTAGAACACCTACACCCTCTGAGAAAATTAAAGTTGAACCTAGTGTTGCAATGGTTAAGGATCTCTTGGTCAAAAATTTAGATGGGCATGTTATTTACCTCCAAGAGGAAGCTGCTAGAATCGCCAAACCCGATACTAGGAATAAACATAGACCTGTTGTAGGCATGCCTGTTATTTATGTTAAAATAGGAGATCATTGCTATCATGGTTTATGTGGCGTAGGTGCTAGTGCGAGTGTAATACCCATTTCCTTATATGATGAAATTATGCACGATATTGCACCGGCTGAGCTAGAAGGTATTGATGTCACTATTAAGCTTGCTAATAGAGACACTATTTCACCAATTGGGGTTGTTAGAGACGTTGAAGTCTTGTGTGGGAAAGTTAAGTACCCTGCTGATTTTCTTGTTCTTGGTTCCCCACAAGATGATTTTTGCCCCATTATATTTGGTAGACTCTTCTTGAATACTGTTAATGCTAAGAAAGACTGCGAAAAAGATATTGTTGGTTTAGGGGATATGTCTCATGACTTTAACTTTGCTAAATTTAGTAGACAACCCCATGATAAAGAATTGCCTAGTAAGGATGAAATTATTGGTCTTGCTTCTATTGATGTGCCTCCTAATGACACCTTAGAACAATATCTGCAAGACAATGAAAATGATATGTATATGAATGAAAGAAGGGAAATAGATGAAATATTCTTTAAACATGGACCCTTATTGAAAAAAAACTTGCATGTTGAAATCCTAGGAGATCCTCCTCCACCCAAGGGTAATCCCGTGTTTGAACTTAAACCTTTACCTGATACTCTTAAGTATGTTTATCTCGATGAAAAGAAGATATATCATGTTCTTATTAGTGCTAACCTTTTAGAGCAGGAAGAAGAGAAATTATTGAAAACTCTAAAGAAGCATCGGGCTGCTATTGGATATACTCTGGATGATCTTAAGGGCATTAGTCCCACCTTATGCCAACACAAGATACAATTGGAAGAGGACGCGAAACCAATTCTCGATAATCAACGATGGTTAAATCCTAAGATGAAAGAAGTGGTAAGGAAGGAAATACTAAAGCTCTAGAGGCAGGTATAATTTATCCAGTTGCTGATAGCCAGTGGGTAAGTCATGTGCATTGTGTCCCTAAGAAGGGAGGTATTACTGTAGTTCCTAATGATAAAGATGAATTGATCCCGCAAAGAATTGTCACATGTTATAGGATGGTAATTGATTTTCCCAAATTAAATAAAGCCACTAATAAATATCATAACCCTTTGCCTTTTATTGATCAAATGCTAGACATGTTATCCAAACATACTCATTTTTGCTTTCTAGATAGCTATTCTGGTTTCTCTCAAATACCTGTGTCAAAAGGGGATCAAGAAAAAACCACTTTTACTTGTCACTTCGGTACCTTTGCTTATAGACGTATGCCTTTTGGTTTATGTAATGCACCTCCTAGCTTTCAAAGATGCATGATGGCTATATTCTCTGATTTTTGTGAAAATATTGTTGAGGTTTTCATGGATGACTTTTCTGTTTACGGAACTTCTTTTGATGATTGCTTGAGCAACCTTGATCAAGTTTTGCAGAGATGTGAAGAAACTAATCTTGTCCTGAATTGGGAAAAGTGCCACTTTATGGTTAAAGAAGGCATTGTCTTGGGCCATAAAATTTCTGAAAGAGGTATTGAAGTTGATAAAGCTAAAGTTGATGCTATTGAAAAGATGTCGTGTCCCAAGGACATCAAAGGTATAAGAAGTTTCCTTGGTCATGTCGGGTTTTATAGGAGGTTCATTAAGGACTTCTCCAAAATATCTAGGCCTCTGACTAATCTCTTACAAGAAGATGTTCCTTTTGTCTTTGATGAAGATTGTGTAGAAGCATTTGAAGTACTTAAGAAAACATTGATCTCTGCACCTATTGTCCAGCCTCCTGACTGGAATTTACCCTTTGAAATTATGTGCGATGCTAGTGATTATGTTGTAGGTGTTGTTCAAGGACAAAGAGTTGATAAGAAATTGAATGTTATCCAATACGCTGGTAAAACTCTAGAAAGTGCCCAGAGAAATTATGCTACTACCGAGAATGAGTTTTTAGCAGTAGTATTTGCTTGTGATAAGTTTAGACCTTATATTGCTGATTCTAAAGTAACTATTCACACTGATCATGCTGCTATTAAATACCTTATGAAAAAGAAAGATGCTAAACCTAGACTTATTAGATGGGTTCTCCTGCTACAAGAATTTGATTTGCATATTACTGATAGAAAGGGAGCTGAGAACCCCATTGCAGACAACTTGTCTAGGTTAGAGAATATTCTTCATGACCCACTACCTATTGATGATAGCTTTCCTGATGAACAATTAGCTGTCATAAATACTTCTCGTACTGCTCCAAGGTATGCTGATTATGGTAATTACATTGTTGCTAAGTTTATACCACCTAGTTTCACATACTAGCAAAAGAAAAGGTTCTTCTATGATTTAAGACATTACTTCTGGGATGACCCACACCTTTATAAAGAAGGAGTAGATGGTATTATTAGACATTGTGTACCTGAGCATGAACAGGAACATATCCTACGCAAGTGCCACTCTGAGGCTTACGGAGGACACCACGCAGGAGATAAAACTGCACATAAGGTATTGCAATCTGGTTTTTATTGGCCTACTCTCTTCAAGGATGCCCGTAAGTTTGTCTTGTCCTGTGATGAATGTCAAAGAATTGGTAATATTAGTAGACATCAAGAAATGCCTATGAATTATTCACTTGTTATTGAACCATTTGATGTCTGGGGCTTTGATTATATGGGTCAGTTTCCTTCCTCTAATAGGTATACACATATTTTAGTTGCTGTTGATTACGTTACTAAGTGGGTAGAAGCTATTCCAACTAGTAGTGCTGATCACAACACCTCTATTAAGATGCTTAAAGAAGTTATTTTTCCGAGGTTTGGAGTCCCTAGATACCTAATGACTGATGGTGGTTCACACTTTATTCATGGTGCTTTCCCTAAAATGCTTGCTAAATATGATGTTAATCATAGGATTGTGTCTCCTTATCACCCACAGTCTAGTGGTCAAGTAGAACTAAGTAACAGAGAGCTGAAATTAATTTTGCAAAAGACTGTTACTAGGTCTAGAAAGAATTTGTCCAAGAAACTTGATGATGCATTATGGGCTTATAGAACTACATACAAAAACCTGATGGGTATGTCTCCATATAAAATGGTTTATGGAAAAGCATGTCACTTACCTCTTGAGCTAGAACATAAGGCATATTGGGCTATCAAGGAGCTCAATTATGATCTCAAACTTGCCGGTGAGAAGAGGTTATTTGACATTAGCTTGCTTGATGAATGGAGAACCCAGGCCTATGAAAATGCTAAACTGTTTAAAGAAAAAGTTAAAAGATCGCATGGCAAAAGGATACAAAAGCGTGAGTTTAACGTAGGCGATTATGTCTTGCTATACAACTCTCGTTTAAGATTTTTTGCAGGAAAATTTCTCTCTAAATGGGAAGGTCCTTGCATTATGGAGGAGGTCTATCATTCCGGTGCCATAAAAATCAACAACTTCGAAAGTACAAATCCGATAGTGGTGAACGGTCAAAGAATCAAACATTATATCTCAGGTAATCCTATAAATGTTGAAACCAATGTTATTGAAACCGTAACCCCGGAGGAATACATAAGGGACACTTTCCAGAATGATTCAGACTCAGAAAAGGAAGAGGTATGTGGTACGGTAAGTAAACCGACTCCAAAACAGTTCTAATGGCAATTTTTCACCATTTTGGAATATTTAGAAAAATAGAAAAATAAGAGGCAGTCCGGAAAGGACACGAGGCGTCCACGAGGGTGGAGGGCGCGCCCTACCCCCTGGGTGCGCCCCCTACCTCGTGGGCACCTCGTGTGCCCCCTGGACTCCGATTTCTCGCACGTTACTTCTTGTGGTCGGCAAAATTTCACTATATATTCTCCTGAAGGTTTTGACCACCGTATCACGCAAAAATCCTCTGTTTTTGTTTTGAGCTGTTGTTTCTGACAGATCTAGACCATCATGATGTCTTCCAGCACCCCCAAGGACAAGTTCTTCGAGAAGGTCATCAACCCCTACCTCGCGAAGGTGCTGCAACACCCTCAAACCATCGAGGTGCGTGAGGGGGTGCTGCACATCCGTGGTGTTAAGGGACCAAGGAGGACCGGAAGCGTGGAGACAAGACTCAAAGCAATGGAGAAGCAACTTTTCAAGTGCCAAGGTATGGTGGAACGAGGACTCAGCACCAACCACATGATGATCACGGAGCTCACCAACAACCACAAGCTGGACGCCAAGATCATTGGGGAAGCCATCTTCAAGCTCCAAGAGAAAATCGAGCACCTCGAAGCCCACATCTA
The DNA here is from genome assembly GCA_902687465.1 of Secale cereale. NCBI lineage: Eukaryota > Viridiplantae > Streptophyta > Magnoliopsida > Poales > Poaceae > Secale > Secale cereale. The sequence goes on along the minus strand of LR738713.1, from coordinate 145,855,023 downwards.
TGATCTGCAAAACCAAAACTGTGAGTATGAATATAGATTCAAGAAAATGAGTTTGGTTGCAGATTTGAGGATCCCGGAGACTCGCTCATCCTTCTACGATGGTGAGCCCATGCCTTGGAAGATGGACGACGAGCCTACATCATCAACAACTCCATCACCACCTCCTAAGAAAGAGACATAATCATATGGGTATGGTCAGTCCCCTTGGCAACTGCCAAGCTTGGGGGAGGTGCCCCGGTATCGTATCACCATCACACTCCTATCTTTACATTTTTCTTAGCTCGATCATTTTGGTAATATCCTGATCTAGTAGAATAAAGTTTAGTATGATCTGGTTGTGAGCTTTGCTTTATGATCTTTATCTTTGTAATCAAGTCCGCGAGCTCTATATAATAAAGATTAGTTTTGAGTCAAGGGCTTGATTTTCTCGCTATGGTCATGAGAGAATAAAAGAAAATATAAAAAGTGTCCAAGAGATCATATTGATCTTATGGAAAGTAATGACTTCACATATGAAGAGTATGATGAATAAAAGTTGTTGAGAGCTGACAAACCTAGTTTTGGTCATCGTTGCAATTAATAGGAAGTAATAAAGAAAGAGAGGTTTTCACATACAAATATACTATCTTGGACATCTTTTATGATTGCGAGCACTCATTAAAATATGACATGCTAAAGAGTTGATGTTGGACAAGGAAGACAACATAATGAGTTATGTTTTCTTATATCCGAAATAAAGTATATTGTGATGGATCATCCAACATGTTGAGCTTTCCTTTCCCCCTCATGCTAGCCAAAACTCCTTGCACCAAGTAGAGATACTACTTGTGCTTCCATACATCCTTAAATCCAGTTTTGCCATGAGAGTCCACCATGCCTACCTATGGATTGAGTAAAATCCTTAAAGTAAGTTGTCATCGTTGCAATTCTCTAAAATATGTATGATCTATTAGTGTGGAGAAAATAAGCTTTGTACGATCTTGTGATATGGAAGTAATAAAAGCGACAGACTGCATATAAAGGTCCATATCACAAGTGGCAATATAAAGTGGCGTTCTTTTGCACTAAGATTTTGTACATCCAACCATAAAAGCACATGACAACCCCTGCTTCCCTCTGCGAAGGGCCTATCTTTTGTTCTTACCTTATAAGATTCACGGTGATCTTCACCTTTCCTTTTTACATTTTATCCTTTGGCAAGCACATTGTGTTGGAAAGATCCTGACATATATACCCACTTGGATGTAAGTTATCATAATCTATTACTGTTCACATTACCCTTGAGGTAAAAGGTTGGGAGGCAACACTATAAGCCCCTAGCTTTCTCTCTGTCCAACTAAAACTCCATACCCGTAAGTATTGTGTGAGTGTGAGCAATTGTGAAAGACTAAATGATAGTTGAGTATATGGACTTGCTGAAAAGCTCTTATTTTGACTCTTTCCGATGTTACGATAAATTGCAATTTCCTCAATGACCGAGATCATAGTTTGTTAGTTTTCAAGGAAGTTTCTGATTCATACTTGACATTGTGAATAGATTGTTACTGTAGAATAAGAGTCATATGACAATATATATATGTTGCTGTTATAAGTTTGATCATAATGCTGATAACCCACAAGTGTAGGGGATCGCAACAGTTTTCAAGGGTAAAGTATTAAACCCAAATTTGTTGATTCAACACAAGGGCAGCCAAAGATTACTCTTAAGTATTAGCAACTGAGTTGTCAATTCAGCCACACCTGGAAGCTTAGTGTCTGCAGCAAGATAGTTTAGTAGCACAGTAATATGATAGTGGTGGTAGCAACAATAAAAGTAAAGATAGTGTTTTTGTAGTTTTTGTGATAATAGCAACGGAAAAGTAAATAGCAACTAGCAATATAGGTAAAGCTCGTAGGCATTGGATCGGTGATGGGAAATTATGTTGGATGCAATTCATCATGTAGAAGTTATAACCTAGGGTGACACAGAACTAGCTCCAGTTCATCAATGCAATGTAGGCATGTATTTCGAATACAGTCATACGTGCTTATGGAAAAGAACTTGCATGACATCTTTTGTCCTACCCTCCCGTGGCAGCGGGGTCCTATTGGAAACTAAGGGATATTAAGGCCTCCTTTTAATAGAGTACCGGACCAAAGCATTAACACATAGTGAATACATGAACTCCTCAAACTATGGTCATCACCGGGAGTGGTCCCGATTATTGTCACTTCGGGGTTGCCGGATCATAACACATAGTAGGTCACTATAGACTTGCAAGATAGGATCAAGAACACACATATATTCATGAAATCATAATAGGTTCAGATCTGAAATCATGGCACTCGGGCCCTAGTGACAAACATTAAGCATAGCAAAGTCATAGAAACATCAATCTTAGAACATAGTGGATACTAGGGATCAAACCCTAACAAAACTAACTCGATTACATGATAGATCCCATCCAACCCATCACCGTCCAACAATCCTACGATGGAATTACTCACGCACGGTGGTGAGCATCATGGAATTGGTGATGGAGGAAGGTTGATGATGACGATCTCCGCTTTCCGGAGCCCCGAACGGACTCCAGATCAGCCCTCCCGAGAGAGATTAGGGCTTGGCAGCGGCTCCGTCTCGTAAAACGCGATAATTCTTTTTCCTTGATTTTTTTTCTCCACGAAACAGAATATATAGGACCTGGGGATACGTAAGTGGGGCACCGGGCTGCCCTCGAGGAAGGGGGGCGTGCCCCCCACCCTCGAGGATGGCCCGCGGGCCCCCAGGTGTGGATCTTCTTGCCAGTATTTTTTATATTTTTCTTAAATAAATCTTCGTTGATTTTAGGCGATTCCGAGAACTTTTTATTTCTGCACAAAACCAACACCATGGCAGTTCTGCTGAAAACAGTGTCAGTCCGGGTTAGTTCCATTCAAATCATGCAAGTTAGAGTCCAAAACAAGGACAAAAGTGTTTGGAAAAATAGATACGTTGGAGACGTATCAGATGACCTCATGTCCGTATTTTGTTTTATCGACACCTCTATCTCTAAACATGTGGACATATTTTTTGATATCGGCTTTCGCTTGAGGACAAGCTAGGTCTAAGCTTGGGGGAGTTGATATGTCCATTTTGCATCATGCTATTATGTTGATATTTATTGCACTATGGGATGTTATTATACGTTATGTCACAATACTTATGCTTTTCTCTCTTACTTTACAAGGTTTACATGAAGAGGGAGAATGCCGACAGCTCGAATTCTGGGCTGGAAAAGGAGCAAATATTGGAGACCTATTCTGCACAACTCAAAAATCCCCGAAACTCCATGAAACACCATCACAGAAAATATAAAAAATACCTGGCGAAAGAGATACGAGAGGAGGGCCACCACCTGTCCACGAGGGTGGGGGCGCGCCCCCCTGGGCGCGCCCCCTGCCTCGTGGGCCACCTGGTGACTCCCCGATGCCCATCTTCTCCTATATGAGGTGTTTTGACTTGGAAAAAATCGGGAGGAGGCTTTCGGTACAAAATGCCACCGTCTCAAGGCGGAACCTTGGCGGAACCAATCTAGGGCTCCGGCGGAGCTGTTCTGCCGGGGATACTTCCCTCCGGGAGGGGGAAATCGTCACCACCATCATCACCAACCACTCTCCCATCTTGGGGAGGGTTATCTTCATCAACATCTTCCCCTGCACCATCTCCTCTCAAACCCTAGTTCATATCTTGTATCCAATCTTTATACCAAAACCTCAGATTGGTACCTGTAGGTTGCTAGTAGTGTTGATTACTCCTTGTAGTTGATGCTAGTTGGTTTACTTGGTGGAAGATCATATGTTCAGATCCATTATGCATATTAATACTCCTCTGATTATGAACATGAATATGCTTTGTGAGTAGTTACGTTTGTTCCTGAGGACATGGGAGAAGTCTTGCTATAAGTAGTCATGTGAATTTGGTATTCATTTGATATTTTGATGAGATGTATGTTGTCTTTCCTCTAGTGGTGTCATGTGAACGTCGAATACATGACACTTCACCATTGCTTGGGCCTAGAGGAAGGCATTGGGAAGTAATAAGTAGATGATGGGTTGCTAGAGTGACAGAAGCTTAAACCCTAGTTTATGTGTTGCTTCATAAGGGGCTGATTTGGATCATATGTTTCATGCTATGGTTAGGTTTACCTTAATACTTCTTTTGTAGTTGAGGAAGCTTGCAATAGAGGTTAATAATAAGTGGGATGCTTGTTCAAGTAAGGGCAGCACCCAAGCACCGGTCCACCCACATACCAAATTATCAAAGTAACGAACACGAATCATATGAATGTGATGAAAACTAGCTTGACAATAATTCCCATGTGTCCTCGGGAGCGCTTTCCTTCATATAAGAGTTTTTCCAGGCTTGTCCTTTGCTACAAAAAGGATTGGCACATCTTGCTGCACCTTATTTACTTTTACTATTTGTCACTTGTTACCAATTACATTATCACAAAACTATCTGTTACCGATAATTTCAGTGCTTGCAGAAAATACCTTATTGAAAACTGCCTATCATTTCCTTCTACTCCTCGTTGGGTTCGACACTCTTTCTTATCAAAAGGACTACGATAGATCGCCTACACTTGTGGGTCATCACTCCCGAACCCGTAGGGTCTACACACTTAAGGTTCGATGACGCTAGGGTTATAGGGGAAATATGTACGTGGTTACCGAATGTTATTCGGAGTCTCAGATGAGATCTCGGACATCATGAGGAGTTCTGAAATGGTCCAGAGGTGAAGATTTATATATGGGAAACCTAGTTTCGGTCGCCGGGATAATTTTGGGGCTTATCAGTATTGTACCGGGACCACTTGAAAGTGTCTGATGGTCCACCAGGTGGGGCCACCTGCCCTAGTGTGCCAAGTAGACCAAACAAGGGTGGGAACCAGCCCCCTAGTGGGCTGGTGCCCCCCGGCCCAAGTCGCCTTGGGTTAGGAACCCTAGGGGGTGGGGGCGCCTGCCAGCAAACTTGGGGGGCAAGTCCCCCCCCTTGGACGCCGCCCCCCTGTAGATGCGATCTAGGTGGGTTGGGACCCTATCCCCTTCCCCTATAAATAGTGGGGGTGGGAGGGCAGCCGAACGACATCCCTAGCGCAGTTCTCCCCCTCTCCAACTCCTCCTCGTTCTCCGTAGTGCTCGGCGAAGCCCTGTCGGAGAACCACGCTGCTCCGCCACCACCACCACGCCATCGTGCTGCTGCCGGAGTAGTCTTCCCCAACCTCTCCCTCCTCCTTGCTGGATCAAGGCGCGGGAGATGTCACTAGGCTGCACGTGATTTGAACGCGGAGGAGCCGTTGTTCGGCGCTTAGATCAGAATCGACTGCGATCTGAATCGCTGCGTGTACGACTCCACCAACCGCGTTCTTGTAACGCTTCCGCTTAGCGATCTTCAAGGGTATGAAGATGCACTCTCCCTTCTTGTTGCTGGTTTCTCCATAGATTGATCTTGGTGATGCGTAGAAATTTTTTGATTTCTGCAACGATCCCCAACAGTGGTATCAGAGCTAGGTCTATGCGTAGTTTCTATGCACGAGTAGAACACAAGTTGTTGTGGGCGTCGATTTTATCAATTTGCAAGCCGTTACTCGTCTTATCTTGATTCGGCGGCATCGTGAGATGAAGCGGCCTGGACCGGCCTTACACGTACACTTATGTGAGACAAGTTTCACCGACTCACATGCACTAGTTGCATAAGGTGGCTAGCGGGTGTTTGTCTCTCCCACTTTAGTCGGATCGGATCCGATGAAAAGGGTCCTTATGAAGGGTAAATAGAAATTGGCATATCACATTGTGGTTTTGGCATAGGTAAGAAATGTTCTTGCGAGAAACCTATAGCAGCCACGTAAAAACTTGCAACAACAATTAGAGGACGTCTAACTTGTTCTTGCAGCATATGTCGTGTGATGTGATATGGCCAAAAGGATTTGATGAATGATATATGCGATGTACGAGATTGATTATGTTCTTGCAATAGGAATCACGACTTGCATGTCGATGAGTATAACAACCGACAGGATCCATGGGAGTTGTCTTAATTTATTGTATGACCTGCGTGTCAATGAAAACGCCATGTAATTACTTTACTTTATTGCTAACTGTTAGACATAGTAGTAGAAGTAACAGTTGGCGAGACAACTTCATAAAGACAAGATGATGGAGATCATGATTTCATGTCGGTGATGATGATGATCATGGCACCCGAAGATGGAGATCAAAGGAGCAAAATGATATTGGCCATATCATGTCACTATTTGATTGCATGTGATGTTTATCATGTTTTTACATCTTATTTGCTTAGAATGACGATAGCTTAAATAAGATGATCTCTCACTAAAATTTCAAGAATTGTGTTCCCCCTAACTGTGCACCGTCGCTAAGGTTCGTTGTTCCGAAGCACCACGTGATGATCGGGTGTGATAGCCTCTAACGTTCGCATACAACGGGTGTAAGCCATATTTACACACGCAATACACTTAGGTTGACTTGACGAGCCTAGCATGTACAAAAATGGCATCGGAACACGGGAAACCGAAAGGTCAAACATGAGTCGTATAAAAGATACGATCAACATGGAGATGTTCACCGTTGATGACTAGTCCGTCTGACATGATGATCAGACACGGCCTAGTCGATTCAGATCATGTATCACTTAGATGACTAGAGGGATGTCTATCTGAGTGGGAGTTCATTAAATAATTTGATTAGATGAACTTAATTGTCATGAACATAGTCTGAATATCTTTCCAATATGTCTTGTAGATCAAATGGCCCACGCTAATGTTGCCCTCAACTTCAACGCATTCCTAGAGAAAACCTAGCTGAAAGACGATGGTAGCAACTATACGGGTTGGGTCCGTAACTTGTGGATCATCCTCATATGTGATGCCCCGAGACCGATGCGCCAGGTGTCAGTCAGTTATTCGTCGTCATTGCCATGTCATTTGCTTGCGTGTTGCACTTTGTCATGACATCATGTGCATTCTTCAGCATGTTTCAAAACTTGCATTCATTCGGGTTCCCCAGTTCTCTCCGTTGTCCGTTCTGAGTCCAGACACACTCGCACGTGCCCGCGGCACCTCCGAATATTTATTTTATAAGTGGCAGGAAAATGTTCTCGGAATGGGATGAAACTTGGCGTGCGGTCTTATTATAGCGTAGGTAGACCGCCTGTCAAATTTCATCACATTCGGAGTCTGTTTGATAGCCCAACCATTAAACATATAGCGGCATTATAGCCGGTTTAAACGTCGGACGTTTCAGTGCTCTGAAACCTGTTGCTGGGCTGCTATCTCTCTCCCTCTTCTCAGCCTACTCATTCTACACAGCCCACTTTCCTCTCCTCGCAACTTGTCCGAAACTGCCCCAAACCCGACCCGGGCTCTTGTTACCGATGGGTCCGGATCATCCCCAAACATCCCTAAAATATCATCGGTTCTTTGTTTGGGCTCCCTAACCTAATTATCCCGGACCGTTCGATTTTAATCGGAGGGTGTAGTTAGCCCCTAACCAAAAACCTACCCGCTATTTAAGCAGACAGAACCCTAGAAATCAGGGATCTTGTCCCATCCTCCTAGTTGTCGCCGCCAGTCCTCTTCCACCTTGCGATCTTCCCCGGATTCAAAAATCAAATCCTCCCCGACCGTCACCCTCTTCTTCAGCGCCGGGCCAACCAACGCCTCGCCCCAATCCTCCACGCCCGCGCCACCAAGTCCCTCGATGGGCCCGAGCTGCAGCTCACCTCCGCCGATCGAACTAGCACGCCTCGCGCCCCTTCTACGCTCCCGCTGCGGGTGCTTGTCGAGTCGGAGTTCGTCCGCGAGCCGTCCATCGTCGCCGTCCGGTGCATCTCGACGATCCGCGGGACCAGGACCCCGTCGCCTTGTCTTCCTTGTCCCTGCATCGAGCGCCAAGTTCCTGCCATGGCCACCCCAAGACAAGCTCCGTCTCTTGGCTGCCGGAGATCCTCTCCAGCACGCCGCCGCAGGGACCCGCCTCAGGTCCAGCGCCATGCCCGGCTTCTTCCTCGTTCTTCCTCCTCCCTTTCATTTCTCAGGACTCTCTCTGCTTTGGACAGACAATGCCATGGTTCTGCAGCTTCCGCCGCCGCCCTGCTTTATTGTCATCTCCGCCGGATCTGACGAGGACGTCGGACACCCCGTCCATGCTCGCGCCGGCCAGGTCCGGAGGACCACCCGTCCCTCGTCGTTCCTGCCGCCTCGCCGCTCGTTTGCTCAACATCTCTACTGTCTCGCACCGCCGCTGCTTCCTGTCGAGCGAGCGACTTTGCCTCGACCTCGTCCTGGATCAAGCGCTGACCGCGCCCGTTAACTCTGCCTCGACCCGATCCACGGAGCGACCCTCGCCTAGGCCACATCTTGTGCGGAGGCCCAGCAAGCAAGCCTTCCCTCCCTCTCCATAGTTTGGGCTTGGCCCATGGGTGAGCCACCCCCAAGTGCCCTCCGTTTTTTTTTTTCATTTTGTTGGGCCAGATCAAGTTTCAGCCCGTAGACATTTTTTTCCTTTTGCGAATTTAGCTATTAATCGAGTTGCTGCAGTTTTACAGAACAATCCCTCTAGTTCATGCATTTAATAACTTCACAACCGTGCATCAGAATTAAACAAGTTATATATGAAAAATGCTTAGGATTTTGTGTAGATTCATACTATGCCACTTTCACCCCTGTTAAAAATGTTTAATTTGTTGTTTTCATTAATTTTTGTAAATAACTTGCTAAAATGGTTTATTTCATAACTAAATAACCGTTGCTCCAAATTTAATAAACTTTATATGTAAATGGGGTGGAAAATGTGTAGAATAACATGGTGCCCCTTGTTTTGCTGTTTAACAACTTTAAATGGTGTAATAGGCAGAACAGTACCAAATTCATAATATGCACATGGGGATTTTCCGGAATTGTTGTTTGTTGTTCCGGCCCCATTTAAACTTGCCTAGATAGGTAGTTTTATAATGCTTCACCTCTTGCCATGTTTAACAACATTTAATCTTGTCTTGTAAATAAACGAGAGTCAACTAAATAAATATAATGTGGTGTTTCGTCAATATGCAACTCGTTGCATATTGAGCTCCTCTTAACGTGTAGTATTGTTTGTGCACCTTGCCATGCCATGCATATTTAAACCGGACATGCATCATACTTGGATGTGCACCGTATGCCATGTAATGCTTGTGTGTTTACCGTGTTGTTTGCTTCTTTCCAGTATGCTTCTCTTGTTAGCTTCGGGTTCATTCCGGAATTGTGAGAATCCGTTCGACTACTTCATGGACTTGTTCTTCTTCCTTGCGGAATCCCAGGCAAGATGACCATTCCCTTGGATACCTTTACTATCATTGCCATGCTTAGTGTCTCGATGCTATTGTTACACGTCGCGGTAGCCATCATTATTGTCAGCCCCTCTCCTTGTTGCCATGAAACCTCTAACTTTTGACACCTTCCTAGCAAACCATTGTTTGGCTATGTTACCCGCTTGCTCAGCCCCTCTTATAGCATTGCTAGTTGCAGGTGAAGATGAAGATTGATCCATGTCGGATCTTGTTTTGGGAATATCACAATATATCTTATATATCTTAACACACCTATATACTTGGCAATGGGTGGAAGGCTTGGCCTTTTGCTCGGTGTTTTGTTCCACTCATGCCGCCTTAGGAGCCGATAAACCGGCGTTATGTTCCTTGATTTTGCGTCCCTTACACGGTTGGGTATATGGGGACCCCTTGACAGTTCGTCTTTGAATAAAACTCCTCCAGCAAGGCCCAACATTGGTTTTAATTTGCCTCATAATAACAACTTATTTAATTAATTAATTTGCATAGGGGGTCATGTCCCCGAGGATTCTTCTACATAACAGGGGGGCCAGTGCTGATGGCGTTGGTCCCAAACTAGAGCCACTTGCGGTGCCACCCAGTTATCTGGGGTCTTCGGTTGCTGTACATAGTGCTCATCCGGACGTGGCCTGAGACGAGATACGCGCAGCTACTATCAGGGTGTCGGCACGCCGGGAGGTCTTGCTGGAGTTATTTTACCATTGTCGAAATGTCTTGTGCACCGGGATACCGAGCCTGATCGGATTTTCCTAAGATAAGGGGTAATAATTATTGTTACTTCGGCTGATCGTGAGAGCTTGTGATGGGCTAAGTTGGGACACCCCTGCAGGGTTATGATCTTTCGAAAGCCGTGCCCGCGGTTATGTGGCAGATTGGAATTTGTTAATGTCCGGTTGTAGAAAACTTGACAGAGGATCCGAAGTAAAACACACAACTGTGTGAGTAATCATGACTGTCTCTTTTCACTTTGATAAGAGAACACGGTGGGGTTATGTTTGACTCGTAGGTAGTTCAGGATATTTAGCGATCACTACTAGTTTGCGAACGCTTGCGTAGATGCTCATCTTATTCTTGTACTCGTAAGTTAGCCACCATATTTTGCTTAGCCGCTGCTGCAACCTCACCACTTTACCTCTTCATACCCCTTAAGCTTTGCTAGTCTTGATACCCATGGTTATGGGATTGGTGAGTCCTCGTGGCTCATAGATACTACAACACCAGATGCAGGTACAGCTGAGTACGATGCAGGAGATGGATCAGAACTTCAGTGGGAGTTCGATGAAGAGCGTAGCCGTATGTATGTGACGTTTTCGACGATCAGTAGTGGTTCCTACTAGGGGCGATCGGGACCTTGTGTTGTTTACTTATTTGGTATCTTTCATTTGGATCTTCGTCCGTAGTCGGACTGTGATGTTATTTGGATGATGATTTGCTTATGTAATGTATTGTGTGATGTGGCGAGTGTAAGTCAACTATCCTTTTGCAATTTTGTCCCTATTTTTACATGAGTCGTGCAAAGATACCATACTTGAGATCATTCTAGTATGGGCTTATACCTTTAAGCCGTGCCTCGACACGTAGGAGGTATAATCCCATACTGGGCATTACATCATAACTGCCAAGAAAACATATGTCCTTGAAGCACCTCTAGGTGAAGCACCCATTTTCCCAGCAACTCAAGACGTTATGAACGCCTGGCAGTCGCGTAGTGATGATTACTCCCTGGTTTAGCGCGGCATGCTTTACAACTTAGAATCGGGGCACCAAAGGGGTTTTGAGAAACACGGAGCATATGAGATGTTCCAAGAGCTGAAAATGGTTTTCCAAGCTCATGCCCGGGTCAAGAGATATGAAGTATCCGACAAGTTCTATAGTTGTAAGATGGAGGAAAACAGTTTTGTCAGCGAGGATATACTCAAAATGTTTGGGTTGCACAACTTCTTGTCTCAACTGGGAGTTAATCTCCTAGATGACTCGGTCATTGACAGAATCCTCCAGTCGCTTCCACCTAGCTACAAGAGCTTTGTGATGAACTACAATATGCAAGGGATGGAGATCAATGCTGAAATCAGCGGAGGTGGAGATCAAAATGGAACATCAAGTGTTGATGGTGAATAAGACCGCTAAGTTCAAGAAAGGCAAGGTAAAAAGAACTTCAAGAAGGACGGCAAGGGAGTTGCCGCGCCTGGTAAGACAGTTGCTGGTAAGAAGCCAAAGAATGGACCTAAGCCTGATACTGAGTGCTTTTATTGCAAGGGAACGGGTCACTGGAAGCGGAACTGCCCCAAGTACTTAGCAGATAAGAAGGCCGGCAACATAAAAGGTTTATGTGATATACATGTTATTGATGTATACCTTACCAGCACCCGTAGTATCTCCTAGGTATTTGATATCGGTGCAGTCGCTCACATTTGTAACTCTAAGCAGGAGCTGCAGAATAACCGGAGACTGGCGAAGGACGAGTTGACGATGCGCGTCAGGAATGGTTCCAAGGTCGATGTGATCGTCGTCGGCATGCTACCTCTACATCTACCTTCGGGATTACTTTTACACCTCAATAATTGTTATTTAGTGCCAGCTTTGAGCATGAACATTGTATCTGGATCTCGTTTAATATGAGATGGCTACTCATTTAAGTCCGAGAATAATGGTTGTTCTATTTATATGAGAGATATGTTTTATGGTCATGCCCCATTAATCAATGGTTTATTTTTATTGAATCTCAAACGTAATGTTACACATATTCATAGTGTGAATACCAAAAGATGTAAGGTTGATAATGATAGTACCACATACTTGTGGGCCTGCCGCCTTGGTCATATTGGTATCAAGCGCATGAAGAAACTCCATGCAGATGAACTTTTGGAGTCTCTTGATTATGAATCATTTGACACATGCGAACCATGCCTTATGGGAAAGATGACCAAGACTCCGTTCTCCAGAACCATGGAGCGAGCAACCAACTTGTTGGAAATCATACATACTGATGTGCGCGGTCCAATGAGCATTGAGGCTCGCAGTGGCTATCGTTAGGTTCTCACCCTCACTGATGACGTAAGTAGATATGGTTATGTCTACTTAATGACACACAAGTCTGAGACCTTTGAAAAGTTTAAGGAATTTCAGAATGAGGTAGAGAATCAACGTGACAGGAAAATAAAGTTCTCATGATCAGATCGTGGAGGAGAATATTTGAGTCACGAGTTTGGTACGAACCTAAGGAAATGTGGAATTGTTTCACAACTAACGCCGCCTAGAACACCTCAGCGTAATGGTGTGTCTGAACATCGTAATCGCACTCTATTGGATATGGTGCGATCTATGATGTCTCTTATCGATCTACCGCTATCATTTTGGGGTTATGCTTTAGAGACAGCCGCATTCACTTTAAATAGGGCACCGTGTAAATCCGTTGAGACGACACCGTATGAGTTATGGTTTGGGAAGAAACCTAAGTTGTCATTTCTAAAAGTTTGGGAATGCGATGCTTATGTCAAGAAACTTCAACCTAAAAATCTCGAACCCAAATCAGAAAAATGCGTCTTCATAGGATACCCCAAGGAAACTATTGGGTATACCTTCTACCTCATATCCGAAGGCAAGATCTTTGTTGCCAAGAATGGATCCTTTCTGGAGAAAGAGTTTCTCTCGAAAGAAGTAAGTGGGAGGAAAGTAGAACTTGATGAGGTGATTGTAACCCCTCTTGAACCGGAAAGTAGCGCATCACAGGAAGATGTTTTTGTGGTGCCTGCACCGACCAGAGAGGAAGTTAATGATAATGATCATGAAACTTCGGATCAAGTTGCAACTGAACTTCGTAGGTCCACGAGGACACGTTCCGCACCAGAGTGGTACGACAACCCTATCCTGGAAATCATGTTGTTAGACAACGATGAACCTTCGAACTATGAAGAAGCGATGGCAGGCCCGGATTCCAACAGATGGCTTGAAGCCATGAAATTCGAGATAGCATCCATGTATGATAACAAAGTATGGACTTTGGTAGACTTGCCCGATGATCAGCAAGCCATAGAAAATAAGTGGATCTTTAAGAAGAAGACTGACGCCGATGGAAATGTGACCATCTATAAGGCTCGGCTTGTCGTTAAGGGTTATCGACAAGTTCAAGGAATTTACTACGATGAGAATTTCTCTCCCGTAGCGATGCTGAAGTCCGTCTGAATCATGTTAGCAATTGCCACATTCTCTGATTATGAGATCTAGCAAATGAACGTCAAAACGGCATTCCTTAACGGTTTCCTTAAGGAAGAATTGTATATGATGCAGCCGAAAGGTTTTCTCGATCCTAAAAATGTTGAGAAGGTATGCAAGCTCCAGCGCTCCATCTATGGGCTGGTGCAAGCAACTCGGAGTTGGTACATTTGTTTTGATGAAGTGATCAAAGCATTTGGGTTCATACAGACTTATGGAGAAGCCTGTATTTACAAGAAAGTGAGTGGGAGCTCTGTAGCATTTCTCATATTATATGTGGATGACATATTGTTAATGGGAAATGATATAGAACTTTTGGAAAGAATAAAGGCCTACTTGAATAAGTGTTTTTCAATGAAGGAACGTGGAGAAGATGCTTACATATTAGGCATCAAGATCTATAGATATAGATCAAGACGCCTCATTGGTCTTTCACAAAGCACATACCTTGACAAGATATTGAAGAAGTTCAATATGGATCAGTCCAAGAAGGGGTTCTTGCCTATATTGCAAGGTGTGAGATTGAGCACAGCTCAATGCCCGACCTCGGCAGAAGATAGAGAAAAGATGAGTGTCATCCCCTATGCCTCAGCCACAGGTTCTATTATGTATGCCATGCTATGTACCAGACCTGATGTGAACCTTGACATAAGTTTGGTTGGGAGGTACCAAAGTGATCCCGGAATGGAACACTGGACAGCGGTCAAGAACATCCTGAAGTACCTAAAAAGGATTAAGGATATGTTTCTCGTTTATGGAGGTGACGAAGAACTAGTCGTAAAGGGTTACGTCGATGCTAACTTCGACATAGATCCGGATGACTCCGAGTCACAAACCGGATACGTGTATATTTTGAATGGTGGGGCAGTCAGCTGGTGCAGTTGCAAGCAAAGCATCATGGCGACATCTACATGTGAAGCGGAGTACATAGCTGCTTCCGAAGCAGTAGAGGAAGGAGTCTGGATGAAGTAGTTCATCACCGACCTAAGAGTTATTCCAAACGCATCGGGCACGATGACTCTCTTCTGTGACAACACTAGAGCTATTGCCATTGCCAAGGAGCCTAGGTTTCACAAGAAGACCAAGCACATCAAGCGCCATTTCAACTCCATTCGTGGTTATATTCAAGATGGAGACATAGATATTTGTAAAGTACATACGGATCTGAACGTCGCAGATCCGTTGACTAAACCTCTTCCACGAGCAAAACATGATCATCACCAGAAATCTATGGGTGTTCGATTCATCACAATGTAACTAGATTATTGACTCTAGTGCAAGTGGGAGACTGTTGGAAAGATGCCCTAGAGGCAATAATAAACTGGTTATTATTATATTTCCTTGTTCATGATAATTGTCTATTATTCATGATATAATCGTATTATCCGGAAATCGTAATGCATGTGTGAATACATAGACCACAACATGTCCCTAGCGAGCCTCTAGTTGACTAGCTCGTTGATCAATAGATGGTTACGGTTTCCTGACCATGGACATTGGATGTCGTTGATAACGGGATCACATCATTAGGATAATGATGTGATGGACAAGACCCAATCCTAAGCATAGCACAAAGATCGTGTAGTTCGTCTGCTAAAGCTTTTCTAATGTCAAGTATCATTTCCTTAGACCATGAGATTGTGCAACTCCCGGATACCGTTGGAATGCTTTGGGTGTGCCAGACGTCACAACGTAACTGGGTGGCTATAAAGGTAGCCTACGGGTATCCCCGAAAGTATCTGTTGGGTTGGCACGAATCGAGACTGGGATTTGTCACTCTGTGTGATGGAGAGGTATCTCTGGGCCCACTCGGTAAGACATCATCATAATGAGCTCAATGTGACTAAGGAGTTGGTCACGGGATGATTTGTTACGGAATGAGTATTGATACTTGTCGGTAACGAGATTGAACAAGGTATAGGGATACCGACGATCGAATCTCGGGCAAGTATCATACTGGTAGACAAAGGGAACTATATACAGGATTGATTGAATCCCCGACATCATGGTTCATCCGATGAGATCATCGTGGAACATGTGGGATCCAACATGGCTATCCAGATCCCGTTGTTGTTATTGACCGGAGAGATGTCTCGGTCATGTCTACATGCCTCCCGAACCCGTAGTGTAATGCCCAGGATGGAACTATACCTCCTACGTGTCGAGGCACGACTTAAAGGCATAAGTCCATCCTAGAATGATCTCAAGTTTGGTATCTTTGCACGACTCATGTAAAAAAGGGATTAAATTGCAAAAGGAGATAGTTGGCTTACACTCGCCACTTCACACAATACATTACAAAAACAATCATCATCCAAAACATCACAACCCATCTAAGGGCAAGATCCAAAAGAAAGATACCAAAACAACATAAAGCCACAAGTCAGGATCGAATCCTAGTAGAAACCACTACTGATCGTCGAAACGTCACAAGCATACGGCCAAACTCTTCACCGAACTCCTGGTGAAGTACTGATCCAGCTCCTGCATCAAACGCGGCTGAACCTGCATCTGGTGTGGTGAAGTAACTGTGAGCCACAGAGGACTCAGCAATCCCGTTCCCGGGTAACAAGACTATTTAAGCCTTGGGTGAGGACAAGGCTGAAGAAAGAACAAGAGGTGAAGGAACAACAAGAGTCTGCAGCAGCAACTAGCACTCACTTACGTAATAGAGAGCGAGAAGAGAAGTGCCTCGGTCGAGAGATGATCACGAAGTGATCCTAACTAAAGCCGGTCAAACATAACCCCACCGTGTTCAACTCCCGAATCCCTATTCGGAAATTGACAGTCACGGTACACACGCTGGTAGTGTATTGAATCATTGTGTCAAGTTATCTACAACCGGATATTAACAAGCTCCCATCTGCCACATAACCGCGGGCACGGCTTTCGAAAGTTCAAACCCTGCAGGGGTGTTCCAACTTGACCCATTACAAGCCCACGATCCGCGGAGTCGCAACTCCATAGGTGGGAAGACCCGAGTATTCTCGGAATCCCGTGCTCAAGTTAAACCGAACTAAGGTAAGGCTAATCCAGCAAATCCTCCCGGCGTGTCGACACCCTGATAGGTAGCCGCGCGTATCTAGTCTCAGGACACGACCGGATGGGCGATCCCACGGGTTTTTACCAAACCTCGAGTTTCCTCGTGGTGGCCCCGCGTAACCCCCGTTTCGGACCAACACTCATGTGGAGCACTGGTCCGGGGTTGTTGAATTAAGAAAGAGGGTTTGCAAGGCCCTTATGCAAGTTTTATTAGTTTGTTATTAGGCAAATAGTACCAATGTTGGGACTTGCTGGAAAAGACTTAGCACTTAGCGGTTTATCAAGGGGGTCCCATACACCCCAACCGTGTTAGGAACGCATAATCAAGGAACATAACACCGGTTTATACAGTTCCTAACGGCATGAGTGGAACAAATCACCAAGCAAAAGGCTTAGCCTTCCACCCTTGCCAATATATAGATGATTTCATTTTAAGCATTTATATAGTGTGATAAAACCCAACCAAACTTCTACATGAAGCAAGCATCTTCAATCTTCACCTGCAACTAGAAATGCTATAAGAAGGCTGAGCGAAGCGTACTTAGCCAAGCAACGATTTGCGTAGGTAGGGTGGTTAAACAAGGCAATGATTACAAGTAGGAGGCTGACAAGAAGATCATGGGCATCGAGGCAAAACTATAGAGCGGAACTACTAGCAATAGGCAAAGATAGTAATGGTATCCGGGTTCGGTCATCTTGCCTGGGATTCCACAAGGGAGAAGAACGGATCCATGAAGTAGACGGAGCAACAGTCGAGCGTAACCTCACAACTCCGGAACGAAACCGGAGCTAAGAAGAGAAGCAAACCGGAAAGAAGGAAACAACACGGTTTACACACAAGCATAAACATGTCATACGATGCACATCCAAGTATGATGCATGTCCGGTTTAATTATGCAAGGCATGGCAAAGTGCACAAACAACACTACAAGTTAAGTGGAGCTCAATATGCAACGAGTTGCGTATTGACGAAACACCACATTTAATTATTTAGTTGACTCTCATTATTTACAAGACAAGATTAAATGTTTTTAACATGGCAAGAGGTGAAGCATAATAAAACTACACTATTTAGGCATTTTAAATGAGGCCGGAGAATAACAACAACATATCTGGAAAATCCCCATGAGCATGTTTAATAATTATAAAACAACAACAAACACACATTATAATGTTGTTAAATGATGCGGATGACATGATCAAGTTTATGCAATTTCTATTAAAGGTTGACTTAAAAGAGATATAGATGATAAGGAGAAATAGTCATCGTGGTGGAAAGAAAGGGTGCCACGACAACGATTCCGAAAATGATGCCACGGCAACATATCGGTTCCGGTAACTCGTTGAGAGACCGGTGCAAAAGATGAAGGTGGCGTGAGCGAGTCAAACGAGATGAAAGGTGGGGCGATCCCGTTACCGGGTTCCCACGAGTCGGTGACGAGGCAACCGAGGAACATGACAAAAGGTCGGAACGGGCACGATGCACACAAGGGTAACCTCTCATACAACCACAACAAGCATCCACGGGTCACGTCTCGGGGTCGTCTCGTTATACCTTTGAAGCGTGCGTTTCGGGGCGGCTCGAGAGCGTAGAGGAAGAAGTCGTTCTCGCGATTCGTAGGGAAAGTAGGCGTTCACGTCATCGTGTCGTGGTACTTGGCGAATTCCTCGTTTCCGGGCGACGGTAGTTGTACATGATCCGTAGAGGTACTTGAGGGTGCCGACGGACCCGGGCGTCGGTAGTGGTACTTGTCGCGGTCGTGGTACTTGTCGTGTCATCTTGCGTAGACGTTCCCGTTCGTAGTCGTTCACCTCTTCGAAGGGGTACTTGGCGCGTCGGCGTTCGTAGTGGTACTTGGGGGTTCCCGATCTCGCGCCGTAGTTGAAGTAGGAGCTCGTCGGTCTTGCCCAAAACCGAACTCTTCGAAGCCCGTCGGGGTACTGGCAAAATTACAGCACCGGCAACACAACAAAACACAAAACAGGAGCAACACAAAAGGGGCAGCACGGGAGCCGGGCAGAGCTTGAGGAGGCGCTGGACGGGGCTCCGCGCGGGGAGGAAGGCAGCAGGGAACGGAGGGAGGCCGACGGGGCGAGCGCTGGGCTTCGGCCTGGCTGCTCCCGTCGAAGAGGGGGGCGCGGACGAGGCGTTGGGGAAGGAAGGCGCCGGCGCTGGCCTTGGCCGCTTGCGCCCGAGGGAAGACGACGGCGGGCAGAGGAGGAGGAGGCCGGGCGCGGCCTGGCCTTGGCGCGGGAAGGAAGGGCGTCGGGGTGCCTTGCTGGAGGCGCAGAGGAGGAGGGTGTGCTGCTCGCGGGGCGAAGGAGGCAGGAGGGGCTCGGGCATCGCGGGAAGGCGCAGCTGGAGACGGGGCGCGAAGGCAGGGGCGGCGATGGAGCGCTGGGCTCGGGGCGGCACTGGACGGGGAACGAAGGGAGGCCACGGCCTTGCCTGGCGACCAAGGTGCGGACGCGGGCCGCTCTTTGCTGGAGAGGCGGGGCGCCGGCTGCTTCGAGGAGAAGGGAGCGGGATGGGATCGAGAGGAATCGGCGCTGGGGCCTCGGGATCGAGCGAAGGATCGGGGAGAGAGGACGAGGCTCGAGGGAGAGGGAAAGCGAGGCAGAGCGGGGGTCGATGGGAGAGAAGAAGCTGGCGGCGGGGTCGGTAGGAGGAGGAAAGAGCGATGGGGAGTTGGGGTCGGGCTGCTAGGGTTAGCGGGGTCGAGTGGGCCAGGAGATGGGCCTTGAGGCCGGCTGGCTAGGGGAAGAGGAGGCCCAAGAGGCTGGCCTGGCCTCTTCCTTTTTATTAGATTTTTAGCAGATAAAAACAAAAGAGAGAAAAAGAGAATGAGGAGGGAGGTTAGGGAAAAGATAACACATGGAAGTATTTTTCTCGGGCATCATAAAATTAGCAAAGTCCGAGAAAAATAGAAAAGGCAAGATCGGAAGAAAATAATTCAAACTTATTTGAATTTAATCAAATGGGTTTGAACTAAGACTTGAATATAGAAGTGTCCAAAAATGTTGAGGATTTTAGGAGGAACCTCGATAAATAGGAAAAGAATTATTGGCAAGATTTTGAAGGTGAAACTCGAAGTGAAAAGACATGGGGAAATTATGCAAGTGTGTTGTGGTGATTCCGAAGCAATGGAATAATTAATAAATATAGCTCCCTAAATATTGCGAGGCTTTTATATGTTTTAAAGAGAAGACATTCTTCCCTCGATTTAAATGGACCGAAGGTCCACATGATTTATTTAGGTTGATATGCAAAAATAAAAATGACATGATGGCATGATGACATGATGCAATGCAAAAATAAATAACACAAGCACAAAAGAAACACACGGGCAACCCGGAACATCTGGAATCTTCTTGAATCTTCTGGGACGTCGGTCTTCGGGAGTCACAACTCTCCCACACTAACAGAGGATCTCGACCCGAGATCCTAGAGATATCACCGGGTAAAAACGGAAGAGGAAGAGGTAAAACAAAGTTGCTTCTTCGACAGACGAGTGAAACCACGAACCTTGAGAGGTTAAACAAGTTGAAAGAAATAAAGCAACGGAGATGAATGAAGATGAAACACTCCGTTAGAAAGAGGAACAAGGAACACCACGATAGCCTTGCAGGTTAGAAGACATGAAGCAATAGCTTACGAACCAAAAGAATATGAAACTGCAATGGTATAGCCAAGGAATAAGAATGACAGAATTTCGGCAGCACTCCGTCTGAAAATGAAAGGAATTGGACAAGAACTTGGCAAGTCGAGATGATACTTGATGAAAACAGCAACATATTGCCTCCGAACAATGAAAGAATGGCACAAGGGGTAAGAAAGATTCAGAC
The DNA here is from genome assembly GCA_902687465.1 of Secale cereale. Classification (NCBI taxonomy): domain Eukaryota; kingdom Viridiplantae; phylum Streptophyta; class Magnoliopsida; order Poales; family Poaceae; genus Secale; species Secale cereale. The sequence goes on along the minus strand of LR738713.1, from coordinate 145,834,559 downwards.
AGCACTCCGGTTAAAAGAGAGTTAACACTTGATAAGATGAGATAATTAGAATGAAGAATACAACACTCCGGTTAAAAGACAAGCAAGGAAGACTATGATCTTGATATGCCAAGATGATGGTTAAAGAGAGCAATATCCCAAAGCCTCCGGAATGAAAGAATATATGCTAGGTAGGTGGAAAGAAAAGAACGGAGAAGAAAAAGACAACTTCTCCCACGAATGAATTAGGAAAAATCATCCTTACGAAGAAGGGCTGAACGGAGTTGTTGGAAAAAATCAACAACGAAAGAATAAGCTTGATGTGGGCTTATAGAAAGCATCTCAAAATTATGAGGTGACAACCAGCCACTGACGGAAACATTTAATTGGATTGAGATCAACAAGGAGATGAAAAACTTATTTCACCGGAATGATAAATGAAGAACTTGGGTCATTTATAAGCACCACAATAGCAAAACCCTTTAGGGAAAACTTTTAGGTGAATTATAACCCAATATAACTCCAATGAATAATTTGAATGGTTGAAAGATCTCCTGAACAAAGAAAAATGATGGGTTAAATATCTCATTCTTGACAACTTGTGAATCATGAAACATGAAGGAATTGTCAAGAATGACATAACACCATCTGAAAAGGTAAGGTAGAAAGGAATTGCAATAGGAAAGCAAGATGAAGAATTCTTGAGCTCCAACAAGAATCTTGATGAAAACTTGAAGGATGAATTGAATCTTGATGAACCACCATGAAGAACTCCGGTAATGAAAGCATGAGAAGTGAAAGATGAAAAAAATAAGATTCAAGGCCTGCGATGAATAGATTGAGCTTGAAATGATATAATTGAAATAACTTGGAGCTCCGGAAAAAACAAGATGAACAACTTAGAATCGAGAATGTAATATGATGAACAAGCTCCAGACAAAAGAATTAAATCACCTTGATGAAATAAGAATAAGAATTATGTTATGCATCTCCTTCACCAATTTAAATTGATGACAACCAAAGGATTTGGCATACTACTTATTCTCGTTGGAAAGGATTAAGAGAGAACTTGCACAAGCATGGGTAAATCTTCAACGAACCACCGGTAGGATTATGAAAAGAACAAATGAATTAAAACGATAATAACGGAAGAGTAACTGAATGAACCACCGTAAAAAAATATGGAGACGAACGAAGAGGCATCAATGAAGAATATTTGGAGGACGAAGTTGAAAACTGAGAACGAAGAAATATTCTGAAATGATGGCCTTCGGAGGATCACAATGGAAAGGATTCATGAAAAGCTCCGGATGGGTATAAAAAGAATTCCTCACAAACGGAACAACTATGAGGATGGCATGAAGCTAGAACCACGAATCTTGAAGAGAACGGGCCAAGATTTAAGAGAAACACTTGTCCAGTCTTCAAATGTTGAGAATGAAGACGAGAAATGCCATAAGAATTGTTGAGCACTCCGGAATGAAGAATTAAAAGCTTGAACCAATGATGAAAAAGAATTTGAAAGTAAACTTGGAGAAAACATGTGACTGATGGGAATCATTCTTACGTCACACTGTAAAAGAATTTGAGTATAACTCCAGAAAACAAATAGAAGAGTCAGGTAAGATTCTGGAAAAGACCTGTGGGTTAGGGCCCACTCAAAGAAATCACCGTTGAAAAGATTGCTTAAGAGATATTGCATCAGTTGAATTAAATGGCTTGAGTAAGATATCAATCTCAAAATAGTTTGAACGGATAAGAATGGAATTATGAATCTTGAGCACTCCGGATATGAATAGCAAGAGGAGAATGAATAATTGGTGCACCGGAATAAGAAAGCATTGTGAAATGAGGAAAAGGATAAGATCAACACCGAAAACTTGAATTACATCCACCGGCAGAATTGAGAACAAAAGAATGATGAACTTGAAGCTCTTGAGCATCTTCACGATAAAGCACCGGACA
>LR738713.1:145794932-145816566 GCA_902687465.1 Secale cereale | reverse complement strand
TGCCCCGCAGCGCCGTGGCGTCCCTTCCCCTCGGCCAGGAGCCCCCTGCGGCCTCCCTTCTCCAAGCCCGACGCGCCGTCCGCCGTTGGACCTCCATCGCCAAGGCCGGCGCCGCCCTGCCTCTGTCTCCCTCGCGTGGTGCCGCGAGCCTCCCTCCCCAGCGCGCCCGCGCCTTGTCCTCCCGTGCAGGAGCGGTCCGGCCAGAAGCCTTCCGGCCTCTTCCTCGCCACTCCCTTCCGGCGGCTCTGCCCCATCCTCCTCGTCCAGTGCGCCTCGCCTCCGGCCTCGACCCCGACTCCAGCCGCCGCGCCTTCTATGGCCTCGCTGCCAAGTGCCGCTCCTCCAGCGACCCGTGCATCCCGCCACTCTCCCTCGGGTAGCAGCTCGCGGAGCTGCAGCCACCTCGCCTCGAGCAGCCCGGCAGCCAGGAGCTGGCCTCGTCGCCCGCCCGTGCTGCTGCTTTTGTTTTTTTATTTTGTGTTGCCTTGTGCTATTGGGTTTGTCCAGGAAACGTGTACGACTACCCGATGAGACTGCAAGAACCGAGACCGGCACGACGCGTCAAGTACCACGACCAAGTACCACGATAACAAGTACCCCTTCGGAGAAGTGAACAACTACGAACGAGAATGCCTTCATGAACAAGTACCACTACCGTCGCCCCGGAACACGATGGATGCGCCAAGTACATCTACGAACGAGAACAACTACTTCCTCTCCGAACGTGAACGCCTACTTCCTCTACGAATCGCGAGAACAACTTCTTCCTCTACGACCCGTGTACCACTACGTCCCTCGACGACTTGAACCGCCCCAAAACGAACGCTTCGAAGGTATAACCCCGAGACAATGACCCGTGGAATGCTCGTGTTGTATGAGATGTTTCCCTTGTGTGCACCGTGCCCGTTTCGACCTTTTGTCATGCTCCTCGGTTGCCTCGTCGCCAACCCGTGTGAACCCGGCAACGGGATCACCCCACCTTTTCACCTCGTTCGACTCGCTCACGCCACCTATCTTTTTCACCGGGTCTCTCAACGAGAAACCGGTACCGAGATGTTGCCGTTGCATCAATTTCGGATCGTTGCCGTGGCACCTTTTCTTTCCACCGCGGTGACAAATACTCCTTATCATCTTCTTGTCAACCTTTTAATAAAATTGCATAAACTTGATCATGTCATCCGCATCATGATAACAACCTTTAAATGTGTGAATTGTTGTTTGCTTAATAACTGCTAAACATGCTCATGGGGATTTTCCGGATTTGTCGTTGTTATTTCCGGCCTCATTTAAACTTGCCTAAATAGTGTAGTTTTATTATGCTTCACCTCTTGCCATGTTAAAAACATTCAACCTTGTCTTGTAGATAAACGAGAGTCAACTAAATAATTAAAATGTGGTGTTTCGTCAATATGCAACTCATTGCATATTGAGCTCCACTTAACTTGTAGTTTTGTTTGTGCACTTTTCCATGCCATGCATAATTAAACCGGACATGCATCATACTTGGATGTGCATCGTATGCCATGTTTATGCTTGTGTGTTTACCGTGTTGTTTGCTTCTTTCCGGTTGCTTCTCTTGTTAGCTTCGGCTTCGTTCCGGAGTTGTGAGGATTCGCTCGACTGTGTTGCTCCGTCTACTTCATGGATCCGTTCTTCTTCCTTGCGGAATCCCAGGCAAGATGATCATACCCTTGGATACCTTTACTACCATTGCCATGCTTAGTTGTCTCGATGCTATCGTTACATGTCGCGCTACCCATCTTATTTGTCAGCCTCTCCTTGTTGCCATGAAACCTCTAACCTTGAAACCTTCCTAGCAAAACCACTGTGTGGCTATGTTACCCGCTTGCTCAGCCCCTCTTATAGCGTTGTTAGTTGCAGGTGAAGATGAAGTTCGTTCCAGGAGGGAACTTGTTGTTGGAATATCACAATATCTATAATTATTATTAACACACCTATATACTGGGCATGGGTGGAAGGCTTGGCCTTTTGCTCGGTGTTTTGTTCCACTCATGCCACCTTAGGCGCCGATAAACCGGCATTATGTTCCTTGATTTTGCGTTCCTTACACGATGGGTGGATGGGGACCCCTTGACAGTTCGACTTTGAATAAAACTCCTCCAGCAAGGCCCAACATTGGTTTTATTTGCCTCATAATAACAACTTAAGTAAATAATTAAATTTGCATAGGGGGTCGCGTCCCCGGGTTCTTAATTCTACATAGCAAGGGGGGCCAGTGCTGATGGTGTTGGTCCCAAACGGGGGTTCTGCGCGGTCACCGCGAGGAAACTCGAGGATTGATATAAACCTGTTGAATCGCCCATCCGGTCGTGGCCTGAGACGAGATACGCGCGGCTACTATCAGGGTGTCGACACACCGGGAGGTCTTGCTGGACTTGTTTTACCATTGTCGAAATGTCTTGTGCATCGGTATGCCGAGCCTGATCGGATTTCCCTAAGATAAGGGGTGATGATATTATATTTATCACTTCAGCTAATCGTGAGAGCTTGTGATGGGCTAAGTTGGAACACCCCTACAGGGTTATGATCTTTCGAAAGCCGTGCCCGCGGTTATGTGGCAGATTGGAATTTGTTAATGTCCAGTTGTAGAAAACTTGACAGAGGATCCGAAGTAAAACACACAACTGTGTGAGTAACCGTGACTGTCTCTTTTCGTTTTGAGAAGAGAACACGGTGGGGTTATGTTTGATTCGTATTTAGTTCAGGATCTTTAGCGATCACTACTTTTGCGACCGTTTGCGTAGATGCTCATCTTATTCTGGTACTCGTAAGCTAGCCACCATATTATGCTTAGCCGCTGCTGCAACCTCACCACTTTACCTCTTCCTACCCATAAAGCTTTGCTAGTCTTGTTACCCATGGTTATGGGATTGCTGAGTCCTCGTGGCTCACAGATACCTACAACACCAGATGCAGGTTCAGCCGAGAATGAAGCAGGAGCTAGTTCAAGTTCTTCTCGGGGAGCTCGATGAAGCGAGTGGCCGTATGCTTGTGACGTTTTCGACGATCAGTACTGGTTTCTACTAGGGGCGATTTGGACCTGTGGCTTTATGTTTTGGTATCTTTCTTTTGGATCTTCACCTGTAGTCGGGTTGTGATGTTTTGAATGATGTTTTGCTTATGTAAAGTATTGTGTGACGTGGCGAGTGTAAGCCAACTATTCTTTTGCATTTGATCCCTATTTTTACATGAGTCGTGCAAAGATACCAAACTTGAGATCATTCCAGAATGGGCTTATACCTTTAAGTCGTGCCTCGACATGTAGGAGGTATAGTCCCATCCTGGGCATTACAGGTCGATGCACGCACCATGGCCCATCGGCAGCGATATCAGCGCACAATCGACATATTGCAGAGGAGCTGTGATGAGCGGTTTTCCATCCACTGTGCAAAAGATCTAGAGCTGCTCGGCGGCATGATCGACAACCCACCCGAAGAACCGCCGTCACCAGTGCTCATCGAGAGCCTGTTGCCCAGCAAGGAATTGGTAGAGGACCTCTGCAATTCAGTCAAGACATAGGTAGTCTGCGGCTTCATCATTGCCCGTGGCAGCCGTGTCAAACTTGATCCCGACGATGTGGTGGCCAAGCTCGAGCGCATCCTTGGCAGAGTTGACGTCCCCGACGAAGTAGAACATCGCCAACGTGATATCTTGAGGATGCAGGTGATGGACGGGATTTGCCACCAGGCCAGAGACATGAAAATGGAGCGGTTCCACGGAGATATCATGTGCGCGATTGCACGCTGTCAAGCTATTCTAGAAGAGGCCCAGCAGCCCCCAGAGCCTCCCAGCGCCAGCAGCTCCGTAGGCGGAGGCGGGTCGGGACACTTGGAATGAACGGCCGCAAGGGTGCTATGCTGATCATGGAGTCCGAGAAGACCGTCATCGGAAGGCAGCCAGCTCAGCCTTTTAGCCTATATTTTATTATAATTGTATGCATATGTAGGTCGTGAGTGTTTTGGGCGTTGCCGCATGTGGCATTTTAAATTATCCTGAATATGTAAGACAATTAGTAACCGTTGCCATTGTAAATTTGCCTCAATGGCAAGCAGAGCGCACGTAGAGTGCGCTCAGGGACGCCAGAGCGGAGCACGCTGCGGCCGTCTCAATGGCGAGCAAAACGCACAGACATATGCAAGCAGAGTGCGCCGCGACCGCCTCAACAAGGAGCAGAGCTGCCGTGGCATCCTCAATGGCGAGCAACCACGTGGTCAACCTGCTGGGACCCCGTGGGAGGCACGGTGGCGCATCCATTAGACATGATGGTGATATCTTGACCGTGTGTTATAGTGGGCAGACACGTACACGTACATCCGAGAACGCGGGCCCACTTTTCGGGCTTCCGATGTGTGGCATACGGTTGATCCAAAAAAATGTTTGCGATGCGCGAGAACAATAGAAACATACTTTGTAGGCCTAGAACCATCAATAAATTTTGACATTGATTCTCGTCACATTGCAGATTACAACGCAATAAGTAATTGCAAATCTGTTCAAAAAGATCAAACTAATATGTGTTCACACCGATCAAACTAATATGTGTTCACACTTAGAACCGGGCTATGAAAACTTCCCACTCGAAAATTACTTCATAGTTCCTCTCCTCATCACCCACAAAACTGGTCTTTCCTGTCAAGTCGTTCTGCCATGACCGGTATGAGGAGTTTCGGGCGGACATATAACCAGGCAGCAAAGACCAAGGCCGCGGAAGCACTAGAGAGGTCCCACCGCGAAGCGGCAGCCGCAACAGAGATGTCCCGGTGCGCCGCGGAGCCCTCGAACGAGCTCTCACGGGCACACGAGGGCTCTCACAAGCACAGTCGCCGTGTCGGCGATCGCAACAAGCTGGCGTTACTGAAGTCCTTGCCCACCGACGATGACATTCTCGCTGGCCTTCTTAAGCAACAGGAGTTGGTCGACAGCTTGATGAAGTTGCTCGAGATCAGCGATGTCTCGATTGAAAAGGCGACCGGCCTCGTCAAGCAACTCATGGGAGAGAATGCGAAGCTCTTCAAGGCGCTCGCCGAGAAGGAGGAGGAGGCCGTCGGCTGGAAGATGCTGCATGAGTAGAGCAGTGCCTCAGGGATGACGCTAACAACGGTCGTCGAGGAACTGATGGGTGACTTGAGGAACCTCCGGATCGAGTGCCAGCAGGAGGTGGAGGAATCCGTGGTTGCTTTCAAGCAAAGTCATGAGGAATTGAAGAAGGAGCTGGAGGATGTCGTCGCCCGGCGATCCATAGACGAGTAGAGATGGTAGCAACCCAGATCGTTGTTTGCGATTTCCTTCTTCTCTTGCCGCATGTGGCATTTAAATTTATCTGGAATATGTAAGACAATTATTATCCGAGCCATTGTAAATTTGTCGTCGCATTATTTGTTGCCATTTTATTTGTCGTCCTATTATCCGTTGCCCTATGTGGCATTTTAAATTAGGTCGTAATACGAGTTGAAAACACAAGCAAAGCAAATGCTAACATTGAGTGGGGCCATGGGATCACAAGCAAACACCCTCGGTCCAGGTGCTTTAATTGATTGTGTGTTAAATAGCAGCTCAGTCGCCATTAATGGAGAAGTTGTGAGTGAGGCGAGCGGCTGGTGGATGGAGGTCAAAGAGCTCGCTTCCCGTGAGCATGGGCGTCCTTGCTGCTCACACGTGTCCCGTCGATCCCGCGAGCTGGACAGGATGCACGCGTCCCCTCGAGCCTGCGCGGCGCACTGCTCGCACGCGTCCCGTCGAGCATGGATGGCGGACTTCTCGCGCTCGTCCCGTCTAATCAAACACCTGCACGCACGACACCGGGTATGGTTAAATTTTGGCACAAAATACAAAGATGACCAATGAACGAGGACGGAGGTAGTACGATCCCATAAGAAAAGAGGGACGCGTTGCCGCTCTTAAATGGTTACCGGAACACATGGTTCATATAATACAACCGTTTGCGATATTAATGTGTCAGCTATTTGTTTCAAAATGACTTTGTTGGGTATTAATGTGTGCGCCTTGTCTCAAACTGGACGTTTTTTTACCATGACATATATGTGCCATGTCATGAAACCATGCCAAGTTTCATGTTTTTTGGGTGAGATTTCGATTGACTGGGATTTAAAAACTGAGATGATCAATGTTTCAGGCCAATGAGAAGTTTGTATTCATTATTGTTCCTTCAATGGGACCTAAACATGCACCCAATGACACATGTACGATTTCCCACCCATTTTGCTTCACTAGAGCAAGTGTTTGTAGTTCAAATTTGAATTATGGACTACATTAAATGCCTTGAAAACTTAATTAATAATAAATTGGCCAAACGAACCCTAAACAGTTTCAAATCTTAGCACGACACTCATGTTATTCTATGTTGCCTGTAGAAAACAAAGTTCATGGCGAGAAGAGGCAACGATTATCGTTTGGTCCACAAAAGGGGCATGTTTCCCTACCAGAACCACGAGGGTTGCGAGAAGCTTCGGTTTGTAAGAGGCTTGTAATATAGAATGGCCCAAATTGGACAATTATTTTACCACGACATATATGTGCCATGTAGTGACACCATGCCAAGTTTCATGACTTTTCGGTGAGTTTTGGATTTATGGGGATTTTAAAACCGAGATTCGCAATGTTTGTGGCCAAGCCAGGATGCCGAGATGGTTGAATTCATTCCAATTTCTTCCATGGGACCAAAACATGCACCCCAAGGACACATGTACGTTATTTCTTGCCATTTTGGTGCCCTGGAGCATGTATTTGTAGTTCAGATTTGAATTATGGACATTAAATGCCTAGAAACTACTCAATTAATGAATAAAAAGGCCAAACAAATCCTGAATAATTTCAAAGTTGAGCACGCATATCCCGTTGTTCCGTGTTGCGTGTAGAAGAAAATACAAGGCTAGAAGAGGGAGTGATTATCATTTCGCCCGAAACGGGACATGTTTCCCTATTGAAATTACCACGAGGGTTCTTGCGACAGGCTCCGGTTTGTAACAGGCTTGCAATAAAGCTTGGCCCAAATTGGACATTTTTTACCACGACATATATGTGCCATGACGTGACACCATGCCACCTTTGATGACTTTCCGGTGAGTTTTGGATTTATGGGGATTTAAAAACCGAGATTCCAAATGTTTGAGGACGTGCTAGGACGCCGGTACGGTTGTAATTCATTCCCATTCCTGGCATGGGACCTAAACATGCACCCTAGCACACATGTATTATTTTTCTAGCCATTTAATTTGGTGAACTGAAACATGTATATGTAGTTCAGATTTGAATTATGGACATTAAATGCCTAGGAAACTCAATTAATGTATAAAAAGGCCAAACAAACCCTGAATAAGTTTAAATTTCAGCACGGATATCCTGTCGTTCCATTTTGCCCGTAGAAGAAATACAAGGTGGAAAGAGGCAATGATTATCGTCTCGCCCACAACGGGGACACGTGTCCCTATCGGAACCACGAGGCTTCTTTGAGAGAAGCTCTGGTTTGTGAGAGGCTTGTAATAAAACTTGCGCCAAAATGGACAAAACAATTCCTCCACATATATGCGCCATGTCGTGACACCATGCCAAGTTTCACGATTTTCGGGTGAGTTTTCGGGTTACAGGGATTTAAAAACTGAGATTCTTCTAACGAAATGTTTTCAAATAGCACACGGTTCACTCACGAAAGATGTGTGCCTACCAAACCATGTCTGATGCCCCCTCCCCACCTGCCGCGCGCACGATCTGAGTCGTGCGTTCTGATTGGCCAGAACCCAAACCCCATGGATCGTACGTCTGCACCGTTGGATGTTCCCAGATCGAACGACAATCCTCATCCCTTTTGGCAGCACATACAGGATATGGGTAAGCACTGTGCGCATGCGTCGTGCTAACTCATGCTTCCTTCTATAATAAGTTTTCTATATTAATGTTGTTATATATCCAAACAGGCTACTGTTTCCTGCCACTCCTCTCATCGGTAGTTTATTTAGATTAAATTATTCATCTGCATCTGAAAATTAGGATGAACCTTGTGCGATAGACTAGCTAGCTAGAAATCTAATAACAAACTACCTGCCTTGAGCGTTGCAAAAATCGGCCACCACCATCTCCACCCACCATTACTAAAAAATTTAGTAGTCGCGGCGTATCCTCCCCCCCTCCACAGTCCCCCTGCCCGGCCCCTCCCCCCTCGAACCCTAGCTCGCCGGCGCCGCCGCCAACCCCTGCCGGTCTGCCCGTTCCTCCTAGCTTAGTTAATAAAGTTTAGGTTACCCAACGATTCCCATGCCGTCGCCCCACTCCCCTGAGTTTTTAGATGAGGCCTGCGGTGTCCCTCCCTGACAGATCCACATCCCCTGCTCTATAATGTTGCAGCCTAAGCTCGACCACGTATCCCAGGGAGCCCGAGAGCGTTCGGCCAAGAAGAGGTTTAGGCGAGGTGGCCGTCGTTCGCCCTGACCTGTTGATCCCGGAGCAACACGTCGCCGCAGAAGCCGGCGAAGATGTCGACTACGTTTCCATGCCGACGGCTTCATGTCAACGGGCTAGCGTATTACTGTATCTCGGAAAAGCTGGCTACAACATCAAGCTCATAGACAGCGACGGCTTCACGTGGTCCATGTCACAGGTTAAGTGGTCCATCCCCAACCGCTCTGGTTCAACCATCGTCGATCTGATCGACGGCCCTGCCACTGATCTCCTCCGCTAAGCGGTCAAGGATTTGCGATCCTTGTACGCCATCAAGCCCATTTTTTCATTTCTGAAGGACACGTTATACGACGGCGTCTTGATATCCTCAACTGCCAAGTCAGATCTCATCGACGATGACCACGACCACGAGGAGGGCACCCACAAAGGTTCTTCCAAGGTGAAACATCCCATCTATCACACCAAAGAGCGCACCATGGGTCTGTGCTGTTCCAACTGGAAGGATCCCATCCATGACATGTGAGGCAACATCCTATCAGCAAATCTTACCTTTTCTAGCTTGCTGATACGTCTCCAACGTATCTATAATTTTTTGTTGTTCAATGCTATTATATTGTCTATCTTGGATGTTTTATATGCATTAATATGCTATTTTATATGATATTTCGGACTAACCTATTAACCTAGAGCCCAGTAATAGTTTCTGTTTTTCCTTGTTTTTGAGTTTCGCAGAAAAGGAATATCAAACGAAGTCCAAACGGAATGAAACTCATGAGGATTTTTTTGGACCAGAAGACATCAGATGGACTTGGAGTGCACGTCAGGGGAGCTGTGAGGTGACCACAAGGACGAAGGGCGCGTCCTGGGAGGTAGGGCGCGCCCCCACCCTTGTGGGCCCCTCGAGCGTCTCCTAACCTAATTTTTCAGCCTATATAAACCCATATATTCCAGAAACATTAGACTTGCGATCAAAACCACTTTTCGGCCGCCACAACTCTCTGTTCTCGCGAGATCCCATCTAAAGGCCTTTTCCGGTACTCTGTCGGAGGGGGAATCAACCATGGAGGGCATCTACATCAACCCTATTGCCCTTCCGATGAAGTGTGAGTAGTTTACCATAGACCTACGGGTCCATATCTAGTAGCTAAATTGCTTCTTCTCACTCGTTGTTCTTCAATACCATGTTCTCCTCATTGTTCTTGGAGATCTATCCGGTGTAATCTTCTTTTGCGGTGTGTTTGTCAAGATTCGATGAATTGTGGGTTTATGATCAGATTATCTATGTACAATATTTGAGTATTCTCTGAATTCTTATATGCATGATTTGATATATTATTAATTCTCTTCGAACTATCATTTTGGCCAACTAGATTGGTTTTTCTTGGAATGGGAGAAGTGCTTTGCTTTGGGTTCAATCTTGCGATGCTCAATCCAAGTGACAAAAAGGGACATGACATGTATTATATTGTTGCCATCAACGATAAAAAGATGGGGTTTTGATCATATTGCTTGAGTTAATTCCTCTACATCATGTCATCTTACTTGATGTGTTACTCTGTTCTTATGAACTTAATACTCTAGATGCAGAATCGTTTCGATCGATGTGTGGAGTAATAGCAGTAGATGCAGGAAGGAGTCGGTCTACTTGTCTCGGAAGTGATGCCTATATTCATGATCATTGCCATAGATATCGTTATAATTATTCGCTTTTCTATCAATTGCTTGACAGTAATTTGTTCACCCACCGTAATACTTGCTATCATGAGAGAAGCCTCTAGTGAAACTATGGCCCCCGGGTCTGTTTTACATCTTATAAGTTCACGATCTACTATTTTGCAATCTTTTAATTTTCAATATGTAAACCAAAAACCCAAAAATATTTAATTTACTTGTTAATCTATATCTGTCATATCTCACTTTTGCAAATAATCTAGAAGGTATTGACAACCCCTTTATAGCGTTGGCTGCAAATTGTTTGATTGTTTGCGCAAGTATTTGGCGACTTGTGTGTGATCTCCTACTGGATTGATACCTTGGTTCTCAAAAACTAAGGGAAATACTTACTTCAGTCTTGCTGCATCCCCTTTCCTCTTTAAGGGAAAACACCAACACACCTCGGGAAAGTAGCGATGAAGCAAAAGATTTCTGGCGCCGTTGCCGGGGAGATCTATGCCAAGTCAAGACCCACCAAGTACCCTTCATTAAACTCTCATCTCTCGCATTTACATTATTTGCCATTCGCCTCTCGTTTTCCTCTCACCCACTTCTAATTTTTTTTTATAAAAACACAAAAATATTTACCTTCTTTTTGTTTGCCTTTTTCTTATTCGATCTTATGTTTGCTCGTGTTGCCATGTGCCTTCTATTTGCTTGCATCTTCGCTTGCTAAAAATCTATTTATGGATCCTCATACACTTGCTAATCCTTTTAAGAGATCCAACTATGATGAACCAATTGCTAGTGAGTTTAGTGCACTAGATTATCTTTATGAGGTTTTGCTTGAAATTCGTGAATCTGAAATTTGTGATGAAGTGTTGAAAGAAGAATTTTATGAAGTAATTCACTATAGATCTTTGAATGAAAAACATGATTGCAATGATGTAATTATAAATTCTATTAATGCCAATTGTGTTAATGATATGCAAAACCCTAAGCTTGCGGATGCTTATTTTGCTACGCCCACTACTTGTTGCAATGATCATGATTGAGGTGATTCTTCTTATAATCTTAAAAAATTATTTAAACCGCATGATGAATATGAGATTGATAACAATGATTGCCATAATATCGAAAGTGGGTTTGAAATAATGTCAACTGTTGATCCCACTACTTTGGATATTAATCAATCTTATGAATTTTTTGATAAAAGTGAGCTTGGAGAAGTAATGACTTTGTTCTATGTTAACATGCATGTGGATCATGAAGAAAATAGTTTATGTAATAGCTATATTGTTGAATTTGAGTATGATCCGACATGTAATTATTATGAGAGAGGAAAATATGGTTGTAGAAATCTTCATGTTACTAAATCACCTCTCTTCATGTTGAGATCGATCTTGTTTTATTTTTCTTCCTTGCATATGCTAGATATTGCTTGTATTGGTTTGTTTTACTATAAAATGCCTATGCATAGGAAGAATGTTATACTTAGATGTGTTTTTCACATGTCTATGATGCTCTCTTTGCACTTCAATTCTTGTCTTTCATGGGAGCATCATTGAAATCTCAATGCCTAGCTAAAAGGATTTGAAGAAAAGCGCTTGTTGGGAGGCAACCCAATTTTATGTTTGCTTTTTACTTTTTGGTTCTGTTTTGCAAGTTTTACACATTATTACTTCTGTAGTAATTGTGTTTTGGTGTTTTAATTAGTGTTTGGGCCAAATAAGACCTTTGTGATGGTGTACGGTGATCGTTGATTTGATTTTGCTGAAAACAGAAACTTTTACGTCCAGTGCAGCAAATTCAATAATTCACTGGAACGTCGAAACCTTCTCAATATTACACAGAAAATTGATATACAAATTCCCCACTCTTCCATTTTTTCAGAATTTTTAGAGTTACAGAAGTATGCAAAGTTTTCAGATTTCTACAGACTGTTATGTTTTTTACATATTCTTTTTTATGTGTTGTTTGCTTATTTTGATGCATCTATGACTAGTATCGGGGGGTATGAACCATGGAGAAGTTGGAATACAGTAGATATTACACCAATATAAAATAAGAATACGATCACAACAATACCTTGAGTGGTTATTTGCTTTGTTTTACTAACGGAGCTCACGAGATTTTCTGTTGAGTTTTGGGTTGTGAAGTTTTCAAGTTTTGGGTAAGGATTTGATGGACTATGGAATAAAGAGTGGTAAAAGCCTAAGCTTGGGGATGCCCAAGGAACCCCAAGGTAAAATTCAAGGACAACCAAGAGCCTAAGCTTGGGGATGCCCCGGGAAGGCATCCCCTCTTTCGTCTTCATATATCGGTAACTTTACTTGAGGCTATATTTTTATTCACTACATGATATGTGTTTTGCTTGGAGCGTCTTGTATGATATGAGTCTTTGCTTTTTAGTTTTTCACAATCATCCTTGTTGTACACACCTTTTGAGAGGGACACACTTCAATCGTGATTTATTAGAATACTCTATGTGCTTCACTTATATCTTTTGAGCAAGGCAATTTTGCTCTAGTGCTTCACTTATATCTTTTTAGAGCACGGCGGTGGTTTTATTTTGTAGAAATTTTTGAACTCTCTTGATACACTTATATCATTTTGAGAGTCCTTTATAACATCATGGTAATTTGCTTGGGTTATGAATTTAGTCCTAATATGATAGGCATCCAAGGAGATATAATAAAAACCTTCATATAAAAAGAATTGAATACTATGTGAAGTTTGACTCCTTGTAATTGTTTTGAGATGTTAAGATGGTAATATTAGAGTCGTGCTAGTGGTAGTTTGTGAGGTTAAAGAAATAATTGTGTTAAAGTTTGTGATTCCCCTAGCATGCATGTATGGTCTCCTAACTATGTAACCAAATTGGAGCACTTTGTATCTTGAGTGTTTGTCTTTGTGTGAAGGTCGGGGGCGAGCGATGGTTTACTCCTACCAACCTCCCCCCTAGGAGCATGTGTCATAGTACTTTGCTTCAAGGGCTAATAAAAAAATTCGCAATAAGTATGTGAGTTCTTTATGACTAATGTTGAGTCCATGGATTATACGCACTCTCACTCTTCCACCTTGCTAGCCACTCTAGTACCGCGCAACTTTCGCCGATGCATAAACCATCCTTATACCTTCCTCAAAACAGCCACCATACCTACCTATTATGGCATTTCCATAGCCATTACGAGATATATTGCCATGTAGCTCCACCGCTCCATTTATTATGACACGCTTCATCATTGTCATATTGATTTGCATGATCATGTAGTTGACATAGTATTTGTAGGAAAGCCACCATTCATATTTTTCATACATGTCACTCTTGGTCATTGCACATCCCGGTACATCGCTGGAGGCATTCATATAGAGTCATATCTTTGTTCTAGCATCGAGTTGTAATATCAAGTTGTAAGTAAATAAAATTGTGATGAACATCATTATTACAACATTGTCCCATGTGAGGTTATCAATAACAAGGCCAAATGAGTCTTCAAAAAACGAGAAAAGAGTCTCGAAAATAAAAAAAGGGAGAAAGGAGACTCCAAAAAATGTGAGAAAAAGAGAGAAGGGAAAATGTTACTATCTTTTTTTCCACACTTGTGCTTCAAAGTAGCATCATGTTCTTCATGATAGAGAGTCTCCTATGTTGTCACTTTCATGTATCACTAGTGGGAATTTTTCGTTATAGAACTTGGATTGTATATTCCAACGATGGGCTTCCTCGAATGCCCTAGGTCTTCATGAGCAAGCAAGTTGATGCACACCCACTAGTTGTCTTTTTTGAGCTTTCATATACTTATAGCTCTAGTGCATTCGTTACATGGGAATCGCTACTCACTCACATTGATATTAATTAGTGGACATCTCCATAGTCCATTGATTTCCCTAGTTGATGTGAGACTTTCTCCCTCCTTTTGTCTATTACCACCTTCTATTCCACCCATAATGCTATATCCATGGCTCACACTCATGTATTGTGTGAAGAGTTGAGAAGGTTTAAGAATGTTAAATTATGAAAACAATTGCTTGATTGACACCGGGATAGGCATGGTTTTTTACTTTGTGTTAAGAAGAGGGAGCATAAATAACTATATGATTTTGTAGGGATAAATTTCTTTAGCCATGTTATTTTTGAAGCTTCGCTGATTACTTTCAAGTATACTTGAGGTATTATTGTTTTGATATTGATAAACTATTGTTTTGAGTCTTATGGATCTGAATATTCATGCCACAATGAAGAAGATTGCATTAATAATTATGTTGGGTAGCATTCCACATCAAAAAATCTGTTTTTATCATTTACCTACTCGAGAACGAGCAGTAATTAAGCTTGGGGATGCTTGATACGTCTCCAACGTATCTATAATTTTTTATTGTTCCATGCTATTATATTATCTATCTTGGATGTTTTATATGCATTAATATGTTATTTTCTATGATTTTTGGGACTAACCTATTAACATAGAGCCCAGTGCCAGTTTCTGTTCTTTCCTTGTTTTTGAGTTTCACAGAAAAGGAATATCAAACGGAGTCCAAACGGAACGAAACTTTATGAGGATCTTTCTTGGACCAGAAGACATCAGATGGACTTGGAGTGCATGTCAGGGGAGCTGTGAGGCGAGCACAAGGATAGAGGGCGCGCCCCCACCCTTGTGGGCCCCTCGAGCGTCTCCTAACCTAATTGTTCAGCCTATATATACCCATATATTCCAGAAACATCAGACGTGCGATCGAAACGACTTTTCCGCCATCGCAACTCTCTGTTCTCACGAGATCCCATCTGGAGGCCTTTCCAGTACTCTGTCGGAGGGGGAATCAACCACGGAGGGCATCTATATCAACCCTATTGCCCTTCCGGTGAAGTGTGAGTAGTTTACCAAAGACCTACGGGTGCATAGCTAGTAGCTAGATGGCTTCTTCTCTTTCGTTGTTCTTCAATACCATGTTCTCCTTGTTGTTCTTGGAGATCTATCCAATGTAATCTTCTTTTGTGGTGTGTTCGTCAAGATCCGATGAATTGTGAGTTTATGATCAGATTATCTATGAATAATATTTAAGTCTTCTCTGAATTCTTATATGCATGATTTGATATCTTAGTAATTCTCTTTGAACCATCGGTTTGGTTTGGCCAACTAGATTGGTTTTTCTTGCAATGCGAGAAGTGCTTTGCTTTGGGTTCAATCTTGCAGTGCTCAATCCCAGTGATAGAAAGGGACATGAAACGTATTGTATTGTTGCCATCGAGGATCAAAAGATGGGGTTTTCATCATATTGCTTGAGTTAATTCCTCTACATCATGTCATCTTACTTAATGTGTTACTCTGTTCTTATGAACTTAATACTCTAGATGCAGAATCGTTTCTGTCGATGTGTGAAGTAATCGTAGTAGATGCAGGCAGGAGTCAGTATTGTCACGGACGTGATGCCTATATTCATGATCGTTGCCATAGATATCGTTATAATTATTCACTTTTCTATCAATTGCTTGACAGTAATTTGTTCACCCATCGTAATACTTGCTATCATGAGAGAAGCCTCTAGTGAAACCTATGGCCCTCGGGTCTCTTTTACATCTTATAAGTTCACGATCTACTATTTTGTAATCTTTTACTTTTCAATCTATAAACCAAAAACCCCAAAATATTTAATTTACTTGTTAATCAATCTTTATCAGATCTCACTTTTGCAAATAACCTAGAAGGGATTGACAACCCCTTCATAGCATTGGGTGCAAGTTGTTTGATTGTTTGTGCAGGTATTTGGCGACTTCTGTGTGATCTCCTACTGGATTGATACCTTGGTTCTCAAAAACTGAGGGAAATACTTACTTCACTCTTGCTGCATCCCCTTTCCTCTTTATGGGAAAACACCAACGCACCTCGGGAAAGTAGCGAGGAAGCATTTGGCAACCCATACCCTTTGTTGTTGTAGCATTTGTCGTGCAGTGCTTTAACTATGTCGTGTTTAATTATTTCAGTTATGCAAAAATGTATTGTTCAATAGGGCTATGTGATGTTTAAGTATGAATTGTCCACTTCAGTTTCACGAATGGCTATATTTGGTTGTTTACAGTGTTTAGATGCCTTGTTTTTCTGTATTTGGTTGTTAGGTTGGTTGCAGTGAGTATTTTTCTAGTTATCGAGTAGATGCCTTGTTTATATGTATTTGGTTCTTAGGTTGGTTGCAATGAGCATTTGTCTAGTTATCAAGAAGATGCCTTGTTTATCTGTATTTGGTTGTTAGGTTGGTTGGAGTGAGCATTTGTCCAGTTTTCAAGCAGATGCCTTGTTTATCTGTATTTGCTTGTTAGGTTGGTTGAAGTGAGCATTTGTCCAGTTTTCAAGCATATGCCCTGTTTATCTGTATTTGCTTGTTAGGTTGGTTGCAGTGAGACTTTGTCCGGATTTCAATGGCTTTATTTGGTTCCAGTTATGCCTGGTGTAGTTAACACATGCCCTTTATTTTAGTTTTATACATTTATCCAGTGTGATGTTTAAGCATTACCTACATTCTATTCATTTTCAACAATGCTAGTTTGAATTGCAATATATGATGGTTGTTAAGCCTGTTGTATGTAACATTGCCTTCCATTTTATATCTGCTTTAACAGCATGCTGAAACCAAAACATTCAAGCTATCATTTGGAGATGATGTTGTTTACCTTTGCCATATTTGTTTGATGTTAAGGTTGATGTACTTATCATGCCTTTCCACTACTTATGCAGGACAACAACGGGAGTGGCCACCATTTTCCGTCGAGGTTAGTTTCATCCCTCGGCTTGTACTCCCCCCGTCATTCTATAATGTAGTGCTTATATATCCAAGCCTAGACACTTGTTAGCTTCTAATATTGAGTTGTTTCTTGTAGGTACATACGCCCTTGGCAAGAATCCACGCATTGACCCTTTTTGCGTGTGGTGCAATGAGATATGTATGAACAAGCATCAAGTGAGGAAACTGATAAGGATTATTAGCAAAAAGATACGAATGGTGGCAAGCAAATTATTCGTTTATGCTCTATCCAACACGACAGTAAGTTGTAGGATGGTAACTACAAACTCTGCAGCCTTCTCTTTTTACTACCCATAATGAGTTGTTAGACAATAGTGTCTGAATATTTTTCGTTCGCAATGGTTCCTGAAGCAGTTCACTCAAGGTTACCTCACAAAGTACATGATTGGTGGACACACAATGAAGGTTAAAGTACTTCATCCAGAATAAAATGAGCACCGAGAAGTCCTAATAAAGACAGTGAAGGATGGATGGCCAGCCATCACAAGGGATTGGCCTAGAGTCGTGCGCGCATTACGCATGGATGAGGGCACAATATGGGCATTCCTCTTCACCTTCTCCAGCAACCAAAATGTCATTCGCCTCTCTCTTTACAGTATTTAGTACAACTATGGTTCATCATCTTTACTTGGTGCTTCTATAGTTCTTCTGTATATGTACTTGTGCATCGAATTATGCATTCGTGGTTGAACCTATATTTGTAATAAACATGGTTGCATATGAAATAAGTGATTGCCTACTTTCAAATTCAAAACATGTGATTTATAAATTAGGGATTAATTAGGGATTACACTGCACACGGTTTGCGAAAGTGAAACGCCTGCGATAGACGTGGAGATCACACACGTTTCTAGGATCCACTACGTGTGCGATCCATCTCTATTGCACAAATGATCAGCCAAGAAAAAATATGTGCGATTAACAACAATATCGCATATAGTTCTTTCTTATTAAATGTTTGCGATAGTCACCTTATCACACACGCTTCGCAATTCTGGACTGTTTATGATGTTGTGTGCATCGCAAACGTTTGTTCATAGAAGAATGCGTGTGATAGGTCGATCATCCGACGCGGGCACGACGAATGAATCGTGTGTGCTGTATTCAAGCTACACATACGATTTTATAGCGACAACTGTGTGCGCTCTTATATCGAATCGCACACAGTCGAGGAAAATTAAATATGTGTGATTGTCTACTTCTATAATCGTGAACTATTTGTGATGGGTCGCACGTCGTAAATGTAGCACCATAGAATACCAACTGCGATGGCAATGGGAGCACAAACGAGTAGGGAGTACTGTATATGCATCAAGGCTCGCTATCCCCTACGGTTTCTGGGTTGTGTGGGAAGGACCCCCCCCTATCGCAGTCACTCACTTGGCGACGGTTCAGAATGGCATCGTGGAAAGGGAGTAAAAACCGTTTGTATAGAAGCTCGTTGTACCACTGGAGTCTATGTTGGAATCTCTAAAAATACTTATATTTAGGAACAGATGGTGTATAAGACATGGGATGCAACTAACCTCGACGGCAACCAACAACATCGCCCATTGTATCCCTGTGTAAGTACATGGATAGCCAATGTTAACTACAACAAGGTTAACATCCAGCAAAAGTAGCAAATGGTAATAAAACGACAGCATC
The DNA here is from genome assembly GCA_902687465.1 of Secale cereale. NCBI lineage: Eukaryota > Viridiplantae > Streptophyta > Magnoliopsida > Poales > Poaceae > Secale > Secale cereale. Next base: position 145,798,035 of record LR738713.1, on the reverse strand, counting down.
TGTAGTGATATCTTCATTGCGAAAGAGTAGCACGGTAGCAAAGGGACGGATTAAAAATGGATAGAACTGTTTACTGCAACAGACAACCTAGTATAGACACTAAAACTTGTAATGCCCAGGATGGGACTATACCTCCTACGTGTCGAGGCACGACTTAAAGGTATAAGCCCATTCTGGAATGATCTCAAGTATGGTATCTTTGCACGACTCATGTAAAAATAGGGATGAAAATGCAAAAGGATAGTTGGCTTACACTCGCCACGTCACACAATACATTACATAAGCAAATCATCATTCAAAACATCACAACCCGACTACGGGCGAAGATCCAAAAGAAAGATACCAAAAACATAAAGCCACAGGTCCAAATCGCCTCTAGTAGAAACCACTACTGATCGTCGACACACGTCACATACATACGGCCACTCTCTTCATCGAGCTCCCAGAGAAGTACTTGAACCAGCTCCTGCATCATTCTTGGCTGAACCTGCATCTGGTGTTGTAGTATCTGTGAGCCACGAGGACTCAGCAATCTCATAACCATGGGTATCAAGACTAGCAAAGCTTTCTGGGTATGGAGAAGTATAGTGGTGAGGTTGCAGCAGCGGCTAAGCATAATATGGTGGCTAACTTACGAGTACAAGAATAAGATGAGCAACTACGCAAACGGTCGCAAACTAGTCGTGATCGCTAAAGATCCTGAACTACCTACGAGTCAAACATAACCCCACCGTGTTCTCTTCTCAAAGTGAAAAGAGACAATCACGGTTACTCACACAGTTGTGTGTTTTATCTCGGATCCTTTGTCAAGTTTTCTACAACCGGACATTAACAAATTCCCATCTGCCACATAACCGCGGGCACGGCTTTCGAAAGTTCATAACCCTGCAGGGGTGTCCCAACTTAGCCCATCACAAGCTCTCACGATCAGCTGAAGTGATAAATATAATATCATCACCCCTTATCTCAGGGAAATCCGATCAGGCTCGGCATCCCGGTGCACAAGACATTTCTACAATGGTAAAACAAGTCCAGCAAGACCTCCTGGCGTGACGACACCCTGATAGTAGCCGCGCGTATCTCGTCTCAGGCCACGTCCGGATGAGCTATGGTTACAGCGACCAGATACCCCAAGTTTCCAAGGGGCGGCGCCGCAAGCTGCTCTATTTGGGACCAACACCATCAGCACTGGCCCCCCTCCTATGTAGAAAAGAATCTCCAAGGAGCGTCCCCCTTATGCAATTTAATTAATTAATTAAGTTGTTATTATGAGGCAAATTAAAACCAATGTTGGGCCTTGCTGGAGGAGTTTTATTCAAAGACGAAGTGTCAAGGGGTCCCCATATACCCAACCGTGTAAGGAACGCAAAATAAAGGAACATAATGCCGGTTTATCGGCACCTAAGGTGGCATGAGTGGAACAAAACACCGAGCAAAAGGCCAAGCCTTCCACCCATGCCCAGTATATAGGTGTGTTAAATAATAATAATAGATATTGTGATATTCCAACAACAAGTTCCCTCCTGGAACGATCTTCATCTTCACCTGCAACTAACAATGCTATAAGAGGGGCTGAGCAAGCGGGTAACATAGCCAAACAATGGTTTTGCTAGGAAGGTTTCAAAGGTTAGAGGTTTCATGGCAACAAGGAGAGGCTGACATAAAAGATGGGTAGCGCGACATGTAACGATAGCATCGAGACAACTAAGCATGGCAATGGTAGTAAAGGTATATAAGGGTATGGTCATCTTGCCTGGGATTTCGCGAGGAAGATGAACAAGTCCATGAAGAATATGAAGAAGAAGCCTTGAAGAAGAACCATGGGTAGACGAACGAATCCTCACGATCGCAACGGAACAAGCACTAACAAGAAGAAGCAAGCAATACAGTAAACACACAACACAAGAACATGACAATATGCTCAACCAAGTATGATGCAAGACAGTTCTACACAGGATGCACCACAAGTCTATACAGGAAGCAAAACATGGCAAGGTATGATGCATGACAAGTCTATACAGGAAGCAATACATGGCAAGGTAGGACGCAAAGAAAAACAACACAAGCAACATGTCAATATGCTCAACCAAGTAGGATGCAAGACAAGTCCATATAGGATGCTAAACATGGCAAGGAAAGAAGCAAGTGTAAACTAGCTATCTAGGCATTTTAAATGAGGCCGGAAATAACAACAACAATTCCGGAAAAATTCCCATATGCATGTTTAGCAATTTTAAGCAAACAACAATTCACACATTTTAATGTTGTTAACATGATGCGGATGACATGATCAAGTTTTATGCGATTTTTAGTAAAAGTTAACATGAAGAGATATGAAGTATTTGTCACCGTGGTGGAAGGAAAGGGTGCCACGGCAACGATCCGAAAATGATGCAACGGCAACATCTCGGTTCCGGTAACTCGTTGAGAGACCGGTGCAAAAGAAAAGGTGGCGTGAGCGAGTCGAACAAGATGAAAGGTGGGGTGATCCCGTCACCGGGTTCCCACGGTTTGCCGCCAAGGCAAACGAGGGCACAACGGACACGAGCAAACATTCAATACATCTCATACAACACAACAAGCATTCGTTCACCACATCGGCATTCGACTCGGGGTATACCTTTGAAGCGTGCATCTCCGGGGCGGAACGAGTTTGACGGAAGAGGGAAGTAGTGGTTCACGTGTCGTAGAGGAAGTAGTCGTTCACGGGGTCGTCGTGGGAAGTAGTTGTACACGAGGCAACGAGGTCGTCGTTGACGTAGGGGTACACGTTATGTAGTGGTACTTGGGTCTTCGGACTTGCCGGTCTCGATTCTTGCGACGGTAGTCGAACTTGGCGTTTCGGGCTGCCATCGTTACTCGTTTTGTAGATGTACTTGACGGTTCCGATGGCTCCGGGCGTCGTGGTACTTGTCGCGTCGTAGTGGTACTCGTTTTGTAGATGTACTTAGCGTCACATCGTGTAGTCGTTTGTGTCATAGATGAACTTGACAAAAAAATGCACTCCGGCTGTTGTGGTACTTGTCGCCTTCCCGTGTAGTCGTACACTTGTCGGATCCGGAAGGGGAATTCGGCGCCCACGGGTGTTGCAACTGCAGTGTTC
>LR738713.1:145762473-145794481 GCA_902687465.1 Secale cereale | reverse complement strand
TGACGGGAAGAGGGAGGTCGGGCCAGGTTAGCTAGGGTTCAGCGCTGGAGTTGGGCCTGATGGGCCAGTCCGGCGCAAGGGAAACGGCCAGGGGCCTGGCTGCGGCTGGGCCCCTCCTTCCTTTTCTCTTTTATAGAAGAAAACAAATAAAGAGAAGAAAAGAAAGAGGGGGGTAGGGAAAGAAGTTGCACATGAGGTCAATTCTCTTGGACTCGCAAAAATGAGGGCGACCCAAGAAAAATAAGGTGAACATGATAGAAGAATTAAATTCAAAATCCTTTGAATTTAATTCGAAAGGTTTGAACAAAGCCTCGGATTTCGAAGTGCCCATAAATGATGAGAATTTTGGTGGAGCTCGATAAATGGGAAAAGAATTATAGAGAAGGTTTCGACGGTGAAACTTGAAGCAAAAGAGGCCTGGAGAATAAATGCAAGTGTGTTTTGGTGGATTCCAAACAATTGGAATAATTTAATATAGCTCCCTAAAAATTAGGAGGATATATATGTGTTATAAAGAGAAGTCATCCTTCCCTCGATTTAAATGGACCGAAGGTCCACACGACTTATTTGGTTGAGATGCATAATTAAAGTCATGATGGCATGATGACATGATGCAATGCAAAATAAATAACACAAGCACAAATGAAACACACGGGAGAACCCGGAACATCTGGAATCTTCTCGGACGTCGGTCTTCGGGCGTCACAACTCTCCCACACTAACAGAGGATCTCGACCCGAGATCCTAGAGATGGCACCGGATAAAAGAGGATAAAGGAAGAGGTAAAACAAAGTTGCTTCTTCGATAAACGAGTGAAACCACAAGCCTTGAGAGGTTAAACGAGTTGACTAAGAATACAATGGAGATGAACGAAGATGAAAACACTCCGTTAGAAAAATAGGAACAAGGAACATTATGAGAACCTTGAAGTTTGAAAGACATGAAACAAGAGCTTACGAACCAAAAGAATATGAAACCGCAATGGTATAGCCAAGGAATAAGAATGACATGATTCGAACAGCACTCCGACTGAAAATGGAAGGAATTAACATGAACTTGCCAAGTTGGGATGATACTTGATGAAAACAACAACACACAGCCTCCGGAACATTGAAAGAATGGCACAAGGGGTAAGGAAGGCTTCAGACAGCACTCCGGTTGAAAAGAGAGGCAAAACTTGATGAGATGAGAGAATTAGAATGGAGAATATAACACTCCGGATAAATAAATAAACAAGGAAAAAACATGATCTCTATAAAAACGAGATGATCGTTTGGAGAGATCAACATCACAATGCCTCCGGAATGAAAGAATATATACTAGGTCGTTGGAAAGAAAAGAACGGAGAAGAAAATGACAACTTCTCCCACGAATGAATTTTGAAAAACATCCTTACGTAGAAGGGTTGAACGGAGTTGTTGGAAATTCAACAACGAAAGAATAAGCTTGATGTGGGCTTATGGAAAACATCTCAAAATTATGAGGTGACAACCAGCCACTAACGGAAACGATTGATTGGATTGAGATCAACAAGGAGACGATAAACTTATTTCGCCGAGAGGATAAATGAAAAGCTTGGGTTATTTATAAGCACCATAAATAGCAACAATCCTTAGGGAAAGCTTTTGGTGAAATACAACCCAATATAATCCAACGAATAAATTGAAGGGTTGGAAAGATCTCCTGAACAAGGAAAATGATGGGTTTAAATATCTCATTCCTGACAACTTGTGAATCATGAAACATGAAGGGAAATTCTCAAAATGGCATACCACCCTCTAAACAAATAAGGGAGCAAGAATTGCACTTGGAAAGCATGATGAAGAATGCTTGAGGTCCAACAAGAATCTTGAAGAACACTTCGAGGATGAATTAAAACATGATGAACCACCATGAGAACTCCGGTAATGAAAGCATGAGAAGTGAAAGATGAAAAGGATAAGATTCAAGGCCTGCGATGAATTAGATGGAGCTTTGAAATGATATAATTGAAATAACTTGAAGCTCCGGAAAACAAGATGAACAACTTAGGACCGAGAATATGATATGATGAACAAGCTCCGGAAAAAAGAGATTAATCACTTCGAGGAAATAAGAATAAGATTTACTGTATGCTTATCCTTGATCAAAATAAATTGACGACCAGCAACGGATTTGGCCTACTACTTATTCTTCTTGAAAAGGATTGGAGAGAGATATAGCCAAACTTGAGAATAATCTTGAACGACTCACCGGTAGGATTATGAAAAGAGCAAATGAATTAATACGATAACAACGGAAGAGTAATCTTGAATGAACCACCGTAAGAATATGGAGACGAACGAAGAGACATCAATGAAGAATATTTGGAGGACACAGTTGAAAACTGAGAACGAAGAAATATTCTGAAATAATGGCCTTCGGAGGATCACAATGGAAAGAATTCAAGAAATGCTTCGGATGGGTATAAAAATAATTCCTCACAATCGAAACAATAATGAGGATGGCATGAAGCTAGAACCACGAATCTTGGAAGAACGGATAAGGATTTAAGAGAAACACTTCTCCGGTCTTCAAATGTTAAGACTGAAGACGAGAAATGCCATGAAGAATTTCAAGATACTCCGGATGAATGACAAGAGGAAGGTAGAGCTAAAGATGGAAATAATTGAAAACAAGCTTAGATAAGGCGTGTGACTGATGGAAATCATTCTTACGTCACACTTTGAAAAGAATTCTCCGGAAAAGAAGAGTCAGGTAAGATCCTGGGAAAAGACCTGCGGGTTAGGGCCCACTAAAGAAATCACCATTGAGAAAGATTGCTTAAGAGATATTGCACCGGTTGAATTAAATGGCTTGAATAAGATGACAATCCTCAAAATAGTTTGGACGGATTAAGAATGGAATTATGAATCTTCTGAGTTGTCTTGTACACTCTGGATAAGAATAGGAGAGTTGAATGAATAAGAGAGCCTTCGGATAATAAATTTCAACATGGGAAAACATGTGAAACAAAAAGGAAGAGATATGATCATGACCGAAGCTTGAATTTAGTCCACCGGAGAAGAATATTAGAATTAAGAATGGTGAACTTGAAACTCTTGAGCATCTTCACGATAAATCACCGGATAAGAACATTGAAGGAAATGAATGAAGAAACATCACATGAATAATTGGGTATTTCATTTGAGAATTTCTGGCTCCATAAAGAAAAAAGGGTGGGAGGGCGGGGAAAAACAAAGACAACTTGAGACGAACAAAATGGACACCGGTTGAATAAAAAATTAAACATGACCATCTTGATGATTAAGAAGAACTAGCACTCCCATAGAAATATGAGAATACCGATTGCGAAAGGTATGGAATCAACACTTGACATCGAAGCAACTCGAATACCAGAATCAAAGCAAAAACAAAAGGATAGATATGTTGCAGCATAATCTTCACAATATCATCCGAACGGAGAATTGAACAAATGAATTCCGTAGGTACATCAACTTGTCGAGAAGCCACTTGGGAGAACAAAAGGTAAATAAAAGCAACAAGGAGCAGATAGAACAAATACAAGATAGAAGCTTCGTCCCACATATCCGTGCTGAAAGCTTATGGAACGTGTTACAAAAGGGTTTTGCAATCCCCGGATCAGCATAGCCAAGGACCCTTTAAGATGCAACTCCCGATTGGAACAACGCCCATAAAACCTCTTCACTCAATGTAGAACCCCGAACTCCATATCATGCATTCGTTGTAAGAATGCATACGAGCTACTAGAATAACCCACCTATTAATTTCCGAAAGTGTCTAGTTATGCAATCAGGTGTTGGGAATACAGGGGAAGCACCGCGCACTCAACTCTAATCCTACATCCAGCTGTATCCATCCTTCAACACATAACCAGTTATTTCCGGAAACCGTTTACCTCGGACCTTCGAAACGCATCTACTATACAAGCTATGGCAATACTCCCGAACTACCTCCCCAGTACTGGGTGATGTCGGGGTTATCTTGCCACTAACCGTATAGGAGAGTTTTCGATGTCGGCCGTCTTAAGTATTCCAGCACTGCTGCGATATATTTGTGACAACAACACCTCGGAGCTCAACTCCCCGGGACACTGCCACAACCCCTAATGACAGGACGCATCGAGAACAATGTTCTCGTCACAAAGACATCAGAACAATCCAAACAATACTCGCGTGATCCTAAAAAAATATTTGTGAAATTTTGAGAGTAGAAGAGACAAGTAATCGTCAGGAGCCCTTACCAGAGTGATAAAGGGATGAGGAGCAAAAGAAATCCTACTCTCCGATATATAGGACTCAAAACATTTTCAAGTGTGCGCCTAGACTCAACCGTCAACGATTCGATCAATCAGTGGGGGCTTCTACGTCGGAGAAGGCTCTGAATACCAACTTGTAATGCGCGGGATGGGACTATACCTCCTACGTGTTGAGGCACGACTTAAAGGTATAAGCCCATTCTGGAATGATCTCAAGTTTGGTATCTTTGCACGACTCATGTAAAAATAGGGATGAAAATGCAAAAGGATAGTTGTCTTACACTCGCCACGTCACACAATACATTACATAAGCAAATCATCATTCAAAACATCACAACCCGACTATGGGCGAAGATCCAAAAGAAAGATACCAAAAACATAAACCCACAGGTCTGAATCGCCCCTAGTAGAAACCACTACTGATCGTCGACACACATCACATACATACGACCACTCTCTTCATCGAGCTCCCAGAGAAGTACTTGAACCAGCTCCTGCATCATTCTCGGCTGAACCTGCATCTGGTGTTGTAGTATCTGTGAGCCACGAGGACTCAGCAATCCCATAACCATGGGTATCAAGACTAGCAAAGCTTTATTGGTATGGAGAAGGGTAGTGGTGAGGTTGCAGCAGCGGCTAAGCATAATATGGTGGCTAGCTTACGAGTACAAGAATAAGATGAGCATCTACGCAAACGGTCGCAAACTAGTCATGATCACTAAAGATCCTGAACTACCTACGAGTCAAACATAACCCCACCGTGTTCTCTTCTCAAAGTGAAAAGAGACAGTCATGGTTACTCACACAGTTGTGTGTTTTATCTCGGATCCTCTGTCAATTTTTCTACAAGCGAACATTAAGAAATTCCCATCTGCCACATAACCGCGGGCACGGCTTTCGAAAGTTCATAACCCTGCAGGGGTGTCCCAACTTAGCCCATCACAAGCTCTCACGATCAGCTGAAGTGATAAATATAATATCATGACCCCTTATCTTAGGGAAATCCGATCAGGCTCGGCATCCCGGTGCACAAGACATTTCGACAATGGTAAAACAAGTCCAGCAAGACCTCCCGGCGTGCCGACACCCTGATAGTAGCCGCGCGTATCTCGTCTCAGGCCACGTCCGGATGAGCTATGGTTACAGCGACCAGATACCCCAAGTTTCCAAGGGGCGGCGCCGCAAGCTGCTCTATTTGGGACCAACACCATCAGCACTGGCCCCCCTGCTATGTAGAAAAGAATCTCCAAGGAGCGTCCCCCTTATGCAATTTAATTAATTAATTAAGTTGTTATTATGAGGCAAATTAAAACCAATGTTGGGCCTTGCTGGAGGAGTTTTATTCAAAGATGAAGTGTCAAGGGGTCCCCATATACCCAACCGTGTAAGGAACGCAAAATCAAGGAACATAATGCCGGTTTATCGGCGCCTAAGGTGGCATGAGTGGAACAAAACACCGAGCAAAAGGCCAAGCCTTCCACCCATGCCCAGTATATAGGTGTGTTAAATAATAATAATAGATATTGTGATATTCCAAAAACAAGTTCCCTCCTGGAACAATCTTCATCTTCACCTGCAACTAACAACGCTATAAGAGGGGCTGAGCAAGCGGGTAACATAACCAAACAATGGTTTTGCTAGGAAGGTTTCAAAGGTTAAAGGTTTCATGGCAACAAGGAGAGGCTGACATAAAAGATGGGTAGCGCGACATGTAACGATAGCATCGAGACAACTAAGCATGGCAATGGTAGTAAAGGTATCCAAGGGTATGGTCATCTTGCCTGGGATTTCGCGAGGAAGAAGAACAAGTCCATGAAGAATACGAAGAAGAAGCCTTGAAGAAGAACCATGGGTAGACGAACGAATCCTCACGATGGCAACGGAACAAGCACTAATGAGAAGAAGCAAGCAATACGGTAAACACAGAACACAAGAACATGACAATATGCTCAACCAAGTATGATGCAAGACAGTTCTACACAGGATGCACCACAAGTCTATACAGGAAGCAAAACATGGCAAGGTATGATGCATGACAAGTCTATACAGGAAGCAATACATGGCAAGGTAGGACGCACAAAAAACAACACAAGCAACATGTCAATATGCTCAACCAAGTAGGATGCAAGACAAGTCTATATAGGATGCTAAACATGGCAAGGCAAGAAGCAAGTGTAAACTAGCTATCTAGGCATTTTAAATGAGGCCGGAAATAACAACAACAATTCCGGAAAAATCCCCATATGCATGTTTAGCAATTTTAAGCAAACAACAATTCACACATTTTAATGTTGTTAACATGATGCGGATGACATGATCAAGTTTTATGCAATTTTTATTAAAAGTTAACATGAAGATATATGAAGTATTTGTCACCGTGGTGGAAGGAAAGGGTGCCACGACAACGATCCGAAAATGATGCAACGGCAACATCTCGGTTCCGGTAACTCGTTGAGAGACCGGTGCAAAAGAAAAGGTGGCGTGAGTGAGTTGAACAAGATGAAATCTGGGGTGATCCTGTCACCGGGTTCCCACGGGTTGCCGCCAAGGCAAACGAGGGCACAACGGACACGAGCAAACATTCGATACATCTCATACAACACAACAAGCATTCGTTCACCACATCGGCATTCGACTCGGGGTATACCTTTGAAGCGTGCATCTTCGGGGCGGAACCAGTTCGATAGAAGAGGGAAGTAGTGGTTCACGTGTCGTAGAGGAAGTAGTCGTTCACGGGGTCGTCGTGGGAAGTAGTTGTACACGAGGCAACGAGGTCGTCGTTGACGTAGGGGTACACGTTATGTAGTGGTACTTGGGTCTTCGGACTTGCCGGTCTCGGTTCTTGCGACGGTAGTCGAACTTGGCGTTTCGGGCTGCCATCGTTACTCGTTTTGTAGATGTACTTGACGGTTCCGATGGCTCCGGGCGTCGTGGTACTTGTCGCGTCTTAGTGGTACTCATTTTGTAGATGTACTTAGCGTCACATCGTGTAGTCGTTTGTGTCATAGATGAACTTGACAAAAAATGCACTCCGACTGTTGTGGTACTTGTCGCCTTCCCGTGTAGTCGTACACTTGTCGGATCCGGAAGGGGAATTCGGCGCCCACGGGTGTTGCAACTGCAGTGTTCACAACAAAGAAAAAAAAACAGCAAGGTGCACAGAAGGCAGCCGGTGATGTGTTGGAGGGGAGGTCGTTGGTGGCTGGCAACGAGGGCCTCGAGGAGGAGGACGTGGCGGCGACGTCGACGAGCCCCTCGCCGGCCGATGGTGTGCAGGCGTCGAGGCCGAGGAGAGGATGCGGTGAACTTGGACGGCGACGCGGCGACGTGTCGGGCGCTGGAGGCGCGCGGAGGACGGCGCTCTCCCGTAGCCTTGGCTGGTCGCCGACGAGGATGACGGGAAGGCGCAGGCGAGGCTGAGGCTGGCCCCGCAGGAGGAGGTCGGGCATGAGGTGGCCTTGGCCTCTTGGCACGACGGGGACTCGGCGGAGGTGGCGTCGGAAGAGAGGCCTCGCTGGTGGCTGGCCGGCGAGGTCGAGTTGGTCGGCGAAGGTGGTCCGGGACGTCACCGGATCAGAAGTGGCGAGACGGCGGCTCCCGGCGGCCCTGGCGATGCGGGGACGGGAATGAGAAGCGAGGCGGAGAGATGGAGGAGAGGAGATCGAAGAGGTGGAGCGGGTCGGGGCCTCTGGTGATGCTGGAGGAGAACGAAGGAACGAGATGGCATGAGGGTAGAGAGAGAGGGATCGATGGAGCGGGCAAGCGAAGCTGGCGGCGGGATGAGGGAGTCACGGGAAGAGGGAGGTCGGGCCAGGTTAGCTATGGTTCGGCACTGGAGTTGGGCCTGATGGGCCAGTCCGGCGCGAGGGAAACGGCCAGGGGCCTGGCTGCGGCTAGGCCCCTCCTTCCTTTTCTCTTTTACAGAAGAAAACAAATAAAGAGAAGAAAAGAAAGAGGGGGGGTTAGGGAAAGAAGTTGCACATGAGGTCAATTCTCTTGGACTCGCAAAAATGAGGGCGACCCAAGAAAAATAAGGTGAACATGATAGAAGAATTAAATTCAAAATCCTTTGAATTTAATTCGAAAGGTTTGAGCAAAGCCTTGGATTTCGAAGTGCCCATAAATGATGAGAATTTTGGTGGAGCTCGATAAACGGGAAAAGAATTATAGAGAAGGTTTCGACGGTGAAACTTGAAGCAAAAGAGGCCTGGAGAATAAATGCAAGTGTGTTTTGGTGAATTCCAAACAATTGGAATAATTTAATATAGCTCCCTAAAAATTAGGAGGATATATATGTGTTATAAAGAGAAGTCATCCTTCCCTCGATTTAAATGGACCGAAGGTCCACACGACTTATTTGGTTGAGATGCATAATTAAAGTCATGATGGCATGATGACATGATGCAATGCAAAATAAATAACACAAGCACAAATGAAACACACCGGTGAACCCGGAACATCTGGAATCTTCTGGGACGTCGGTCTTCGGGCGTCACAAAACTGGTACTAATAGAATGAAATTGTCAGAGTTAAACATCGCAAGGCGGGTGCTGCTAGAGCAAAGAATGGACGTATTGTATAAAAAGGTAGGGAAAATAGATAAGACGGGCTAGGCGTGTTTACTACAACATGCTTAATACATGAACCATACAAAACATGGCCATTGCAACTGGTACTGGTAAGATTCAACTGGTGAGTTCATACTTGGTAAGTCCTGAGGGGTAGTTGTTGGGGCACTTCATATGGACAAGATTCCACCCCAAGTTGGTTGCAGCGGAGGCGAGATGTTCCTCTGGGTCGAAGAGTGGATCAGTGCCACTGACATGTGTACCTACAAGAAGCAAGTAAATGTTAGAAGCCAAACTGTAATTGCACAAATGATGTAAAATACTTTAAGACATGGGATGCAGCTAACCACGACGGCAAACAACAGCATCGCCTGTTATGGCCCTCCGTAAGTAGATGGAAAGTCATGTTAAGTACAACAGGGTTAGCATCCACTAAAAATAGCAAATGGGCAACATCTATAGTGATATATATCCCGAGTCATGTATTGTAAGTTTGTTGCTGGTGTTGGTGAAATTGAGCTGGACAGTTAATATTTGAACATCGCCCAGTGTGCAATACTGAAATAAACAATGCATGAACATGCTTAATACATCAACCGTACAAAACATAGCCATTGCAAGTGGTATTGGTAAGATTGAGCTGGTCAGTTCATACCTGGTAAGTCCTGGGGGGTAGTCACTGGGGCACTTCATCTGGGCCATAGTCTGCACCAAGTCGGCGGCGGCGGAGGCGGGGTGTTCCTCCGGGTCAACACGCACAGCGGCCATCGCGCCATCGACCGCCATCAGCTCCTCGACCACCACGTGATATGTGGTTGGGCTTATGCGGCGATGCTCTAGAGGTAGGGGTGGTGGGGATTTGGAGGCATGAGGATGTTTCGCAGGCGCCATTTAAGCAATAGGTCGGGGCCATGATAGAGATCGGTGGGTTATCTCACTAGATCGATGATGCTCAGGCAGAACATAGATGTGGTTGAAGTTGTGGTTGCGGCGGCGACAGTTTGAGCTGTGGTAGGGGGAAGGGGGGAGATACTGAGGAAATTTGATGGGTGGGGCTGTGGTGGGAGGAATAAATTCTGAAATCACGCACCTAATGAAAATTTTGTTGTGAAACTTGAAACTTGGGAAGGGGAAACACACAACACAGACATAGCGCGTAAAATACTCGTGTGCGAGAAAAGAGAAAATTGCATATCCCATCTCCAAAAAAATGTACACGTGTAGTTGATTTTTTCAGTCAATGGTACGCTTGCTTTATTACGAAACATCACGCATGTAACTGAATTATGGATCATTAACGCAAAAAATGCACAAGGGTACGCCATAGAAACAGTGTGTTTTGTTATCTTTCAATAATCCTTATATCTATCAGCATCTCCAACCACACCTAATTTCAGAAATCTCTTTCATCGTATTAGGATTATTCACTGTACATAAACGAGGCAAGATGACACCCGATGTACAATCATCTGTTTATGAAATGCAATCAAGTGTCAACCTGACTCACTCGCATAGCCAGATTTTATCCTATGCAACAAGAGAGAAGCTTGCTGCCATCCACCGGTGCAGCAATTTAAGCCGGTGTGCGGCCAACTCACGTGGCGAGGTGGGACTAAAAACCAGCTGCGGCCAGCTTAGTCTCCCGTGGCCGCGGGCGGACGTTTCGGGAGTATTTAGGGTTGAGGTGCGTTTACAAAACTTCACTAAACACGTGCTAATCAATGCTCAAAGCCATTAAAGGATGCGCTTACCAACATTGTACGTTAATAATAGATAGTACCAACTTAAAGTACTAATGGTAATTTGTTGTACAACTAGTACGTATGTAGTACTGGTAGATGCTCGTAATTAATTATACAAACTTACGGGCGGCACACGCACTAACTACTTCTCACATGCTGGCATCGAGGCATGCTGGCCAGACGCCGCCGTTCTCCTTCATGGCCTTGTAGGCGACAGCCCACCGTGCTTTGATATCCGTCGAGGTCTCCTCAGCACGCCGTGCGCCCTCTTCTTTCTTGTGGCGGCGAGACTCTCTTTTCTTGACTGCTTTCTGCATTTTCCGCTCCTTTTGTGCGGCTCTGGCCGCCTCTAGATCCACCGCCCATTCGGCCATGGCAACATCAAAGTCCGCCCACGTACTTGTGCGGCTGCCCGCGGCGATGAACTCGGCGCGGCGGGATTCCATCGCTTCCTTACCATGTGTGCGATCGCGGGCGGCGAGGAACGCGGCACGGAGGGATGCCATTGTTTCCTTATCAGTTACTTTGCACCGTGGTGCCATGAACGACGCTTGGAGAGAGCTCTCGGAAGGAGTGGCCGGACAGCCGTACGGTGCGGTAGTTTTTAAGAGCTCAACGACAAATGACGAAGGAAATTTTGCTTCCCTCACAATCTTGCTCATTCATTATCGCACACGGTTCATCTTCGTCGCGTCCGGAAACAATGTGCGCTGAGCCTATTGTGTGTTGCGTTATGATTGGCTGGAACCCCAGTGACACGGATCACACGTGTGCTCCATAGGATGCGCCACGATCGAACGACAATCCACCTCCCTCACATCACACCCGTGCAGTTGTAGCTGGATTGGATTTGTATGCGCTACATGCTTAGAAAATGCACATAATCGCCTAAATATGGTAAATGAGCCCGAAAAAGTGCCAAATTTGAACACGACAATTTGCCAGGTGTATGTTCATCGTAGAAAAAAAACTCAAGGGAAAAGAACGAAGAAAATTTGGATTTCCCTTCAATCTTGGTGATTTCCCTCTCAAAAGCATGGAACTTCCTCGGTGATGGTTCGATTTATGAAGGGCCTGCATGACAACATAAGCCAAACCTTCTCAAATTTTTACCTGGGCATGGTGAGACCTTACCATGGCACCATGCCAGGCGTCATGTTTTTCAAGCATTTATTTCATATTTTATAATTGAAAACCCAATAAAGAAACTTTTGTGGTTGACTATTGCCACACATTTCATTGAAATATCTGCCCATTCCTTGTAAAAGGCATGAGAATTTATTAAAAAACACAAGCATGGTTTTCTAGACCGTTCTTGTGCACCCTTTCATGCACCGATTGTTTGAATTTGAATTATGTGCATTAATGGCTAGAGAATGCACACGATCCCCTAAATATGGTAAATGAACCCAGACAAGTGCCAAATTTGAACATGATGATTTGTAGGGTGTATGTTCATCGTAGAAAAAAAGCTCATGTACAAAGGACAAAGGAAATATGGATTCCCCTTCAATCTTGGTGATTTCCCCCTCGAAACCATGAAACTTCATCGGTGATGAATCGATTTATGAAAGGCATGCATGATGAAATAAGGCAAACATTCTCGAAAATTTACTAGGGCACGGTGAGGCCATACCATGGCACCACGCTAGGCATCATGTTTTCCAAGCATGTATTTCATTTTTCTATAGTTGATAACCCAGTAAAAGACACATTTGTGATTGACTATTGCCACACATTTCCTTAAAATCTCTGCCCATTCCTTGTAAAAGGCATGAGAATTTACTAAATAGCAGGAGCATGGGTTTCCAGAGCATTCTTGTGCACCTTTTCACGCACAGATTGTTTCAATTTGAATTATGTGCATTAATGACATGCAGATAATCCCCTAAATATGGTAAATGAGTCCAGAAAAATGCGAAATTGGAACACGTTGCATTGGAGGGGTATGTTGATCATTGGAAAAAACTGAATGACAAACTAGGATGGAAATTTGGATTCCCCTTCAATCTTGGTGATTTCCCCCCTCAAAACCATGAAACTTCCTTGGTGATGGTTCGATTTAGGAAAAGCGTGCATGATGACATAAGGCAAACATTCTGAAATTTTTACCAGGGCACGATGATGCCATACCATGGCACCACGCGAGGCATCATGTTTTTCAAGCATGTATTTCATTTTTCTATAAATGATAACCTAGTAAACGACGCGTTTGTGGTTGACTATTGCCACACATTTCCTTGAAATCTCTGCCCATTCCTTATAAAAGGCATGAGAATTTACTAAATAGCATGAGCATGGTTTTTCAGACCATTCTTGTGCACCTTTTCATGCACGGATTGTTCGAATTTGAATTATGTGCATTAATGCCTAGAAAATGCACATAATCCCCTAAATATGGTAAATGAGCCCGAAAAAATGCCAAATTTGAACACGTTGCATTGGAGGGGGTATGTTGATCGTAGAGAAAATTGAATGACAAACTAGGAAGGAAATTTGGATTCCCGGCCCCTTCAATATTGATGATTTCCCCCTCGAAATCATGAAACTTCCTCGGTGATGGTTCGATCTATGAAGCGCGTGCACGACGACATAAGCCAAACATTCTTAATTTTTTACAAGGGCACGATGAGGTCATACCATGGCACCATGCCAGCCATCATGTCATGTATTTCATTTTTATACAATTGAAAAGCCAATAAATGACGCGTTTGTGGTTGACTATTGCCACACATTTCTGTGAAATCTCTGCCCATTCCTTGTAAAAAACATGAGAATTTGCTAAATAGCACGACATGGTTTTTCAGACCGTTCTCATGCACCTTTTCATGCACCATTTGTTTGAATTTGAATTATGTGCATTAATGCCTAGAAAATTCACATAATCCCCTAAATATGGTAAGTGAACCCGGAAATGTGTCAAATTTGAAGACGGTGATTTGCAGGGTTTAATTTCATCGTAGAAAAAAACTCATGGACAAAGGACAAGAAAATTTGGATTCCCCTTCAATCTCGGTGATTTACTATCGCACACGATTCCCGTCGCCTAACCGTATTTGTTCACCCACACATGCAAAAGGAAAAAAGAAAACCCTCGCCCACTTCATCCCCATCGCAAGCAACTAGTTAATTGCATGTTTATGACGTGGCGGTCAACACCGATGTCCAGAAGGCATTTGCATATTGATTGTCCATATTGCAAATTCACAGATGTGTTAACATAAGGAAACGTATCTGCAACTTACTAACCATCACACACGAGTGCTCGCAGACGCATCGTGTGCCATACTCCTATCCACCCCAAGCAACTAGTTTGCATTTTTCAAAGTTTTTTATACACACGGAATCACACATGAATTAACTGTACTAACCGGATGTGTTCTAATTTCTCATCACAAACAGTTCATTCGAGTGGGTTGTTTGCCGCGTATCACACACATCTTGTTTACCTGAACCATTTATGTTGTGTTCCCTAATCGAAAACAGTTCATCCGGGTGAACCGTACGACGTGTATCACACACACACACCTTGATTTGTCTAACCGTTTCTGTTTTATTCTCTAATAGCAAACAGTTCATCTGAGCAAACTGTATGCCATATATCGCACACACCTTGATATGGCTACCCATTTCTTTTGTTCTGTCTCATCGCAAAGAGTTCCTATGGATCAACCGTATGCCCCGCATCACACACGTAACTAAAATCTGGACCGTGTTTGATGTATCCTTCATCATAAACATTTTGCATCTTTTTTGACGGTTTTTCTACATCATCGTTTGCGATTAATGCATCGCACATAGTTTCTTCAAAGGGTCTCTAATCGTAGTTTCGCGTTAGTAGCATATTGCAGTAGTGGATGGAATCTACCTCCATCCTGGTTTATTGATCCCCTTCGTAATTTGTGTTAAATTTTGACCAAAGATTTAACTGGCAAAATGAAAGTGCATGTCAGCAAAGATTATATCGTTGGATTTGTATTTGAACATAGTGTTCAATGCTATAATACATGCATAAACATTTGTTAGTTAAATGTTTGGTAAAAAATTGGCACAAATTACAAAGGGGACCAATAAACCAAGACGGAGGTAGTACGTAAATCACACACGGTTGGCTCTAGCAAAACGTTGCCTTCAAAACTCTTTGTCTGATAGAAAACCCTCACCGCCCAATTCAAAAAAAAACTCACCATCCCCATGTAACAAAAACACTCGCCCGCCCGCCACCCCCTCCGGTCCCCATTCACACATGCACAAGCTCCTCCGCGACTCTGCATGGCACAGCCTATCGCCGCGACAACCGCTTAGCTCGACGCATGTTGCCGCCTCCAGGCTGCCTGCAAACCCTACGCATTTCGCCACTTCCACTTGCCGCCACCTATCGCCACCAACTTTCTCAATGTTGCTCGCGGTTGACCCAGCTCCGTCAGATTGGGGAATCCACGGTATTGAGTTTTTTTCTCATGGACAACAAGGTAACTAATTTACTGAGATGTTCTCTCATTTCTTATCCCAGTTCATCTGCCTCCTTTAATCACCCGACCGAAATAGCCGTGAATTCATTTTTATTCGAGCTGGTTTGAGAGTTTTCTTTCATTCATAGAGTGTACAATGCGCTGACACATCAAGACTTTGTGGCATCGGCCAGGCATCCATGGAGTTCCATATCACCGTACGAGATAACTTTAGGATGTGCACGGTATGTTCAATCTCACCATACTTCGGTTGGCATGGCCTACTTTCTTGAACATATACTATATATTGCTACATTTGGATAACTGGTACCACATGCAGCATATACTTCAAAGGAGATTGTTTTCCTCATCTTCCTATATTAGGCAAATAAATGATGTATTGTTATTCGATTACTCTCATATTTCCATGACATCATGGTTACACTATATGTTTAATTATAGATTTTTGTCCTTTGATTTCAACTATTGTACTATTCTTTCAATTTTGCCCATATTTGCAAGTTACCATATTCTTTAACAATCATACCATTTTCTGCAGTGCGTTCCTTGCTATGCAACAACATCTGTAGTACACAATCTTGCCCTTTATGTAAGTCAAGACTGCAGGGATGTCATACTGAACAGAAAGTATGGATTTACAATCGTTGCTTCTGTAAGACTTGATGAACATGGCCACTCATATATTGGCATGGACCTTTAGATAGAAATCTCTAAGTTTTATGTACTGCAAACTGGCACTAAAATTGCACTACACATAAAAGAGCTTGGTCATGAGATATATGCTAACTTCCCTGATGATATCATCCGTCCAAACTTTGTTTGAAGTACGTGTTCTTTTCAAGTATCTGCATGTTGACTTACCCAGCAATATCAAAGGAATTGTGCAGTATTTAAGCAACCAATTGTTATTCCATTTTCTTACTCTATTCCTACCTACTAACATCTAGTTACCAATGCACTTTTCTTTTGCCCTGTTTTAACTAAATATTCCTTGTACTCCCACTTGTATCAGAAAACGCCGTTGACGAGGAGACTCCGGAGGTGGAGAACGAGGCTGCCAACAAGCGAAGGCGGGTCGAGCAAGAACCGCAAGCGACTCTAGCAGGTCTAGACTTCATCAGCAGCCTCCCTGATGATATGTTGGTAGTCATCATATCCCTCCTCCCAATCAAATATAGGGCGGGGACAACCGTCATTTCCTGTCGTTGGCACCCCTATGGCAATCCACCGCCCTCGACCACATCGACGCCAATGAGCTCTACCATGGCTATCGCAAAAGCTTGGATGCGTTGTCCCAGATCCTCGACAGTCACCCTGGCCCAATCAGAGGCCTTAGCATGGGCAAGTTCTTTTCCAACGGCAAGGACCGAGCCAAGCTTGACGAGTGGTTCCGATTCCCCGCCCTAGATCAGCTCGAGGAGCTCAGTTTTAATGATGGGCGTATGCGCTCGTTGCCAACACCCGCGCTCTGCTTCACGCCCACACTGTGCCTCATCAAGTTCATGAACTGCCATCCCCCCTTAATGACGCGCTCGCTCTTTTTCTACCACGACTAAAGCACCTCGAGCTTGTCGATGTCTGCATCCCAAAGGATGACATGGAGCGCCTGCTCCGTGGATGTACAACACTCGAGTACCTTCGTCTTTAGGCGGTCAATGGGTTCAGTAGCTTCCACATCACGTCCATGACTCTCCGGACTATTTATGTGTGTTGCTGGTGCTGCAACAAGAGATCACAAAAGGTGTACCACAATATGGTCATCAAGGACACACCTTCACTTGAGAGATTACTTGTAGTTGATCAAGAAGGTCCAACAAGAATCAATGTCATTTCTGCATCGAAATTGACAGTGGTGGGCTACTTGTCCGTCTAATACTTTGAACTTGTTATTGGATCCACACCCGTTCAGGTAACAATCGCCTTCTACCTCTCCTTCTTGAAATTAACATTAGTTCTAATTTTGAAGATGTATGTTCATCTGTCAACCAAAAAATGATTCTGACAAGCTTGACCTCGAATCTGCGCACAGTGAAGGTCTTGGCACTACAATCTATTGGCCCCAACCTGGACCAAGTTGTCAGTTTCCTGAGATGCTTTTCGTGCCTTGAGAACCTATATATCGAGGTGATGTTCCTTTTCTGTTAAATATTAACCATAAGGGAGTTCAATTTTTGGCACCTTTTCCAAATTTACAATGACAATGTACTATGATTTCTGAAGGAATTTTGGAGGATTTTAGTACATACATATTTTCCCCCCATATTGGTTGCTTTATTCATATGGCTACAATCCATAAGCATTTCTCCTTTTGATTCATATGTACTATTTTTCTTAGGGAATTTTTCATCCTCTCCAACCTCTTGTGAAGAAGACTATATTTTTCTAGATTGTAATCAAATGCCCATGTTAATCATGTCGAATCAAAGATGGCACGTTAGTGCATTTTACAAATCCTGCAAACCAAATGGGCATGTGGTAGTGTTCAAAACTGCATGTAGGCACTAACACATTTTCTTCTTTTGCAGTTAATATTAGGCCCGATGGTGGATAATGTGATACAATATAACAATCACATCGAATGCCTAGATTTGCATCTCCCAGAAATTACTTTGAACTCCTACCGAAGGACCTTATCGGAGATTATATTCGCCAGGTTCTTTGTTGTCAGATCAAGGGTGCTGAAGGTAATCAGGTTTACCCTAGATTTATTTCACAAAAATGAATGGTTTGTTGATCAGCGCCAACGGCTGCGGCAGAATGGAAAATGCTCCGAGAAAGCTGAATTTCATTTTGGAACTTCACATGACAGAGTAATCAAAATGCATCGTGTCAACCTCATACATGACTTGTTAGTGGTTGATCCCTTTGCAGAAATGCTGAGGTTTCAAAACCAGCCTTACTAGTTGTAATATTAGTTTGAACCTCTCTTATATCCATGTCCAGGTGATCAACGTGGGCATTTTCAGCTGAATGAGCTGAATTTCATTTCTAATATCAGTTTGAACCTAGTAATCTTCGAATTTGAGCCATATAACTATGGGATTTGAACCTTGAAATATTTGGGGCTTTTGTGGTATAATTGTTGAAATGCCATTGTATGAGACTTGTATATTGGTAGTACTATTTTGACCTTAATATGCAATGGACTTAGATTTTATTAACCATTCTAGAATGTGTTTCCCTTGTCGATCTCATAGCACACGATCAGTATAGCTAACTCGACAGCAATCTTCGACATTATTGCACACAGTTGGTTTCTTCAACCGTGTGCCTCGTAGAGCGCAAAGTTAATTATCGCACTCGAGTGTCCATCATCACCCTTCTATGCAACTTTGACCTCATCACCCACGGGTAAACTTATGAACGAAGTCATTCCACACACTTTGTTTTTACAAAGCTTTTTCCAATAAACGCCCACGATTTTCGCCTCTTCTAGCCGACGCGTGGCCAAACTAGCTGGGCGGGAGGCTTGCGCGGTAAACTGCGTGGTTGCGCGGGAACAAGCTCACCAACCATACATTTGGCCCCTCTTCGAACCCACGCGTGGTCAAACAAAATGCGTGCGGGGTGCTCAAGTGTGCACTTGAATCCTCCGCTATGATCATTGTGACAAGACGTGACGATTACAGGTCGGCCGGCCCCCATTTATTACAGCGGGCATTTGACTCTTGTGTCTCTACAACCTTTTGATCGCGCCCCAGTATTGCAAGAAGCACACCCACCATGAAAAATTCTTAGAGGGTATCCAACGCAGCTCCAATGGCGCTCCGAGCGGCTGCCGACGATGAGCAGCAGTTCACCATGCATGTCGTGGTGGACACCCATAGAAGGTTCACGGAGTTCTCGGTGGTGTACACCAACAACCCGGTCTGGGTGGAGCACTCCATCCACGTCATGGAGCTATTTCTTGCTGAGGAGAAGTACAAGGTGGTTGGGTTTGACATCAAGTACACCCACGCTCGTGCCAAGTCTCTTCCCAAGGCCGCTGTCGCCTAGATGTGTGTGCACAATCACGTCATCGTCTACCACTACTACCTAGACAAGAGGCCTTGCGAGCATTTCGCCAGGTTTGTCAACATCCCCCACTACATGTTCGCTACGGTGGACATCACCAATGATGTAAAGGTGCTCAAGAATTCGGGCATCGCCTGCTAGAATCTTGTCGACATCCAAGGCCAATACAAGTTCTGGGGCAGCAAGAAGGATGAGAAGGACTCACTGGTTCAACTCGCCGAGGCCATCATCGACCCCTACTGCAGAGACATGAAGGATTCCTGTAACAAGGACAAGTGCGCCTCGCACTCGGCCTAGATGGAGAAACTCGACAAAGCTCACATTGTGTACGCGGCCGAGGAGGCGTACATGAGCTACGAGATGTACCGGTGGATCGTTGACATGAGGAAGTGCCTCCTTCCCCAAAATGGCCAGGGATCCAGCCGGAAGCAAGGCAATGGCAAGCATTGTCACAACAACATGTAGATGATTAGATTCTCGTTTCTCCTAGTTTAGTATGCATGTAATTGCTTACTTTGTGTGTGGAAATGTTATGTGTGTAGCCACTTATGTAATTGTATGCTTAATTTGGTTATGCAATGTTTTTTTAAGTATATATGTTGATGCTCTGTAGACAGAGCGTAGATGTTGTGTGGACAGAGCAAATCACATCGCACACGGACCAAACAACAGAACCCGTCGGTGATGATTTCATCAATCACTCACATTTGTATACCATCAATCGTTTGCTCACAACACAAAAAACTTGTTAACAGGAATATGTGTTGTCATCGGTCTTCCCACTCATTTTTGATTACTGACATGTTTCCCGCGTATCACACACATCTTGTTAAATTGAACCATTCTTTTGTATTGCCTAATCACAAACAGTTCATCCAAGTGAACTGTATGCTGTATATCGCACACACCTTCATCTGGTTGCCCATTTCTGTTATTCCGTCTCATCACAAACAGTTTATCAGTGTGGACTGTATGCCATATATCGCACACACCTTCATCTAGCTGCCCATTTATGTTGTTCTGCCTCATCACAAACAGTTCATTGGACTGAACCGTATGTCACTCATCGCACACGTAACTATAATCTGAACCGTGTTTGATGGCTCCGCATCACAAATGTTTTGCATCTTTTTTATGGGTTTTTACATCTTCGTTTGCGATTAATGCATCACATACAGTTTCGTCGAAGGGTCTCTGATTGTAGTGTCGCATTAGCAGCATCCTGCAGTAGTGACATAGTAGTTTTAAGTTGGAATACATGTGACATAACAGTTCACATGCAAGTTTCAAATTAAAGAGTTCATCACACAAGGAGTATGTGATGCAAAGTTGTGGTTGCTAGATTTAATAAAAACAATCTTGCAACTCGAGTTAGGTCTATGGACAATGGATAACTAAGTCCATGTTGACCTTTTATGTTTATCCGTACAATTTGAACAAGGTTCGGTTAAATTGAATTATTGAAGCTAGGTTAAATTTCAAATTACCCCATAATTGACTAATGTTAGTTCATGAATTTATTTATTAAAGGTTCCTTTTAATAGGAATAATCAAATGACTTTAAGTCCTATTTAGGTTTAACAAAATTCAGGTTATCTTCCTAACATCAAATATAACTCCAAACAATTACTAAAGTTTTAACTTAGGTTACTCACTTTTATTACCAAATGTTTAATTCAAATTAAAGTGACTATTTAGAAGTTATAAGCAAAGTAAGTTTAATTTTAATGCAAATAAATTTGCATTTTTCTAAATTCAAATAATAATAAAATATTTACTAAGCTTATATTTAGTTTCTCGCATAAATTACAAAAATAATTGTCTCATTTTAACCCATTATTAAAATTTGATAACTAAATTAGGTTTTTAAATAGGGTCTTTTGCATTTGTGTCCCTAACTTGAATCCACTAATCAGATTTGCACCTAATTTCAAAGCCTGCACAAATTTTCCCCTCTATCATTAGTTACCCTTACGGAAATGTCCTTCTACGTCGTTATCGTTCGGTCAAAGGGGTTTGACCATCTAAAAAATAGCAAAAGAATAAAAAAAATCTGAAATTTTGTGGGATCAAAGATACTCATGTGCGCAAGGTGCGTGCAAATTTCCGTGCTGTTTAGACATACCAGCAGCTCGTGGCAAATAAAAACAATAAATCTGTGCGTCTGTGAATAGCAAATTCAAGAACATAGCAAGAAAAATAAAAACATGAATTTTTTTTGGCAACCAAGATGCTCGGGTGCGCAAGGTGTGTGATTTTTTTTTGTTACCAGAGGAGCTCTACCAAAAATAAAACAATATAATGTATTTTTTTCAAAGTTTTTTCACGAGCCAAATTTTGTTTTTTTCTCTCCACGAGCTGCTACAATGTATAAACACAATAAATTTTTGCACACACCTTGCGCACATGAGCATCTTAGATGCCAAAAAATCATATTTAGTTTTTATTTTTCTTGCTATTTTTTCAAATTTATTGTTTCACGGGTGTACAGATTTAGTGCTTTTCCTTTGCCATGAGCTCCTAGAGTGTGCAAACAGTATCAAAATTTGCACACACTGTGCGCACTCGAATACCTTCTATCTCATATTTCAGATTTTATTTTTCGAGATGGTCAACCCCCTTGGACCAGACGGTAACGACACAAAAGGGCATTCTATAAGGGCAACTAATGACAGAGGGGCGAATTTGAGCAGGCTTCAGAATTAGGGGCAAATCCGATTAGTGGGTTCGAGTTAGGGACACAAATGTAAAAGAATCTTTTAAATACTATTTGAACTATAGCTACTGTTAAACTATACTTAAAGTTAAATTTAAATTAGAACTAATGTGAGCTAATTTTAAACCACATTTCGCTAGATTTATTATGCACAAATAATTATTTCATTTGGATTTATAAATTGCAAGTTATGCCCTATTTAAGTTCAAATTCGTTATGTTTGAATTTAAATTTAAACTACACAAATTCTATATTTTATTAGTCTTTGTGAAAGTGTATTTCATAATGTTTAATTTCAAAAAGTTCCACTTAGTTTGGACCTACTAGTACGAATTTAATATCTAGTTTTTTTCATAAAACTAACAATTAATTGTCTTATTTAATTTAAAATGCAAAACTAAACGGATAAGGGTCTACCACGTGGCGTGTTGTGGTTGGCACGTACCGATTCTTTTAAGTGAGTGCATGACATGCATTAGATCCAAAACAGACCGCCAATATTAGATGTAGGGGGTACTCACTAGAGCTAGGTCATCGAAGAAATCATCGGAAAGCGCATATGTGGCAGCGGATGGCAGTTGAAAGATCATGGATATCACCTAGAGGGGGATGAATAAGCGCTTTAAAATAATTACGGTTTAGGCTTGAACAAATGCAGACTAAACTAGCATTTAATTTGCCAAGCACAAAACCTAAAACAACTAGGCTCACCTATGTGCACCAACAACTTATGCTAAGAAAGATAAACAACTAAGTGATAGCAAGATATATAGCATCAAACACTATTGCTATCACAAAATAAAGTGCATAAGTAAGAGGCTCACATAAGAGATAACCGAGCCACGCGAAGACGACGATGTATCTTGAAGTTCACGCCCTTGTGGATGCTAACCTCCGTTTGGAGCGGTGTGGAGGCACAATGCTCCCTAAGAAGCCACTAGAGCCACTGTAATATCCTCACGCCCTCGCACAATGCAAGATGGAGTGATTCCACTAATGGACCCTTGAGGGCGGTCACCGAACCCGTACAATTTGGCAACCCTTGGGGGCAGCCGTCGGGAGCCGTACAAATTGCTCGGGGAAATCTCGATAACCTAATTGGAGGCCCCGACGCTTGCTCGGAGCTTGACACCACAATGATTGAGCTCTGAGGCACCACCAACTATTTAGGGCGCCCAAGCACCCAAGAAGAACAAGCTCTAGGGTACCGAGCACCCAAGAGTAAAAGGCTTCTCAAACTTCACGTCCATGTATCACCGTGGAGAACTCAAACATATGCACCAAATGCAATGGCAAGAGCACATGGAGTGCCCAAGTCCCTCACTCTCAAATCCCACCAAAGCAACAAAAGCTATGGAGGAATATGAGAGGAAGAACAAGAAGGAGAACACCAATAACTCCAATATCTAGATCCAAGGAGTTCCCCTCACATAGAGGAGAAAGTAATTGGTGGAAATGTGGATCTGGATCTCCTCTCTCATTTCCCTCAAGAACTAGCAAGAATTATTGGAAGGATTAAGAGATAGCAAGCTCAAAGAAGGTCAACAATGGGGGGGGGACACGAGCTCAAAGCGATAAAATGCTATGGGGAAGAACACCCCCTTTTATAGGCCTCCCCAAATCCAACTGTTATGTACACAACTCGTGCACAAGCGGTAGTACCACTCGGGCGAGCGGTACTTCCGCTCGCACAGTAGTTTCAGCCATAACAAGCAACAGAGATAAACAAGGAAGCGGTAGTGTCGCCCAAGCAGTACTACAGCTCCCACTAGCAGTACTACCGCTAGGCCATGCGAGTATAGGTGAAACCGCGGCAGTAGAGTAGAGCAGCGTGATATTACTGGATGGCACGGTACTACCGCCCATTATTGTCACTCTACTTCCACGCAGAGGAAAAACAAATCCAGAAGCTAAAATATAAGCGGAAGTACCTGCGGTAGTAGAATGTCAGAAGTACCGTGCAAGTGGTACTACCGCGCTCTACTACCACTCGACCACCGCTGAGTTGATAAAGAATCCATAAGCCCAAGCATAAGTGGTAGTGGCGGTGGCACTTGAACCGCGGAAGTACCACGCAAGCGGTACTACCGCTGACCAAAGGGGTACTATCGCTAGAGTGCAACAAAAAGGCCTAAGGAAAACAGATGGATGCAGGACAACTAGAACTGCCATAATTTATACAAATGAGCTCCAAATTGAGCAAACTCAAGCTTGTTGGATACATCACGACAAGCACTATCCAAACAACGAAAAATGCCAAAGAAATAAAGATATGAAACCTCTATGAATGATGAACCATCAAAAATCCCAACATCAAAAACATCATATAAGATGCATATGAACTCCGTTTTCGATGACTCAAGCTTGTCATGAAGATGACCATAAGCTATAAAACTCACAAATAGAAACACCAAACAAGAGCCAAGAAGGATGATGCAAGGATGCAATGGGTTGAGCTCTCTACGAACGATATGATCAAGCTACTAACCTGAGAGCCCCCTTCCCCCCGATAAGACGACAATCGATCCTACAACCCGGTCTCCCAACTACCACCATGAGATCGGTAAAATAGAGAATCTATCAAGGGCAAACATTTGCCTTGCACATAGTCTACTTGAGCTAGATGATGACGATCTTGACTTCCTCATGTTGGACCACTTTTTCGGATTGCACTGGCTCGATGAAGACTAGTAGATTTCTCCCCCATACTCCACTATGGGTGAGCCACTCTTTGGCATATCTTCACAAGTCCATTTTCACCACAATGGACGGCAAGCTCCAAGCATGATCTCTTCGTGATGCTTCACTTGAACTTGCACACAACAATCATGATGACGATCACCACTTGATATGTCATCCTCCGTGGGTTGTATGTGATCTTCTTCTTGACGCAAACCCATGGAAACATGCGTAACGCCAAATAGAACTCTCACGTAGACAATGGGTTAGTACAGAAAGCGTATAGGACAATGCTTACCATACCATGGGATCACTTGATCCATGTCTGTACATTTTGTACGCTTTGTGTGTTGATCAACTTGATTTGCACTTTACTTAGTCTTGATCAACCTTGTATCATGTCTTCTACATGACCAGTTGGATAATTCCTTGAATAACACCTTGGTCACCTCATAAACTCCTTGAAACAAACACATGGACTTCAAGAAAATCATATGGACAAACCCTTCAATTATAACTCAAGGCAACCATTACTCCATAGAGATTGTCGTCAATTACCAAAACCAAACATGGGGGCACCGCATATGGTGCTCTGGTGGTTGCCCATGACTATGGAGGGCACATACGAACGAGTGAGGCACGGGGAGGTCGTTCGTGGCCTCGGTGGCTCTTGAGGACGAAGATAATGACAGCTAGGGATCGTCGGAGATGCATGAGCGCCAATGAAGCTTCAGACGGAGTGGGGCTCGCCGTTTCCTTGTGTTTTCGAACATGCGTGTTGGTCAGGAGATGTGCACGAGCAAGAGAAAGACGATGGACATGGTTTGGGGACAAACGACTCACGAGGATCATCAGAATTGAGCTTGTGGTGGTGACGGGCTTCGGTTGACGAGAAGGCATTGTTGGAAGGGCCTCGGAGTGTGCCAAGGTTGTCTAGGGGTTTCACCGATCTGTGGTGGCTCCAATGGTGGTAGTGGTGCATCAAGAGGGGCTCTAGCGTCACTGGAATCGAGCGGCAAAGAGCTAGGTCAGTGCGGTGGTTGGGGGTCCCTCTCGGGGCAGCTTGGTGGCGATGTCCGGTGCGGCATCGCGCCAAATTAAGAGGGCGGTGAGGGAGTCCTGAATTAAGGGGTCCTCAGGTGGCCGGATCGCTCGTTATAGGCCGGACTGGTGGGCCATGAAGATTATTGATAAAGACTATCTCCCGTATCCGGATAGGACTCCCATAAGTCTAAAATAGCAAGTTTAGAGTCCGGGTGTGTTGGGGAACATAGTATTTCAAAAAAATCCAACGATCACGCAAGATCTATCTACTAGAAGCATAGCAATGAGAGGGGAGAGTGTGTCTACGTACCCTCGTAGACCGAAAGCAGAAGCGTCTAGTGACGCGCTTGATGTAGTTCGAACGTCTTCACGATCCAACCGATCCAAGCACCGAACGTACGGCACCTCCGCGTTCAGCACACGTTCAGCTCGATGACGTCCCACGAGCTCTTGATCCAGTTGAGCATCACGGGAGAGTTTCATCAGCACGACGGCGTGATGACGGTGATGATGAAGCTACCGGCGCAGGGCTTTACGTAAGCACTACAACGATATGACCGAGGTGTGTATCTGTGGAGGGGGGCACCGCACATGGCTGAAACTTGTGTTCAATTGTGTGTCCATGGGGTGCCCCTTGGCCACGTATATAAAGGATGGAGGGAGGAGGAGGCCGGCCCTCATAGGGCGTGCCCAAAGTGTGGAGTCCTACTAGGACTCCCTAGTCCTAGTAGGATTCCTCCTCTCACATGGAATATGAAAAGGGGAAGGGAGAAGAAGAAGGAAGGAAGGGGGCGCCCCTTTCCCTAGTCCAATTCAGACCAGTCCATGGGGAAGGCGCGCGGCCACCCTTGAGGCCTTTCTCTCCTATTCCGTATGGCCCATTAAGGCCCAATACGAATTCCTGTAACTCTCCGATACTCCGAAAAATACCCGAATCACTCAGAACCTTTCCAATGTCCAAATATAGCCTTTCAATATATCGATCTTTACGTCTCGACCATTTCGAGATTGTTCGTCATGTACGTGATCTCATCCGGTACTCCGAACAAACGTCGTTCATCAAATCGCATAACTCATAATACAAATCGTCATCAAACGTTAATCGTGCGGACCCTACGGGTTCAAGAACTATGTAGACATGACCGAGACACATCTCCGGTCAATAACCAATAGCAGAACCTGGATGCTCATATTGGCTCCTACATATTCTACGAAGATCTTTATCGGTCAAACCGCATAACAACATCGAAGATCTTTATCGGTCAAACCGCATAACAACATATGTTGTTCCCTTTGTCATCGGTATGTTACATGCCCGACATTCGATCGTCGGTATCATCATACCTAGTTTCAATCTCGTTACCGGCAAGTCTCTTTACTCGTTCCGTAATGCATCATCCCGCAACTAAATCATTAATCACATTGCTTGCAAAGCTTATAGTGATGTGCATTACCGAGAGGGCCCAGAGATACCTCTCCGTCAATCGGAGTGACAAATCCTATTCTCGATCTATGCAAACACCACAAACACCTTCGGAGACACCTGTAGAGCATCTTTATAATCACCCAGTTACATTGTGATGTTTGATAGGACACAAGGTGTTCCTCCGGTATTCGGGAGGTGCATAATCTCATAGTCAGAGGAACATGTATAAGTCATGAAGAAAGTAGTAGCAATAAAACTAAACGGTCATAGTGCTAAGCTAACGGATGGGTCTTGTCCATCACATCATTCTTCTAATGATGTGATCCCGTTCATCAAATGACAACACATGTCTATGGTTAGGAAACATAACCATCTTTGATTAACAAGCTAGTCAAGTAGAGGCATACTAGGGACACTCTGTCTTGTCTATGTATTCACACATGTACTAAGTTTCCGGTTAATACAATTCTACTATGTATTCATCAAATGACAACACATGTCTATGGTTAGGAAACATTTATCATGATATGAGGTAATATAAATAACAACTTTATTATTGCCTCTATGGCATATTTCCTTCAGTCTCCCACTTGCACTAGAGTCAATAATCTAGTTCACATCGCCATGTGGTTTAATATCGATAGTTCATATCGTTATGTGAATAACACCCATAGTTCACATCGCCATGTTACCAACACCCAAAGGTTTTACTAGAGTCAATAATCTAGTTTAATCACCATGTGATTAACACCCAAAGAGTGCTAAGTTGTGATCATGTTTTGCTTCGTGAGAGAAGTTTAGTCAGCGGGTCAGTTACATTCAGATTCGTATGTATTTTGCAAATTTCTATGTCTACAATGCTCTGCATGGAGCTACTCTAGCTAATTGCTCCCACTTTCAATACGTATCCAGATTGATACTTAGAGTCATCTGGATTAGTGTCAAAGCTTGCATCGGCGTAACTCTTTACGATGAAAGCTTTATCACCTCCATAACCAAGAAATATTTCCTTAGTCCTCTAAGGATAATTTTGACCGATGTCCAGTTATCTACTCCTAGATAAAAATTGTACTCCCTTGCCAAACTCAGGGCAGGGCATACAATAGGTCTGGTATATAGCATGTCATACTTCATAGAACCTATGGCTGAGGCATAGAGAATGACTTTCATTCTCTCTCTATCTTTTGCTGTGGTCGGGCTTTGAGTCTTACTCAACTTCACACCTTGCAATACAGGCAAGAACTCTTTCTTTGATTGTTCCATTTTGAACTACTTCAAAAACTTGTCAAGGTATGTACTCACTGATAAAAAAAACTTATCAAGCGTCTTGATCTATCTCTATAGATCTTGATGCTCAATATGTAAGAAGCTTCACCGAGGTCTTTCTTTGAAAAACTCCTTTCAAACACTCCTTTATGCTTTCCAGAAAAATTATACATCATTTTCGATCGACAATATGTCATTCACATATACTTATCAGAAAGGTTGTAGTGCTCCGACTCACTTTCTTGTAAATACAGGCTTCACCGCAAGTCTGTATAAAATTATATGCTTTGATCAACTTATCAAAGCGTATATTCCAACTCCGAGATGCTTGCACCAGTTCATAGATGGATCGCTAGAGCTTGCATATTTTGTTAGCACCTTTAGGATTGACAAAACCTTCTGTTGCATTATATACAACTCTTCTTTAATAAATCCATTAAAGAACGCGGTTTTGTTATCTATTTGCTAGATCTCATAAAATGCGACAATTGCTAACATGATTCGGACAGACTTAAGCATCACTACGAGTGAGAAAATCTTATCGTAGTCAACACCTTGAACTTGTCGAAAACCTTTCACAACAAGTCGAGCTTTGTAGACAGTAACATTACCATCGGCGTCGGTCTTCCTCTTAAGATCCATTTATTTTTCAATGGCTTGCCGATCATCGGGCAAGTCAACCAAAGTCCACACTTTGTTCTCATACATGGATCCCATCTCAGATTTCATGGCCTCAAGCCATTTTGCGGAATCTGGGCTCATCATCGCTTCCTCATAGTTCGTAGTTTCATCATGGTCTAGTAACATGACTTCCAGAACCGGGTCACCGTACCACTCTGGCGCGGAACGCACTCTGCTTGACCTACGAGGTTCAGTAGTAACTTTTCTTGATCATCATCATTAGCTTCCTCACTGATCGGTGTAGGAATCACTGGAACTAGTTTCTGTGATGTACTACTTTCCAATTCTGGAGAAGGTACAATTACCTCATCAAGTTCTACTTTCCTCCCACTCACTTCTTTCGAGAGAAACTCCATCTCTAGAAAGGATCCATTCTTAGCCACGAATATCTTGCCTTCGGATCTGTGATAGAAGGTGTACCCAACAGTTTCCCTTGGGTATCCTATGAAGACATAGTTCTCCGATTTGTGTTCGAGCTTATCAGGTTGAAGCTTTTTCACATAAGCATCGCAGCCCCAAACTTTAAGAAACAACAACTTTGGTTTCTTGCCAAGCCACAGTTCATAAGGCGTCGTCTCAATGGATTTAGGTGGTGCCCTTATTTAACGTGAATGCAGCTGTCTCTAATGCATAACCCAAAACTTTAGTGGCAAATCGGTAAGAGACATCTTAGATCGCACCATATCTAATAAAGTACGGTTTATGACGTTCAGACACACCATTACGATGTGGTGTTCCGGGTGGTGTGAGCTGCGAAACTATTCCACGTTATTTCGAATGAAGACCAAACTCGTAACTCAAATATTTGTCTCCATGATCAGATTGTAGAAACTTTATTTTCTTGTTACGATGATTCTTTACTTCACTCTGAAATTTCTTTGAACTTTTCAAATGTTTCATACTTGTGCTTCATCAAGTAGATATACCCATATCTGCTCAAATCATCTGTGAAGGTTAGAAAATAATGATACCCGCCGCGAGCCTCAACACTCATTGGTCCGGATACATCAGTATGTATGATTTCCAACAAGTCAGTTGCTTGCTCCTTTATTCCGGAGAACAGAGTTTTAGTCATCTTGCACATGAGGCATGGTTCGCAAGCACCAAGTGATTCATAATCAAGTGATTCCAAAAGCCCATCAGCATGGAGTTTCTTCATGCGCTTTACACCAATATGACCTAAACGGCAGTGCCACAAATAAGTTGCACTATCATTATCAACTTTTGTCGTGGCATTTTCATGGGGGGGTGTAAGACAACATATGCCACAAGGTGGCTTCGTGTGAGGGCAAGACTGCTGCCGGAATATCCAGGGACGGGTATGCGAATAGCACACAGTAGTTTACCCAAGTTCGGAGCTCTCCGGAGAGATAATACCCCTACTCCTGCATGTCTGAGTATATATGTGATGTGTACATCGGGCAGTACAAAGTGCTCCTGGAGCTGTATCTGGCGTGAGTGCCATAGGCATCTGACTTGATATATATGCATATGAGCTAGTGGCTGCCTGTGCCTGAGCATGCATGCGTGAGTGGCCTTGTGGTCGGCCAAGTGCATGTGGCGTGGCTATGTGTGCGTGAGCATGTATGCATCCCCCTATGGATGGATGGATGTGTGCCCCTTTATATAGGAATAGTGGGCATGGGGTGGTGGCGTTGGTTGTAAGCTACCTTGGGTAGCTTACAAACCAAGCCATGCATGAGGCATGGTGGCATGGCAAGTTGTCCCCTGGACACTTTATAAAATAGTGTCAAGGGGACAAGTACACTGTAGATGATGACACGAGGTGATGTGTGCACAGTGCCCAGGTACGGCCGTCTTGTCCGCGGTATGGTTGTCCCGTCGGGGTCTCGTCAGTGCGGCGGTCGTGGTCAGCGCAGTCGATAGCCGGCAGCCGGCCGGGAAGTCGGCCGGGTGGAGCAGTCGGACTGAGAGCCGGCGGACTTAGCGGGCGGGCGCCCCCGTCCGACTGCCGTCGGTAGCCAGGCTGCCGTCTAGAAAGCCGGCCCGGGCAGCCGGACAGGGGGCCGTCTGGGGCGGCCCGAGCAGTCGGACTGAGGGGCTTTGCTAGCCCCTATTTCTGGGTATATCATCCTGCCGTCTTTGGGGTACCCGGGGTCAATATCTCCGACAGTAGTCCCCGAGCCTCTGGGCAACTTTGGAAAAGTTGGGCGGAGGTTCTTTAGCGTTTGTTGATGTAGAATATGGTTGTTAACGGTCGACTGCAGGTTGCAGCCTGCGCAGCTTGCTTCCGACGGGGACGCGCAAGCGCACCTGCTGGGTGTAGCCTCCGAGCCTCCGGGCAACTTGTAAAAGTTGGGCGGTGGCCTTTCGCGGTTGTTGCTGTAGACTGGTGTCATCGGGCACGGACGCGGAGTTCGTCGACTGGTGTCGTCGTGCGTGGACGCGGGGTCCGCCGACTGGTGTCGTTGAGCACGGACGCGGAGTCCGCCCGCCGACTGATGATGTCATGCGCAGACGCGGGTCTGCCGAGTGTTGCTGTTGATGATAGCCGGTTGCGGGCTACAGCCAGCGCGGCTTGCTTCCAGTGGGGGCGCGCCAGCGCACCCACTGGTTGTAGCCTCCGAGCCTCCGAGCGAGGGGGTGGGTTCCCCACGGAAATGATCATGCAAAAGACAAAGTTAGTCCACACAAATATATCAAATGTTTGCTTTTAGCATCGCAACTTTTATGCGGAGGGTGCCGACTCGGTTTCGTCCGAGCCCCCTTCAATCTTTTTCATGTCTCCTCCGCTCTTTGGCTTCTGCTCTTGCTAGCCGCACAGCCCCTCTGCGGTCTGTGGCTGAGAGTAGGCCGCAGAGTGGAGTGTACAATACTTAGACTCTGGGAGCGCATTTAACCGAGCAGATACTCATAAAGCAAACGGCCGGGTCGCCCGAACCGTTTTCTCTCGGACGTTTTTCACGTGGGTGGCCTCCAGCATCTACTCTTGCAAGCCGGACGGCCGCTCTGCGGTCTGTGGCTAAG
Organism: Secale cereale; assembly: GCA_902687465.1. Classification (NCBI taxonomy): domain Eukaryota; kingdom Viridiplantae; phylum Streptophyta; class Magnoliopsida; order Poales; family Poaceae; genus Secale; species Secale cereale. The sequence goes on along the minus strand of LR738713.1, from coordinate 145,762,627 downwards.
AGTAGGCCTTCGGTACCGTGCACGCTACTAAGCCGTCTGCGGGAACGAACGTCTCAGGCCAATCGACCAGTCCCCGGGCCAACTCTGGCTGGCTCCGGGGCGAACAGTAGTGCAACTATAATAAAATGCGGAGATACCCCCCCCCCCCCCCCCC
>LR738713.1:145750498-145762463 GCA_902687465.1 Secale cereale | reverse complement strand
GGGTGAAGTCTTCGAGCCTCCGGGTGCTCAAAGGGGGGGCCTGACCGGTCAGGCTTGACCGAACAGGCGGCGAGCCGGCTAGGCACAGCCGGCGATGCCTCGAGGCGGCTGGGTCGTCTAGGCATAGCCGACCGGGCGCCGACGCGGGTAGGCGGGGCAGCCGGCGGAGCGGTACCGCGGACGGACGGATGCGTCTCTTGTTTTCTTCTTTTTCTTCTCCGGCCGGCTGATGGCAGCCGGACGGACATTTTATCTTCTGCTCTTCTGTCGTCTGCCGTCAGTCAGATAGAACTTTTTCTCGGGCAGACAAACATTTTTTCTTCATCTTTCTTCTCGGCCGGCTGCTGGCAGCCGGACGGACACTTTTCTTATTTTCTCGTCCGCCGGCTGCTGATAGCTGGATGGACATTTTCCGCTTCTACAGGCTGTTGGCAGCCGGACGGGCACTTGTGATGCTTTGTGATTTGTAAATGCCACGTGTCATCCATCAGGGTGGGTCTCAGGTGCATTATATGAGACCTGGTCTCATATAATTTTTTTCCGGCACTTGTACGAGCAGTCGACCTCCGACTTATGCTGAGCAGCCGGCCTCTCTTCTTCTTATTTTTTCCTTTGAATACTCTCTCTAGCCGGCCACCAAGCAGTCGACCTTTTGCGAGCAGCCGGATGCTTTGCATTCGTGGCCATGTTGATGGGAGCAGTCTGCCCGCATTCTTTCTTTTCTCCCTTTTTTTTTCTTTTGGCTATGGGCAGTCGACCCTGTTGGCTTTTCTCCACGAGTAGTCGGCTGCAGTCGCTGAGCAACGGAAACCGGCAGGCGGCCGGGCCGCCTGGTGGCTGGCGGAGCCGTCAGACGGCCGGACTGGCCGGGCGACGGGGGAGCCGGCCAGCGCATCAGCCGGCAAACGGCCGGGTGGCAATAGCCGACGCGCGTGGCCGACCGAAGGCAGCATCGAGACTGGGTGGCAGCCAGCAGGCGGCCTGGACTGGCCGGCGCGGGTAGATGGGTAGGGACGTGGGGCCGCAGCCGGCACGTATGAGGCGGGGGAGGCGCGACGAGGTCCGACGAACGCGGGCGCTGGTGGAGTCGATGGAAGGACAGGCTGCCCGGGCTCGTGGAGCCGGCGTGGGACAGCTGCGGGAGGCGGCCGGAACCGGTGAGCATGGAGCCAGCACGCACACGGGTCGCGGAGCCAGCCCGCGGGACGGAGCAGGGCGCGACGCGCGGGAGAGGCGTCCGGGCTCGCAGGCGGCCGGACCCGGACCCGACAGTGGGAGCGGCAGGTGCGGACCCGGCAGTAGGAGCGGCAGGCGCGGACCCGGCAGTGCGGTGAAGCCGGTGACAGGGGAGGCCGGCTGTAGGGCGGCAGCCTGCTCCGGGTCGCGCGCGGGCAAGGGGAGCATCGCGGGGCCGAGGCGTCGGATGCCCGAGCGACGCGGAGCAGGTGCGGCCGGGCCCAGCACGGCACAACCGGCACGTGCGTCGGAGCCGCCGGCAGTCGAGGCAGGGGCCGCCGGCGCGGGAAGAGCCAGACCTGACGTGAACGGTAGAGACAGCGCGGAGGAGGCACGCTCGCAGAGGTGCGTGAGGCAGAGGGAAGCGGCTCGGCGGCGCAGGCGCGGGGCGTCCAGAGACCGCAAGCAGGAGGTGGTCCAGCCGGACGTGGTGGCGGCCGGCTGCGCGAAACCTGAGCGGGGCGAGGCAGCTTTGGAGCCCGCTGGCTGACGATGAGGAGCTGCAGAGGGCTCGCGGTGGGTAGAGGCGCAGCAGGAGCCCCTCAGCACAAGGAGCAGAGGGAGGCACCGGAGTTGCTGAGCAGCGAAGCTGCGGCGGGTGCAGAACTGCAGCCGGCGCAGTGGTCGCGCAAGAGGCGAGCTGTGCACAGCTAGTATCCGGCTAGCGTACGGGATGTGTATAAGCAATCTGACTATTGTCTGTCTTATATGTATAAGGAATACCTGACCATTACCCGATGCGTGTAACTAGGCATGCATAGTTTGCATCTGGCAAGTGTATGGGCAGTGTATCGGCAGTATATGGCCAGCACGTAAGCATGCGGGAGCTGCTGCGCCGTGGTGCACTAGCAGACTCGTGGGTGAGCAAGGAGCAGCAGAAGTAAGATGAGCGCGCACTGGCCAGACTCGGCGACGACGCTGAGCGGCACAGCTGCTGCCTGGACAGCAGGGCGCGGGGCCGCGTAAGCTCGCAAGAAGCCTGCGAGGCGCGTAGTGCGAAGCGTCCGCGGAGAAAAGAGCGAGGCCGACGACGCGGACGCGCCGTCCCCTGCGGCCACCCCGGGCATGTCGATGTCGAGCCCTCGAGCATGGCAAGGGCGACAAAAATGGCAAGGCCGCCGACGACGGCGACCCGCCCCGCGCGGTTGCCCCGGGGGCGAGTTAAAGTTGAGACCCCCAACGCCACCGGAGAGACGACGGTGAGGCCGCGGCGGTGATGATGAAGATGGCAAGTCCGACGACGAGGACGTGCCGCTCTGCGCGGCTGCCCCGGGGTGAGTTGATGTCGAGCCTTCGAGCGTGGCCGGAGAGACGGCGGCGAAGTCGCGGCGGAGATGACGGAAAGGGTCCCGCCCGGACCGCGGTTCCAGCGGCAGCTTGCCCCACGGTGGGCGCCAAATGTCGTGGCATTTTCACGGGGGGTGTAAGACGACATATGCCACAAGGTGGCTTCGTGTGAGGGCAAAACAGCTGCCGGAATATTCAGGGATGGGTATGCGAATAGCACGCGGTAGTTTACTCAGGTTCGGGGCTCTCCGGTGAGTTAATACCCCTACTCCTACATGTCTGAGTATATATGTGATGTGTACATCGGGTAGTATAAAGTGCTCCAGGAGCTGTATCTAACGGATGGATGGATGTGTGCCCCTTTATATAGGAACTAGTAGTTGGGGCGTGCCCGTGGCGCGCCGCTTGAGGGGCATCTGGACGATGCCAGGTAGATGAACGCCCTTTTTTACTTTCCTTTTTGATCAAGATAGCAGCACATGTACATGCCATTCTTGATGGAACTTATTACATTGAAACATCATCTGAGGAAGAAACAGGAATGCCAAGCCCACAATGATATATAGGATCAATAGGAGCATGTTGCTGTTTGGCAACATAAGATACATTAATAGAAATTGCAGGCATGTCGGCCCCGACAGCGGTGGCAGGCCCTTGATGCCTCCCTCTAACCGTGTGGTAGTAGCTCGCTGTCACGGACGACGATGACCCTCCGGGACATGATGTTGATGGAGGCGCGAGGAAGATGTTGAGCTTGGTTTAGAGGTCCGTGATGGCAGCCCTAGTCCTCTCGACGGCAAACGGCTCCGCACCATTGGCGTCCTGGTTCCTCAGCTTACTTGCCTGCCAATGAATTCCACTTCATATCTATGGCATGACTGGTTCTGAGCTTCTAATGATTATATGAATTATGAGAGAAGCGGGTGTGCTCAATCAAACATACACGAACTTCCGGCTCACCTTGTGGCTCTGAAAGAGCTGGAATGGCTCCGGCGAAGCTTTACAGACGCTGACTTGCTCGTCGGCGTCGTCACCCTCAACATCCCCTCTCAGAGTCTATGTACAAAATAGAAATGATCAATGCTACAGTCTACCTTCTACTTATGTTCTATGATGCTGTTTTCTCAAATCAAATATCTACTTACGTTCTATGATGCTGTTTTCTCAAATCAAATATCAAAAGCATTAATCCTTACTCTTAGGCCATAGGAAAGAGCCAACAATTAGAAACAAAAGGAAATACTGGTGAAGATAGAAAGCCTGCTTCTGGTTCTTCTTTTTTGCAAGGACTTTTCTTCAGCAAACATTTGTAACACTGGTTATAATGATTTCAGTTCTTAAAAAAGCATGGGACGAATAGGAGAAAATAGAGGAATATCAAGGTTACTACCGTAAATTCAAACTCTAATTAAAATAGATCGTAACATCTTCTAATTGAGGATTCCCCTTAGGATTTTTAAAGCTTCCCTCTAATGTTCAAAACTCGAAACTGATTTCATCAGATTTAACAGATGCTTCTCACAGTTTCAATTTAAAATCTCCGTCTGAATTTTTATAAAGTGTTATCATATATCTAGAGAAGAGTACTGCGCTCAAACATATGCAGATGTGGAAGCAACCTTTTTTTTTCAAAAGACTTTACCATCCTTCATAGACTACCAGTAGTACGATATGTCACCTCTGAAAATAGAAATACCAGGACATATATCAAGATCTGTTGAGTTTGAACTCAAAGGGGTCAAGGAGCAAGCATGGCCACCAGCTCGTCGATAACAGACGGGCAGCTGCTCCTCAGGTGCTCGTATCCATCAGATACCATGACTGCCTTCAGGCTACCCGGCGACGTCAGGAACTTGAAGCACGCCTTCTTCAGAGCACCGCAGCCATGCTGCTCAGCCAGTGCAAGCGTCGTCGCCACCATGCTCTTGCAGAAACCATGCTATACTGCTATCTAACACAATGCTCTGTTGATCGGTATTTTAATAACTTCGTGTATTATACTCTGTTGACGAAAAAACATGCTATACTACTACTACATTTATTTATTTTGTTGTATTTGTGTATTGTAACACAATGCTCTGTTGATCGGCATGTTAATAATTTCGCTTCCTAACATATGCCTCATCACTGATGGTGGCGACATGGAACAACACTTCTGCGATGTTAGTACTATAAAGTAGAGAAATTGATTTGCAAGCATGTGCCGTCGCAGATTTGATGGGTACATTAGACATTAACAACTTGTATGATCTCACATTCTCCGGTGCTAATATTTTATGAATAAACATGAGTGTAAAGGTGGTTAAGAATTCTGTTGGATAGTAATGGGGAGATATTTACCGAGGTTGCTAGGCGGGAGGACTTCCCTTTTCTGCAAGTACTTCTCTAGGTGGGTGGTTCTGATTTCACAAGATTGAAAGAACTGGACATTGAGCTAATTAGTCATGTGATTGGGCACTGAAAATGTTTCTCATATTAGTTTGTTAATATGCTTTTGCTTGTCGTAGTTTAGAAATTTTGTGTTTGTCTCGAGGAGTAACTTTCTGCTCTGCTTACGTTAAGATTTTGTCTGGGAAATTTATGCAGCTCTTCGTTTGCACTTTAGATGACTCTGCGTGAAGCTCTGAGTTCCGCCCTTGATGAGATGTCTGGCAATGCTTCTGTTTTCTTAATGGGAGAAGAGGTGCCACGATACCACCTAGAAGACTAAGTAGTAATATATTTTTCTTTCCTTTATTTGTGCCCTCTAAATACTTGTCATTTCTCTGGCAGGGTGGTTTGAATAAGAACTACTTCTCAGTTTCCATGTTTTTCGATATTAGTGCCTGTTCTTAATTTTCAGTTTTGCGGATTTTAATTATATGGATCTAAGGATTCAAATTTGTTCCAAGCTTTTTGCTTGCAGTAAAACTCTTACTAGAGACAACTGGAAATAGGAAACCAAGTGAACTACCAATTTTGTCTTGAACAATCACTACTCTGGTTTTATTATGACATACCTAAATTTATTCTTAGAGAGAACTTGACATGCAGATTGGATTTGCTTATGCATTGTTTCAGTAACATGATTATATAGTAATCCGTTTATAACTATGTAAGACCCAATAGGAGACATAACATTGTAGCTTTGTACTACTATTACAGTTATACATGATTCTATATAGCTAAAAATATGTCCTGTTGTATTCAAACGAACAGATTCTTCTAATATAGCAGCTGTACATTGGCAGAGAGATAATATATAGTGGTTTCAGTCAGATTTTGTTCTTCATGTCCATATATGAGTTCTCTTATTATCTCTTTGTGTACATCTTCAACTAGCAACTTAGTTGGTGTGGAATTTATGTTCCTGGTTTATGTAGCTAAATAAATATCATAAATATCAGGAACTATGTTGCACTGTTTATTCCTTAGCACTTTAGATTTACAAATAAGTCTACTATTGTATAATCCTTGTAACTGAAGTTGGTTATTCAAGCAAACACAATGTGCACTGACAGAAGATTGCGGGAACAATGGTACACATTCAAGTATGTATCTGCCAAAATTGATTATGTGCACTCTAGGCATTGCATTACTATGTAATGGTGTAATATTCTTTGAAGAATTTGTAGGAGGTACTAGAAAAGCATGACTGGATGAGGGATGCCTTGATTTTAAAAAACAGCCTGAAAGAAATTAGTTTAGTAAAATATTGTATAGCCTTGTCGTAAAAGTTTGATACACTTTTCAAGAAAACAAACTTTGGTTAATCATTAAGATATAACTTTTCTCATATTTGAACAAGGTTATTTGAGTTATGCTAAAAAAGGTTATTTTTTGTAACTTTTGCAAACTTTGTGGAAAGAAACTACAAATAACTGATTTCGCTGTCAAGTCTACAATTCAATGTTGATCTACAGGGTGGAATCTTTAAACTTCGTTGATGCTTTCTTGTCCGTTTTGATCTAATATCTGTCTGATGTGGTTTGTATAAAGCTTATCGTGGTATAATTAGTTTTGCTTTTTTCAGGATATAATAAGGTTGTAGATAGACGGAGACTGAATTAGTTCACATTACTTTGATGTCTATCGAGCCAATGGGACAACAAAGGTAGTTCCTTCGCACAATTTTAAGAATGTTATTTCATATTGCATGATATATCTGACTCATTTCAGTGAGCCTTCAGTTAATTTGAGGCATCCTTTCCTAGGATCTGTTACAACATGGTGGGCATGGTGTTTAGCTCAGATGTGAATTACTACATAGCTTTATTCAGAATGGTCCAGAGCTGGCATGCTTGCTGCTAGAACAAATACAAGAGTTACCTTCACCAGATTGTCCCAGAACTCTGCATTTGACAACGTCCAGAAAAACTCGATGCTTTATTTTGTCTTAGCAAACCTACATGATATTGTTTCATTGTTGGGTTTGTGATGGAGGTGTGAGCAGTAAGGCTATGCAAACAATCGTCAGTTGGACTGGCTGAACTACATTACTTCGCAACCTATTACAGTATCAAGTAGAGTATTCTGTGATCCATGGTATCTTCATCCTGCAGACAGACATAACAGGGTGCTGAATGTGACTGAATAGTGAATACCATGTCGTGCTACTCTTCTGTATGAGGCCCAGACACAACAATACTGCAAGAGCCAGCCAAAGTGAAATTTTTGCAATTTAAAGGAGCCCAGCTCTTGCAGATGCAAGACAGCCCAGGAAAACGTATAGAAACCATGACATATCATCCTGCAGAATGCTTCACCGTACTTCACCAATCCCAAACGAGTACATCCGAGGCATAAACATCTATGTTCAGGCCGTACACCCACCCACCTGAAGATTGTTCATCACAATAAACACATCTATCTTGGCATCACCATCTGAAGATTACACATGTAAACCAATGCATTTTCCTCTTGAAGACAAAAACATAACAACTCAAGCTTCTGGATCCAAGTTAGCAAAACTTACCGAGGAAAAATATCACTAACGCAAACACGCACCTGCTATGATTGCATCGAAACCAAAGCGATTTCCCGCGGGGCAGTTATCAGAGACACATCAACACCACAAAGGATACTAAAGCAATTGGTCGCACCAAATTAAAATTTGCCAATCATGAGATGTATTACCTCTGTCCCAAATAGCAGACCAAGCGGATCCCTGCACCGCCGCCTCAGCCCGTCGACTTGAAGCATTGCCTGCCCCACCGCCGTCACCAGGAGATGTCGCCGCCACGTTCTCCTCCGGCCAGATGTGTTGTCGCATCCCGCGCTGAACAAGTTTCAACCAAAAAAGGAAATGAAGATAGTCCAATGTATCTTTCCAACTCACAGCCACCCAATTATATATATGGTTTCATGGTTCATTCTTATACTCTCTTCGGTAGTTCTGCTTAATGCTTTTGTAACTCAAAGTCTCTCTGACTCTTCAAAATCAAGCAAGAACCAGAAGATGCTAGCAGAGAATTTAATCCAACATTATGCTCTATTTAGCCTGACATACACTCCTGAAATTTGGAACAATGATTCAAACACAAGTCTGCAGCATGAAAATTTCAACGTGTACTCAAGCGATAAGGTTAATTCTGCCACAGACCAAATGTTCACTGCAGCTCCCAGAGCCCCACGGTCAACAAAACCAACCAATCATACAGAAACTGGGTAGGGTTATGTAGCAATCTCCTAAGAAATTATGCTCACCAAATACTAAGGACATAACTTGGCTCAGAGAATCTAACGGCTAATTCAATAACGAGAGGCGGACCTGGAATTAGGTAGTTGCTACGCGGGGGAGGGGGGGTCTTACGTACTCCTCGTTGTCGGAGGCGAACAAATCTCTCGCCTCCTCTTCCTCCTCGTCCTCGTCCTCGCCGCCGCCGGCGGGGCTTCTGTTGCGGCCGCTGGAGGGGCGCTAGAGGAGGAGGAGGTGGCGGCGGAGGACGAGGAGGATGAGGACGAGGAGGATGAGGACGGGGGGAGGAGCCGGACGAGGCGCCGCCTCCGCCCTCGACGTCGGCTTCGGCGCCGTTGGATCTGGAGGGATGGGAGGAAGGAGCGGGGCGTGGGGAGGTAGTTGATTTGCCACCCGCCGCCGGTACTCGCCGGAATCAGTCGTCGTGAGTGGTGGCGGCGGCGGCGAGCCGCTGTGGGAGAGAAGAGAGGAGACGAGAGGAGACTTGCGCCTGCGTGTGAGAGCAGGGATCGACGAGACGAGCCGCGTTTTTTAACTTTCCCTTCAGCACAGTAAAATCTATGTGGCATAGGGGAGGACGCGCCCTTAGCGCTACCGTTAATGGGTTGTATAGTGGGCATGGGGGGTGGTGGCGTTGGTTGTAAGCTACCTTGGTAGCTTACAAATCAAGCCATGCATGAGGCACGGTGGCATGGCAAGTTGTCCCCTGGACACTTTATAAAATAGTGCCAATGGGACAAGTACATTGTAGATGATGACACGAGGTGATGTGTGCACAGTGCCCAGGTACGGCCGTCTTGTCCGCGGTATGGTTGTCCTGTCGGGGTCTCGTCGCAGCGGCGGTCGTGGTCGGCGCAGTCGACAACCGGCAGCCGGCCGGGAAGTCGGCCGGGTGGAGCAGTCGGACTGAGAGCCGGCGGACTGAGCGGGCGGGCGCCCCGTCCGACTGCCGTCGGTAGCCAGGCTGCCGTCTGGAAAGCCGGCCCGGGCAGCCGGACAGGGGGCCGTCTGGGGCGGCCCGAGCAGTCGGACCGAGGGGCTTTGTTAGCCCCTATGTCTGGGTATATCGTCCTGCCATCTTTGGGGTACCCGGGGTCAATATCTCCGACAACTTTGCATCTTTTGGATTCAATATTATTAATACTAGATAAAACCCCGCGCGTTGTTGCGGAATGACTATAATATGTTCGGGTGAAACCAATGGGTATCCATGCAAATAATCGTGTTACATAAATAGTTCCGACCTACAATTTTGAGGCATCTGAAAAGGATCCCTCGGAACTGTCACATGTCGTCCACAGAATGATCAGAGATTGATGTTATGTTAGTAGCATCCCATTAAAAAAATCCTTAGGAGTAAATATGAAACGACTGAGAAAAAAAAGTTCCTCAAAAGTCTGAAACTTTGCTGCACACATCAACATTTAGTTAGTAGCATCCTACACACAACTAAAAGTTAGTTATGGCCAAATACACTACAAGAACAGGCTGAAAATTGCATGCACTTCACCAAATAATTCCAAGTCGTATGAGAAATAAAAAAGATGAGTTGTCCGTGATTGATTACCTGCCAAGCATGAAGACGTTCCATGGGGTATTGATGGAAGTAATCTCAATGATATATCCCTAATGATTCCTTTTTCCTAGTAAAAAATGCATCAATCTACGTTACCTGGAGTATTTGAAGGGCTGGAGAAAGGAATAGAAGAAAAAGGGTTGCATGGTCGCTCGTGCAGGCTTGGGGCCTATCCTTTTGCTCGGCTCATTCGGTAATCACCAACCGCACATGTGACGCACGCATAGCCACACCACACGATCGACGAACCTGTATCGGTTAGCTGACTTACGCTATCGAGTGGCGGCGGCGGGCCGGCGTACAGTATTCTACGGTGCCGTGGCAGCTCCAGCTCACACACAGGACGGACTTGGAGATTGGATGCTTTGATTTCGAGATGGCTTGGAGAGCCATCAGCCCTATATATGCGGATCGATCGGAAGAAAGCAAGAAGAGAAGTAGTGCCATGACTGGGCGGTCGGCTCTTGATTTTCCATTGGTGGTATCATGAAGCTGGCTTTTAATCGGAGGGGAGACTCGATGGATCAGCTTTGGTGGAGCGCCACCGCCTGTTGGCATGCCCAGATGATAACTGATTTTAGACGGGAAAGGAGATAGACCGGAAGGTGTGTGCCTAATTAAAAAAAGAAAAACACTGAGAATTAGACTCATGTGAATGCTGAGGTGGCATTAGGCTGATGTGGACACTGTGCATGTTGAGAGAATTAGTAGTAGTGGGGATCCACTTCTTAAGAATGTAAGATGTGTGTTACTACAATCAAGATCCAACAAACTATTTTCATTGGATGTATGACCATCGATGGTTTTATTCATGTAAACAGGGCAACAATTATTTTATGACTTTAAATGAATAACCGCATTGCAATAAACATGATCAAATCATATTCATGCTCAACGCAAATGCCAATAACTTTTATTTAGGTTCTACACTAATCCCGAAAGTATAGGGAGTGTGCGATGATGATCATATCAATCTTGGAACCACCTCCAACACACATCGTCACTTCACCTTTAACTAGTCTGTGTTCTTTCTGCAACTCTCGTTTCGAGTTACTAATTTTAGCAATTGAACCGGTATCAAATACCCATGGGTTGCTATGAACACTAGTAAACTACACATCAATAATCTGTATATCAAATATACCTTTGTTCAATTTGTCATCCTTCTTATCCGCCAAGTATCTAGGGCAGTTCCACTTCCAGTGACCATTTCCTTTGCAGTAGAAGCACTGAGTTTCAGACTTAGGTCCAGCTTTGGGCTTCTTCATGTAATGCCCTGCATGTAATACTTTCCCTTTTGGGCATATAATATATCTCCGGCTTCATCTATTCCATTCCGGGTTCTTTGTCTTTCGGGTTTTTCGCCGTTTTGTCGTGTTGCGTGTGTGGCATTCATTCATATCATGTAGTCATGTGCATCACATTGCATTTGTGTTGTCGGTTGCATCCGGTTCCACGCGTTCCTTCCCGTTGTCCGTTTCGCGTTCCGGAGCTCCCTCACGTGTCCGTGGCGTCCCGTAGGCCTACTTTGGTGTTTGGCCGTGTAACGTTACCGGTTTGGCGCGAGACTTGTCGTGTGTTGTTGTTTTGGTGTGTGTAACCCGCCTGACAAATCTCATCGCGTTTCGAGTCCGTTTGCTACCCCAACAGTTATTCTCATGGGCTCAAAGTGCCTCCACTTTGAGGCCCAAGACACCCCTCCAACAGCCCACCAAACCAATCCAAACCACTCCCTTCATCTAGGCCATCCAATTCTAATCGTGTGGCCGAAAATCGCACTCCATTTGGACAACCCTAGCTCCTTGTGCCTATATATTTGTCCACACCCCCAAATTTTGCCCCAAATTAAGGAAACCCTAGCACCCACCTTCTCCTTCCTCCAGCCACCACCACCTCGCCGGAGTTCCGCCGGAATCTCGCCGGAGTTCGCCGGAATACCACCACCTCGCCGAAAAAACACCTCTCCACCTCCTCTCCTCTCAGATCCGCGCCCCACGCCTCAGATCCGGCTCCCAGGGCGCCAACCACTTCCTTCGCTGGATCCAGGCCAAAGCCATCGAAGGAACCAGCCGCCGCGGGCTCTCCTTCGCTCGTCCCTGCCGCTCGAAGGATTCCGCCAGTCAACGAAGCCGCCGCCGCTTTGCCAGGCGGATCGACCGAGGCTCCGATCTGGCGCCTGCCCGATCCGG
>LR738713.1:145713365-145750216 GCA_902687465.1 Secale cereale | reverse complement strand
GCCCTAGTGGGCCGGGCGCCAGGCCGCCAGCCGCCTTCCGCAAGCCGCCTCACCACCCGCGGGCCGCGCGCCGCCGTGGGCCGCCCCAGCCGCCAGGCCGCCTTCCCCGCATCGCCCGATCTCCGCCAGACCGCCTCCTCCGCGCCTGGGCCGCCCCCCCCTCGTCAGCAGCCTCCAGGCCGGGGCGCTCCAGCCGCGCCGCTCGCTGGGCCTCGCAAGCCAACCGGGCCTCGCCTCTCCTCCGCTTCACGGGCCGCCGCCATCCGCCCGAGCAGGCCGCGCCGCTCCAGCGCCGCACTGTGGGCCGCACCAGATCCACTCCGCAGCCGCGCCCGAGGCCCGATTTAGCCCGTTTGACTCCAGATCTGTTTGCCTGAGAGGTTAATTTCAAATCCCTAAGTCCCTGTTGTTTTGTGTGCTGATGCTATATTAGAACTGTGATATCTTTTTGTGTGTTGATCCGTTTTGCGCAAATGACATGTCCAGACGTTCGTGGTGACTAGCACTACGTTTCATTCCATTGTGCCATGCATGTTTGAGATCATTTAGGTGCTTAGATATCTGTTGCAAGAGTGCATCCCGTTACAAACTGCTGCTATGTGTTGTTTTTATGCCATCTTTGCATAGTGATAACTTGGTGCTTGTTTATCCGAATGATCCAAATGACATGTCCACGTGTTCGTCTTGCCATGCTCTACATGTTGCTTGTGTTAGGTTGCATGATAGATTTATTCTTGCCATGTATATCTTCGTTGCAAAGTGCCATGTGGCTGTGATGTTGTTTAACTTGTTATGAGATGCCATCTTGTTGAGCTCATTGCTATCGTTGTGTTTATCTCCATGATGCATGCTTGTATGTTTCGGAATCACCATCATGTGTACTTTGATGTGGTGCATACCACTTGCCATGTTTAGTTTTGAGGTGACTAAAACTTGCTCTCAAAGATGCCATGACGAAACTGCTGTTTTAACACTTAGTGGATTTTCACTAAGTCTGGAATCTGTAATGTTCTGATGCCATGTTTGCTTGCTGTTCTAGGACAAACCATGATAGTTTTGGAGTGACTCTTGATGGTTCCTTGTAGTATATATTGTTGGCTTTCCATTCATGCTCTCACATGCTTATTTGAGTGGCTGTAGCATATTTAACTTTTGCTCCAAAGTTGCAATAAATTACTGCTGTCAGGATTTTGTTGTCAAGTTCAATATGTCCAAGCTTGTTGCTATTGATCCGTGGCTCCTTTGGGGGTGCACCAATGGACTTATTTGCTGTAGGATATGTCTAGTTTATGTTCATGCTCTTTGCCATGATGTTTGAGTGCTGTAGCTTATTTATCTAGTGCTCCGAAGTTGCTATGTTGCTGTAATTCTCAGCTTGTGCATATTTCTTGTTTCAGGCATAACTTTTAGCCCGTAGCTCTGATTTCAGCAAGTCTTATATGAAACTTGATTGATTTTCTGTGTAGATTCATAATATCCTATTGTTATCTTGTTTTGAAGCTTTTGCTTGAATGTTTATTTTTCCGTGCTCCGTGTGCTCTCATAGTGCATCAACCATGCATCCATCATTTTGGTGTGCGCATTGCATCTTGTTGATTCGTGCCTTGTGTGATTGTATTGTTTAGAGCCGGAAGCTGAGACTGAGTACGAGTACGAGCACGAGGATACCACCGAGCTTGTGAATGAGGACCCTTCTTACGATCCGAACGACAACTCTTCAGGCAAGATGACCGAACCCCGATAACATTACTATCTTTGCCTATTGCTAGAGTATCGCTCAATAGTTTTGCCTCGATGCCCATGTTTTTCCTGTCAGCCTCCTACTTGTAACCAGGACCATGTTTAACCACCCTACCTATGCAAACCATTGTTTGGCTAAGTACGCTTCGCTCAGCCCCTCTTATAGCATTGCTAGTTGCAGGTGAAGTTGAAGATGCTTGCTTCATGTTGAAGTTTTGTTGGGTTATATCACACTATATAATGCTTAAAATGAAATCATCTATATATTGGCAAGGGTGGAAGGCTAAGCCTTTTGCTTGGTGATTTGTTCCACTCATGCCGCTAGGAACCGTATAAACCGGTGTTATGTTCCTTGATCATGCGTTCCTCACACGGTTGGGGTTTATGGGACCCCCTCGATAAACCGCTAAGTGCTAAGTCTTTTCCAGCAAGTCCCAACATTGGTACTATTTGCCTAATAACTAAATAAACTTGCATAGGGAGTAATTAACCCTCTTTCTTAATCAACAACCCCGGGCCAGTGCTCCACATGAGTGTTGGTCCGAACTGGGCAACCTGCGGGGCCACCTCGAGGAAACTCAAGGTCTGCTAAAAACCCGTAGCTTGTCCCATCCGGTCATGGCCTGAGACGAGATACGCGCGGCTACTATCAGGGTGTCGGCACACCGGGAGGATTTGCTGGATTAGCCTTACCTTAGTTCGGAGTATCTTGAGCACGGGATTCCGAGAATACTCGGGTCTTCCCACTTTGGAGTTGCGACTCCGCGGATCGTGGGCTTGTCATGGGCCAAGTTGGAACACCCCTGCAGGGTTATGCACTTTCGAAAGCCGTGCCCGCGGTTATGTGGCAGATGGGAGCTTGTTAATATCCGGTTGTAGATAACTTGACACCTTGTTCCAATACACTACCAGCGTGTGTACCGTGACTGTCAATTTCCGAATAGGGATTCGGGAGTTGAACACGGTGGGGTTATGTTTGTTGAGATTTAGCTAGGATCACTTCATGATCATCTCTCGCCCGAGGCACTTCTCTCCTCGCACTCTTTCACGTAAGCTAGTGCTAGTTGTTGCTGCAGACTCTTATTCTTTTCTTCAGCCTTATCCTCTCCCAAGGCTTAAATAGTCTTGTTACCCGGGAACGGGATTGCTGAGTCCTCTGTGGCTCACAGTTACTTCACCACACCAGATGCAGGTCCGATGGTGAGCTATCCAGGTGATGGCACCGAGCTAGACTGGGAGTTTGACGAGGAGCGTAGTCGTTACTATGTTCGTTATCCTGATGATCAGTAGTGGAGACTTCTACTAGGATTCGATCCAACCTCTGGATTTAATTTATGTTTAGTATCTTGTCATTTGGATTTTACCCTTAGGTGGGCTGTGATGTTCTTTTGTATGATGATTGAAACATGTAATGAATTTGGGTGACGTGGCGAGTGTAAGCCAACTATTTTATGTTTTCCATCCCCATCTTTTACATGAGATGTGCAAAGATACCAAACTTGCGATCATTCCAGCATGGGGTTATGTCTCTAAGTCGTGCCTCGACACGTAGGAGATATAGTCCTATCCTGGGCATTACACTTCACGGGAGTGAAAACTTGCTTGCCATTGTTCTTGAAGTTCCCTTTCTTCCCCTTGCCATTTTTCTTTAAACTAGTGGTCTTGTTAACCATCAACAATTGATGCTCTTTCTTGATTTCTACCTTCGTTGATTTTAGCATCACGAAGAGCTCGAGAATTGTTTTAGTCATCCCTTGCATATTATAGTTCATCACGAAGTTCTAGTAACTTGGTGATAGTGACTAGAGAGCTCTGTCAATCATTATCTTATCTGGAGGATTAACTCCCTCTTGTTCAGGCGATTGTAGTACCCAGACAATCCAAGCACATGCTCACTGGTTGAGCTATTCTCCTCCATCTTGTAGGCAAAGTACTGTCAGAGGTCTCAAACCTCTCGACGCGGGCATGAGTATGAAATACTAATTTCAACTCTTGGAACATCTTATATGCTCTGTGGCATTCAAAACGTTTTTGAAGTCCCGGTTCCAAGCCGTAAAGCATGGTGCACTAAACTATTAAGTAGACATCATATTGAGCTTTGCCAAACGTTCATAGCATTTGCATATGCTCCTGCAATTGATCTGTCACCTAGCGGTGCATCAAGGACATAATACTTTTGTGCAGCAATGAGGAAAATCCTCAAATCACGGAACAAGTCCGCATCATTGCTACTATCATCTTTCAACTTATATTTCTCTAGGAACATATAAAAATAAACGGGGGGCTACATCGCGAGCTATTGATCTACAACATAATTTGCAAGTACTATCAGGACTAATTTCATGATAAATTAACGTTCAATTAATCATATTACTAAAGAACTCCCACTTAGATAGACATCCCTCTAGTCATCTAAATGAGCATGTGATCCAAATCAACTAAACCATGTCCGATCATCACGTGAGATGGAGTAGTTTTTAATGGTGAACATCTTATGTTGACATATCTACTATATGATTCACGCTCGACCTTTCGGTCTCCAGTGTTCCGAGACCATGTCTGTACATGGTAGGCTCGTCAAGTTTAACCCGAGTATTCTGCATGTGCAAAATTGTCTTCCACCTGTTGTATTTGAACGTAGAGCTTATCACACCCGATCATCATGTGGTGTCTCGGCACGATGAACTTTCACAACAGTGCATACTTAGGGAGAACACTTGTACCTTGAAATTTTGTAAGGGATCATATTATAATGATACATTCGTACTGAGCAAAATAAGAAGCATAATAAGATAAACATCACATGCAATCAAAATATGTGACATGATATGGCCATCATCATCTTGTGCTTTTGATCTCCATCTCCAAAGCATCGTCATGATCTCCATCGTCACCGGCTAGACACCATGATCTTCATCGTAGCGTCGTGCTCGTCTTGCCAACTATTGCTACTACTACTATCGCTAACTCATAGTGATAAAGTAAATCAATTACATGGCCTTCGCAATTCATACAATAAGGAGACAACCATAAGGCTCTTGCTGGTTGCCGATAACTTTACAAAACATGATCATCTCATACAATAATGTATAACTCATCACGTCTTGACCATATCACATCACAACATGCCGTACAAAAACAAGTTAGACGTCCTCTACTTTGTTGTTCCAAGTTTTACGTGGCTGCTACGGGCTTAGCAAGAACCGTTCTTACCTACGCATACAAAACCACAACGATTTTTCGTCAAGTGTGCTGTTTTAACCTTCACAAGGACCGGGCGTAGTCACACTCGATGCAACTAAAGTGAGAGAGACAGACACCTGCCAGTCACCTTTAAGCAACCAGTGCTCGTAACGGTGAACTAGTCTCGTGTAATGTCGGTCCGGGCCACTTCACCTCACAATACCGCCGAATCAAAGTATGACATGCTGGTAAGCAGTATGACTATTATTGCCCACAACTCATTGTGTTCTACTCGTGCATATCATCTACGCATAAAACTGGCTCTGATACCACTGTTGGGGAACATAATAGTTCAAAAAAATCCTACGATCACGCAAGATCTATCTACAAGAAGCATGGCAACGAGAGGGGAGAGTGTGTCTATGTATCCTCATAGACCGAAAGCGGAAGCTTCTAGTGACGCGGTTGATGTAGGCGAACGTCTACGCGATCCAATCGATCCAAGCACTGAACGTACGGCACCTCCGCGTTCAGCACACGTTCAGCTCGATGACGTCCCACGAGCTCTTGATCCAGTTGAGCGTCATGGGAGAGCTTCGTCAGCACGACAACATGGTGACGGTGATGATTAAGCTACCGGCGCAGGGCTTCGCCTAAGCACTGCAACGATATGACCGAGGTGTGTATCTGTGGAGAGGGGCACCGCACACGGCTAAAACTTGTGTTCAACTGTGTGTCCATGGGGTGCCCCTTGGCCACATATATAAAGGATGGAGGGAGGATGAGGCCGGCTGAAAGATCGTGGATGTCGCCTAGAGGGGGGGGTGAATAGGCGCTTTTAAAATAATTACGGTTTAGGCTTGAACAAATGCAGAATAAACCTAGCGGTTAATTTTTCAAGCACAAAACCTACAACAACTAGGCTCACCTATGTGCACCAACAACTTATGCTAAGCAAGATAAACAAGTAGGTGATAGCAAGATATATGACAAGAAACAATACGGCTATCACAAAGTATAGTGCATAAGTAAAGGGCTCGGGTAAGAGATAACCGAGGAACGCGGAGACGGGTAAGAGATAACCGAGGAACGCGGAGACGACGATGTATCCCGAAGTTCACACCCTTGCGGATGCTAATCTCCATTTGAAGCGGTGTGGAGGCACAATGCTCCCCAAGAAGCCACTAGGGCCACCGTAATCTCCTCACGCCCTCGCACAATGCAAGATGCCGTGATTCCACTAAGGGACCCTTGAGGGCGGTCACCGAACCCGTACAAATGGAAAACCTTGGGGGCGGTCACCGAAACCCGTCGAATTGCTCGGGGCGATCTCCACAGCCTATTTGGAGACCCCGACGCATTCCCGGAGCTTTACACCACAAGGATTGAGCTCTGAACACCAAGGTTGGGGCTATGTCCCCAACGACACCACGAAGCTTCACCACAATGGAATATGGCTCCGAGGTGACCATAACCGTCTAGGGCGCCCAAGCACCCAAGAGGAACAAGCTCAAGGGTACCAAGCATCCAAGAGTAATAAGCTTCTCAACTTGTAACTTCCACGTATCACCGTGGAGAACTCAAACCGATGCACCAAATGTAATGGCAAGGGCACACGGAGTGCCCAAGTCCTTCTCTCTCAAATCCCACCAAAGCAACTAATGCTAGGGAGGGAAAAGAGAGGAAGAACAAGAAGCAGAACACCAAGAACTCCAAGAACTTGATCCAAAGGGTTCCCCTCACAAAGAGGAGAAAGTGATTGGTGGAAGTGTGGATCTAGATCTCCTCTCTCTTTTCCCCCCAAAACTAGCAAGAATCCATGGAGGGATTGAGAGATAGCAAGCTCGAAGAAGGTCAACAATGGGGGAAGAACACGAGCTCAAAGGATAAGGCTCAATGGGGAAGAAGACCCCCTTTTATAGGTGGGGGGAAATCCAGCCGTTATCCCCATCAACCAGCCCGCAGCGAGCGGTACTACCGCTCTAGGGAGCGGTACTACCGCTAGCGGCAGGGGTACTACCGCTTGGACCAAGCACAGCGCCAACGAGAGAAAAACAAAGAGAGAAAGCCCTCGAGTGGCACTAGCAGCGGTGGTAGGGAGGTATTACCGCTTATAAGCGGTACTACCGCACCTACTGCCGCTCCTACTGACGCCCAACCCGACACGAGAAGCGTCGGTCTCGAATCGAGGCGGCACTAGCGCGGAATGGGAGTGGTACCACCGCATATAGCCATGGGCGGTACTACCGTTGTGAACCAGCGGTACTACCGCTTGTGGCTATAAGCCGTACTACCGCTGGCCCAGCGGTACTACCGCAGGACCAACAATAAAATCCCGAACTGCCATAACTTCTTCAAATGAGCTCCAAATTGAGCAAACTCAAGCTTGATGGATAGGGGAAGACGAGTAGCATCAGAGAAGAACACTCCATCAGAGAAGAATCGGCATAACCTCCAACATCGAAAACATCATAGAAGATGCATGAGTGAACTCCGTTTTCGATGAACTCGAGCTTGTCATCAAGATGACCATAAGCTCAAAAACTCACAAGGGGAAGAACCAAACAAGAACCAATAAAGATGATGCAAGGATGCAATGGTTTGAGCTCTCTACGAACGATATGATCAAGCTACTCATCAAGAGCCCCCCTTGATAGTACGGCAATCGATCCTATAACCCGGTCTCCCAACTACCACCACGAGACCGGTAAAATAGAAAACCTATCAAGGGCAAACCTTTGCTTTGCACAAAGTCCACTTGAGCTAGATTTTGACGATCTTGACTTCCTCAAGTTGGACCACCTTTCTTGATTGCATTGTCTCGTTGAAGACTAGTAGATTGCTCCCCCATACTCCACTATGGGTGAGCCACTCTTCGGCATATCTTCACAAGTCCATTGTCACCACAATGGACGGCAAGCTTCAAGCACTTGATCTCTTCTTGATGCTCCACTTGAACTTGCACACTGTGACCTAACCCCACAAAGAACTCTCACGAACACCATGGGTTAGTACACAAAGCGTGATTGACAATGCTTACCATACCATGGGATTGCTTGATCCCTCTCGGTACATCTTCTACACTTTGTGTGTTGATCAACTTGATTCATCCTTTGACTTAGTTTTGATCAACCTTGGATCTTTCCAACTCTCTTCATTTGGATGATGTCTTGAAGGTATGAATGATCACAAACTCTTCTTCTTCAAGACATGCTTGCAATAAGCTCAACACCCACAAGACCAATCTTTGGATAATTCCTTAATAGCACCTTGGTCATCACAAACTCTCCTTGAAACCAACAAATGAACTCCAAGAAAAGCCTATGGACAAACCCTTCAAATATAACTCAAGGCAACCATTAGTCCATAGAGATTGCCATCAATTACCAAAACCAAACATGGGAGCACTGCATGTTCTTTCACCGGCCCTCATAGTGCGCGCCCAAAGTGTGGAGTCCTAGTAGGACTCCCTGGTCCTAGTAGGATTCCTCCTCTCACATGGAATAGGAAAAGGGGAAGGGAAAAGGAGAAGGAACGAAGGGGGCGCCCCTTTCCCTAGTCCAATTCGGACCAGTCCATGGGAAGGGGCGCGGCCACCCTTGAGGCCTTTCTCTCCATTCCCGTATGGCCCATTAAGGCCCAATACGATTTCCCGTAACTCTCCGGTACTCCGAAAAATACCAGAATCACTCAGAACCTTTCCGATGTCCGAATATATCCTTCCAATATATCGATCTTAACATCTCGACCATTTCGAGACTATTTGTCATGTCCGTGATCTCATCCGGGACTCCGAACAAACGTCGGTCATGAAATCACATAACTCATAATACAAATTGTCATCAAACGTTAAGCGTGCGGACCCTACGGGTTCAAGAACTATGTAGGCATGACCGAGACACATCTCCGGTCAATAACCAATAGCGGAACCTGGATGCTCATATTGGCTCCTACATATTCTACGAAGATCTTTATCGGTCAAACCGCATAACAACATACGTTGTTCCCTTTGTCATCGGTATGTTACTTGCCTGACATTCGATCGTCGGTATCATCATACCTAGTTTCAATCTCGTTACCGGCAAGTCTCTTTACTCGTTCTGTAATGTATCATCCCGCAAATAACTCATTAGTCACATTGCTTGCAAGGCTTATAGTGATGTGCATTACCGAGAATGCCCAGCGATACCTCTTCGTCACTCGGAGTGACAAATCCTATTCTCAATCTATGCGAACACCACACACACCTTGGGAGACACCTGTAGAGAATCTTTATAATCACCCAGTTATGTTGTGACGTTTGATAGCACACAAGGCGTTCCTCCGGTATTCGGGAGTTACATAATCTCATAGTCAGAGGAACATGTATAAGTCATGAAGAAAGCAGTAGCAATAAAACTAAACGATCATAGTGCTAAGCTAACGGATGGGTCTTGTCCATCACATCATTCTTCTAATGATGTGATCATGTTCATCAAATGACAACACATGTCTATGGTTAGGAAACATAACCATCTTTGATTAACAAGCTAGTCTAGCAGAAGCATACTAGGGACACTCTGTTTTGTCTATGTATTCACACATGTACTAAGTTTCCAGTTAATTCAATTCTAGCATGAATAATAAACATTTATCATGATATGAGGAAATATAAATAACAACTTTATTATTGCCTCTAGGGCATATTTCCTTCAGGGTGTAATACTTTCCTTCCTCTGCAAGATGGTCATGTAGAAACCCTAGGTCCCTCCAATGCATATATAAACCGGAGGGTTTAGTCCGTAGAGACAAGAATCATAACAATCACATTGGCTAGAATTTTAGGGTTTAGCCTTTACGATCTCAAGGTAGATCAACTCTTGTAACCCCTTATTCATCAAGATCAATCAAGCAGGAAGTAGGGTATTACCTTGATCGAGAGGTCCCGAACTTGGGTAAACATCGTGTCCCCAGTCTCCTGTTACCATCGATCCTCAGACGCATAGTTTGGGAGCCCCTACCTGAGATCTGCCGGTTTTGACACCGACATTGGTGCTTTCATTGAGAGTTCCACTATGCTGTCGCCAGAAGGAGCAATGGCTCGCTTCATCACCAACGACGGCGCCACCGCCGAGGGAATTTTTCTCCCCGGCCAGCTTTTTGTGTCGGAGGCTTCGTGCTTCGTGCCAACATAAAAGTCCACCTCAAGGAGGTTAACAGCTACGCCCCTGGTCATCAGATCAGATTTGGAAGCCTAAACTACGTTGCTGATGTTCGCGGAGATTTAATCTTCGACGGATTCGCACCCATGGCAGCTGCTCCCTGCCACCACGATGGATACGACTTAGATCTATCATCGGACCCCGTGTAGGGGACAACACCTCCAACAGCTCTGGCCTTAGATCCGGAGCAGATCGCTCCATCCGAGGACGGGAATATCAAACCCACCACAGAGATCGCAGACTTAGCGGCGCTTGAGCCGCACGCAGACCCAACCTTCAGCGGGATTCCGTCTGTCGCTGGAACTCCAGACTTGTCTCTGATTACAATTTCTGAACTTTCGGGATCTAGGTCCTTTGGGCTCGATCGAATGGTTGTCACCGAACTCAGCCCCGCAGATGTCCGAACACATGTCCGGCACTAGCCCTTAGACGAAGCGCTAGACTTGCTAAAATATCTCTCCCTAGCGGAGAATTCCCAGCCGAACTATGCCCAGTTTGAATTGGGGGCTGAGGACAGAGAATTTTCCTTCCCACCCACAACCCACTTGGTAGCCACGGTCAAGGATTTAACCAATCTATTAGATTACGCTTCCAAAGACATCGATGGGATGCACCGCGATGCCGAAGCCAATCTAAGTGCAAACATGCCCACAACCGAGTGATGGACGGCTACCTCTACATTTGATGTGCATATGGTGGATACACCCAACGGGAAGGAAAACAACGGCGATACCAATCCAGAATAGGATAAGCATGTGGATGAACCTCCCAAATGCCGGTGTCAGAAGCGTCGATCTCGACCCCGTAAAGGAAAAGAGAGTAACATCGTCGCCGAAGACGATGACGATACGGAGCAAGCCGATGACCTTGCAGAGTGAGCGATGGAGTAGGACGAGCGGGAAGATGGTGAAAACTGTTCGGAACCGCTGGCCGATCACAGCGATGCCGAAGACGGCAATTATCATCCTGTCTCAAAAGAGGACGTTAGCCTGGGAGACGAAGATTTCATCATCCCATAAGAACCACTCGAATAGAAACGTTTTCAACAACAGCTGATTGCCACCGCAAGGAGCCTAAATAAGCAGCAGTAGCGGCTTAGAGCCGAACATGATACGCTTAATGACAGATGGAACGAAGTGCTAGACGCTGAAGAACGATACAGCTATAAGGGCCAAACAAAGGGCCATCCCAAGCGCAAGCTGCTGCCCCCAATTCGATGACGAGGCCCCAGCGCCAATTCCACCGAAGTATGATCAATCCAATCAACCGGACCGACCACCTCGTGGACAAGACAAAGCGGCCAGCAACACCGTACACAAGCCCGCACCTCCTCACTATAAAGGAAAGGAAGCAGCGGCTCAGGGCCATAAGTACATTCTACGTCAGGACCTGAATAAAAAAGCTAGACAGGTTAGGTCAATATATGGATCAAGGGAATGTGCCCACACACGGAGCGACGACTATCAATCCAAAGATGCCGGTCACAATCAAGTTTGGCACCAGCATCGAACACAAACACGGTCCAAACTACGCGACGATATCACAAAATACAGGGGTGCCGCACACCCTCTGTGCTTGACCGATGAGGTGATGGATCATGAATTTCCAGAAGGGTTTAAACCTGTAAACATCGAGGCGGACGATGGAACAACAGACCCCATGTTATGGATAGAAGACTTTATTATTCACATCCACGTGGCTTGTGGAGATGATCTCCACGCTATCAAATACTTACCTCTCAAGCTGAAAGGACCAGCTCGGCACTAGTTAAACAACCTCCTAGAGAACTCCATTGGACTTGAGGATGATTTTCGGGAAACTTTCAGGGGACTTATGTCCAGCCCCGGGTGCTGATGATCTAAGTCATATAATCTAGCAACCCGGGGAGTCAGCCAGCAAGCTTTGGAATTGGTTATTAACTAAAAGGAATCAAAATTTTGACTGTTCGGATGCCGAGGCCTTAGCGGCATTCAAACATAGTATCCGGGACGAATGGCTGGCTAGACACCTCGGCCAAGAGAAGCCGAGGACAATGGTAGCCCTAACTACACTCATGACCCACTTTTGTGCGGGCGAGGACAACTGGTTAGCTCGTAGCAGCAACAGCACCAACGATCCTAGCACCTCTGAAGTCAGGGATGGCAATGGGAAGACACGACGCGGTAAAAACAAGCGTAGAAACAATACTGGAAGCACAGACGACACGGCAGTGAATGCCGGATTCAGTGGCTCCAGGCCCAGTCAACGGAAGAAGCCATTCAAAGGCAACAGAGATACTCCATCTAGCTTGGAAAAAATACTAGACATGCCTTGCCAGATCCATGGCACCCCTGACAAACCTGCAAATCATACTAACCGAAATTGTTGGGTCTTTAAGCAGGTCGGCAAGCTAAACGCCAAACACAAGGGGAAAGGACCTCAAAGCGAAGACGAGGATGAACCTCGCCAGCCGAACACGGGGGGCAGAAGAAATTTCCACCGGAGGTAAAAACTATGAACATGATCTACGTCACCCATATCCCCAAGAGGGAGCGCAAACGCGCACTCAGGGACGTCTACGCCGTCGAGCATGTCACCCACAAATTCAACGCATGGTCAGCTTGTCCGATCACCTTTGATCGTATGGATCATCCAACCAGTATCCGTCACGGAGGTTCGGCGGCCTTAGTGCTCGATCCTATAATCGACGGATACCATCTTACTCGAGTCCTTATGGACGGCTACAGCAGTCTCAATCTGATATACCAAGACACTGTCCGCAAGATGGGGATAGACCCGTCAAGAATTAAGCCCAGCAGCACTACCTTTAAAGGAGTGATACCATGCGTAGAAGCCCGCTGCACGGGCTCATTAACATTGGAAGTCGTATTTGGCTCTCGTAGTAACTTTCAAAGCGAAGAGTTAATCTTTGGCATTGCTCCGTTCCGAAGTGGCTATCACGCACTACTCGGAAGAACGGCCTTCGCCCGCTTTAATGCAGTCCCGCATTATGCCTACTTAAAGCTCAAAATGCCTGGACCACACGGCATCATCACGGTCAATGGAAATATGGAGCGCTCTCCGAACGGAGGAGGACACTGCGGCCCTAGCAGCCGAAGTCCACAGCGGTTTATTCAAACCGAACAGTTCATCGGTCATCAAGACCATAGACACGGCTAAACGTGTCTAGTCCGCACTGCGATGCGGCAACTCAGAGGAACCTGAGCTCGATTAGCAGTTGCGCCCCTGTCGACTGCCCCATAGGGTCGTAGCATACGTACCTCGCGTACACAATTATGCACTTAAAATACCTTGGGTGGCGCCGGGGGCACACTGCATACAAATAGTCCATAGTTTGGCTTGACCCTATTCAGACTCTAAAATACATTTTCTTTTTCAGGTTCATTTAAAAGAAGTTACATTGTTTACGACTGTGCAGGAGACACTTTTCTAGAATCCAGTTTTCCTTTTTTTACAAGAGGACATATCGCAAAGGAGAAAAACGGTGCAGACGTGCACTAGGGCCCCGTATTGAGATTTCTTTTCAGATTCAGGCTCTGTGTAAACCTTTTTCTCTCCTCTTTTATTTTTTGATTTTTTTCTTCTGTTGGCATGTAAAATGCCCAATGATATTATTAGCATTATCCGTAACCACACGGCTCACCGTATTACACGGGATATAAAAGAAGCAGTTTGGTTCTGATTCGCTTGGAATTTAATTTATTACCACCTATGTTCTCTCCCCAAGTCAGATTGCCGCGTGTTCCTTAATACCTGGACATTATACCAGGGGCTATATTCAGCCTCGCACACCTTCAAAAGTCCGAACATCCATAGGGAACTGTTCGGCGTCCCGAATATTGCATTATATGCATCGGCTCCGAATCATGTCTTTGGTCTACACTTGGGTTGCCCGGCTCCTGTGCTTGCCAACTTACGTTCCGCATTGTTCGGCTAAGGTGGTAAAGGGAGAACTACTGCGATTGTACTTCTGGTTCGTCCGGTCAAGTACCTCAGTAGAGAAATCCGAAAACTGACTGTCATGATGAAGCGAGAGCCGGTCAAGCGATTTGGTGACTTAGTGTTATAATGCAATCGATAGCGATCCACTCCGTGTTATACGAGGGGCTGGTCTTCGCCCAGCCGCCTAAAATGGGCACCATAGTTTGGAAAGCCATACACGCACCAGGGGCTAGTACTTAGCCCCACTAGTCAAGCTCCTATGGCTAAGTGAAAGAAATAAAGTCGCATAGTATGATTGCCTGGTTCGCTCGGTAGACATCTCCTATATGGACCAAGACATTGGATAAAGAGTGTTCACGTGCATTACCGAACACCCCTGTAATATTTACATGGGGTTGAAGCCGACGACTGGAAACTTTCAAATTTAAATAAATAGTCGCACAGGAGGAAAAAGTCGCTTATAATATAGAAGCGCAAAAATTATATATATCGGCACACAAGCTTAGTCCTTATGAAAGTGAAAGTTATCGACTAGAGGGGGGTGAATAGGCGATTTTTACGAAAGTCTTTGTAAGTGCATCTAGTGCCCCTTAGTGATTTTGTTGTATTGGAGACTTATAGGTTAAGGGACTAATGTGTTTATGAGTGTACACAGGTCTATAAGTCTATGAGGAGTTTGATAATTACAGGGAAAGTCGACCCCTAAAAATGAAGTTCTTCGACTAAAGACTTTGGATTTTTGAAGACTTTCTGAAGACTTTGAAAGTGAAGAAATTGGTGTGACCCTGAAGACTTGATATTCATTTGAGGAACATGAAGCGTGAAGACTTTTATTTTTATAGTTTTATTTTCTCTTTCTTGAGTCATAGGAAACACCGTACTGTTAAAGGGGGTCGAGGAAATACTAAGGAAAAATTTCCATGTGATGCTCAACTCAAAATCCTACACCTACCAATCCCTTCGAGTGAAGCCATTGGAAATCTCATACAGTTCAGTCATATTCTTCAGTGACAGAGACGTAGTTCTTCTGGTCTCTGAGGAATTTGTTCTGACTAAGGAGTTAGGAATTCGCCAGTGCGAATTGCCTACACAGTGAGGAACATGATAGCCCTAAGGAATTTGATACTCAAATTTCCGACCGTTGATGTGCTACGCGCTAGCTGTCCCAAAATATCTACCTACCTAACGGTCATATCATTAAAGGGCATTTATGTCTTATCATGTCGGGATGCTCCCTAGGCTATAAATAGCCGCCCCCCTACAACCACTAGCTGGTTGGCTGCTCCGAGAGAAACTGACACTTGTCATAAGAGCAACCAATCCTCCGAGGACTTTGAGCGAAAATCATCAAGTGAGGAAAAACCCAAAACCAAACCCAAAACCTTCAAACCCAAAAGTGATTGAGCATCACTTGAGAGATTGATCCTACGTGGATCCGATGCTTGTTACATTTGAAGACTGTGCTTCTTCCAGATGGTTAGGCGTCATGGTCTACAGCATCCAAGAGGAATTGTGGATCGTCGAGTGACCAAGTCTGTGAAGGTTCGGAAGTCACCTGAAGACTTACCACGAGTGATTGGGCGAGGTCTGTGTGACCTTAGGTCAAGGGGAATACGGTGAGGGCTTGGTGTCTTGGACTGTGTGTCCTTGACTGGGTGTCCGGGACTGTGTGTCCTCAGGTTTAAATACCTAGCCGCCCTAACCAGATGTACAACTGAGACAGCAGTTGGAACTGGTCTAACAAATCATTGTCTTCACCAAGCTTATTGGTTCTATTTCCTCAACTCTTTCAATTCCTCGTATCTATGTTGCGTGCTTGTTCATATCTGTTTGAAGACTTTGACTGAAGACGTTTTCAATTTCCTTAGTTCAACTTTTCAGTCTGTTTGTCTACATTCTATGTTATCGTGTGATTACACTTTCTGTACGATGTGTTCGTCTTCATTTCTTCATGATGATCATGCTTGTATTCTACTATGTTAACTTCTGAGTACTTATTCCGCTTCAAGTAGTTATTCGCTAAGTAATTTCCTCAACAACAAATTCCTCAGTGAAGAATTCATAAAAATCGCATATTCATCCCCCCCTCTAGTCGATATAACGCACTTTCAATTGGTATCAGAGCAAGGTACTCCCTTGTTTTGTGTGATTTTGGTTTAACCGCCTGGAGTTTTAGTTATGTCGACCGCAGGTATGATCAAGGTCTCAACTCGGTGTCCTACCTTCGATGGGATGGACTACCCCTACTGGAAGAACAAGATGCGAATGCATCTTGAGGCAATTGATAACGATCTCTGCTATGTTGTGGAAAATGGTGTTCCCTCGGTATCACCTTCTCTGTATGTTGCTGATGTGAAGAGATTCAAGCAACTCGATTCTCAAGCAAAGAATATCATTTGTGGCCATCTGAGCAAAGGATAGTATGGAAGAGTGAGTGCTTTGGAAACTGCGAAGCTTATGTGGGATAGTCTGTCCAAAGTCAACGAAGGAGTCTCAACACAGCGTGACTCTCGAGTTGATGTTCTTCGCAATCTCTTCAACCGGTTCAAAAGACTTGACAATGAAAATGTTCAGCAAACCTTCGATCGTCTCACTGACATCTCAACTGAACTTCAAGCACTTGGTGCCACTGACATCACCGACCATGAAGTGGTGAAGAAATTGTTGAGATCACTTGATTCCTCATTTGACACTCTAGCATTGATGATTCAAGAGCGTGGTGATTACAAGTCACTTGATCCCGCTGATATCCTCGAAAAGCTAAACACTCATGAGTTCCAGCTTGCTGAAAAGATAGATCTCTATGGTCCGAGCTATGGCAGATCATGTGCCCTGAAGGCCAAGGTCGTCTCTGAATCTGAAGGTGAAGATTCTGGTAGTAGCCTTGGTGATCCTGAAGAATTGAGCCAGGAGCTAGCATTGCTTGTGAAGAAATTCCAAAGGTTCTCAAGACGTGGTCGCTTTGGAAAGTTCACTAAGAGAAATGATTCCTCATCCAGTGACTACAACAAACAGCTATGTCACAAATGCAAGAAGCCTGGTCACTACATTCAAGATTGTCCTCAGTGGGAAAAGGATTCCAAAAAGAAGAAATACAAGGATTACAGTTCTGGTGATGCAAAGAAGAAAACGAAATCGACAAAATCTTCATCATCAAAATCCTCAAAATCTTCGTTTCACAAGAAGAACAGCTCGAAAAAGGCTTGAGCTTTCATTGGCAAGGAAATGGACTCTGAAGCTGAATCGGAGGATCATGAGGAAGAGGAGGAATCTGAGGAATCCGAATCAGGTGTGGCAAGTCTAGCTCTCGCTACTGCATTCGTCAGCAAGTCTATCTTCAACACTGACGAAAATGATTTCACCAACTAGGCTGATGAAGACAATGATGACTATGCTCCCACCTATTGCTTCATGGCAAAGGGTGCCAAGGTACTCAAATATCCTCCTCTGAATCTAGTGAGGATGAATCTGATGAAAACCT
This sequence comes from Secale cereale, assembly GCA_902687465.1. Classification (NCBI taxonomy): domain Eukaryota; kingdom Viridiplantae; phylum Streptophyta; class Magnoliopsida; order Poales; family Poaceae; genus Secale; species Secale cereale. The sequence goes on along the minus strand of LR738713.1, from coordinate 145,732,669 downwards.
TAAGCCCAGCTATTCTAAACTTGCTAAAATTGATGTGCAACAACAAAAGGCTCTTGATAAGGTTCAAAACATGCTAGATAAAAGCAATGATATGTTGGGTGAAGAAATGGATCGATCTAAAATCTTGACTGAAAATCTTCAGAGACTTCAGACCAAGTGTGATAACCTTCAAAGTCATCATAACACTCTCTTGTCTGATCATCAGAAGCTTTCTTATGAATATCTTCAAAGAAAGCAAGATCTTGAAAAGCTAAGAGTGAGTTATGAAGATCTTCAGAAGGAGCGCGATTCATTACTTGCTCAACAAATCAGCGCTTCTCAGGAAGAATTCATTCCTCCATGCTTGAAATGCATTGAACGTGAAACTGCAAATTCTTCACCTGAATGTTCAAATGCTTCAAATGCTACAAATTCTTCAATTGTCTCTGCTATCACTAATTCCTCATCCGAGGACATTGCTAATATCACTGACAATGCAGGGCTGAAAGAATTGTACATGACAGGCATGTACAAAAGCCTCAAAGGGCATCAGACTCTTTGTGATGTGCTTAAAAAGCAGATCCTCAACAAGAATCCTAGGAAAGAGGGAATTGCCTTTGAGAGGAAACTTAATGCTGATGGTTCATATTGGAAGCCTGAGCAGTATCCCGAAACCTCATGGGTTGCTGCAAAGGGACCTCCAGTTGATCAATCCAATTTATCTGGCTTTACATGTGAATCTCCTCATTCTTCTGATGAGTCATTTGACTCCAACTATAAACTGTTCAAAAATCAGAATGGTGAAGTATTTGCTAGATATGTTGGAACTAACTGCAGGAATGGTCCCCCTATGAAGAAAATCTGGGTCCCTAAGAGGCACCTTGAAAATCTTCAAGTGAATGTCCTCATGACACCTCGTGTGAGGAATAGGAACCCCAGATCCAATTCTTCATATGGATCAAAATCTTCAGATGGAGTAAAATCCTTATACAGATTCAATTCCTCATATGGATCAAATTCCTCAAAAGGATCAAAGTCCTCATATGAACATCATCGTGCTAACAACTCTGTTTCGCAGGGAAGAGCTAAGGGCTATGAATATGGGCATTATTCTTCTAACCATTATGTTCATAAGTCCTTGAAGAATTACTCTGCTTATTCATATGCTTATCCTAACTTCTCTTATGTGCAATGAAATGGGTTGGCATCTATGGCACATTTTTCTTATGGAGCTCGCAGAGTGATGAACTCTTTGCCACCCCTCCAGATGTGGGTGGTGAAGAAAAAGAACTAATCTCTTCTGCAGGGTCAGGTCTCCAGACATACTCAAATGTCTGAAGAATTTGCTGGAGACCTGAAAAGTGCCTGAAAGGACGCAGGCTAATCACAAAGAAATGAGCTCTCATTTCTCACGTCCTCATAATGCTTTATCTGTTGCATTGCTTGATGAAATTGATCTGATGATTTGATGTCACATTCTTCACTTATGAAGTATATGAGTTTGTAAGCTGCACTAATTCATCTGCAGGATGATCAACCCAAAGCCACTGAGTGGGTCCTCGATAGTGGATGTACAAATCACATGACTGGTGACAAGAATCTCTTCATGGATGCTCCCTTATCACCATCTCATCTTAAACACATCATCTTCGCTGACAAAGGCAAAAGTCAGGTATTGGGTCTAGGTAAGGTTGCGATCACTAGGGATCGACACATGGACAAATTCATGCTTATCGAGTCCTTAGGATACAACATCATGTCTGTCTCAATGCTTTGTGATTTGGATATGGTTGTTGCTTTTGGCAAACATCGTTGTCCTGTGATCATGGAATCTGACAACTCCATAGTCTTCGAAGGCTTTAGGAGAGGAGACTTGTATATTGTTGATTTCTCTATAGGACCTCAACCAGCTATGTGTCTACTTGCAAAAGCTTCAGAAGGCTGGCTATGGCATCGACGACTTGGTCATGCAGGCATGAGGAATTTGCACACGCTTGCGAAGAAGAAGCATGTCATTGGCATTGAGAATGTCAAATTCCTCAAGGATCACTTGTGCGGTGCCTCTGAAGCTAGAAAGATGACCAAGGCCAAGCATCCAGCGAAAACTATCATGACTACTACTCGACCATTTGAATTGCTTCACATGGATCTATTTGGTCCTAACCATTATTCTGCAGTTTCAAATGATGCTACTCAATATGGCTTTGTTATTGTTGATGATTACTCTCGATATACATGGGTACACATTGTTACTTACAAACATGAAGTGCATGAAGTCTTCAAACGATTTTCCTCGAGGGCTTCAACCAACTTTGGTGTGAAGATCAAGCATATCAGAAGTGAAAATGGAACTGAGTTCAAGAACTCTAGTCTCGATGACTATCTTGATGAACTTGGTATTACTCATGAGTTATCTGCTCCTTATACTCCTCAACAGAACAGCGTCGTGGAGCACAAGAACATGACTCTTGCTGAGATGGCTCGCACTATGCTTGATGAATACAAAACGCCTCGTCGTTTCTGGATTGATGCAATTGATACTGCGTGCCACATCATCAACAGAGTATATCTTCATTCTTCAAGAAGACTGCCTATGAACTCCTCACTAACAAGAAACCCAATGTGGGTTATCTCAAAGTCTTCGGTGCTAAATGTTGGATTAGAGATCCTCATCACAACTCAAAATTTGCACCGAAAGCACATGAAGGGTTTATGCTTGGTTACGGAAAGGACTTGCACACCTACAGAGTCTTCAACAACGTTCTTCACAGGGTTGTCGAAACTGTAGATGTGCGGTTCGATGAAACTAACGGCTCGCAAAGAGAGCACCTGCCTACCGTGATAGATGAACCAGCTCCTGAGGAAACTATCAAATTCAAGGCTACTGAGGATGTCATTCCCATCGAATAATCTGCTGAAGAATTCATTCTAGAACCTGAAGAACGTCGAGCTAATGCACTTGAGGAAAATGCTGAAGAAAATGGTGCTGAAGAAAATGCTGATCAAATTCCTCGACGACAACCAGCTCATCCTCGCGTTGCGAAAGAAGTGCAGATTGAGAAAATCATCAGCGACATCAATATACCAGGTCCTCTCACACGCTCAAAAGCTTCACATTTATCTAACTTTTGTGGGCACTTTGCTTTTGTCTCTATCACAGAGCCCACTAAGGTAGATGAAGCATTTTTGGAGCCTGAGTGGATTCAAGCTATGCAAGAAGAATTACATCAGTTTGAACTCAACAACGTCTGGGAACTGGTCAATCGTCCAGATCCTCGCAAGCATAATATCACTAGCACAAAGTGGATCTACCGCAACAAGCAAGATGAAAATGGCCTTGTGGTAAGGAATAAGGCACGTCTTGTAGCTCAAGGCTACACACAGGTTGAAGGAATTGATTTCGATGAAACTTTTGCACCTGTTGCTAGACTTAAGGCTATTCGCATATTACTTGCTTATGCTAACCATCATGATATCAATCTCTATCAAATGGATGTGAAAAGTGCATTCCTCAATGGTAAGCTTGAGGAAGAAGTATATGTTGCTCAACCCCCAGCTTTTGAAGATCCAAAGAATCCTGACAAAGTATTCAAACTCAATAAGGCCCTCTATGGCCTCAAGTAGGCCCCCTCAGGCTTGGTATGATACTTTGAAGAAATTCCTCGTGAAGAAAGGCTTCAAACCCGGTTCACTCGATCCAACTCTTTTCACTAAATCTTATGATGGTGAATTATTAGTGTGCCAAATATATGTTGATGATATTATCTTTGGCTGTACTGACCAACGCTATAGTGATGAATTTGCCTATATGATGAGTGAAGAATATCAAATGTCTATGATGGGAGAGTTGAAATTCTTCCCAGGTCTTCAAATTCGTCAACAACGCAATGGTATATTCATATCTCAGGAGAAATACCTCAAGGATGTACTGAGGAAATTCGGCATGCACGATTGCAAAGGTGTCAAAATTCCTATGCCCACAAATGGACATCTGTGCACTGATGAAACTGGTATTGACTTCGATCATAAGGTATACCTCTCCATGATTTGTTCTTTATTGTACTTATGTGCATCTAGGCCAGATATAATGCTTAGTGTTTGCATGTGTGCCCGATTTCAAGCTGCACCGAAGGAATCACACCATAAGGTTGTGAAACATATTCTTCGATATCTAGCTCTCACACCAACACTTGGATTATGGTACCCCAAGGGCTCGGCTTTTGATCTCATTGGATATTCAGACTCTGCTATTCTGGTGATCGTGTGGACCGCAAATCAACATTTGGTACATGTCATTTCCTCGGAAGATCTTTGGTCTGTTGGTCCTCGAAGAAACATAATTGTGTATCACTATCTACCGCTGAAGCTGCGTATATTGTTGCTGGCTCTTGCTGTGCTCAATTGTTATGGATGAAGCAAACTCTCAAGGACTATGGTGTCAACGTGAAGAATGTGCCTCTACTCTGTGACAATGAGAGTGCCATCAAGATTGCTCACAACCCAGTTCAGCACTCGAAGACAAAACACATTAAGATTCGTCATCATTTTCTTCGTGATCATGTGTTGAAGGGTGACATTTCTATTGAACATGTGAAGACTGAAGAACAGCTAGCCGATATCTTCACAAAGCCCTTGGATGAGAAGAGTTTTAGCAAGTTGCGGTGTGAGCTAAATATCTTAGAATCTTCAAATGTTCCTTGAATTGGACACAAATCCTAACACTTATGCAAAATTGATGACTTAGATGTGCAACACATGAAGAATTTGTTTTTCTTCAATCAATGAAGAATAACGCTCTAAGTGTGAAGAAATTAATGAAGAATTTGATTCTCATAACCCTACGACAATTGTACGCGGTGTCTGAAATCATCATTCTTATACGGTGGGTCACGCCACCACAAAAATTGAAAATCTTCAATTTGATTTTTCTTTAAAATTCCTCAGTTGTTCATATTGTTCAACTTTGCAAAATCCTCACTGTTTCCGTTTCTTTTCTTCATTGGCTATATAGAATGAGTGTCCAATTTGAGTTTATGTCCTCTACAACATTCACTTATTGCTATTTCTTCACGTTGCTTTTTCTGCTAAGTGAATGTGATCGGACCCTTCCCCCTCTATGCTAAACTCAACCCATTCCATTCACAAATTCTTCATATGCGTTCTATTTGAAACTTGTTCAAAATCTTCACTTTGTCCTTGTCAGCTGAAGAAATTGTGAACGCAATGTTAAAACTTATCCTTTCCAAAATTTTCGGTATTGTCACTCAAATCATTCAGCATCCCACGACAATACTTATCTATTCACCCACGATCTCACACGATCTCCACTACACAGTACGTGGGTGACACATGTCGTGCGAATGAGAAGGGTCAGGGGCACGTTCGTCCTATTTCTTCGGTCGGACGGTTTTTCACCTCAGCTATAAATACCCCTCCCCTTCCCTCACTTAACTTTTTACTCCGCTCATTCTCACTCTCCCGCTCGAGCTTCTCCAACCCTAGCGATGCCGCTACTCCATCGTCGCCGGTGAGGAATAGCTTCATTGCCTCGACCTCGTCGCCATCGTACTCGCGTCGGCCGCGGATTTCTTCACTCCGCCGCCGCCGTAGCTGTCTTCCTCCGCCAAGTTAGGGAGTGGAAGATCTGCACAGACGAACTTCACTTCTCCATCCCACAGTTCGTCGTGTTCTTCATCCAGGGTAATTAAAAGTTATTTTTACTGCCCTCTTTGATTCAAAAGTGTTCTTCAAAATTCTCAAAAGGTGTTTTCTTCATCAAATCTTCACACACTAAACACCTCACATATCATCTGTTCTTGATTTGATTTCTATAAGCTATGATTTTCTTCAAGATTCCTCAATTGTGTGGATTTTTCAATCTATACAACTCTAGAACCTAAGACAAAGAACGCTTTGTGAAATTCTTCAAGACACATCTAGTCAAATTCCTCAAACTTGTTCTTTTTACAAAAATCTTCTGAGAACGCATATGACCTCTCCAAATTCCTCGCAACTATACTCTGTTTACAGGTACTCATGTCCGGTGCTGAATCACTAGGTTCTCATCAACTTAACTCATTTGCAGCGTTCCTTGAAGAAAAGTTGCATACTTCTTCAGAGAATTCGATTGTTCAAATTCCTCATCTGAAGAAAATGGCTGATGGAAAGAAGCCGCTGAAAGGAGGAAAAAGGCGTGAGGTCAATACTGCTTTTGAGATACCTGAAGACGTGTATGCTGACTATTGCACTCCTGATGAGGCAAAGTTCGGAAAAGAGGACAAGAATCAGCGCAAAGTGCACATACAACGAATAGAGAGGAGATGTGCACATGAGTGGAGGGAGTACATATATGTCACTCCTAAATACATGAAGAAATTCACACTCAATCTTCCCTGCCCAAGACCTCCACTGGCACATGTCCAAGTTGCTGATCCCACAAGCCTCAAGTGTGGTCAGGACTTTCCTGAAGATTGGCCTAAGCGCCAGGCCAAGTTGGCCAGACAAGCAAAAGAAGCACTGAGGAAATTCAATGAAGACACTGTTGCTGCTGCTGCCTCTGCTGACGCTTCTGCTTCCAAGCCTAACAAGGCCATGGCTAAGAAGCCTGCTCACAAGCCAAGTGCTTCTTCCTCAGCAATGCCCTCACGACCAGTTTCTTCAAAGCCCTCACGGCAAATTCCTCAGACTGCTCCTGCTCCTCCAAAGTCCTCAGCTCCTCCGCAAAAGTCTTCAGATGCTGCAACAAAGTCTTCTGCTCCAGTGCATCTTGCCACATGTCAGAGGACTGCATGCATATCCATTGCCTCAGGAGCCTCTGCAAGTTCCTTAGCTGCACCAAGTTCCTCAGCAATACCAAGTTCCTCAACTGGTCCCTGGCTGCTGAAGAAAAAGACAACTGCTGGACGAGGTTCTCGCCCAAGTCCTCATAAGAAACAAGTTGCTTTCCAAGTATCGTCTGATGACAAAGCTGATGATGAAGAACTAGTTCAAATCATCAGAGACAGGTAAGAAAAGGCCACTAGAGCCAAAGGAAGCGAAGTACCGCTGTTGTTGGATCCCAAGGTGATCCTTGATTTCATTGATCTCTGGCACAAGGACCCAAACACTCCTATGCCTGACTTCAACTTGACTCCTGGCCAAAGTCATATACTGACCGCCTTCATAGGCGAAGAGAAATGGAAGAACAAGACTCTGACGTGGACATTGGGAATGCCACTCCACTGATGACTGATGAATTCCGGGATAGTCAGCATCCCAACTCCCCTTTGTTCACGCCATTCCAACAAATTCCTCATTCACCAGCACCAACCGTTCCATTGGGCTCTGAAGAAACTCATCCCACACAGTCTGTTAATGAAGACATTCCAACCACTAGTGCTGAAGAAACTGCTGCTGCTGCTGAATCGATGAAGACTGCTGCTGAAGAGGAACCAGAAATTCCTCAGACTGAAGAAACTGAGGTTGCAAATCCAGAGGTAGTGATGCAATTGACAGATACTCCTCAACCGAAGCCAAAGGATCCTTTCTCAAGGAATCAATCTTTCAAGAAGGCTGATTTCTTCGGCGAGCATGTGTTCTTCACTGATTTCAATCCCTGTGACTCTGCTCGCATAAGGAAGAGGCGTTTCTGGACTGCCAGTCAGGCGAATTTCTATTCCTCAGTGCTTTACAACAAAGATAAAGTCTTCGATCATCAGCATATTCCTCACGTGGATATGGAGTCTCTGTCGTGTTTTGTGCCGGTCCTTAGTGTTCTTCATGACGCTGGACTTCTGGGTTTTTGCACAGATATACGTGATTGGAATGAAGAACTGATTCTTCAATTTTATGCAACCCTGCACATCACTGGCAATTCTGAAGACATAAATTCATGGGTGCTGGACTGGATGTCTGAAAACGCTCATTACAAAGCTCCAGCCTCTGAATTGCTTCAGGATCTGCCCCACAGTCCTCCAAATGAAGCAACACATTGCATGTATGAAGAAATTAAACTCACTGATCACTACACGCAAGTGCTCATGAAGCCTTTGAAGTCAGGACAAGCTCCACGGACCAAATTCCTCATGAAGGAATTGCTGTTTCTGCCAAGGACTGTCTATCGCATTCTGACAAAGACTTTGAGTCCAATCAAGGGCCACGACTCGAATGATGAAGAAGTGGTTGGCATCATGAAGAATCTGTTATTCAACATCATCCATGGCGTTCCGGTCAACTTTCATGATTTCTTCATGAGGACAATGGCAAATGTTGCACTGTCCCCTTTCAACCTGAAGGCTTATGCTCCATGGATTATGAGATTCATCAGGACAAGGTCTTCAGTGAATTACAAAGCTGATACTCTCAATCATTGCAGCTACTTGCCCCCAATTGAAGTCCTCAAATGGACATTTTCCTCAGCTAATGACAAGGGCAAGGCCACTGCTGTTTTTGATGAAGGCACTCGTCCATTGGATGGCCAGTTTCGCAAAGCTGCATCTTATTCCACCAATGATGACTCTGCCACTCATGACCCTGTCGCCAATGCTCCCAAGCAAAATCCTCAAGGCACAGCTCCCAGGGTGATGACTGATCATGAGCTTCGCCTCACTCTTCATCAGAAGGTTGATCGCAACCACAAATGGGTCAAGTGTCAGTTTGGTTCAATTCTTCACAACATGACCTCTACACATAATGCAGTGAAGAAAAACCATTACTACCTTCATGAAACCCTCAACCGCACCTGGGTTGTTCTGTCTCATCTCTATGGCAAAGAAGATCTAAAGAAATACAAGAAGGTCAAGGTTCCTCCCTTGGTGGCCAGCTCTTATTCTTCATCGCGCGAGACTGACGAGTATGAAGACCTGGACGACACTGCGGCAGGCCCTACTTCAACAATCAACCCCAACAACGCTGGCGCTCCTTCATCATCATGGGATTCCTCAGGGGCGTTCGTCCTCAGTTTCAATCCTTTTGGTCATTCAATTACAAAGGGGGAGAAATTTGAGTTAGTCTTCAAGCGGGTCTATATATATGGGCGTTTTTTTTGCTAAGTTACAACTCTCGTTCTTCTGATGACTTTGTGGATCGAGTTGAAACTTAAACTCTATGGTGACCTGATACTTCTGTTGTGGTGTTTTTGCATGCCTATTCCTCATTAATGTTATGCACGCATGCTAAATTACATCAGTCACCATATTTCATCATGCATTTCAAATTCTTCATATTGTATGTCAAATGCATGTATGAATTACAAGATATAGGGGGAGATCTCCATGATTCTACTCTTCAAGTGTGCATTGCTTCAAAAGCAAATTCCTCACTATGCACAACTTCAGGGGGAGTTCTTCTATATCTTGCAATCAAATTCCTCAATATCAGTAATTACACTTCATATGTTTATCCCCGTTGAAAACTTAACCTATATTGTCATCAATCACCAAAAAGGGGGAGATTGTAAGTGCAGCTAGTGCCCCTTAGTGATTTTGGTGTATTGAAGACTTGTAGGTTAAGGGACTAATGTGTTTATGAGTGTACACAGGTTATAAGTCTATGAGGAGTTTGATAATTACAGGGAAAGTCGACCCCTAAAAATGAAGTTCTTCGACTGAAGACTTTGGATTTCTGAAGACTTTCTGCAGACTTTGAAAGTGAAGAAATTGGTGTGACCCTGAAGACTTGATATTTATTTGTGGAGCATGAAGCGTGAAGACTTCTGTTTTTATAGTTTCATTTTATATTTCTTGAGTCATAGGAAACAACGTACTATTAAAGGGGGTCGAGGAAATACTAAGGAAAAATTTCCATGTGATGCTCAACTCAAAATCCTACACCTACCAATCCCTTCGAGTGAAGCCATTGGAAATCTCATACAGTTTAGTCATATTCTTTAGTGACAGAGACGAAGTTCTTCTGGTCCCTGTGGAATTTGTTCTGACTGAGGAGTTAGGAATTCGCGAGTGCAAATTGCCTACACTGTGAGGAACATGATAGCCCTGAGGAATTTGATACTCAAATTTCCGACCGTTGCTGTGCTACACGCCAGCTGTCCCAAAATATCTACCTACCTAACGGTCATATCATTAAAGGGCATTTATGTCTTATCATGTCGGGATGCTCTTTAGGCTATAAATAGCCCCCCCTACAACCACTAGTTGGTTGGATGCTCCGAGAGAAACTGACACTTGTCATAAGAGCAACTTTGAGCGAAAATCATCAAGTGAGGAAAAACCCAAAACCAAACCCAAAACCTTCAACCCCAAAAGTGATTGAGCATCGCTGAAGAGATTGATCCTGCGTGGATCCGACGCTTGTTACCTTTGAAGACTGTGCTTCTTCCAGATGGTTAGGCGTCATGGTCTAGAGCATCCAAGAGGAATTGTGGATCATCAAGTGACCAAGTCTGTGAAGGTTCGGAAGTCACCTGAAGACTTACCACGAGTGATTGGGCGAGGTCTGTGTGACCTTAGCTCAAGGGGAATACGGTGAGGACTTGGTGTCTTGGACTGTGTGTCCTTGACTGGGTGGCCGGGACTGTGTGTCCTCAGGTTTAAATACCTAGCCGCCCTAACCAGATGTACAACTGAGACAGTAGTTGGAACTGGTTTAACAAATCATTGTCTTCACCAAGCTTACTGGTTCTATTTCCTCAACTATTTCAATTCCTCGTATCTGTGTTGCGTGCTTGTTCATATCTGTTTGAAGACTTTGACTAAGGACTTTCTCAATTTCTTCAGTCTGTTTGTCTTCATTCTGTGTTATCTTGTGATTAAGCTTTCTGTACTCTGTGTTCGTCTTCATTTCTTCATGATGACCGTGCTTGTATTCTACTATGTTTACTTCCGAGTACTTATTCCGCTGCAAGTAGTTCTTCGCTAAGGAATTTCCTCAACAGCAAATTCCTCGGTGAAGAATTCATAAAAATCGCCTATTCACCCCCCCTCTAGTCGATATAACGCACTTTCAGTCTTCAAAGCACTAGGGTTTTGAAGACAAACGACAGAAATGAACCTATTGCAACACATCGGAAAACAAAACTAACATGGATCGATATGGAAGATATGACTAAAGCTAAACAGACAGTGGTCTTCATACACTGAAGACAAATAGAGCAGACAGATGAGTAATGGCTTCACAAAGATAGACTGAAATGTAAAGGAGAATAGGGATAGAACCAGATGCTTGATGCAGACAGGGATTTGGTAGACCAGTTCCAGTTGATGTCTCAACTGTACATCTGGTTAGGGCAGCTAGGTATTTAAACATGAGGACACACAGTCCCGGACACACAGTCCTCACCGTATTCCCCTTGAGCTAAGGACACACAGTCCTCGCCCAATCACTCAGGTAAGTCTTCAAGGTACACTTCGGAACCTTCACAGACTTCGTTCACTGGCAGTCCACAGTCACTCTAGGACGCTCTGAACGTGACGCCTAACTGGCTGGAGGAAGCACAGTCCTCAAGTGTAACAAGTCTTCGGGTCACACAAACAGAAATACTTCAGTGATGCTTAACTCTCTTTGGCTTTGGGTGTTTTGGGTTTTGTCCTCAAAAGGATCTTTTCTCTCAAAGGCCTCGGAGGTGGGTTGCTCTCAAACGACAAAAGTCGTGCACTAACTCTGAGCAACCACCAATTTATGGTGTAGGGGTGGGTTATTTATAGCCATGAGGCAACCCGACTGGATATGTCTGAAATGACCCTTGGTCACTAAGGAACTGACACGTGTCTAACGATCGGATTTTGAACACATGCGGCAACTTTACTTGGGCTCCAAGTAAAGCTGACTTATCCAGCTTTGGATAAGATTTGCTCTCATTTGTCTTCGCTTGAAGACATAGGTGTTTCGGTTGAGCATCACCTCAGTTGTTCAACTGTGTTCACTTGGACCCCACTTAACAGTACGGTGGATCCTATGACTCAAGAAGGAATAAAAAGAACTACAAAAGGAACTATGTCTTCGCGTTCTATAGTCTTCAATGAATGTCTTCATAGACCATTATCTTCACCTGAATGTCTTCACGTACCACCATTAACTTCAATGTCTTCACACATTTTTAGGGGTCATCTCTGGAAGTTAAACCGGATCTGTGAGGAACTATTACATGTGTTATCGTGCAATTCTCACAAACATATTAGTTCCTCAATCTCGTTTGTCGTCAATACTCCAAAACCAACTAGGGGGCACTAGATGCACTTACAATCTCCCCCTTTTTGGTGATTGATGATAAACAGGTTGAAGTTTTCAACGGGGATAAAATATGTGACATTATGGATAACATGATCAATGGCATAAAGTTGAGAGGACTCCCCGTGAAGATGTGCACATAGTAGTTTTTCTTTTGAATGCAAAGGCACATGGCAGGTTATCCTTTGTGGAGATCTCCTTCAATTTTATGAAGAAAAACCATCATGCATACAAGGATGAAGTGAAGATAATGAGATGCATAATGGAAAATGGGCGTCTGCTGAATGACTTCGTGCGCATAGGATAAATATTTAACCAAGCAGAAGAAACAACAGCAAATGTAGCATACGACCATCAAGTTTTAAGTGTTACAACTCAAGAACCAAATGTTTGAAAACGAGAGTTGTAAGAACTTAGCAAAAATAAAGCACCTGACCCATATATGGACCCGCTTGAAGACTATCAACTCATATGCTTCTCCCCCTTTTGTTAGTAAGGACCAAAAAGGTTTGAAGACATAGAGTATCTATGCGTTCCTAGGTGAAGAAGATGCTGGGACAGCCGGGTCGACGTTGGAGTTTGGTGGTGCAGAGGGGCCTGACGCATAATCGTGATGCAGTGAAGCGATAGTTGGGGAAGTGGTGTCGTCTTCTTCATCGATGACTCGAGCAACAACAGTTGCAGCCGAAGATGAATACTCAGAATCGTCAATAGATGGAGTTGGACGCCAAGTCGCAGCTTGCGGAGGGGCTGGAATCAAATTTGAAGTGCTCAGTGAAGCCATTTGCTTGAAGATCAGCTTCAGAGCATAGCAGAGTAAGGCTCTTCCAGGACCGCCGACATGCTTCATGTGCAACAAACAAATTCTTGGTCGCCAAGTTGCGAATGCGATTAACATTTGTGAGAAGACTTTGCATTTGACGCTTCATCCAGTTATGATGCCTATCCTGTTTCTGGTGAAGTGAAACAAGAAGCTCTCGGTCATTCAGGACATGAGTACGCTTTTTCGGCCGTTGGGCAATGGTGCTTCAAGTGGCATCAGTGTTGGCACGATGTGGGAGGCGCAATTGTCTAGCCAAAGGATAAGTAGACACATTCGCATTTGGCACATACACACTGTCATCCTGCTATGTGAAGCTTTGGTGATCAGCATTGTGCAGGTGAAGTGGTTGCTTGGAAGGCTCAGCATAGATGACTTCATAAGATGTATCAACCTCTGGCAAGAAGATAGCATGGTTTCACGCAGAGGCTTGATAGCTAACCGTAGAACGAAGCTTAATGAGCCTCATGATCCAAGGAGCGTAGAGCTTGAGGCCAAACAGATCAGTGGCAGAGGCAGGATTTTTTTTCAAAACTATGACCTATTTTATAGCAAATTTGAAAACTATAGGGCCGAACACAAAAAAATCAGAAATATGACCCCGTCGGCCCCCTGGCGGCCGAGAGGTGGCCCGTCGGCCTCGTGTTGGCCGAAAGGTGGCCTGTCGGCCTCGTGTTGGCCGAAAGGTGGCCTGTCGGCCTCGTGTTGGCCGAAAGGTGGCCTGTCGGCCTCGTGTTGGCCGAAAGGTGGCCTGTCGGCCTCGTGTTGGCCGACAGGTGTCAGGGGCACAAAACGTAATTAAGATCGCCTCAAATGAAAAAGTTATCAACACGAAAAATCTTCGTCTCGTCGAAACGCTTGATTTTGATATAAAAATCATCTTAATCCGAGGTCGTATGCAACCTGTAGAGCCAAAACAAGGTCAGGGGCAGAAGCTGCAGAGTTATTTCGGACAGACCGAATGGATGTCAGAAAATTTGTCATGAGACACTCGGTGAGGCCGGTGGCGACGCGAGGGAGAGGCGAGGGAGAGAGAAGGAGCGGCACACCCGCGTCAGGGAGAGGAGGAGCAGCCGCGCGAGGCAGAGGTCAACCCCCGTCCGCCTGACCCTGGTTGTTTCCTTTTTTTTGGGTGTTTCCCATTTTTTCTGTCACGTTAATGTCTTTCTTTTTTTGAAAGTATCACGTTAGTTGAGTCCATAGGAGAGGAGTGCAGATTGTAGACTCGTTGCATGTGCCGTAAGTGTCCTTTTAACAGTTTGCATGTTGCAAATAAGTAGGACCTGTAGCGCTATGCCCACGTTCTACCTCGAGCGAGAATCCATCGGGTGAGTTTATTCGTGCATAAGTAACAGCCGAGTTCGTTCGGTCCATTCGAGTTAACCGAGCTAAGACCGGACCGGACCGGTCAATTTTCACACGGTCTCACCAAGTGTCTCATGACAAATTTTCTGACATCCATTCGGTCTGTCCGAAATAACTCTGCAGCTTCTGCCCCTGACCTTATTTTGGCTCTACAGGTTGCATACGACCTCGGATTAAGATGATTTTTATATCAAAATCAAGCGTTTCGACGAGACGAAGATTTTTCGTGTTGATAACTTTTTCATTTGAGGCGATCCTAATTACGTTTTGTGCCCCTGACACCTGTCGGCCAACACGAGGCCGACAGGCCACCTTTCGGCCAACACGAGGCCGACAGGCCACCTTTCGGCCAACACGAGGCCGACAGGCCACCTTTCGGCCAACACGAGGCCGACAGGCCACCTTTCGGCTAACGGGAGGCCGACGGGGTCATATTTCTGATTTTTTTGTGTTCGGCCCTATAGTTTTCAAATTTGCTATAAAATAGGTCATAGTTTTGAAAAAAAATCCAGAGGCAGCCAGTTGGCAAAGGAAGAAGTCATGTGTATTGAAGCAGATGCCATTCACAATGTGGAAGACCAAAGTCTTCATGACGCCAGTCAGTGCAGCTTCAGAAGAGTGTCCTTTGACATGCCAGAGAGTATGCCTCAAAATATGGTATATTGTGCGAGGCAAGTACTAAAGATCTTGGATAAGGAAATCTTTGGGAAGATCAGCATCAGGAGGCGGTGGCTTCATCATGCTCACCATTTCGCTCATGTTGGGTTCAGCCTTTTTGAAGACGCTTTGAAGCTCTTTCTGATGCAGAGAACAGCCTGGTTCATATAACTCACCAGGAGTGGGCAGGGAAGTAAGCTCAAGTAGTGTCTGAGCATTAGCTTCATAGTGATTATCACCTGACATCCACTCAAGGACCCATGTCTTCGGATCCCTACTGTATCCTCTGATATGCAGAGTGGCATAAAACTGCAGTAGAAGCTCTTTGTTCCAATGTTCCTTGGCAGTGACAAAGGGAAGCAGACCAACTTCTCGGAAGCAATCAAGGGCTTCACAATCAAGACGTTGATGCGGAAAAATTCGGTCTTGATTGTACAGAATGCATGAGTAATAGCTTCGTTGCTGAAAGCTCCAGAACATATCGGAAGAAATCTTGGGCTTCTTGTAGGGGTTCTTAGCAGAATCAAAGAATGTGTTGTTGGCCCTGAAGCTGTTTACAGTGAATGCGCCTTGTGTCGTTGCAGTTCTTGGAAGCCTGGGCAATCTAGGCTTTGGCTTCTGCGTCTGAGGCCGCGCTCCACATGATACTCATATTGTGGTCCAGGAGCAGGAGGCGTTAGAATTGGACACCTGATAGTGACAAGCTCTCCATCACGATTGTAGGCTTGGGCCATGGTGTGAGGCACAGCAGAAGGAGCAGTCACTTCAGGAGCATTGGCTTCACGCACACTCACTTCAGGAGTGGCAGTGATTTCTTGCTACACAGAGGCTTCAGACATGATAGTGTGTTGTGCTTCAGCAATCACAGAAGTATCAGCCACATTCGCTTTAGGTGTAGTGGCTTCAGGCTGAGTGGCCTCATGCATGACAGTTTCTTGGTGGACAGGTTCTTGCATGACGAGCACTACTTCTTGGGCAAAGGAATCTTACGGAGGGGGGGTGACTTCACGAGTGTCTTCTTGTACGTCATCGGTTGATGCGGCTGGAATGTCTTCAGCCATCCTGGCTTCAGATTCATGAGCAGACTCTGAAGGAATGTCGTCAGGGAACACTTGACATGCCACTGAGCTAGAGTTTTGCTCTCCATCTTCATGAATGCTTGACATGGAGGCTTGAGGCCTGCGACCTTTGCGAAGCCTACAAAATTTTGGCGACACAATTGGTGAAGCAGTTGTGTTAATCTTCTCCATGTCATCTTATGGTGTTGCTGACGGAGTCTCAACTACCAGAGTGGTAGCTAGAGACGGCGGAGTGCGAGGAATAACTTCATGTAGGGGGGGTGTCTGGATGTTGCTCTTCCCAGTATTCATCTTAAGTCATTGGCGTCGTGGGACCGCCATTGCTTATGTGTTCACTACTCGTGGGAGCAGGTGATTGAACATGTTGGCGTTCAAGCTGAGGAAGAACTTCATCATCATGCACATTGTCGTCATGACCAATGTCTTCAGCTGCAGGTGAGGCAGCAGCTGGAATCTCTTCAGTCTGAGGAGCCTCTGTGGGAGCAGGCTCATGTACAGTGAGATGCCTTTCTCGGTTGGAGGAGGCAGGAAGGGCAACAGAGATAGGTTCAACTACCAATGGCTCTGTGGAGGAAGGGTGAGGCTGCTATGAAGCCTTTGAAGCCTTGAGCTTTTGCTTCTTCTTGGAGGGAGCAGCAACAGAGGCATCATGATGCTTGTGTTTCTTGGCTTCAGCTTCAGCTTGCCTTGTTTTCTTTTGAGCAGAAGCTACAGAAGGGGCCTTTGGCTTCGCGCCAGTCATGCTGTCAGGGAAGACAATGCTTGGTCTTTCCTGCCTTGGAGGTTCAGTGTCTTCTGCAGTAGGCTTCTTGTTCTTCTTGGGCTTCTTGGCAGCCAGCTTGGGATCAATGCCAGGACGGCCAAGAGCTTTTCTCTTCAGAGCTTCATTTTGAGCCTGGACACATTTCTCAGCATAGTGCTTGAGACGGTCCCTTGAGGCCTTTCCCTGTTCACGGTGCTTGGCAAATTCAGCCTTGACGTCAGTCATCATGGTCTTGAAGCCTTGGACTTCTTTGGCGCTGAGGCCTGCCATGTGCTTCTTGAACAGAGCCTTCTCATGATAAATTTTGTTCTTTTGCTCAATCACTTTCTGTGCAACAGTCAGTTCTTGAGCAATGTACTCTTGAAAGCTGAAGATCATCGTGTGAAAGAGAGGTATCTTCAAGCCACTCATCAATGAAGTTGTTGATAATTTCAGCGTCAAAGAGAGGCAGATCATTGAAGATCTCGGCATGTTGCTTGCTCTTGATCATCAGCTCCAAAGCATCATCAACAAGATCTTCTTCACTAGACAGATCTATGATGTCATCATCAATGCGCAAAATGCTCGCAGGAGCGAGTCCTTGACCTGATGGCTTCACAAGCTGCTTGGAGCGCTGAGAGATGCGAGAGTGATCTTTAGACTGCACACTGGATTCAGGAGGTACAATCTTCAGAGGCTTCACATTTGAAGCTTTTAGGGCAGCAGCAGATTTGGAAGCCTTTGATTTCTTCTTTGGCTTCACAGACTCGGGAACAACTTTAGGTTCCATGTCTTCAGCTGCATCTTCCACAGTTGCCCTTTGAGCAGCAATGTGGGAAAGCAATCCATCGAGGTCATTGAATGGACCAACACGATTTTCATTTGCTTCACGTGAGCCATCAGACCATGGCCGAGATGGGCCAGGATTGAAGTTGATGCCCAGTTCTTTCCTGTTCTGAGTGGCAGAGTTCTTGGCAAATATGTAGTTCTCTTCAAGCAGTTCATCCTCACGACACCATCGAAGACTGGATGGGTCAGCATCTGAAGGCATAAGTCCTCTGACCATGCATGGGAAGAAGCTCTTGGCAATGGCTTCAGACTTAGTCTTGGGCTGGAGCTTCTTGTAGACGATATCACCCCATGGAGGACGAATGGCATTCTTGGAAGCATACTCGGGGGTAACAAACTTGTACTGAAACCATTGCTCTGCCCAATATCTTCGAATCCATTGGATTCGAGACTTGCGTTCTCCGTAGGATTCTTCTGGGTCTGATTTGTACATTTGAAATAGATCAGGAGGAAGATCTTTGGCTGTGTTAGTGCGTCTCTGCCTGACACCCTTCTTGGATTGTTTCTCTGAAGCCATATGGTTAAGACTGAAAGGCTTCACACTGCAATTTGTCTTCCGACGACTAGTCAGACAAGAGCTGGCTTTAGGTGATTCAATGTGACGCTGTAAGAATTCTGCAAATGAATGCAGACTATGAGAACCAAGGGATTCCCCCACAGACATGTACCTGTGACAGAATTAGAGATGCGAGGGAAGGGGAAGAGGTCATATGCATTCTCAGAAGATTTTGAAGATAAAAGAGGATTGAAGACATTGACCTCATAGTGCGAAGACATTCACTTATATGTAGAGAGTTGGTTCCAGATTTGTACGAATCCATGAATAAGTACAAGTGAGGAATCTAACTAGGAGTGTCGCATAAGTGACTATGTTTGCAACATATGAGAGATGAGTAGATAAAAACATATCTTAGACAGAACAGAAACCATTTGTGGCGAAGATTTTATGAAGTTGACGGATCAAAACAGCGGTAAAAATAGAGATCTATTTACCGCAATGAAGAATTGCTTGACGAGAAAGGTGGGATGCCGAGCAGATCGATCTCCCGTGCCCTAACTTGGCGGCGGAAGACACCTACGGCGGTGGCGGAGAGACGAGGTCCACGGCCGGCGTGAAGACGGTGTCGAAGAGGTCGCGACAGCTAACCGCTTCGTCTCCGGCGTCGACTAGAGCTAGTGGTGGTGCTAGGGTTGAACGAGGTGGCGAGAGGTGGGAGAAGGAAATAATGACCGTGAGGGGTGGAATATTTATAAGGAGAGGCGACGGTGCAGTGCAATTACGCAGGTGCCCTTGGCGGTTCACATTTGGTCGACACGTGGCTAGCATACATCTTATGGAGAGATGAGCCACGATCCCACACGTGCCATATATGTCGGATGGACGTTTCGATTCCTCCGGATTTCAGGCACAAAGGGACATAGCATTAAAAACGTTTTAAATGTTTGTCTCTATATCTTCAGCTGACAAGGACACAGTGAAGACATTCAACAAGTGTCAATAGAATGCATATGAAGAGATAGAGAGAGTTGGAGAGATATAGCATAGGGGGGAACAGGGTCCGATCACATTCACTTAGATCAAAGAAAATTTCGAAGACATAGCTATAAGTGAATGATGTAGAGGACAGAACACACACACACACACACACAC
>LR738713.1:145680425-145713231 GCA_902687465.1 Secale cereale | reverse complement strand
GATAAAGCAGTTATGACGCCAAATGAAATCTTTGGAAAAGTTTGGTGGTGGTGTTACCCACCGTATAGGAAGTATTAGGCCAGGACACGGCGCACAATTATCGTGGCGCTCCAGAGTCAATTTGCACATTAATGTATTCACATGCAGAGTGTAAGTCTTCATGGATTGAAGACATACATTGCTTTGTGTGTTGCACATCTAAGTCGTCAAAATGCATAAGCGTTAGGATGTGTGTCCAATCACATGACATTTGAGGATTCTAGGATATTTAGCTCACACCGCAGCCTATAAACCTTTTCTCATCTAAGGGCTTAGTGAAGATATCTGTCAGTTGCTCTTCAGTGTTGACATGAATGATTTCAATATCCTTCTTGATCACATGATCTCTGAGGAAATGCTGACGAATTTCAATGTGCTTTGTCTTCGAGTGCTGAACTGGATTCTGAGCAATCTTGATGGCGCTCTCTTTATCGCAGTAGAGAGGCACCTTTTCCATGTTGAAGCCATAATCCTTGAGAGTTTGCTTCATCCAGAGGAGCTGAGCACAACAAGATCCAGCAGCAATGTATTCAGCTTTAGCTGTGGAAAGGGACACTAGTTCTGCTTCTTTGAAGACCAACAGACAAGAGATCGTCCAAGAAAGTGACATGTGCCTGAGGTGGACTTGCGGTCAACTTTGTCACCAGCATAATCAGCATCTGAGAATCCAACTAGATCAAAAATAGAGCCCTTGGGATACCATAATCCTAGTGTGGGGGTGTGAGCCAAATATCGAAGAATTCGCTTCACAACGAGGTGATGCAATTCCTTTGGGCCAATGATCCAGGTTTGAAGCCTTTGCTCTTCAAGAAGTCTCTGAGTGTGTCATACCATG
The DNA here is from genome assembly GCA_902687465.1 of Secale cereale. Lineage (NCBI taxonomy): Eukaryota > Viridiplantae > Streptophyta > Magnoliopsida > Poales > Poaceae > Secale > Secale cereale. The sequence continues at coordinate 145,712,357 of LR738713.1, read as the reverse complement.
CACGTGGAGCCTGTTTGAGTCCATACATTGCCTTGTTTAGCTTGTAAACCATGTCAGGATGCTTTGGGTCTTCAAAGCCTGGAGGTTGTGCTACATACACTTCTTCTTCAATTTTCCCATTCAAAAATGCGCTCTTCACGTCCATTTGATACAGGAATATGTTGTGATGGTTGGCGTATTCTAGCAGTATGTGAATGTCTTCAAGTCTGGCAACAGGAGCAAAGGTTTCATCGAAGTCAATCCCTTCTACTTGAGTATAGCCTTGAGTAACGAGACGAGCCTTATTTCTGATGACTTGACCATTCTCATCTTTGTTTGTTGCGATAGATCCACTTGGTGCCAATGATGTTATGTTTCCTTGGATTAGGACGCTTTACCAATTCTGAGACATTATTCATCTCAAACTATTGAAGCTCTTCTTGCATTGCTTCAATCCACTCAGATTCCTTAAAGGCTTCATCAACTTTCTTGGGTTCAGATATTGAGACAAATGCGGAGTGACCACTGAAGTTTTCTAGCTGAGTTGCTTTTGAGCGAGTGAGTGGACCAGTTGCATTGATGCCATCAAGAATCTTTTCAATTTGAACTTCATTTGCGACTCGTGGATGAGTTGGGCGAAGACTTTGCTCATTCTGTTGATTGTCTTCACGTTTAGTGTTGGCTTCAGGCTGAGCATAGTCTTCGGAATTGTTAGGTGGAGAGATGATGATTTCGTCTTCAGTTGGTTCCTCGGTGGGTATGATTTCACATGTACCCATTTGTTTGATAGATTCACTTGGAGAGGCTTCATCTAGCACATTTGACAGGTGCTCTCTTTAGGAGCCGTTAGTTTCATCGAACCGCACATCTACGGTTTCAACCACTTTATAGTGAAAGAGATTGAAGACCCGATAGGTGTGCGAGTCCTTTCCTTAACCAAGCATAAAACCTTCATGTGCTTTCGGTGCAAATTTGGAAGTGTGATGCGGGTCCTTGATCCAGCACTTAGCACCGAAGACTCTGAAATAGCTTACGTTTGGCTTCTTACCAGTCAGTAGTTCATATGATGTTTTCTTGAAGAACTTGTGAAGATATACTCTGTTGATGATATGACATGCAGTATCAATGGCTTCAGGCTAGAATCTTCTTGGTGTCTTGTATTCATCAAGCATAGTGCGTGCCATCTCAATGAGAGTTTTGTTCTTGCGCTCGACGATGCCATTCTGCTGAGGCGTGTATGGGGCTGAGAACTCATGTGTGATTCCCAATGTATCAAGATAAGTGTCGAGCCCAGTGTTCTTGAATTCAGTTCCATTGTCACTTGTAATGTGCTTGATCTTGATGCCATAATTGTTCATGGCCCTATTTGCAAAGCGTCTGAAGACATCTTGCACTTCAGTCTTAAATAGGATTATGTGCACCCAAGTGTATCTAGAGTAGTCATCAACGATCACGAAACCATATAAGCAAGCAGTAGTAGTGAGAGTAGAATAGTGAGTGGGGCCAAATAAGTCCATGTGAAGCAGCTCGAAGGGACGAGATGTTGTAATGATTGTCTTCGAGGGATGCTTGGCCCTAGTCATCTTTCCAGCTTCGCAGGCACCACATAGATGGTCTTTCTTGAACTTGACGCCCTCTATGCCTATGACATGCTTCTTCTTGACGAGAGTGTGTAGGTTCCTCATGCCAGCATGACCAAGTCTTCGATGCCAAAGCCAACACTCTGAAGCTTTTTCAAGAAGACATATCGCGAGTTCTGGTCCTGCAGAGAAATCTACCATATACAAATCACCTTTTCGATGTCCTTTGAAGACTAGAGATTTGTCAGATTCCATAAGCACAAGGTAACGATATTTTCCAAATATCACAATCATATTTAGATCACACAACATGGAGACTAACATTAAGTTGTATCCAAGAGATTCAACAAGCATTACTTTGTCCATGTGTTGATCCTTTGAGATAGCGACTCTACCAAGTCCCAGTACCTTGCTTTTACCAGTGTCAGCGAATGTGATGTGACTTTTTGGAGAAGGACGTAGAGTTGAGTCCATGAGAAGACGTCGATCACCAGTCATGTGGTTAGTGCAACCACTGTCAATTATCCATTCAGTGGCTTCCGAAGCAGTACCCTACAGATCAGTTAACGACAGTCTTCACAAAGAGAAGTGTGAAGCATAAACATTTGACGAACAAGTGGGTTATGGAAGTTTAGATCTTGATCAATCACAATAGGAAACTTGTCAAGAAACTATGGGACGAAATACATGGTTAAACCATTTGGGCATTTGATCCTGCGTCCCAAAAGATGTTTAAGGTCCCCAGCATTGGCGTCGGAAGATGATTTTCGGCTGGAGACCCTTCCCTGCAAGAGAAGTTAATTTTTCTTAACCACCCACATCTTTAGGGGTGGTTTAGAAGCAATAAGTCTAAGTGCAGCATCTCAGAATTTTGGCTTAGGAGCCCTAGCAAATAGCCTTGCAGGAGGTGAATAATACTCATAAGAGTAAGCAGAAAAGTTCTTAGTTTTATGAACATAGCGGTTTGATGAAACACACTCATATTCATAGGTCTGAGTATGATTTCCCTGCAAAACACTAGCGTTAGGGTGACTCTGTTGAGTCCTCAGTTTGTATGAAGCCTTTGGACCATATGAAGCCTTCGGTCTAGGGTTTGTCTTCTTCCCAGGTGGTGTCATGATGACATTCATAGGAAGATTCTCAAGACAACTTTTGGGCACCCAGATCTTCTTCATTGGTGGCCCGTTCCTGCAGTTAGTACCAATATACCTGGCAAAGACTTCACCATTCTGCTTCTTAAACAGTTTATAGTTTGCATCAAATGATTCATCAATAATGATTGGGTTGGCACAAGTGAAGCCAGATAAAGTGGATGGATCTACTGGTGGTCCTTTTGCAGCAGCCCATGTGGTTTTGGGATACTGCTCCGGCTTCCAGTAGGAACCATTAAAATTCATTTTCCTTTCGAACCCAACACTCTCTTTCCTAGGGTTTCGGTTCAGAATATGTTTCTGTAGGACATCATAGAGTGTCTGATGCCCTTGAAGACTTTTGAACATTCCTGTTTCAAGCAATGTCTTCAACCTGGCATTCTCATCAGCAATAGTAGTGGTATCCTCCTTAGAGGGGTTAGTTACCACATCAGCGGTCGAAGATATTGCAAAAGTGGCAGCTGTAGAACGTTCAACAACAAAGTTAGCGTTATCACACTCAAGGCATTTTAGACATGGTGGTTCAAATCCTTCTTGAGAGGGACTGATCTGTTGGGCACGAAGTGACTCGCTCTCCTTTTGAAGATCTTCATGAGCCACTCTCAATTTCTCAAGTTCTTGCTTCCTTTGAAGATAATCATAGGAAAGCTTTTCATGAGTAGTTGAGACCGTTTCATGACGACTTTCAAGTTCTTCGTACTTAACATGAAGATTTTTAATGTCTTCAATTAAGGACTGAGATCAGGTCATTTCAGTGTCCAACATATCATCGCTTTTGTCTAACAGTTTTTGAATATGTTACATAGCTTTCTGTTGTTCAGCTGCATTTTTAGCAAGTGTTTTGTAGCTAGGTTTGGATTCACAATCAGAGTCATCTTCACTTGAGGTTTGAAAATAATCATCGCGTGAGTTTACCTTGGCACCACGTGCCATGAAGCAAAAGGTGGGAGTAGAGTCATCTTCATCCGTGGCATTTGTGTTGGTGACGAGGCCATGGTCTTCAGTGTTGAAGATAGACTTGGCAACATGTGCCGAAGCCAGAGCCAGGCTTGCCACGCCTGAATCGGACTCCTCTTTGGACTCCACCTCTGCCTCCTCAGAAGCAGACTCCTCTTCTGAATCCATCTCTTTGACAACAAAAGCACGAGCCTTGCCAGACAAGCTCTTCTTGTGTGATGAAGACTTTGATGAAGACTTGGAAGAAGACTTTGAGAACTTCTTTTTCTTCTTATCATCAGAATCATATTCCTTGCTCTTCTTCTTCTTTTTGTTTTCGTTGTCCCACAGTGGACACTCAGAGATGTAGTGACCAGGTTTCTTGCACTTGTGGCAAGTTCTCTTCTTGTAGTCACGAGAGGAAGCATCATTGTTTCTTGAGCTGGATCTTGAAGACTTTCCGAAGCTTTTCTTCCTTGAGAACCTTTGAAACTTATTCACAAGCATCACTAGTTCTCTGCCAATGTCTTCAGGATCGTCAGAGCTGCAGTCAGATTCTTCTTCAGATGAGGAAACAACCTTTGCCTTCAAGGCGCGAGTTCGGCCATAGTTTGGTCCATAGATGTATCTTTTCTCGGATAGCTGAAACTCATGTGTGTTGAGCCTCTCAAGTATGTCAGACGGATCGAGAGTCTTGTAGCCAGGACGTTCTTGAATCATCAGGGTAAGGGTGTCAAATGAGCTGTCAAGTGATCTCAGGAGTGTCTTCACAATTTCATGCTTTGTGATCTCAGTGGCGCCAAGTGCATGAAGCTCATTGGTAATGTCAGTGAGGCGATCAAATGTGAGCTGGACGTTCTCATTGTCGTTTCTCTTGAAGCGGTTGAAGAGGTTGCGAAGAACACTGATCCTTGAGTCTCTTTGGGTTGAGATGCCTTCATTGACCTTGGAGACCCAGTCCCAGACTAGCTTCGACGTTTCCAGAGCACTCACACGGCCATACTGTCCTTTGGTCAGATGACCACAGATGATATTCTTAGCAGTTGAATCTAGCTGAATGAACTTCTTGACATCAGCATGAGTGACACCTTCACCGGCCTTGGGGACGCCATTCTTGACGACGTACCAGAGGTCGACATCAATAGCTTCAAGATGCATGCGCATCTTATTCTTCCAGTAGGGGTAATCAGTGCCATCGAAGACAGGACACGCAGAAGAGACTTTGATTATCCCTGCTGTCGACATAGCTAAAACTCCAGGTGGTTAAACTGAATCACACAGAACAAGGGAGCACCTTACTCTGATACCAATTGAAAGTGCAAGTTATTGACTAGAGGAGGGGTGAATAGGCGAATTTTATGAAAGTCTTCAAAGCACCAGGGTTTTAAAGACAAACGACAGAAATGAACCTATTGCTACATAGCGGAAAACAAAACTAACATGGATCGATATGGAAGATATGACTGAAGCTAAACAGAGAGTGGTCTTCACACAGTGAAGACAAATAGAGCAGGCAGATGAGTAATGGATTCACAAAGATAGACTGAAATGTTAAGGAGAATAGGGATAGAACCAGATGCTTGATGGAGACAGGGATTTGGTAGACCAGTTCCAGTTGCTGTCTCAACTATACATCTGGTTAGGGCGACTAGGTATTTAAACCTAAGGACACACAGTCCTCACCGTATCCCCTTGAGCTAAGGACACACAGTCCTCGCCCAATCACTCGGGTAAGTCTTCAAGGTAGACTTCAGAACCTTCACAGACTTTGTTCACTAGCAGTCCACAATCACTCTAGGACGCTCTAAACGTGACGCCTAACTGGCTAGAGGAAGCACAGTCCTCAAGTGTAACAAGTCTTCAGGTCACACAGACAGAAAGACTTCAGTGATGCTTAACTCTCTTTGGCTTTGGGTGATTTGGGTTTTGTCCTCAAAAGGATCTTTTCTCTCAAAGGCTTCAGAGGTGGGTTGCTCTCAAACGACAAAAGTCGTGCACTAACTCTGAGCAGCCACCAATTTATGGTGTAGGGGATGGGCTATTTATAGCCATGAGGCAACCCAACAGGACATGTCCGAAATGACCCTTGGTCACTAAGGAACTGACACGTGTCTAACGGTCAGATTTTGAACACACGCGGCAACTTTACTTGGGCTCCAAGTAAAGCTGACTTATCCAGCATTGGATAAGATTTGCTCCCATTTGTCTTTGCTTGAAGACATAGGTGTTTTGGTTGAGCATCACCTCACTTGTTCAACCGTGTTCACTTGGACCCCACTTAACAATACGGTGGATCCTATGACTCAAGAAGGAATAAAAAGAACTACGAAAGGAACTATGTCTTCGCGTTCTATAGTCTTCAATGAATGTCTTCATAGACCATTATCTTCACATGAATGTCTTCACGTACCACCATTAACTTCAATGTCTTCACACATTTTAGGGGTCATCTCTGGAAGTTAAACCGAATATGTGAGGAACTATTACGTGTGTTATCCTGCAATTCTCACAAACATATTAGTTCCTCAACCTCGTTTGTCGTCAATACTCCAAAACCAACTAGGGGGCACTGAATGCACTTACACCTTACATTCCGAATATAATCAGTCAAAGATTATATTCTTTGAGCACTAGCCCTCTACAAGGCGGGCTCCTTCTAGGATATCACCAAAATACCTTTCCGGTTTCTGGTGATCCTTGCCCTCGGGCGGGCCAGCAGTCGCTATCTCCGTGGCCTTCATCTTCGCTCAATGCACCTTGACGCGGCCGAAGGCCATCCGGGCACCCTCTATGCAGGCCGAACGCTTAATAGGGTCGACCCGCGGACTCGCTTCGACGAGCTTCTTCACCAATCCTAAGTAGCTACATGGGATTGGATTAGCGGGCCATAGCCGGACTATCAAGTCCTTCATGGCCGTACCTGCCATGTTATGCAGCTCGACCAGCTGCTTCATCTGGTCATTGAGGGGCACCAGATGATTTGGCGCAAGAAACTGCGACCAGAACAACTTCTCCGTGTTGTTCCCCTCCTGGGCTCGGAAGTATTGGGCGGCGTCGGCAATGCTCCACGTAGGGATGGCACCCGCCAGATTTGGGTATGGGTGGCGTTACCCCATACCCTTACCCATCCCCTTTGGCTTACCCACCACCCATACCCATACCCGTTGACGGGTACAAATTTTTCCCATACCCATCACCCGACAGGGTAAATGGGTACCCACGGGTAAAAATACCCACGTGTGCTGACATCAACTTTTGCAAGAAATAATCATAAACAACAACATATCAACATAATTTATAGACATCAGCACGTTGTAACAACATCACATACTTATAAACAACAACACATCATAAACGACATCACATTCTTATAAAAAGCAGCACTTACTCGAACAACAACATATCATAAACAAAAATACATTCCCATAAAGAACATCACTTATTCGTAGGTAGCAACGCATAGTCATTTATTTTAAGTTCACAAAATCACGACAAAGTATGGAGGTAATTTGACCGTACATAAGACGCAAAATAAGAATCCCAATAAAGTTTCGACATTGTAACTAGTTCAATTAAAATAAACTCGACCAATCCGACAGTAGCATAACGAAGACCTTGGTGCAGCAAGTCTTCAATCTTGATCATAACTCGCGGAGACTATGTCTCTACATTTCAAAGGGCCAAGTCCTGGTTGGAAACATGAATATAGTCATTTTTTAGAATTTGTGGTGTAGCATATGCACTCAAATACTCACTTGGCAAAGGAAATGTGTTGGTGAATACTAACTTGCATCCCCTCTTGAATGTCTTGAAGGCAAGTCCAAAAGCTAGCATCTCCTTTATGAATATCTAGAACAAACAATTTGTAGAGATGATGAAACAATGATTAGCAATAGTTAAATAAAGAGTAAGTTTTAACAAATTACATTATTTGCTCACCTTTGCATTTGTTTCTAAGCCAATTTTGGGAGCGCATCAAGACTTCCACCATATTAGGAGTTAGGTGGCTCCTATGCTCACTAAGTATTCTGCCACTTATACTAAATGCCGACTCTGAAGCAACTGTTGTCACGGGAATGGCAAATATATCTCTCGCAACCTTCCTTAATGTTGGATATCTTGTTCCAGCTACTTTCCACCAATCCAACACACTAAATACTTCTGTGTACGGCACTAGGCCATCTGTCAAGTACATATCTATTTCACCTTGTAGCCGAGTTGCTGCAGGACTTTGCTTGGCAACAATGTCATTGAAAATATTCATAATGGCTGGAGCTTTCATTGAAGAAATCAATTATTTACATGGTTTATATTCATCTACTTCCACTTCATACTCCTCTATCAGTGAATGTAGTCTGGCTACTAATGCATCAACCAACTCCACACACTCATAAGAAGATGGCTCAATGCCATGAAGCATGGCAAAGCAAGCAGTCAACATATGCCTCTTGTACCGAGGATCAAGAAGTGAAGCCATCCCCATTAGATCTTGAATGTCCGTCCAGTACTTATCAAATTTAGTAGTCATTTCCTCAGAAAGTTTTTTTGATAATTGGGTTGCTACAAGTGGCCCACTGTCTCATTTTCATTTTAATCTCACAGATTCTAGGGAAGTAAACATTGGCAGTCACATAATTAGTTCCGGAGAACAACTTTGTTATCTCATAGAATAAGCCAAGTCTCTCCACCATCTCTACAGCAAAATCCCATTATTTATCACTAGGTAAATGCACATATTGTTTTTCAACTTGTTTTGCACGTTCAAACACAACTCTGTATGGTAAAGCTACTTCTAGCATCATGAAAGTGGTGTTCCACCTAGTTTTGCAATCAAGAATCAACTTTCTTGTTATTTTAACTTTCTTAAACTTAGCCATCTCCTCAAACTTCTCTATCCTTTTTCCCGTTGCGGTCCAATATGCCACACTTTCCCTAATGTTTTCTATAGCTGACTTCATAACATCCAATCCATCCTTAATTATAAGATTTAAGATGTGTGCACTATGTCACATCCCTAGCTAGCACTTGCATTAGGACCTAACTAGAGTGTGCATCATGTCTACTTTCAAAGAAACTTGAAATGGGATTAACAGAAACCCCAGCACCCCTCTCCTAACAACTAGGGTTTGCTAAAATATTTTCCAATGTACCCAAAATGCCCTTAAAAAATGTTCATCATTTCTGCCTTGGTCTTAAACCTCTGCCAAAAATGGTGCACAATTTTCTAGGACAATCTAGGGCTTTGGATTAAATCATATGGTATTTGAATTTGGGCATTTAAATGCTATAAAATATTTTAAATGCTCGAATAATCATAAACTATAATGTTTCCTACTGTTCATAATATATACAGTAGGTATGACAAGTGTTATGAGTTACAAAAATGCTCTGGCATTTTATTTAAATGAACAAAGCTGCAAAAGAAATGAAACAGAAAAGAAAATAGAAAAAAAGGGAGAGAGAAAAGCTTACCTGGCGCCCCCACCCGGCCCACCTGCCGGCCCAGCGCAGCTGCCGCTCCAGCGAGCTGCTTGGCTCGGCCAGGCAGGCAGGCAGGTGCTCGACGGCGACCGCGCCGCGCGCCACGCAGCTGCCCGCCGCCTTGCTTCATCCCCTCGCCGTCCTGGAGGGATGGTTCGATCGTCCACGTCCTCCCCGACCCCGCAGACACCTCCAACTCCCCCCAGTTCCTCTCCTTCGCTCTCCCCGCGCCATGGCCGACGCCGCCGTGTTCGCACCGTCGTAGAAGCCGCGTCCACCGTCGTCCATGAGCCCCGCCTTGGTGTCCATCGTCTCCGCCGTCCTCGACTGCTTCGAACAGGCCGAGCCCCGAGCGCTCGCCAGCCCTGGAGACGCCCCCGACCTCTTCTTCCCCAACTCCGGCCGCGGAGATCCCTCTCGCCGTTCCGCTTAGCTCCGACCACCTCCGAGCTCGCTCCGGCGCTTGCTGCAACCCCTGTGAGACTAGCTTCATCCTCCCCCTCTCCGTTGGCTCTCTTTTGCCCTGGAACGCACTGCACAAAGCTCCACCGCACGCACCGCTGCCGTGCTCGCCGCCGGTGATGCTCCGGTGACCATTTGGTCACTGGCACCCGTCCATCACACTCACCGCAGCACGTAGATGCGAAAGGTGCTACGCACGCATCGCCTAGGCTCCTGCAGCCGCATCTCCACACACGCCCGACGCAGGTCGCCGCCGTCGAGCTCGTTGCCGTCGTCTCCGGCCACCCCAGGTCCGGCGAACACCACCATCCGACGCGCAACAGCAAGGGCTTTCCAACGCACCTAACCGCAGCTCGAGCCGTGCACCGTAGGCGATTTCCGAAGCACGCCGCCGTGTTTGGCCTCGCCGGCGGCTAAACGCCGGCGAGTTGGACCTGTTTTGACCACGGGTTTGCCCCCTGGGTCACTGACATGTGGGCCCTGCCCGCAAGTCAAACCTAGTTTAGGTGTTAATTTAATTCTAATTAGTTAATTAGTTAACTGTGACACTGACCAGTGGGTCCCACTGGTTAGGTTTGACCTGGACTGGCCCTGTTGACTGGCTGACGTCAGCATGATGTCATGCTGACGCAGTAAAGGTTTTTCTGGGATTTTTAGATTTAAAACAATTCAGGAAATTCCAGAAAATACCCAAAACTTCAAAAAATCATATAAAATCAACCATAGCTCAGATGGAAAAGATTTATATATGAAAAATGATCAGAAAAATCCCATCTTTCCAATGGCACTGGTTTCATGCATGTTTGAACAAGTTAACTTGCTGTATACATCAAAAACATGATAATGCACTTATTTAAATAATAGTTTGAACTCCAATTTGAATCCTTGATTCAAATAGGTTCAAACCCTTCTGGTTTTAGTTGCATTAGCCAATACACATGCATCTTGCCATGTCATAAACATGCATCATATTGTTGCATTTGTTTGTTAATGATTGTATCCTCGATATTCCCTGTGTTAGGTCCTGCTCCCGAGGATACTGCTGCTTACCCGGCTGAAGAGCAGTACCCGACAACTACCTTGTCAGGCAAGCAATCATTGATCATTCCGATACAAACCCAATCTTCTCGCTCCTGCTCTCTTTTACTGCATTAAGGCAACAACGTGTGAACTGCTACTTGCTGCGGTAGTTGAACCCTATTCCCTTGCATGACCTGTCATTGCCACAGTAAATAGTTGAAACCCAGTAGCATGTGTAGGAGTTGATTGAGCCATGTGATGTGTGATCCACCATGCTATTTGTTTATGTTGCCTGCTATGCTTAGAGTTGTGTCTGGTCTGGTTCATCTGGGTGATGGATCAGAGTGAAATAATCTTACCGATAAAGAGAAGGAGGTGTGGAATACGCTTGGTAAAGGTATCGATGAAAGGCCATGTAGGAGTACATGGTGGGTTGTTTCATTGGAATCGTCCATAGGACCCGAGATCTGTATGTGTAGTTCAAGTTACAGCTACTACCACACATTGGGATCCTTAATTGACCCTCTCGGCTTATTAATTACCCTTGATCTCTGTCCAGGAGTTGCAACTAGTTTCTGGTGTTTATAGCTTACTGGAGGTCGTGCACAACGCTGACCCTCGGGGTGGGTTGTGATGCGACAGGTACGTGGCACGGTGTACCGGTTGCCCGTTTGGTGACTCGGGAACCCTGTACACATCGTTTGGGGCCGTGAGCGACACCCCGGCCGGATCTCCCCATGGATGGAACCCAAATAGGCGATAAACCTGGATGAAAGACTTGAGTAGTTAGTCAGGTCGTGGCCGACACCCTCGCTGGGCTTCCGCTTGAAGGTTGCCGAGTACACGCCGAGTAAACGGCGATAAGTGGTGAAAGCGTGTGTGAAGAAGTACACCCCTGCAGGGTTATCAAACTATTCGAATAGCCGTTGTTCGCGGTACGAACTACTTGGTTGCTCTTACAGTTCATAGACAAGTTGATGGATACTACTAAAAGCCTCAAGATAAGTGTGAGTGCCGTGGATGGCCCTTCCGTAGGATGACGGAAGAGGATCCTCGGTAGTGTATTGATGTAGTGAGTAGAGGACTCGTGTTCGTAATAACATCTTGCAATCTGTTGAGAGTTGTAGTATAGGTTAGCCAAGGTCAAAGCTGGCATTCTGCTATAAACTCCACTACCCCCTTTGATAATGTTGCATGTATGATAGGTTCTGTGGTAAGACTTGCTGAGTACCTTTGTACTCATGTTTGCTTAATAACTGTTGCAGAGGAGAACCCTGCCCCTGCTGATGGGTTCTACATAGACGTTGAAGTCGACGAGTAGCTTGACACCGAGACGGAGATCTGGAGCTTGTGAAGGGCCTTGTAGATAGTCAGGCTACACCAAGCCTGTTTTATTTTCTAAGTTGTCTGTACTCAGACATGTAGCTTCCGCTTGTGCTTGTATGACTGTATGACTTGAGTGTTGGGTCATGTGACCCCTACCTGTATGGATATGTTATGTATGGCTCTTGGAGCCTTTTAAATAAAGTACTTTGAGTCATAGAGTTCTGTTGTGATGCAATGTTGTATTTGCACATATTGAGCATATTGCGTGTATGATTGAAATGCTTGGTATGTGTGGGATCCGACACCTAGTTGTTTTCCTTTGGTAGCCTATCTTACAGGGAAATGTCTCCTAGTGATTCCAATGAGCCTTGGTAGCTTGCTACTGCTCGGAACACGTAGGCTGGCCGGCATGTGTCCTTCTTCGTTCCTGTGTCTGTCCCTTAGGGGAAATGTCACGCGTTGTTCCTTTAAGTCCATGTAGCTTGCTACGACTTGGGTTCATACGTTGATGACCGACACGTTCGTTGCTGGGTCATGGATGCATGTCTCTGTAATTTAGTGCCACTTTTGGTTTATAACTAGCCATGTCGGCCCGGGTTCTCTGTCATATGGATGCTAGCAACACTGTCATATACGTGTGCCAAAATGCGCAAACGGTCCCGGGCCAGGTAAGGTGGCACCCGTGGGGTTACCGTGCGTGAGGCCGCAAAGTGATATGACGTGTTACAGCTAGATCGGTGTGACTTAGGATCGGGGTCCTGACAGCGTTGGCATCAGAGCTGGACTGCCTGTAGGTTTCTCAAGCCAAACTGGTCGATGTTGAGTCTAGAAAAATTCTTAGTTATATGTAGGGGAATTGATTGTGGAAGGGAACGTAAGGCTCTTTTTACTCCTTTACCTTATGCCCTTCTGATCTGAGTCTGTCTATTCTTTCTACGGGGATTAGGATTAGGCCTCTTATCCTTACTAGGTTCACGTGTTACTAATACGTAGACTCTTAGGATTGTTGGTTTCAAGCCTCAATTCAGTTTCTATCCTTTGAGTATGATGATTGTTGAACCCGGAACCTTGATATGGAATTGTTGAGTGGCTATGCTATCATTTGTATGATGTCTCAAATCTTTGTTTGAGCATTTACAGTTGTTATGCTGCCCGATTTCTTCCAGAAACACTAATGCCTTTGCATTATTTCATGTTTCAGATGTCTGGCCGCATCCCTCACCAAGTGGTTCGTTTGACTCGGTGCATTAATGTGCCCGGTCACACGGCCATGCTAGTCCGTGTGATGACTGAGACCGGTTATCGCTGGTATCCTGAATACACCGTGGAGGAACAGTACCGGGATTTCAATCAAAGTCAGTATTTCTGCACAGTTCGGATATACCCCTCATATCCCGGAGCTAATGATACCATCCATTGGTCCTATGGACTCGGGATTACCATCGAGATGGCAGTGCAGGATGCCGCTTATTCGATGATGACCATTCTCCGTGCTAGGCATGCCCTGTTGCTGAACACTGAGTTCTGTTACATGCCAGCCTCACTTCCCGGAGAGGAAGGCTACTACACTGGTCTGTATACTGATGCTGCTCATGAAGAGCCACTGCTTCAGACCACTGTTCAGATGTTGGAGGATAGGGATCGTGAGGTCCGTGCCCTCCGAATGGAGCTGTATAACACCCGAGCCGCTCACTGGACTACTTTGACACGGCTTGCACCTGCTGTGCACGCCGGATATCTGGACATGCGGGATTTGTACCCTGTGCGGACTCGTCTGCCTGATCGCATGGATTGGCGTGACGTTGGGGGTATTACACCTCCACGTGGGCGTCGGTTACCACCAGCATCGGGACCGAGACCACACCCATGCCCCTATGGTCCACAGCCTTCGAGTGCTCACGAGTTCCAAGATCCGTCTGTACCACTTCCAGGCTACGGTGGTAATCTCTGCGAGGATTACTACGCGAATGTCTGAGCTAGTCCGTGGTAGTAGTAGTATTGTAGTAGTTGTATTTCCACAGTCCTGCGCGTCTTGTGGAATATGACTTAGTGTGTACTGAGTTCCGGAGGTGTAGTTAAATAATGTATAGGAGCTTGGAATGCCTCTGATGGGATGTATCGTCTTTCACCGCAGTTATACTTTAGCCTTAGCTTGTACTAAACTTTGTATGGTGTGTATGACCACTGGTGTATATATAGCAGTTCCTATATTACCATGTTGTACGGATGAACATCTCTGCATTCTGTGACATCCATTACATTCTGCACTTCTATGTCAAATTTTTGCCATCCTTGTCTAAACCGTTGTTTTGTTTTCCTAGGATGGTCAACACTCGCAGCACTCCTGCTGCTCAGGAGCAGGGTGAGGCTAGTGGGGCTAGAGATGGGAATCTGCCCCAGCCACCCTCTTTGGCGGAAGTTATGCTTGAAGCAGAACGGAACAAGAGAGAGACCAACCGTCTGCTGGAACGCATAGAGCAGAACACTGGGTTCCGTCAGAGGAATGACGTGGTGTCAATCCACGATTTTATCAAGATGTGTCCACCAAAGTTCCATCACTCCACTGAACCTCTGGATGCTGATGACTGGCTACGTAGTATCACCCACAAGCTACACTCTGCCCATGTGGCCGAAGCTGACAAGGTTATCTACGCCGCCTACCATCTTGAGGGCCCTGCCAGTCTTTGGTGGGAAAACTTTGAAGCTATGCATCCTGCTGGCCAAGTCACTACCTGGGTTGAGTTCAGTGAGGCATTCCATGAACATCACATTCCGGAAGGTCTCATGGATCGCAAGTGGGAGGAATTCTGCAATTTCACTCAGGGCCGTTTAACTGTGGATGGCTATAGCCGCGAGTTTGGTAATCTGGCACGCTATGCACCTGAGGAAGTATCCACCGATGCCAAGAAACAAGCGAGGTTCCGCAAGGGACTCAGCCCTGAACTCCGTCGAGATCTACGTCTGCACGAGTGCACTTCCTTCCAGAAGTTGGTAAACAAGGCTATCAGTGCTGAAACAGGCCAGACCTACTTCGAGGCCACCCGCAAGCATACTCGAGACTTTGGTTCCTCATCCGGCTCTGGCTCTCACAAGCGCTGTGTGTGGGTTCCTAACACTGCTCTGCCACCCAAGTATACACCGAGGCCATCCTATGAGGCGCCTCGCCCAACTCAGCTGTTTGCACCTGCCAAAACCTATGGAGGACCACCTTCCAACTTTGCTCCACGCACCACCACTGTGACTTGTTTCAAGTGTGGAGAACCGGGACACTACATGCGCGATTGTCCCCAGAACCAGCCAGGAAAACCCGTTGGCCGTGGTAAGCCAACCGGCAAGGTGAACTATGTCAAGCCAATCCCCACTGCACGTGGTCATGTCAACTATGTTTCTGCCGAAGAAGCTTATGAGGATCCTAACGTCGTCCTTGGTACGCTTCTCGTAAACTGTCATCCGGCATCTGTTCTTTTCGATACTGGAGCATCCCATTCGTTCATATCTGAGAGCTATGCTCGATTGCACAACATGACTTTTTGTGACATGCCTACTTCCATGGTTATTCAAACTCCTGGTTCAAAGTGGCAAACCTCTAGGGTAAGCCATGGAAATGAAATTCTTGTCGATAGACTTGTTTTCCTTGCATCTTTAATCGCTCTCAAGTCCTCGGACATAAACATCATCTTGGGTATGGATTGGATGACAACTCATTACGCCAAGATTGATTGCTTTACTAGGACCGTTCAACTTACACATCCATCCGGCAAGATAGTCAATGTCTTGACCCGAATGGCTGAGCGTCAGCTCTACTCTCTTAATGCCAGCCCTCTACCAGAACTCGAAGATATCCCGGTAGTCCGTGACTTCCCGGATGTTTTTCCAGAAGAACTGCCAGGAATTCCACCTGACAGAGATGTCGAGTTCGTGATAGATCTTATCCCAGGAACTGTCCCAATCTCTAGGAGACCTTATAAGATGGCACCACTAGAATTAGCTGAGCTAAAGAAACAACTCGATGAGTCCTTGCAAAAAGGTTTCATCCGTCCTAGTTCTTCCCCTTGGGCTTGCCCCGTCCTCTTCGTCAAGAAGAAGGATGGAACGGAGCGGATGGTTGTAGATTACCGACCTGTCAATCTGGTCACCATAAAGAATAAGTATCCGCTCCCTAGGATCAACGACCTGTATGATCAGCTCGCTGGATCCTCAGTCTTCTCTAAGATGGATTTGAGGTTGGGCTACCATCAAATCAAAATCAAGAACGGGGACATTCCTAAAACGGCTTTTGTTACTCGTTATGGCCAATATGAGTACACCGTTATGTCCTTCGGATTAACCAATGCCCCAGCTACCTTTTCTCGGTTAATGAATTCTATATTCATGGAGTATTTGGATAAATTCGTCGTGGTATACCTCGATGATATACTCATTTTCTCCAAGAACAAGGAAGATCATGCCGAGCATTTAAGGCTGGTATTGACGAAGCTTCGAGAGCACCGCCTTTATGCCAAATTCTCTAAATGTGAATTCTGGTTGCCAGAAGTAACCTATCTAGGTCATGTGATCTCTGGCAAGGGTATTGCTGTCAATCCCGAGCGAGTTCAAGCCGTACTTAATTGGACTCCCCCTGAATCGGTCAAGCAAGTTAGGAGTTTTCTTGGCTTAGCGAGCTATTGCCGACGTTTCGTCGAGAATTTCTCCAAGGTTGCTAAACCTCTAACCGAACTCCTCAAGAAAGATAAAAAGTTTGAGTGGACCCCACAGTGCGAGTCTAGTTTTCAGGAACTGAAAAGACGCTTGACATCTGCACCTGTACTGGTACCACCAGACTTTTCCAAGGATTTTATAATCTTTTGCGACGCCTCGCGACAAGCACTAGGTTGCATTCTCATGCAAGATCGTCAAGTTATTGCATACGCATCTCGACAGTTGCGTCCACATGAGGATAACTATCCTACTCATGATCTAGAACTTGCAGCTGTAGTCCATGCACTTAAAACATGGCGACATTACCTTCTTGGTAATCGCTGTGAAATCTTCACTGATCACCAAAGTTTGAAGTATATCTTCACCCAACCGGATTTAAATCTCAGGCAAAGACGTTGGGTTGAGTTGCTCACCGACTACGATTTAGGAATCACTTACACTCCTGGAAAGGCCAACGTCATGGCTGATGCACTAAGTCGTAAGTCATATTGTAACAATTTAATGTTACAACAAAGTCAACCACTTCTCCACGACGAATTTCGTAAGCTTAACCTTCACATTGTTCTTCGAGGATTCCTTTCCACCTTGGTGGCGAAACCTACCCTTATGTATCAAATCATAGTTGCCCAGCGGTATGATAAAGGCATATCTCGGATCAAGGAGAACATTGCTAGCGGAGTTGCTAGAAGTTTCTCTATGGATGATCGAGGTGTAGTGTACTTCGAGAACCGCTTGGTGGTACCCAAGAAACCACAACTACGACAAATGATTCTTAAGGAGGCTCATGAATCTCCTCTCACGATTCATCCCGGTAGTACCAAAATGTATCAGGACTTACGTCAGAGATTCTGGTGGACTAGGATGAAGAGAGAAATCGCTCAATTCATTGCTAACTGCGACGTTTGTCGTCGAGTCAAAGCAGAGCATCAACGGCCTGCTGGCACCCTTCAACCTTTAGCTATTCCTGAATGGAAATGGGACAAAGTCGGTATGGACTTCATTACCGGTTTTCCCAGGACCAGGAAAGGGAATAATGCTATCTTCGTCGTTATCGATCGCCTCTCTAAAGTAGCTCATTTCCTGCCTGTTCGGGAGAGTATTACCGCTAGCCAACTAGCAGATTTATATGTCTCTCGGATAGTATCACTTCATGGTGTACCGTTGGAGATTAACTCAGACCGTGGAAGTCTTATCACTTCACGATTTTGGGAAAGTTTCCAGAATGCTATGGGAACTCATCTCTCCTTCAGTACCGCCTTCCATCCGCAGTCAAGTGGTCAAGTGGAACGAGTCAATCAAATTCTGGAAGACATGCTTCGAGCCTCTGTCATTTCTTTCGGTATGGAATGGGAAAAATGTCTTCCATTTGCCGAATTCGCTTATAACAATAGTTATCAAGCCAGCCTGGGTAAAGCTCCCTTCGAAGTTCTATATGGACGAAGGTGTCGAACACCTCTTAACTGGTCAGAAACCGGCGAAAGACAATTCTTTGGCCCGG
Organism: Secale cereale; assembly: GCA_902687465.1. Classification (NCBI taxonomy): domain Eukaryota; kingdom Viridiplantae; phylum Streptophyta; class Magnoliopsida; order Poales; family Poaceae; genus Secale; species Secale cereale. Next base: position 145,694,226 of record LR738713.1, on the reverse strand, counting down.
ATATGATCCAGGAAGCTTAGGAACAAGTTCGCATCGTTCGTGAGAGATTGAAAACAGCCTAGTCTCGCCAAAAGAGCCAATATGATAGTCATCATAAGCCTGTGACTTTTGAAGTCGGCGATAAGGCTTACCTTCAGGTTACTCCTCTTAAGGGAACCCATCGCTTTGGTATCAAAGGCAAATTGGCCCCTCGTTACATCGGTCCTTTTCGCATTCTTGCCAAACGAGGAGAAGTTGCCTACCAATTGGAACTACCTCCGCACCTCTCCAGAGTTCATGATGTTTTCCACGTTTCTCAACTCAGGCGTTGCTTCTCGGATCCTATCCGCGGAGTGGACCACGAAACGCTTGATCTCCAAGACAATCTCACATATCGAGAATACCCTGTTCGTATTCTTGATCAAACTGAGCGTACCACTCGACGCCACAATATCAAGTTTCTCAAGGTTCAATGGTCACATCATTCCGAGAGTGAAGCTACTTGGGAAAGGGAGGATCGTCTTCGACTTGAGTACCCCACCCTCTTTCCGGAGGAACCCGAATCTCGGGACGCGATTCTTTTAAGTGGGGGTGAGTTGTCACATCCCTAGCTAGCACTTGCATTAGGACCTAACTAGAGTGTGCATCATGTCTACTTTCAAAGAAACTTGAAATGGGATTAACAGAAACCCCAGCACCCCTCTCCTAACAACTAGGGTTTGCTAAAATATTTTCCAATGTACCCAAAATGCCCTTCAAAAATGTTCATCATTTCTGCCTTGGTCTTAAACCTTTGCCAAAAATGGTGCACAATTTTCTAGGACAATCTAGGGCTTTGGATTAAATCATATGGTATTTGAATTTGGGCATTTAAATGCTATAAAATATTTTAAATGCTCAAATAATCATAAACTATAATGTTTCCTACTGTTCATAATATATACAGTAGGTATGACAAGTGTTATGAGTTACAAAAATGCTCTGGCATTTTATTTAAATGAACAAAGCTGCAAAAGAAATGAAACAGAAAAGAAAATAGAAAAAAAGGGAGAGAGAAAAGCTTACCTGGCGCCCCCACCCGGCCCACCTGCCGGCCCAGCCCAGCTGCCGCTCCAGCGAGCTGCTTGGCTCGGCCAGGCAGGCAGGCAGGTGCTCGACGGCGACCGCGCCGCGCGCCACGCAGCTGCCCGCCGCCTTGCTTCATCCCCTCGCCGTCCTGGAGGGATGGTTCGATCGTCCACGTCCTCCCCGACGCTGCAGACACCTCCACCTCCCCCCAGTTCCTCTCCATCGCTCTCCCCACGCCATGGCCGACGCCGCCGTGTTCGCACCGTCGTAGAAGCCGCGTCCTCCGTCGTCCCTGAGCCCCGCCTTGGTGTCCATCGTCTCCGCCGTCCTCGACTGCTTCGAACAGGCCGAGCCCCGAGCGCTCGCCCGCCCTGGAGACACCCCCGACCTCTTCTTCCCCAACTCCGGCCACGGAGATCCCTCTCGCCGTTCCGCTCAACTCCGACCACCTCCGAGCTCGCTCCGGCGCTTGCTGCAACCCATGTGAGCCTAGCTTCATCCTCCCCCTCTCCGTTGGCTCTCTTTTGCCCTGGAACGCACTGCACAAAGCTCCACCGCACGCACCGCCGCCGTGCTCGCCGCCGGTGATGCTCCGGTGACCATTTGGTCACTGGCACCCGTCCATCACAATCACCGCATCACGTAGATGCGAAAGGTGCTACGCACGCATCGCCTAGGCCCCTGCAGCCGCATCTCCACACACGCCCGACGCCGGTCGCCGCCGTCGAGCCCGTTGCCGTCGTCTCCGGCCACCCCAGGTTCGGCGACCACCACCATCCGACGCGCAACAGCAAGGGCTTTCCAACGCACCTAACCGTAGCTCGAGCCGTGCACCGTAGGCGATTTCCGAAGCACGCCGCCGTGTTTGGCCTCGCCGGCGGCTAAACGCCGGCGAGTTGGACCTGTTTTGACCACGGGTTTGACCCCCTGGGTCACTGACATGTGGGCCCTGCCCGCAAGTCAAACCTAGTTTAGGTGTTAATTTAATTCCAATTAGTTAATTAGTTAACTGTGACACTGACCAGTGGGTCCCACTGGTCAGGTTTGACCTGGACTAGCCCTGTTGACTGGCTGACGTCAGCATGATGTCATGCTGATGCAGTAAAGGTTTTTCTGGGATTTTTAGATTTAAAACAATTCAGGAAATTCCAGAAAATACCCAAAACTTCGAAAAATCATATAAAATCAACCATAGCTCAGATGGAAAAGATTTATATATGAAAAATGATTAGAAAAATCCAATATTTCCAATGGCACTGGTTTCATGCATGTTTGAACAAGCTAACTTGCTGTATACATCAAAAACATGATAATGCACTTATTTAAATAATAGTTTGAACTCCAATTTGAATCCTTGATTCAAATAGGTTCAAACCCTTCTGGTTTTAGTTGCATTAGCCAATACACATGCATCTTGCCATGTCATAAACATGCATCATATTGTTGCATTTGTTTGTTAATGATTGTATCGTCGGTATTCCCTGTGTTAGGTCCTGCTCCCGAGGATACTGCTGCTTACCCAGCTGAAGAGCAGTACCCGACAACTACCTTGTCAGGCAAGCAATCATTGATCATTCCGATACAAACCCAATCTTCTCGCTCCTGCTCTCTTTTACTGCATTAAGGCAACATCGTGTGAACTGCTACTTGCTGCGGTAGTTGAACCCTATTCCCTTGCATGACCTGTCATTGCCACAGTAAATAGTTGAAACCCACTAGCATGTGTAGGAGTTGATTGAGCCATGTGATGTGTGATCCACCATGCTATTTTTTTATGTTGCCTGCTATGCTTAGAGTTGTGTCTGGTCTGGTTCATCCGGGTGATGGATTAGAGTGAAATAATCTTACCGATAAAGAGAAGGAGGTGTGGAATACGCTTGGTAAAGGTATCGATGAAAGGCCATGTAGGAGTACATGGTGGGTTGTTTCATTGGAATCGTCCATAGGACCCGAGATCTGTATGTGTGGTTCAAGTTACAGCTACTACCACACATTGGGATCCTTAATTGACCCTCTCGGCTTATTAATTACCCTTGATCTCTGTCCAGGAGTTGCAACTAGTTTCTGGTGTTTATAGCTTACTGGAGGTCGTGCACAACGCTGACCCTCGGGGTGGGTTGTGATGCGACAGGTACGTGGGACGGTGTACCGGTTGCTCGTTTGGTGACTCGGGAACCCTGTACACATCGTTTGGGGCCGTGAGCGACACCCCGGCCGGATCTCCCCATGGATGGAACCCAAATAGGCGATAAACCTGGACGAAAGATTTGAGTAGTTAGTCAGGTCGTGGCCGACACCCTCGCTGGGCTTCCGCTTGAAGGTTGCCGAGTACACGCCGAGTAAACGGCGATAAGTGGTGAAAGCGTGTGTGAAGAAGTACACCCCTGCAGGGTTATCAAACTATTCGAATAGCCGTTGTTCGCGGTACGAACTACTTGGTTGCTCTTACAGTTCATAGACAAGTTGATGGATACTACTAAAAGCCTCAAGATAAGTGTGAGTGCCGTGGATGGCCCTTCCGTAGGATGACGGAAGAGGATCCTCGGTAGTGTATTGATGTGGTGAGTAGAGGACTCGTGTTCGTAATAACATCTTGCAATCTGTTGAGAGTTGTAGTATAGGTTAGCCAAGGTCAAAGCTGGCATTCTACTATAAACTCCACTACCCCCTTTGATAATGTTGCATGTATGATAGGTTCTGTGGTAAGACTTGCTGAGTACCTTTGTACTCATGTTTGCTTAATAACTGTTGCAGAGGAGAACCCTGCCCCTGCTGATGGGTTCTACATAGACGTTGACGTCGACGAGTAGCTTGACACCCAGACGGAGATCTGGAGCTTGTGAAGGGCCTTGTAGATAGTCAGGCTACACCAAGCCTGTTTTATTTTCTAAGTTGTCTGTACTCAGACATGTAGCTTCCGCTTGTGCTTGTATGACTGTATGACTTGAGTGTTGGGTCATGTGACCCCTACCTGTATGGATATGTTATGTATGGCTCTTGGAGCCTTTTAAATAATGTACTTTGAGTCATAGAGTTCTGTTGTGATGCAATGTTGTATTTGCACATATTGAGCATATTGCGTGTATGATTGAAATGCTTGGTATGTGTGGGATCCGACACCTAGTTGTTTTCCTTTGGTAGCCTATCTTACAAGGAAATGCCTCCTAGTGATTCCAATGAGCCTTGGTAGCTTGCTACTGCTCGGAACACGTAGGCTGGCCGGCATGTGTCCTTCTTCGTTCCTGTGTCTGTCCCTTAGGGGAAATGTCACGCGTTGTTCCTTTAAGTCCATGTAGCTTGCTACGACTTGGGTTCATACATTGATGACCGACACGTTCGTTGCTGGGTCATGGATGCCTGTCTCTGTAATTTAGTGCCACTTTTGGTTTATAACTAGCCATGTCGGCCCGGGTTCTTTGTCATATGGATGCTAGCGACACTGTCATATACGTGTGCCAAAATGCGCAAACGGTCCCGGGCCAGGTAAGGTGGAACCCGTGGGGTTACCGTGTGTGAGGCCGCAAAGTGATATGACGTGTTAAAGCTAGATCGGTGTGACTTAGGATCGGGGTTCTGACACACTACAACGCATATGCAGCAGAGTACCTTCCAAAGGGAGCTTATCCTTCCCTATCTTCCCCACAATCATCTCAATTGCCTTGTCATTTGGTGGTGCAGTTATCCACATTCACTGTCATCAGTTTTTCATTAATATCCATTGAAGCAGGGAATCACGTCCTCGCATATCACTTCAGCTGTATGAGGAGCTGGAGCATATACAAACCTGTAGTATTCAACAACATATAGTCATAAACAGCAGCACATAATAAATAGCAACACATGTAAACAGCAACACTTCATGGCAGCAACACATACTAAACAACAACACTTCTTAATCAGCAACACATCAAAAACAGTAGCACATCATAAACATCAGTACATGATCAGCAAGACATACTATACAGCAGCACATAGTAGTACCTCATGATATCGCTCTGAAGCTTCCAAGATTCATCAATGAAATGAGCTGTAATAGCCATATATCCCTTCTTTTGGTGGTCCACAGTCCACATATCTGTAGTGATAGCATCCCTAGATTGGTTCATAGTCATGTAATCAATTGCCTTCTTCCTTTCTTGGTTATAATCCTCCTCAATATCTTGCCTAAAAGACAAAAGAAGAGGATATCATATGTTACTTCTTCATTGCATAGAACAAGATAAACAGAAATAAATCAAATAAACCCATGGCAAAGTATACCTAATAGTATTTCTTGTACGTAGCTTGAATAATGGCTGAAGTGCATGAACAAACTTCCTAAAACCAGTATGGTCCACTATAGACAGTGGATACTCATGCAACACCAGCATGTTACCAAGCTCTCTTTTAGCAACCTCTTGATCAAACATATAGCTCTCCAAAAAAAGGTTACCATCCTCCTTAGCGTTCATCCTCAATGATGGCTGACTCAATGTTTTGCCTCCCTTCGTCTTCAACATCTCGAGAGTACAAATCTTTAGATGAGCAGCAAGATGCTTTGTGCCCGCTCTGGGTCCTGAAGCAAGTTCCTTGTGACAATAGTTACACTTTGCTTTCCATTGTCCATTGATCCTCATCCTCTTCATTTCCAACCAAACTTTAGAAGTTAGCTTCTGTTTGCCTGCTTCATTGACCTCTTCCACCACCTCCTCCTATCCATCTTCATCATCTGAAAGAATGACATGATCTCCATCTTCATCCATTGGGGCAGATGCATCACAACAAACATCTACTTGGCTGGTTGAACTTGTACCACTACAAAAAGGAGCATAAATGAAAAATACATGAAATTCTTGTAATCATCACAACAACTATAAATAGTTAATTATTTGTTTTCAGCATTTTTTCTTTTCATTCGAACGATTATATTTTGCAGGCAGAGTTAATTTTGATTTCTACAACACTTTGCCTTTTTATTAACTGCAAGTCATCATTTTTCTGACCAAAACATGCATCTGTAGTGTTGTCTTAAATGGGCCCGAATCTTACTGTTTTTGTTAACTGTAATAGTCTGAAACAAGTTAGAATGTCTCTGCATTTTTACCCCTGGGAAGGTAGATGCTTACAAAATGAACATGTACAAATGAAGAAATGATCAGTTACCACCTCACATTAAATAGATCTAAAATATTCTGCCACCGCCGATTCTATCTCTGCTATTACAATGCTAAAAATTGACACGGTGACTAATGTACGTACTAGCTAGCACACAATTTGCTACGCAGAGCTCATCTCAGTAACAAATACATTTTTTCTCTTATATAAAAAAATCCCATTCATCACAGCAGCTATATACATCATGCATAGGTAGAAAACCAATACTTATCAACTTATGTATGTAGGTAAAAAACATCATATTATCACATATCTATAGTTCTATACATCTAGCATCATCTACGAATGCATAAAATCATACACAAAATTGAAACGCACCAAGCCAAACTAGCCATGCTTTTGTTCTTGTGCTTGGTGACAGTAGAGGATCGACTAAGTGGGCTAGGGCGAGGCGGCCGGCTTGAAGTGTTGCGACAGGGCTGCACCTTGGACGCCGAGGTAGGAGGTAGAGGTCCTTTATGTCGGCCTGGGGCTTGTCCCTTTCCTGGCGGACGGAGATGGATGGCACCACACAACGACGGTGTTAGGCTTGGGATCAGGGTAGCCGCGCCATGCCCATGCTCCTGGCCGTGGTGGTCGCGTCCATCTGACTCAGTCGACATGAGCACGAGCTGCATCTCCTTCTCCCAGTCGCCGTCCTCGTGCAAGCTATGGTCCTCATCCCCAAGATCCATGGCGTCCGAGCGGCTGAAGCGCTGGCCGCGACGAGGCAGCGAGTAGCTGGACGCAACGGCGGCAGAGACTGGCGAAGTGGCGATGCCCGAGGAGGCGAGGAGCCGAGATGAATCGGGATGCAGGAGCAGACGAGTAGACGAGGAGGATATCAATCTCTGTCTCTCAGAATATGGAATGTGATCACGTATTCATTATTCACCGAAGCCAAATCACCCTAATCATGCAGATTCCTTCTATCATTCCATGTACGTGTGTATGTGGGCTACGTGTATTTCATGGACTACATAGACAGACTGATTTTGTGGGAAGTTAGATTAGATATATGCATAGTGAAGGCCCACTTAATAGATTTTACGTGGGTATATGGGTACACGGGTATGGGCTATGCTATCCCATACCCGTACCCGCTCTGCCCGATGGGTTTAATATTTTCCTATTTATATACCCATGGGTAATTTTTTATCTCATACCCTTACCCTAATAGGGTTTTTACCCACCGGGTACGCGGGTAATGGGTACCCATTGCCATCTCTAGCTCCACGGGAGATCCGCAAACACGCCTGGGGAACTCCACAATCGTGTCAACCCAAGATACCTCTGACCTCCGAAGATGCTTTGCCAGAGAAAAGTCTTACCAGCCGCTATTTGACGCGCTTGTTTTATCTCTTCATGAGCACTGCACGACTCACTCCACGCCTCCTTGGCAGCATTAACTACCACAATGAGTTCGGATGCTTGTTCTGAAGTCGTCTGCTCCAATGCCTTGCATTTGCGAATGACATCTTACAGCTCAACCTCGACTTCGGTCACCCGAGACTCGTGCTGTTGACGCACGACCATCTCAGCCTCCAGGACGACAGCCACTTTATCAGCGGCCTTGCTCGCCTTGGCCTCTTCTCTGGCCCTCGCAAGCTCGCCCTTAAGGGCCTCGACCGAAGCTACATCAGCTGTTACACAAATCATATAACACAAATAAGCTTATGCCAACACATATAGTGTGTTGAAATTTTAATTCCTTCAAAATCCTCATACCTTGCGTTTCATCAAAACGCTTGTTGATGCGGTCGAGCTCTTCGTCAGCTAGTTTAAGCTTCCGATTTAACTCAGAAACCTGCGTGGCTTGGATAGATGCCGCTACTAGAGAAGCTTGTTCAAGTACAAAGTTCATAGTTAAGCTCTGTCATATGCTATAACATGGATACTTCATCTGATTCTGTTCAGAATCAAACAAAGCATCAGGGGCTACTATCTATATATATACATAAAATAAAAAAGTTCTTTTTAAGAACACTACGTCGCATACCTCAAAGCCTATCAGTAGGATGTTGAAAGCTTTGTTCAGTCCGCCTTTGATGGACTAAATTTTCTCCATGACCGCACTCATCAGAGTGCAGTGTTCCTCTATGATGGAAGCACTTTGCAGTGCTCCCTCCAGAGTGTTCGGCACCTCCGGATTGATGGCGGGTGCCGCTGGAGCAGTTGCTCCCTCCCCCATCACGAGGGGCCGATTTCCTGATTCTGGAACCGCACTAGGCTCCGGAACTATGTTTGGTGGGGCCCCGAATTGCTTTGTCCCTGTCGTGGTTCTAAGTCTGACAGTTTGAGTAGGGGGTACGTAAGAGGAGGCAAGGCCCTAGCTATGGTGAGATTGTACGCAAGATGTATACGAGTTCAGGCCCATCTTGGAGGAAGTAAAAGCCCTACGTCTCGGTGCCCGGAGGCGGTCAACTGGAATGTATATGGGAGTTTGAGTCACAGGGGGTGCGAACCCATGTACTGGAGGAGGGGGGTGGCTTATATAGTGCGCCAGGACCCCCGCCATGCTCCACGTTACAAAGGGTTCAATGTACATAAAGGAAGGCATTACTGATAACGCCCGCAGTAAAGAGTGATAAAGGCATTCATTGTTGCAGAGTGAATACTGGACCGTTGCTGTCCTAAGGGACCTTTGACCTTCATGTCGCGAGTGTCTTAGAAGGGTCGAGTGAAATGGAGTCGTCTGAGCGGGGGGGTACAGTCGAGTGGAATGTCCTCTTGGGTCGTGTCAGTCGACTGTTCTTTTTGCCTTCGATCTGTCTTTTGAGCTTCTGGGGTAGTGACCTTGGGTGGGGTATCTGGGTCAGGCATGTGAACCTACCCTAGGTCTGTAACATCATTAGTAGCCCCAGAATGGATTGAGGCTTGAGCAGAGGAGAGTGTTGAAGTTGGCTTCATCTCGGGTTTGATGTCTCTGGGGCGATCTTCTTTGAGCTTGCGAACCAGGCCGACTCTTCAACCTCAACTTGGTCGCCTTAATTGATTCAGGAACCATCGAGTGTACCTGTTCGTGTTGACCGTCGACAGAACCTCACGCGCGGCACCGAGCGCCGTTGGGGCGCACAGTATTTTTCGGGATCGGCTGCTCTCTGGTCTCCGCATTTTGCGGGATTTCGAAATTTGGGGAAGCACGCGGGACGGGTCGTGACGCGGCAATCGGATGGGATATGCCCGGGGCGCCTCAATCTCTGCGCTGCCTTTTTCGCCACATATCGCGTGTGCGCTTGTTGCGGGATTTGACGGGATAGCTCGGGGCCACCAGTCAGCCACTCGACTGCTGCGCTATAAATGTGTGCCGCGGCCGAGGCGAGGGCACTATGCGCCCATTCTCTGCTTCTTCCATCTCCGTTCCTCCACCGCGCCTCTGCCTCTGTCTCCCTTTCCTCGGCCAATGCCGACTCGCTCACCATGGGCAAGGACAAGACCGTGGCGCTGGAGCGCTCGAAGAAGGCGGCGGCGACGGGGAAAGTGAAGCGGTCCAACCACGGAGGGTCATCGTCGAGGTCCAGGCTCCCACCTGGCTGGATCCAAGGGGACTGGATCAGGTCCACGATGACGCCAGAGGACATAGAGAAGCTGGAGGAGGAGGGCCTGGTCGCCCGCGACTCCCGGCGGTTGCTGGGGGGCGAGCTCGAGCCTCAGCCGCGGGAGGGCGAGTGCGTTCTCCTCGTGACCCACGTCGACCGAGGTTTCTCCTTGCCTCCGCACCCTTTCTTCCGTGCTTTCCTAGCTTTCTACGGCGCCCAGCTGCACCACTTCACACCCAACTCCATCACCTTCTTGGCTGCATTCATTTCGATGTGTGAGAACTTCCTCGGCTGCCGACCGCACTGGGGTTTGTTCAAGCACATCTTCACTTGTAGTTCTCAAACCATCAAGAAAGCGAACCCGAGCGACAAAAAGACGCATGTCATCCAGATGTGCGGCGGACTAGGTATCCAGCTTAGAAATAGGATCGCTTTTCCTGCCATGATCCTTCCAGAGTCGGTTCGGGGCTGGCAGTCGACTTGGTTCTACTATAGGGACATTTCGACTCCTGGTCAGTCGACTGGGCTTCCTCCGTTTACTTTTGGTCGAGTCAACCACCCACCTTCGTTGATCGTGAGTTGGACTGAGAGGGTAGAGGTAGACATGCTGGTGGAGCGGGTGGTCCAGTTGGTCCACGACGGGGTTACGGGGTTGGATCTGCTTGAGGTGTTCCTCATGAGGAGGATCCAGCCTCTCCAAGCTCGAGACCATCTGATGTGGTTGTATTCTGGCGTCGACGATTCGTTTTGGGTCCACCCAGAGGAGGCTGCTGCGAAGACAGTGGCGCAGTGTCTGAAGTGCATCACGGGGAACAAGGACAACCACAGGGGGCTCGGAAGAGTTCCCCCATTCGATGCAGACCACCAACCTGACAAGGTCTGGCCTTGACTTCCGAGTGATTTTCGTGTTTTCTGTTTGTGGTTGTCTGATGAATCAGACTGATGTTTGATTAATCTTCTTTTCTGTAGATCTATACCGAAATGTTTTCGGTGCCCAATGGGGATCAGGTCCAGGAGGGCGAAGAAAGTGCGGGCGAAGCTTCTGACTGGAAGTCTGGCGAGGAGACTGGAGAGGAGAGCGAAGATTCCAACAGCGGCGAGGAGGTCGAGTCACCTCCCCGCGGCGAAAAGCGCTCCAAGGAGAAGCACGACCCAGAGGCCGTGTGTTCCAGAGCGGCCCCCTCAAGCTCCCAAATGCAGAAGCGGGCTCGCATGGCCACTCCGGATCCGACCGAAAAGGCACCAAAGCAGCCTAAGGTCGCCGCCGTTAAGCCGCGGAAGGCCCTGCCCAAGATCAAGGTGGACGTCCCAATCGCCTCCACGTAAGTGCTGCTCTGCTTCATTTCCTCCCGCTCTTCAGAGATCGACTTTCTCTTCGTCGACTCAATTTCAATGAAATCTTCAGTGATGCTGCTTCTGCGACCTCGATGGATATTGACAAGGGTCGAGACGACGAGGAGACCGCCGATGCTGCCACGTCTCGCGCAGGTGCGGGTTGTAGATTTCTCTTTGCTTTTTGTCTGTTTGAACTAACGGTCGACTAAACTTCGTGGTTGTCTACTGAAGCGCCGCGCCATGTCATAGAGCTCCCAGATGACGACGATGACGATGATGAGGAGCGCGTGGGAGTGACTCGACGAGGCGCAAGAAGGAGGGGTCGGAAGACACCCTCTGGCTCTGAGGCCCAGCAACAGGGGGACGTGGCCCGAACCACGGTCTCCTTCGCTGTCCCTGTGTCGACTGTCCACCCCTCTTCGTCGACTGATCCGGCCGTCGACCCAGCGATTGCTCCGCCGTCTGTTCTTTTCCCCACCCAACACATCCCGGAGGATCCCGTGAGCGCGGCCCAAGAAGCCGTTCGTCAGGCGGGATTGATGATGGAGAGGACGAAGGCGGCGTATTAGGCTAGCATGGCTGCTTACAACGCTAGCTCAGCTCTTCGGACCAATGTCCAGGTTTGTCTCTTCCGACTAGTTTGTTGTGTTGTTGTAGTCTTCGATTTGAAAAATTTAATGCCTTGTTCGTGAGATGATGTCACACCCACACCCACTGAGTGCCTTCTCTTGTAGCTTTAGCTTTTGTAGCCCAACCGATTGTACCAGTGGGGGCACGCTCAGTGCACCCAATGAGTGTAGTCCCCGAGGCCATGGTCGACTGAAGGCAGTCGACCGTGGTCTTTAGAATGTGTCTTGTCCATTTGTTTCGAACCTTTCTTACTCGCGTAGGACTGATCTGGCTGAGTGAGAACCAGTGGGGGCACGCTCAGTGCACCCACTGGGTGTAGTCCCCGAGACCGTGGTCGACTGCTAGTAGTCGGCCATGGTCCGAGAACAAAACCTTTCCTCTTTTTTTGGGCTCTGGTCAGACTGATCTGGCCGAGTGAGAACCAGTGGGGGCACGCTCAGTGCACCCACTGGGTGTAGTCCCCGAGACGGTGGTTGAGTGTTTGACTCGACTGTAGTCTTAGAATTCTGATTGGTTGTGTCGATGCAGAGATCTTGTGAGTTCGGAGCCAAGTTTGCGGATCTTGAGAAGAAGCAGGTCCAGCTCAATCTTGACTTGCAACTGGCTCGGGACCATTTGAAGAAGACCCAGGACGAAGCGGCTGGTAATTAAAGCGAACAACTTGTCGACTGATCTTCGATAAATATGTCATGTGTATCCTTATGTTCATATGTCTAGTAACGTCTCTTGTAGATCAAATGAAGGCAGCTCTGGAGCAGAAGGACCTTGACCTGGCGGCGACGCAGCAGAGAGTGCAGGAGAAGACCGAACTGGCGGAGCAGAAGCTGGCTTTAGTCGGCACGCTCGAAGCAGAGATCACCAGTCTGAAGGGCTCTCTCAATGCAGCCAACCAGGAAGTGACTCGACTGAAGGGGGCTAAGAACGCCCTGAATGAGAAGTACGAGGGCCTCTTCCAGAAGAAGAACGAACTGGAGGCTTATCTGAGTAACCTCACAAAGAAATGGTATCTTGTGCTTGAAGGTATGCCTCTTTTGCTTGGACTGCGTCAAGGTGGTCGACTCATAGCTTGCTTACTGATTCGTCACGTTCTCTCTTGTGTAGAATTCTGCTGCACCTTTGAGGAGGAAACTGGGCGGGTCGAGCCTGGTCTGGACCCCGCCAACTCTATTGTCAAGGATGAAACTGCTATGAACATCTTGAGGTTGGAGTCTCGCCTTACTAGTGCCACAAGCTACCTTGGTCGACTGAAAGCAGTGATGTCTCGGATCCACGCTGCACTCTGGAGGGGAGTCGTGCAAGAGAACGACCTCGAGTCCCTGATGACTCGACTCAATGAGATTCCCGGTCGAGTGCAAGCGTGGAAAAAGTCATCTGCCCGCTGTGGAGCCGACGTAGCACTGTCTCTGGTTCGGGTGCATTGCAAGGAGGTGAAGGAGAAGAGGCTGGCTGCGCTCAAGGTCGCCAACACGAAGGAGCTCCAGTTCCAGTCATTCATGGAGACTTTCTTGGAGGCTGCTACTCGCATCGCCGATGGGATCGACCTGGATGAGTTCGTTGCGCCTACAAGCCCGTCTCCTCCTGGGGAGTGAATAAACTTTGATACTTCGATTTAATTAGCATCGGAATGCCGAGTGATCCTGTAACTGTTAAACTCTCATGGGCTTGATGCCCAAGTACTCCTGCCCGAATCTTGCGGGGCTCTATCTGGATTTGATTCCTTTTGCATTTGCTTGTTTTGCTTCCGACTTTTTGATCTTTTGGATTTTGAGTCGACGTCATTCCTGTGGCACGGTTCTGATGGTCGAACCACTTGACGATGACATTGTACTTGTGGCGCAGCTCGGAGGACCGCAGCTAAGTCCCCGAGTGAGAGGGTTGCTCTTCACTCGGAGTAGTTTTCGTAACTTAGGCGATTACGGGGTCGGAGCTAAGCCCCCGAGTGAAGGGTTTGTTCTTCACTCGGAGTAGTTTTTGTAACTTAGGCGATTACGAGCTACGTTGTACTTGTGGCGGAGCTCGGAGGACAGAGCCACGTTGTACTTGTGGCGTAGCTCGGAGGACCGCAGCTAAGCCCCCGAGTGAGAGGGTTGCTCTTCACTCGAAGTAGTTTTTGTAAC
>LR738713.1:145669898-145680132 GCA_902687465.1 Secale cereale | reverse complement strand
TTCTACTTGTGGCGTAGCTCGGAGGACCGCAGCTAATCCCCCGAGTGAGAGGGTTGCTCTTCACTCGGAGTAGTTTTTTGTAACTTAGGCGATTACGGGGTCGCAGCTAAGCCCCTGAGTGAGAGGGTTGCTCTTCACTCGGAGTAGTCTTTGTAACTTAGGCGGACCGGGTTCATGGCTAAGCCCCCGAGTGAGAGGGTTGCTCTTCACTCGGAGTAGTTTTTTGTAACTTAGGCGAATCGGGTTTGCGGCTAAGCACCCACTAGGTGATTTTGAGGACCAGCATCTTAGAAACCAACAATCATTAAGGAATTGTTGCGAACTTGTCTTTGAAACAAACTGGAAAATCTTTATTACAACTCGACTGTTCGAGTGCTTTAAGTATAGAGGCGGCAGAGCAGGTCCACGTTCCACGAACGAGGTTCATCTCTCTTCTTGGTGACGTTGTAGAGGTGATACGCTCCATTGTGCAGTACCTTGGTAACGATGAAGGGACCTTCCCAAGCCGGGGCGAGCATGTGCGGTCGTTTCTGATGCACTCAAAGAACCAGGTCTCCTTCCTGGAATGCTCGGCTTCGGACGTTGCGAGCATGGAATCGGCGCAGGTCCTGTTGATAGATGGTCGATCGGATCAAAGCCATCTCACGTTCTTCCTCCAAGAGGTCGACTGCATCTTGACCGGGTTGCTCTGCCTCGGCTTCGGAGAAGAGTTCCACTCGGGGGGCATTGTGCAACAAATCACTTGGCAGCACGGCTTCAGCTCCCTAGACCATGAAGAAAGTGGTACGGTCAGTCGACCGGTTCGGACTTGTCCTCAAACCCCATAAGACAGATGGTAGTTCGGTCACCCAATCTCCGACGGCATGCTTGAGGTCACGCATAAGCCGCGGCTTCAGGCCTTGGAGGATCAAACCATTCGCTCTTTTTTCCTGTCCATTCGAATGTGGATGCGCTATGGAGGCGTAGCCGACTCGTGTTCCTTGGGAGGAACAGAAAGCTCGGAATTCATCCGAGTCAAAGTTGGAGCCATTATCCATGATGATGATGTGGGGGACTCCATATTTGAATATCAGTCCCCTAACGATGCTGATGGCGGTGCTCGAACCGAGGTTCTTGATGGTCTTGGCTTCAATCCACTTGCTGAACTTGTCAACTGCTATGAGCAGGTGAGTGAATCCGCTTCTGCTAGTTTTGAAGGGGTCGACCATGTCCAACCCCCAAACAGCAAAGGGCCAAACTAACGGAATGGTCTTCAAGGCAGACATCGGCTTATGAGACATGTTGGAGTAGAATTGGCAGCCTTCACACTTGTCCACGATATCTTTAGCCATCTCGTTAGCTCGGGGCCAATAAAATCCAGCTCGGTACGCCTTGGCCACTATAGTCCGAGAGGAATCGTGGTGGCCACAAGTCCCCGAGTGAATTTCATTCAGGATCAGTCGACCCTCCTCTGGGGCGATGCAGCGCTGAGCGACTCCTGTGACACTCTCCCTGTAGAGCCGACCCTGAATGACGGTAAAAGCCTTGGACCGACAGACAATCTGGCGCGCTTCTTCTTCATCCTCTGGGAGTTCATGCCTAAGAAGATACGCTATGTATGGCACAGTCCAGTCGGGCGTGATCACCAAAATCTCCATGATCAGGTTGAGCATTGCAGGTACTTCGACTTCAGTTGGATTAGACGCACTGACTGGCTGTGGGGGTTCCTCCGTGAAGGGGTCTTCTTTGACTGAGGGGCTGTGCAGATGCTCCAAAAATACATTCTTGGGTATAGGCTTCCGAGTGGACCCTATCTTCGCGAGATCGTCAGCAAGCTGATTCTTGCCTCTCGGCACGTGATGGATCTCTAAACCTTCAAACTTCTTTTCAAGCTTTCGCACTGCACTGCAATAACTGGTCACCTGGTTTACCACTAAGTCTGAATCGTCGTAGACCATCAGGCGACGGATGCTGAGTGAGATGGCCATACGCAATCCGTACAAAAGTGCTCCCTATTCAGCTTCGTTGTTCGATCAGTCAAACTGGATTTGAAGGACGTAATTGAGCTTGTCGCCCCTGGGGGATACCAGGACCATGCCTGCACCGGATCTGTTCAACATCTTGGATCCATCAAAGAACATAGTCCAGTGGTCCGACTGAATCTGAGTCGGCAACTCTTGTTTGATCCACTCGGCCACAAAAACCTCTATTGCCTGAGACTTGATAGCTTTCTTCGCTTCAAACTTGATATCTAGCGAAAGGAGTTCAATCGCCCATTCTGCCACTCGACCGGTTGCGTCTCGGTTGTTCAGGATTTCTGACAGTGGGGCGTCGCTGACGACTGAGATTGTATGATCCGAGAAGTAATGGGCAACTTTCTTTGTGGTCAAGTAGATCCCATACACAAGCTTCTGGTAAAGCGGGTATCTTTGCTTGGAGGGGGCCAATACTTCGGAAATGTAATAGATTGGGCGTTGGACTTTGTAGGCCTTGCCTTCTTCTTCCCGCTCGACCGTGAGTACAGTGCTGACAACTTGTCCGGTGGCTGCGATGTACAGTAAGAGAGGCTCTTTGCTGACTGGGGCAGCAAGCACCGGCTGGGTGGACAGCAGGGCTTTGAGCTCTTCAAACGCTGCTTCACCTTCAGAATTCCACTCGAACTTTTTGGATCTCTTCATTAGTCGGTAGAGAGGTACTGCCTTCTCACCGAGACGAGAAATGAATCGACTCAATGCGGCCAAGCAACCAGTTAGCTTCTGGACGTCGTGTACATGCTCTGGGCGTTTCATTTGGAGGATTGCACCGACCTTTTCTGGGTTGGCATCGATTCCCCATTCTAGAATTTGCGAATGTCTCAGCGAGGTCAGTCAACAGGTCGGAACCTTTGCACGACTTGACCACGATGTCATCCATGTATGCTTCGACGTTCCGTCTGGTTTGCTTTAGAAGGCACTTTTGAATCATGCGCGTGAAGGTAGCGCTGGCATTCTTGAGACTGAAAGGCATGGTGACATAACAAAAACAGCCGAATCGGGTGATGAAAGCTATCTTGATTTCATCGGGGCCAAACATTCGGATCTGATGATACCCGGAATATGCGTCCAGAAAGGACAAACGCTCGCATCCCGTAGTCGAGTCGACTATCTGATCGATGCGGGGGCGAGGAAAATGATCCTTCGGGCAGCCCCGATTGATATGCTTGAAATTGATGCACATGCGGAGAGACTTGTCCTTATTGGGGACCTTGACCACATTGGCAAGCCACTCGGAGTGGTAGATCTCGCGGATGAACTCGGCTGCCAGAAGCCGAGCCACCTCCTTGCCAATTGCCTTCCTCTTCTCTGCAGTGTACCGACGGAGATGTTCCTTTACGGGTTTCACTTTTGGGTCGACTCGCAAACGGTGCTCAGCCAGTCCCCTGGGTACACCTGGCATGTCAGATGGTTTCCATGCGAAGATGTCCCAATTCTCATGGAGGAACTGGAAGAGCGCTTCTTCCTATTTGCTGTCGTGTGTAGTTGAGATGTGGGTCGGAGCTGCTTTGGGGTCGGTGGGGTGAATGTGTATGGGCTTCGTCTCCCCAGCCGACTGAAAAGCTGACTCGGAAGCCGGCTTCTTGGCCCGCAGCAAATCACTCGGATCCACGTTCTTCTGGTACTCCTCCATCTCTACTGCTGCCATCTGTTCGTCAGCAATCTTCGAGCCTTTCTGGAAGCATTCTTCCGCTTTCTGACGGTTCCCCATGACGGTTATAACACCGTTGGGTCTCGGCATCTTCAGCTTGAGGTATACGTAACATGATCGACCCATGAATCTGGCGTAGGCAGGCCTACCCAGAATGGCATGATAGGCGCTGTTGAAGTCCACTACTTCAAATCAGCTTCTCTTTGCAGTAATTCTTTGAGTCGCCAAAGACTACGTCGAGTGAGATTTGGCCAAGTGAGTCGGCCTTCTTCCCGGGGATGACCCCGTGAAACCTCATGTTACTTTCGCTCAGCTTGGACATTGGAATGCCCATCCCACGAAGGGTTTCAACATACAGAATATTCAAGCCACTTCCACCATCCATCAGGACCCTAGTCAAACGTGTGCCTTTGACCACTGGGTCGACCACCAGCGCCTGCCGCCCAGGGGTAGTGATGTGCGCAGGGTGATCAGACTCGTCGAATGTGATGGGGGTCTTGGACCACTTTAGATATGTGGTTGTTGTCGGGGCAACCATGTTGACTTCTCTGTTGATTACTTTCAGTCGACTCTTGCTTCCAACGTCAGCAAAAATCATCAGGGTAGAGTTAATCTGGGGGTAACCTCCATCCCCTTCTTTGTCCTCAGTCTCCTCTTATTCCTTTTCCTTCTTAGTCGATTGCTCCTTCTGGAAGCTCTGGATCAGGAGTCGGCACTGTCAAGTGGTGTGCTTGGGATAAACCAAGTTCCCCTCTTCATCTTTCTTTGTGTGGATAGGACACGGCTGGTCGAGTACCATAATGATGTAGGGTGGAACCCTAGATGGCCGATCTTTCACGAAATGGAGGGATCCCACGATGAACACGAAGAACACGAGAGGGGAACATGAGGGGAAACACGAGAGAATCACTCAAACCAACAAGAACAAGTCACACATATGCTAGATCCTCGAAACACTAAGAGATACAAGATCCATGATCAACAAGTGACGATACAGAGGGTAACCGGTTCTTCTCCGTGAGGAGGTCTTGGGGTATCCCGCGGGATCTTCTCCGTGAAGGAGGTCTTGAATCCGTGTGGATCTTCTCCGAAGTGGTGCCGCAGTCACTCTCGAGGAGATGAACCACTAGATGAGCAAAGCTCTAGGTATCAAATGAGCTATCACTAAGCTAACCCTAGTACGGAGCTAGGGGACAAGTATATAGTCCAAGGGGTAAGTTGGGGGATACATGGGGTGAAAACCCTTCATCTGCGCGCAGGCAGGGCGGTAGTACCGGTCCTGGGACCGGTAGTACCGGTTTTTAAGGTTTTAGCGGAAGTTCCGGCCTTGCACCGGCCTTGCACCGGTCGATCACAGAAGGTAGACCGGTAGTTGACCGGTAGTTGACCGGTAGTACCGGCAGACCGGTAGTTGGACCGGTAGTACCTCTTTCTCTGCGCTGGGAAAATCCTTGTCCATGCGTTTGGTGTCCATCTTGCGCCCTTCCTTCTCCTTGTTGGTTCCTTGGTACCTAGGCACATGAAGTGTCTTTGTTTGAGGTAGTAGCCATGTCTCATGTGGGTCCATGGGAAGTTGAACAAGGAGAGAGTTCACCTTATGTCCAATGGCACAAGTTGGAGGTCTCATCGTATGTCCACTTGGGGCTTGGGGAATAGTCGTAGTGTACATGGGGATGATCGTAGGATGCTCTGCATCATCTCCCCTCCCTTGGGAAATATCCGACCTCGGATCGAAAACCTTATCACCATGGAAACGGTTGTCGTGGACGGACTTGTAGTCGGACGGCGTTGAGGACATAGCGCAATCCAAGTACTCCAAGGTGACTCCGGTATGTGGTACATGCAAAATGAGCAAACACAAAGTACACTTGGAAATACAATGGTTAGCGCACACAAAGTGTCCATCATGTAAGAATGAGTCCGTGTGACAAGGTACATGAAGCTTAACAAGATGATATAGTATGAGATGTAAAGCATTCATGTGATCAAATGCATTTGTGGTGCACACAAAGGTATTGTGAATGTGATCAATGCAACCATTGTGCAAAATGATGTCATAGTGTGATGGTTTATCAAGAGCATGAACATGGCAATGAATGCTCAATATGTGTATGTTATCATGCAATTGATGGAGGACAATATGATCATGATGTGTGAATATGCCATCAAGAAAGATCACAACAAATTTGCTAAGGAAATGCACAAGCTCATATATCATGGATGACATGGGAATACACAATGCAACAAGGCAATCATAATGTGAGTCAATCCATGCATAAGATGCAAATTTTTCATGGGTATGATATGTCCATGGAGCATGGCATGTGGGCGCACAATCAACAAATATGAAGGTTTTGGTGCAATGTGCCAAAGGAGTTTTGATATACCAATGCTCGATGTCGTGGCATGAGTGAAGGTCCAAAGGTGCATCCAATAAGTCAGAGTGCTCCTCTGCTTGAAGGTCCATCTCCAATGTAGGTCCTCTCTCCAATAGATGTATCATGTAGACAATAAGAAGAAGACAACAATGAAAGAATGACCCATCCGAAATGCGTATGTGAGGATGGCTCAAACGGAAGGAGTGCACCTTAAGGAGGTTCTCGCGAATGTTGGTGTTGCACATCATGTATGCCTTCGCATGACCAAGTTGTCACATGACGGCACCGCCTTGTGAATCCTTCAAAATGAAAGAACATGACAAACACTTGGAAAAACAAATAAGGTTCGCGTGAATGCAAAACCTAGCATTCGTGAGGGAAAATACCCAACAAGTGCTTGCATCATTCTTATCATAAGAAAGGACAAGGTAATGTTGCATGGCATGTAAGCATATGATGCGATAACAACCAAAGGCATTAGGCTCAAACAAGCAAGCATGCATCACAAATATGGTGTCCAAGTCTCCAAGATCAATAAACATAGCATTGTTGCACTCAATACAAGTGTTGAGAGATGCAACTAGTGGAGACAAATGACAATGATCAAGATATATCATGTGACTGGCATGGACATATATGTCATCAACCCAAGAAAGCAAGTAAGCGAGGAACATGGGTGATGCAACATAGCAAGCAAGCATAGTGATCATGTCAAAAAAGCTAGTAGTGCGAAGATGCAACGTACTAGAGGTAATCATGGCAAGAATGTCATGTGTGAAAATAGTAGGCATGAGTAATGCACATGGCATAGCACAAGCATGAAAGCAAGATGTGAGCAAAGTCTCATCATTGTGGTGGTAAGAAATCCTATGTAAATAGAAATGTAACATCATGACTCTCCCAACACAAGAATCAACAATAGCATGGGGCACAAAGAAATCTTGGCAATAGCTACTAGTATCTCCTCCAAGCATGCAAATACACATAGAAGTAGCATAATGGTGGCTCATGTGTAAAGGCAAGCCAGGGTCACAATTGCATGGCAAAGTCATATCAAGCGGTATAGCATGCAAAGTGGACACGATAAAAGGGCCATAAGATGACCAATGGTAAATAGCCCATAGTCGTGTGAGAGCCAAGTAAAAGATATGCGCGTAGTGGTTGCGCGAAGAGAGCGGTGGTAGGGACACTCCACGAGATCCCAAATCGTTGTTGCTCTCAAGAGCTCGTTTTGTCAACTCATGGGATTGTGAGGTTGACAAATGTGCCTGAGTACCTACACAAAACAAAGACAAAGGAAAAATTGTGTGTGCGTGGTATATGTACACATCATCCATCATGATGCGCACGTGCGTGTGGTGGTTAGCACAAAATATCCAATTCTCAAAGAAATGAGACGCGTGATATAGAAACATGTCATCCATCATGAGAGGTTTGTTGTTATGTATAGCATAATGGAGACTCAAATGGTGTAATGCATCATGACAAGTAGGTAGAGCATTGTTATTCATGGAATGCATATTGTGCACACAATCATGGTAATCATGCAAGGTATGGAATGCATCAAGATCTCCTAGTATGTATGAGGAAACTATGGGGGTCTCCTCATGAGCATTATTGGAAAGTTCACATGGAGAATATTGACAACATCCAAAGCAAAGCATATTTGGAACAATGTGTTCATGGCGTGGCATAGTTGATGAATTGCGCAAATCATGTAAAGGAAGCATCGCAATATCATCGCAAGAGAAACACAAGCCAAT
Organism: Secale cereale; assembly: GCA_902687465.1. Lineage (NCBI taxonomy): Eukaryota > Viridiplantae > Streptophyta > Magnoliopsida > Poales > Poaceae > Secale > Secale cereale. Next base: position 145,672,328 of record LR738713.1, on the reverse strand, counting down.
GACCATCATCTTGTCATCTATGCCACAAGTGCAAATGGGATTTACTTTAATGGGGCATGCATAGGTACTATGTTGAGATTGAAATGATGCAATATGGGAGATCTCCTCATAGCATATGACAAGTTTAAAGGGTGGTCGAACATGATGTGACCAAAAGAATTTTCACATGATATCCTATGAAGCATAGCATCACAACTAGGCAACTCAACATGCTCATCATCATATTCATCATATATAGGTAGGTCAAGACATGAGGAAGTCGCACTAGCATGAAGCATGTCAATAGGTGTGTCAACATCATGCAAGCAATCATTGTCAATATAGCCCACTAGTGGGACAATAGAAGCACCATCACCTATGTTACCTTTAGAGCTCCGCTCATATGTTGTAGGTGAGGTGTTGAAGACAAAGTTGCGGTCATCGTCATCTTGATGGAACCATGTGGGTGGTGCATCTTCTTTCACCATGGCCATCAGTTTGTCCATTGGAGGGACGGACTCGTCGAGGGTAGGCATGTCCTCTTGTAGGAGACCTAGCACCACAGAAAACACACTAGGAGTAGAGGTTAAGTCGTTAGAAATCATAGTGGCCTCACATGCCCTCTCAACTACCTCACTCACTAAGTGTTGTGGCTCACTCACTCCCTCTTGGATGCTCTCACTCGTATGGTTGGTGGAGTCACTCAAATGGCTCTCAACCTCACATAGGAGAAGTGGCATGCTCTCATGTATGGGGCTAGTAGTGGTCACTCTCATCCTCTCATAGGAAATGCTCTCAGTGTCACATATGGTGGAGTCACTCGTATCACTCATGTGGTGGTGGCTCTCCTCACATGGGAATTGGGGCATCTCGTCATAAGTGGGTGTCGAAGAGGTGTATGTGCAATAGTCTCCATGCTCAACTTCCTCATCCGTAATGCCTCCAAAGATGAATGCCGTGGGATGTGGCAAATCATCACTCTCCTCCGAGGTCAAAGAGAAGGTCTCATGCTTGCTCGCGTAGCTTGACCCGGAGTAGTAGTCCAATATGGGTGCCGTCTTCATGGTGTCGAAGAGGTTCATGCTCGTCGCCTTTGTCGAAGGGGATGGCCCATGCTCGACCGTCTTGTTGCCGTCGCCCGTAGATAATCGGCTTGATGATGAAGACGTCGATATAGGCGAGCTCATGGGAATTAGGCGAAGATGCCGTACATCCAAAGGCGAAGATGCCTTGATAACACTTGGCGAAGATGCCGAAGTGGTGGTTGTAGCCGTAGCTCCGTCTTGGGTATGCTTGTCTCGCAGTCTTCTTATGTTCTCTTGAAGCTTGGGCTTGGCGTGAAGTAGAGCGTCTTCGGACTTGTAGGTATGCGCTTGTCGAGCATCTTCATGATGATGATGTCGTTGTTGTGCTTGAGCTCTTGGTAGATGTTGTTCGTCGTCGTCGTGCACATGATGCTTGGAGGTGACTTGCCCTTCATGACGATGTCGATGGTCGCCATGGCGGTGTGGACGTGGAAGACTTGCACTTGCATCATGTTTGCGCTCCGAAGACTTGTGACTTGAATGTCGCCGCCGAGAGGATGACGAAGGGGGAGCGGACTTGTAATCGACCACCAAGTGTCGGAGCTCCGCCATTTGTTTGTTGAAGGAGTCGCACATGTCGTCGAAGGAAGCCATTGTCCTTGTCTCGGAGTGTCGTAGTTCGATGGCGATGTTGCCCAAGCACTCTTGCATTTTTCGTTGTAGTCCGATGGTTTTCGCGTGGATGTCCTTGTTCGCGTCGTCGATGTCGAAGACCGGAGATGAAATGCCTTGCCTATCCATCACAAGACGCTAGCAAGTATGAGTGGGAGAAAGAGAAGAACTAGACCAAATGTACCTTGACCGATGTTGAAGATGGATCAATGATCACTCAAATGTGGAACAAGGAAATAGCACAATTGGTACCAATTCTTGTCGGTTTCTCACACCTACACAAGTAAAGCTTATGGTGGAGCTCGGTGAGTATAGTGGCACAAAAATTTGATGCGAAATGTTAGCAAGACTCAATAATGTTGAAAAAGATTCACAAATTCGCAAGCGAAACAAGAAGACCAATAGCAATATGGGTGGCACACGGAAACACACACACGGATAGATAAGTGGGGTCGTGCAACCAAGGGGTGAGCCAAAATGTGGAATCCACGAAAATGCTCTTGTTGCACAACACTAGAGAGACGCTAGCGCGATTGCACAATAGGCGGATACGAACTTGTGCACAACCTACTAAGCAAAATGCAACGACTTCTATCCCAAGTATGCTATATGTATGGTATTCCGGTGGTATGATCCAAAATGATCGAGTATGACAATCTTAATGTAGTATGATGCTATGGTTCTTGCTTAAAAGCTCTTTGCTTATCTTTTTCTTTATGCTTAAAAGCTTGTTTGGCTCTTTCTCTTTTGAGCT
>LR738713.1:145638200-145669733 GCA_902687465.1 Secale cereale | reverse complement strand
GATGGGCTATACACGATGTCGGAGTTGAAGTCACGGTCCCTAAGTAGCCGAAACACCTTAGGAGACACAAGCCACAACTCCACAAGCTCAACAAAATTGGGTTAAGTTGGGTTGGCGGAAATGTATAGTGGGCTAGGCTAAGCGGAAATGGTGGTGGTGGTTGATGAAGAAGCAATTGTCCCTAAGTAACCTAAACACCTTAGGAGACTCAAATCACTACTCAAGCAACCACAAATGCAACGGGAAACAAAATGGTTAGGTTGCGGAAGTCGGTGGTGGTATAGTGGATGATGTGGTGGAGGGCCTAGGCAAACTTGCCAAATTTGACAAAATTTGATGGATTCAAATGGTGGTAAAACCAAGATGAGCAGCTCGGGCACGTCTCTAGCTTTTCAATGAGCCAAAGAACACTCAAATCGGAGTTCGGGAGTGAAAGTTATGGTCAAAACTGTCAATCAGCCAAGGCGAAACCTGGGAGGGGCGGTTGTACCGCTTGCATGGCCAGTTGTACCGGTCCTGGAGCGTCCCGGGGCACCAGTTTTGGGTACCAGGTGATGGGGGGCGGTAGTACTGCCTTGGGGGCCGGTTGTACCGCTGGTGTCGGGAAAATTCGCAGATCTGGATCGGGTTGGGTTTTGGGGCGGAAATGGATGATTTCGGGGGCAAAATTGCGAAGATTTCGTGGATGAAAGGTGGGGAAACTTGGGGAAATGCTAGATCCACTTGAAACCAAGCAAATCCATGGATCAAAATCAACAAAATCTCGCAAAATCAACAGATCACAAAAAAAATTGGGGCTATTTTTGGTGGGGATTTTCGAAATTGGGAAGAACACAACAAAAGAAAGCTAGAAAACAGTGGGGAGGCTCCAAATTCGTGATGAACCAAGGCTCATGATACCATAATGATGTAGGGTGGAACCCTAGATGGCCGATCTTTCACGAAATGGAGGGATCCCACGATGAACACGAAGAACACGAGAGGGGAACACGAGGGGAAACACGAGAGAATCACTCAAACCAACAAGAACAAGTCACACATATGCTAGATCCTCGAAACACAAAGAGATACAAGATCCATGATCAATAAGGGACGATACAGAGGGTAACCGGCTCTTCTCCGTGAGGAGGTCTTGGGGTATCCCGCGGTATCTTCTCCGTGAAGGAGGTCTTGAATCCGTGTGGATCTTCTCCGAAGAGGTGCCGCAGTCACTCTCGAGGAGATGAACCACTAGATGAGCAAAGCTCTAGGTATCAAATGAGCTATCACTAAGCTAACCCTAGTACGAATCTAGGGGACAAGTATATATAGTCCAAGGGGTAAGTTGGGGGATACATGGGGTGAAAACCCTTCATCTGCGCGCAGGCAGGGCGGTAGTACCGATCCTGGGACCGGTAGTACCTATTTTTACGGTTTTAGCGGAAGTTCCGGCCTTGCACCGGCCTTGCAACGTTCGATCACAGAAGGTAGACCGGTAGTTGACCGGTAGTACCGGCAGACCGGTAGTTGGACCGGTAGTACCTCTTTCTCTGCGCTGGGAAAATCCTTGTCCATGCGTTTGGTGTCCATCTTGCGCCCTTCCTTCTCCTTGTTGGTTCCTTGGTACCTAGGCACACGAAGTGTCTTTGTTTGAGGTAGTAGCCATGTCTCATGTGGGTCCAAGGGAAGTTGAACAAGGAGAGAGTTCACCTTATGTCCAATGGCACAAGTTGGAGGTCTCATCGTATGTCCACTTGGGGCTTGGGGAATAGTCGTTGTGTACATGGGGATGATCGTAGGATGCTCCGCATCATCTCCCCTCCCTTGGGAAAGATCCGACCTCAGATCGAAAACCTTATCACCATGGAAACTGTTGCATGGACGGACTTGTAGTCGGACAGAGTTGAAGACATAGCGCAATCCAAGTACTCCAAGGTGACTCCGGTATGTGGTACATGCAAAATGAGCAAACACAAAGTACACTTGGAAATACAATGGTTAGCGCACACAAAGTGTCCATCATGTAATAATGAGTCCGTGTGACAAGGTACACGAAGCTTAACAAGATGATATAGTATGAGATGTAAAGCATTCATGTGATCAAATGCATTTGTGGTGCACACAAAGGTATTGTGAATGTGATCAATGCAACCATTGTGCAAAATGATGTCATAGTGTGATGGTTTATCAAGAGCATGAACATGGCAATGAATGCTCAATATGTGTATGTTATCATGCAATTGATGGAGGACAATATGATCATGATGTGTGAATATGCCATCAAGAAAGATCACAAAAAATTTGCTAAGGAAATGCACAAGCTCATATATCATGGATGACATGGGAATACACAATGCAACAAGGCAATCATAATGTGAGTTAATCCATGCATAAGATGCAAATTTGTCATGGGTATGATATGTCCATGGAGCATGGCATGTGGGCACACAATCAACAAATATGAAGGTTTTGGTGCAATGTGCCAAAGGAGTTTTGATATACCAATGCTCGATGTTGTGGCATGAGTGAAGGTCCAAAGGTGCATCCAATAAGTCTGAGTGCTCCTCCGCTTGAAGGTCCATCTCCAATGTAGGTCCTCTCTCCAATAGATGTATCATGTAGACAATAAGAAGAAGACAACAATGAAAGAATGACCCATCCGATATGCGTATGTGAGACAATAAATAGATGTATCACTATCTCCATCATCCGGGACATGGACATATATCCCGTTCGACCAAACTTCAGATTCAGCTCTCAGTATAGTACGCCCTCCTTGAAGGCGCAGACTGCTTGGTGTTCGGACACATTCTCCATCGTGTGGTGTAAGGTGGTCCATCTTTGTATGTAATCCCTCAAGGTTTCATTCGGCTTTTGTACGCAATGCTGCAACTCCGCGAGCCCTACGGGCCGTTTGCAAGTACCTTCGAAGGTCAGAATAAACACTCGGGCAAGCTCTTCCCAACTGTATATGCTCCCAGGGGCCAACTGATTCAGCCACGCCGGAGCGGAGCCGCCCAGCATCAGAGGAAGGTGTTTCATGGCTACGTCGTTGTTGCCACCTCCGATCTGCACAGCCACTCGGTAATCCTCGAGCCAGGTGTCTGGTTTTGACTCGCCGGTGAACTTATTTACTCCCGCCGCCAACCTGACGTTTGGGGGGATCTCAGCGGCCCTGATGGCACTGCTAAAGCACTCGGGTCTAGAGACGGACGGTCGGCTTCCACTCGGACGGTCTCTCCCTTGCTCTTCTCTGAACTCTTTGTTCCTGTCGACCAGCCCCTGCACAAGAATAGACCTTGCGTCGAAGCCAGGCCTCCGGGGATCTGGGGGAATTCTCTGCTCGTCGTCGTGTAAGAGTCTGCCCTCTTGTTGCCTGGGCGAGAATGATCCGCTTCCCGGAGGAGGCGTAGGCACTCGATGACGGTCATGGTGACTGGGTCGACGGTCATACTGCTCATCATTCCGACCCAGATGCCGGTCTTGACGGGGGCCACGATCCTCCCGCCTCGGGGGCGATCTTGGACTGTGAGCTGACCAAACGGTGTCTGCTGTGCATCCTGTTGCGCGACTGAGAAACAGCCGCGTTCTGCTCTCCAGCTATTAGGAGCAGCGCCCGGATCTGTTGTAGGCCTCTCCCAGCCTCCAACTAAGATGGTTGAATTGATTCCACGATGCGAGCCGCGGCTTCGAGGTTCTGGACAGGCGTACGGAACACCTGAGTCTCGCAAGGGAACGACTGCCGCGGTCGTCGACTGGATTCGGGGACCAATCGGCGGGCCCGTTCGTCGAGTGCGCGCTGGATATTCTCCAGTCGTGCACGCTCAGCCACGGTGCCCAGGCGCGTGGCTTCCAGGGCCCGAGCCTCTGGAGTATCTCCCATGATGGGGGTGAAGAGTGCGTCCTCATTGCGGCGGCAGAGCTCGTCCCTCTGCTCGGCAGTGAGGGGTTGGGGAATGTACTCGTCGTGGTCGAATGAATGACCGTTGCCGCTGTCGCCGTCGCCGCCGCGAGGGAATCCTGGCGGACTATGGCGTGAGTCGACCATGAGGACTTTCGCTGCGGGGTCGCTGCTCCCGCACTTGGAAATCGAATCTGTGAGCTAGATCGACGGATCGACCGGCCCGTAGAGATATTTGTCAGGCTCGATGGCCACAACTTGAGGGGTGGTCGCCTGGCGGGCCACTGCGTGTTTCACCCACTGCTGGAGCCGCGAGCGACCGGATCGCTTGTGACGTCGTCCAGCGGGGACGACGGATGATGAAGGAATCGGCAGGTACTGAGTCAACGGCTGCCGGAGAAGGACGCCGCAAGCACTGGCGCGGAAGTGCACAGCCCCGCAGACGGGCAGCGCCTCGACGTCAAGGGGAGCCTCCTGGAGCCAAGCGGAGTCGTCGGCGACGAAGACGAGCGCGCCGAGTCGGATCTCGCGGCCCAACACCAAACCACCGCCGGAAACCATGATGAAGGAGGTCGGAGGAAAGTTTGCAAACTCACCAGAAGTCGCTAAGACACCCTGCCCCGCGGTGGGCTCCAACTGTCGTGGTTCTAAGTCTGACAGTACGAGTAGGGGGTACGTAAGAGGAGGAAAGGCCCTAGCTATGGTGAGATTGTACGCAAGATGTATACGAGTTCAGGCCCTTCTAGGAGGAAGTAAAAGCCCTACGTCTAGGTGCCCGGAGGTGGTCGACTGGAATGTATATGGGTGTTTGAGTTACTGGGGGTGCGAACCCTTGTACTGGTGGAGGGGGGTGGCTTATATAGTGCGCCAGGACCCCAGCCATGCTCCACGTTACAAAGGGTTCAATGTACATAAAGGCAGGCGTTATTGATAGCGCCCGAAGTAAAGAGTGCTAAAGGCATTCGTTGTTGCGATGTGAATGCCGGACCATTGCTATCCTAAGGGACCTTTGACCTTCATGGGTCGAGTGTCTTGGAAGGGTCGAGTGAAGTGGAGTCGTCTGAGCGGGGGTGTACAATCGAGTGGAATGTCCTCTTGGGCTATGTCTGTCGACTGTTCTTGTTGCCTTCGATCTGTCTTTTGAGCTTCTGGGGTAGTGACCTTGGGTGGGGTATCTGGGTCAGGCATGTGACCCTACCCTAGGTCTGTAACATCATCAGTCCCCCCCCCGTCTTCGGTTACCATGGGGATCGCTTCCCCTTGGTTGACAGCGGCCGAGGGATTAACCTCGGGTGCCTTCTCATCCACCCCACTGCCACCTGCTCGAACAGAGGGAGCTTGCTGAGAGGACACTTCAGCGTCCCCTACAATGGGCGACGAGCCCCACGGAGGTGTATTGCTCTCTACCATCCCCGGCGATAGGGAATTCCCCGATGACAGTGAAGCCGCGGGGATGTCGTGTAGAGGGCTATATAAAGGCAAAATAAATATTAGATGTTGAAAAGGAAAATTACCCGAACATAAGCAGTTGTCGTCTAAGTACTTATGATTCGGCCAGGGGCTTAATCCTGGGCTGAACGTGGAAGCCGTGTTCTGACGTTGAATCTGAACTATCTAGAAGATTTAGCTTCTTCCTGGGTGCGGCCTTGCCTGCATCAGCAGGGGCTGCTCTCTTCCTCCCCCTTACCTAGATGGGGGAGTCATCTTCTTCCTCCTCCTCCTCCTCCTCTTCTTCTTCTTCGAGGAAGAGATGGGAGCCAGTTTCCCCGGACCGTGTGTCCGCGGGATCAATAGGGTGGTGGTCGCTCTTGACCTCCTTGCCCTTCTTCTTGGCCTTCTTCTTCGGCGCCTTGTACGGCGCCGGGACCAACATCGTCGTCAGCTGAGGCATCTTTGGGTCTTTTGGCAAGGGAGTCGGACACTTAATCCGCTCTGCCTTTTTCGTCCAGACCTGGATAGAACGCAAAAACTCTAGCTCCTATTATAATTGAAGTATGGACGGAGTATGTATTCGACAGAAATTTTAATTACCTCTAATGCAGTGAGCACGGTGCTGAAGCCCTTGTCCTCGGACTCCGTTGGCCACCCCTTCTGGGCCTTGAAGAGATGCTTCCAGATATCTAAGTGTGTGGTGCCGAAGAGATGCTTCAAGGGCCGGGACCCTTCCGGATTGAACTCCCATATATAGGAGTCCCGGCGATGGCAGGGGAGGACGAGACGGACGAGCATTACCTGAATCACATTTGTGAGGAGGGTGCCCTTGGTAATCATGCCAGAGATGCAAATTTGGAGCGCCAACACCTCCGCCTGACACCCCCAATCCGTACTCTTGTCCGTCCAAGAGGTTAGCCTCTTCGGGGGTCCAGATCTGAATGCGGGCGGCGCTGCCCACTTGGCGTTGTAGGGATCAATGATGTAGAACCACTCCTGCTACGAGACATTGTTCGTTTCCACAAAGGGCCCCTTTGACCAGGTGGCGTTGGGGAGCTTGCTCACCATGGCGCCTCCGCACTCCGCGTGCTGCCCTGATAATCCCCAAGTGCAGGGAATCATCGTAGCAATTCCCAATGGTGGAAGTGATAAGTATGGAGTGTCGAACCCACAAGGAGCTAAAGGTAAGATCAATATTCTCTCAAGTCCTATCTGCCACTGATACGACTCTACATACACCGAATGTTTGCTTCCAACTAGAAATGAGAAATAAAACTATGTTGTGGGTATGCAAAGGATAACTTTGCATGATATCGGGGAGCTAAAATATAAAAGTAGGTGATGTTATCCTAAAGTTAGAATATATTACTAAATATTATAAATAGCGAGTGTGGAATAATGATGGATCGGTGTGCGGAATTGTCCTAGGCAATTGTTAACAAGACCGGTAGTCGTCATTGCAATTTCATATGAGGGAGAGGCATAAGCTAACATACTTTCTCTTCTTGGATCATATGCACTTATGATTGGAACTCTAGCAAGCATCCGCAACTACTAAAGATCATTAAGGTAAAATCCAACCATAGCATTAAAGCATCAAGTCCCCTTTATCCTATACGCAACAATCCCCTTACTCGGGTTTATGCTTCTGTCACTCAAGCAAACCACTATAAGCGAATCATGAACGTATTGCAACACCCTACAGTGGGAATCCCTCACGCTTGCGTGACACGGAGGGCACCATTAGACAGCACCAAAATAAAACATACAACTCGTACCAATCTGGATCATCAATCAACCCAAAGACAATGGATATCTACTCAAAACATCATAGGATGACAACACATCATTGGATCATAATATGTGGCTTAAAGCGCCATGTTCAAGTAGGGATTACAGCGGGGTGCGGGAGAGTGGACCGCGTAAAAGAGATGAGGATGGTGATGTTGATTAAGACGATCACCGTGGCGATGATTCCCCTCCCGATGGCACTCCGGCGCCACCGAGAGAGAGGAGGAGAGGTTCTCCCCCTTGTGCTTCCTCCTCCATGGCCTCCCCCTAGATGGGGAGAGGTTCTCCCTCTGGTCTTTGGCCTTCATGGAGATGATGGCCCCTCCGGGATCCTCATCCATGGCCTCCGGTGATGATGGCTCCTGTCGGTGTTAAAACAGGCGGATCTCGGGTAGGGGGTCCTGTCGTGGATTTAGCACGGTAGATGTCCTAGCAAAAGGACTTAGTCGTGAGGCCAGTGCTACGGGTTAGCTTAAAGGGGTTAAAGCGGACGAAGGACACATGGATTTTATACTAGTTCGGCCCCTTCGATGAAGGTAAAATCCTACGTCTAGTTTGGTGTGGTATTGCTTGGGCTTCGATGACCACGGAGTGAATCCGCTTTGCATGTGTCTCGAGCTGTTGTCTCTTGTCCTCAACTGTCGCCGGGCCGTCCCTTTATATAAGAGGTGACGCCCGGTCCGGTTTACAGAGTCCCGAGGCCGGCTCATAATCGTGTCCGCCTCGGTCTCTGCTCTTTCTACCTTACATCCCAAGTTTACATAATATGACGGTTTACAAGTTATGGGCCCTATCGTATGGGCTCTAAGCCTTCTGGGCTATAACTTCCTACTCCATACTCCGCTGGGCTTCTGATAATACAATCTTGATAACTTAAATCGGACCCTCCTGGCCGGTTTATACCTGGTAGTAATATCCCTGACATTAGGCCCCAGATTGATTTGAACCTGTTCATGTCAATCTCCAAATTCTTGTACAGCTTTTCATTTCTGCAGCTCCAGTATGTTTGGTAAACCGGCATGACGTCATCTCTCTGTGTCACCATAAACCGTCGTGACATCATCCGCGCATTCAATGCGTGCACCTGTTTTTTACCTTTACTTATTAAAGCTCCAAAGATCGTGGCGACAGCTCAATCCATATCCGATTTTTGGTCTCCTCGATTCCCGCGCCTACCGTTTTATCTCCTCGTCCTATAAATAGGGCCGAGGGCCATCTCTTTATCCCCTCTGCTTCGTCTTCCTCTGTCCTCCAGCGCTCAAGCTCCGCCACCGTCCTTCGAGCTCGTCGTCGTCACCAAGCCCGGCCGCTGCATCAACCTGAGCGCGTCCAGAGACTCGTCGCCGCCCTTTGCTTCCTCGGGTGCGTTACTTCTTCTTCCCCATAGATCTTAGTTCTAGGGTTTCTCGGGAGCTCGCAGATGAACCTCCGCTCCTCGTTGTTCATCACCGTAGGTGGTTCTTAGCCGTAGATGTTGAATCTTTTTCGGTCAACTCTTGTATAGGCAACTCCGCTCCATCTTTACCATCTTAGTTCTCGCAATACTATTAGTAAAACTGGATCTGTAAAAACCTTCGCTGTCTTCGACGGATATGACTTGAATTATCTTGATTTTTCCCTGTGTTGTAGATCCATATTTTACCGCTGCTCATGTGAAAGTTGTTTCTCACACTTTAGATCTGCAACTTATCCGCTTATGTCACCGGTTCAATTGTAACCTGCGCCTTAGACGCTTGTCCTGACGGTTTAGATTTAGACCTGCATCCTGTAATTGGCGGTTTAACTTTTTACTCCTAAGCTTCACAAACCGGTAGCTGTCTCATTGATGCTTGGTCCGGATCAGTAGGTACCATTAGTCCCTTGCTTAAACCGTCAATTAGGTCAATATCTTCATAGAACATGACGGTTTATATCTAGTGGATTGTAAACCGGGTTTTGTATTGTATTTTTCAGCATTCCCTCCTTGAAAAAGATGACTTCTGTGACTAAACAGTTCGTCGCTTGCAACTGGGTCCCATCCCGGATTACTGAGGATGACTTGGTAAAGGTGGCCTCCATAGGCGGTTTAGGTCCGAAAGAGGTTCTGCACTGGCGGGCCCCTGGGAAAGAGTGCCCTCCTCAGCCTAAAGAGGGAGAGATCATCGTCTTTTTCGATCATCTGTCCCGGGGCTTTAGCCCTCCCAGTTCAAAGTTCTTCCGCGATGTTTTAGCCGGTTTTCAACTCCACCCACAAGACAACGGTCCCAATTCCATATCAAACATCTGCAACTTCCAAGTCTTCTCAGAAGCATCTCTGCAAGAGGAGCCATCCGTAGAGATATTATGGGACTTCTTTCATCTGAATCGCCGGAATGAATTCTCCGACGGGCCCCATACTGAACTTGGTGGTATGAGCATCCAGAAGAGGAAAGATGTCAGCTTTCCTCACGCCACTCTTCACAGCCACACCAAGGAGTGGAATCAGACTTGGTTCTACTGCAAGGACACTTCACCAGAGGGAGAAAATCCACTGCTGGGTTACCGCCCTTATCGCCTGACAGCGGATCACCCTTTCCCGCAGCGTCTGAGTGCCCAAGACCGGGCTCGATATGCCCCCCAACTTTCCAAACTCAGGGCTTTCGTAGCCAACGGTTTAACCGGGGTTGACTTTGTCCGCTGCTGGCTCTCTTGGAGCATTCTCCCGTTAAGCCGGCTATCCGGTTTAATGTGCGAGTATACCGGTAATCCGAAGGACCCTCAGCGTCACACAGCTACAGTGCTTCCAGACAACGAAGTTACTGAGTCTGCTAAGAGGATGTTGAATATCCCCCTAGAGGAGTGCAGCCGGACCGGTTTAGCACCTTTCTGTGTGAACAACAAACCGCTGTCGGTAAGATTCTTCCGTCCCTTTCTTTTTGCTTTAATCCGACCATATTGCTTGTCTTCCATATGTTTTTACCCCTTTACACAGGCCAATGACCCCTTCTGGAAGAAGAAGGCTCAAGACAAACCGGCGAAGCCAACTCGCAAGAAAAGTTTGGCCGTAAAGAAGCATAAGAAGAAACCTGCCGCTGCTTCCGGTTCAAACCCCGAAGAAGATTATCCGGCTTCTGAGGTACTGCTTGGTTCTTACACCTTTTAACTTTCCTTTGTCTGCATTTATATTAACAATGTCCTTTCCCAGGATCCGGTGGAAGGGAGTAAAGCGGATGAAGTCGAGGTAATCTCTCTTTCCTTTGACTCAGAACCGTTGCCACCCAAAATTCGTCGGGTAGCCCGGAAGTATCCATTTTCTCACCCTTATGCTCAATTGGACCCCAATTTTCTTTTGAAGAAGCAGCAGCATGAGGCTCGCCGGACTACACGCCACAGTGGTCACGTGGTTGAATCATCCGGATTACCCCACACGCCGGCTCGAAGACGCCGCTCAGAGGTTTTGCTTACTCCAACCCTTCTTCATCCGAAAGCAGGCCTTATTCGCAAACCTCTTAAACCGTCTAATCCAAACTATCAGGAAACTCCTCTGTCTTCTTCCAGTAAGTCAACGGCCACCCAAGTCCCAGTGCTTAAGACCGTTCCTGGGTAAGTTATCATTTAATATGTCCGGTTTATCTTTCCTTTTTGACTTGTGATTATCATTGTTCCTTTAATCTTTTCAGTATGCCCAAGCCTAGCAAGAAGGCAAAGTTGAATAAACCAGCAGCCGGAAACGCTTCTGAACTGGCAGAGGATCTTGAAGCTGCCAATCCTCTGGAAGAGAACGCTGAAGTTCCGCTCAATGATCCTTCCCCAATGGACCACGAAGATATTACTGCTCCGGGGGGTGATGCTATGGAGAGTGCTGCTGAACCGGCCAGCCCTGTCCGGGTTAGTCCTCCCCGGGCTAGTCCGGCTCCTGTTAGTCCGGTATGCACCGATCCCGCTATCGCTGGCGATCCCCCCAGGCCAACTGCTGCCCCGACAGAAGATGTCAAGATTACTGGGTTAGGTTTTACTGCTCCCGTGGAGCCTGTTATCTTGGCCAGACACACTGCCAAGGAGGAAGTTCTCCAGAAAGACAAAGGCAAGTGGAGCACTGACTTGTCTAGTTATGCCTAGCTTAGTGCCCAGGAGCTCCATTCTGGGTATCTAAACCGGCTCTTCACCAGTCGCGACTATGAGGCCGGTTTAGTAAACTTGATGAAGGAAAAATATGAGGTAACTTCTTTCCCTTTGCCTTTCATTTCTGCTTGTAGCTTGTAGCTGTACCTTTAGGCCATTGTAGCCCCCAAGTGCCGGTTTAGCCTTTAGGGTGAACCGGGACTTTGGTAGTTTAACGGGAATAGCTTGATTTGCACGTGTAGCCCCCAAGGGCCGGTTTACTCCATTGCGGGTGAATCAGCACTTCTTCTATGCTTGAGAATGACCTTACATTAGCTCCCAAGTGTCAAGGACATAACTTTGTTATGTGCTTGGGACTTGTTTGAAAAAATTGATTTCTTTCACTTCAATTGTACATTAGCCCCCAAGTGTCGAGTGCATAACTTGTTATGTGCTTGAGACTTTTGATTAAGCTGTCTTCATAAATATCTGACATTCCTTATCCTTTGCAGACTGACTTGAACCTGAGAGCTTCCGAAATAACTAAACTCCGGAATAACCTGGCCTTCCAAGAATCTTCTTCGACTAAAGTCAAGGAGGAACTTACCCTTGCTTTAGCTAGTATGGAGAAACTCCAGAAAGACTTTGAAGCGGAGAGGTCCACTTGGGAGGTGCAAAGGGCTGCTTTAGAGAAAAGAGCTAAGGATGCTGAGGCTTCCCTTAACCCGGTGACGGAGGAGTTATCCGGGTTAAGACAGCATATAAACGATATGACATCTGCCATCTTTGGTAAGTACTTGTTTTCATACGCTTTATCCTTGCTATCTTATACTGCTCCGGCTTAACTCATCACTTGTACACAGGGAGGCGCGTGACTCATCTTGGGGATGACGTCTGGAGGAAGCTGAAGGCTGCTTATACCTTGGTGGAACAACTCTATGTCGGTGCTCGGAGGGCCATCAGCGTTATCTCGCACAATAAACCGGCACCGACCACCATCCAAGGTAATCTGGAGAAATTATCCATCTTGCATACCCGACTTGTTGAAGTGAAGAAATCTTCTACAAGAGCTGGTTCCCTCATGGCATTAACCCGGGCCAAGGCATGGGTTCCCGATTTTGATCCGGCGGAGGCCATGAATGGCTATCCTAGTATGAAAGAAGACGGGTCAGCCTTCTCCGCTGAAGATCTTCGCGCTTTGACCAAAGACATGCGCCCTCTTGCCAGTAAGCTCGCTGATGAAGCGGACTTAACAAGGTATCATCCGGGTTATGATCTAGAGGAACTCGCGGGTGGAGCGGCTGACTTATGACGTCGAAAATCTAATTCCACCCGTTCGTAAGCATACCTTCGCTCCTGACATTGAACCGTCAGAACTTATAAACGATGAAGTATATTTTCGCGCCCTTGCCAAGATTGGCTGGAGCACCCCTGATTTCCAGCAGCTGCCAGAAGTCGTCGAAGATCCGGAGCAAGCTGACCCTCAGTCTTCACAGCGAGCCGAAGAAGAATCCTAAACCGGCTCCGGTTTAATCTTATGTGTTGAATACTTTGCAAGAAACTGGTATTCTTTTGGGCCTGCAAGTGCCTTGTAATAGAATAGTTGAGATACTGTCTTTGTCCCACTCTTATCCTTCATGGCATTACTTTGATTAGCAATACCTAAATTATCTCCTGCTTGCAGTGTGTCCACAGTTTATGTTTACCTGTATCTGCATAAAAAATGCTAAAAGACGTCCTGGCGGTTTACCACCGGACGGGTTATATTGCCCTGACACATGATCTAAGTAAATAACTTGAACTGTGTATAAGATATAATCGTATATCATACCTGTGATTAAGTGTATCTGCAAACCTTAATCCGGCACAAGTAATCCAAGACGTGAGTGTTGAAGACTCCCTTGGCTCTCTGTTGGCTTATGAAGCTGATCCAGGTTACAATGAACGCCGGTTTAATGGTAAACTAGTGCTGGTGTTCATGACCCAGACTATAGCTCTGTAGACACAGATGTAGTGACAACTTTGTAGTTGTCCGGTCTTGAGTCAATGGACTTGGTTGAAAAACCAATGAACTTGAAGATAAAGATTTGTGAAAACATAAAAAATGGAAAATAAAGTTTTTGGGCAAATAAGACCATGTAGTCGAGGTTTTTTACGAGCTGCCAGGCTCCAAATTCGAGGCTTTTTATGAGCTGCCAGGCTACTGTCATTAACCATTTTAGCAAAGCCTGTTAAGATGATCCGCAATCTTTAACCAAATCATCAATGTCAACAGCTACCCAATGTTCAAAATCTCATAAAGATTTTGGCTTGGGTAATCCCTTGATGATCGTCAATTTAACGTGACCAAGTTCAGGGTCCCGAAGGATTGACTTGTGATATGTTTGACGGGTCATACCAGGTTTACCTGGACGGCGCGATTTACTTGATGCACGCAGGTTAATCCGGGGTTTTAGGTGTATACACCGGGCTTCCAAGCCGTGTTCACTACAAGAGTTTTCAACTCGCAGATGAACTTGCATCAGGAGCCCCCAGGTAGCGTGTGAGCATTGCTCGTCGGGGCATATGTTTGAGTCGTGCTAGGCATCAAACCGTCTTTTGCCCCTTCATCATCATGTGGAAATTGCCGGAGCAACCAGAGCACTGCTCTTATGATGGGCTTCATATGGCCTCCGGTTCAAGAGGCCATGGGAAACTTCCTTGCCCGCGGAAGCCCCCATGTGATTCTTGTTTGTATAAAAAGGACGGCTGATTCCTTGATTTTATCAAGGGCACCAGTTTAAGAGGCCATGGAAAACTTCCTTGCACGAAAGCCCCCATGTGATACTCTTTTGTGCAGAGAAGACGGCTGATTCCTTGATTTTATCAAGGGCGCCGGTTTAAGAGGCCATGGGAAACTTCCTTGCACGAAATCCCCCATGTGATACTCTTTTGTGAAAAGGATGGCTGATTCCCCGGTTTACCGGGGGCGGCAGTTTATTTTATTAATCATAATATATACATTGTACATAAACTCGGAGCCGATGGCTCAAGTATAGTAAGGTCGAAGAAGAGCGATGTTCCACGGCTGCTTGGTCTCCTCCTCCGTCGTGCGTGAGTCCTTATGTTCTCGAACGTGCGAGGTAGTATGATCCGTTGTGCATGTTCTTGCTGACCACAAAGGGTCCTTCCCAAGGTGGGGATAACTTGTGCATATATGTCTGGTCCTGGATGAGCCGGAGCACCAGATCTCCGTCCTGAAATGTCCTCGTCTTAACCCGACGGCTGTGGTACCGGCTCAAGTCTTGTTGATAAATCACTAATCGCGCTGCTGCCGTGTCCCGTTCCTCGTCCAGCCAGTCCAAGTAGTCTTGTCTTGCTTGTTCATTATCCGCTTCAACATAAGCCGCCACCCGCGTCGAGTCATGCCGGATATCACTAGGGAGGATCGCTTCATCTCCATATACCATGAAGAAAGACGCGTACCCTGTGGATCTGTTAGGTGTAATATTGATGCTCCATAAGACAGAAGGTAATTCGTCCACCCAACAACCCGGTGTTCTCTTTAAAGGAACCATAAGCTGGGGTTTAATGCCTCTCAAGATCTCTTGATTGGCTCTTTCAGCTTGGCCATTAGACTGAGGGTGAGCTACTGATGAAACATCAAGACGAATATGCTCACGTTGACAGAATTCCTCCACAGCTCCTTTGGACAAATTGGTGCCATTATCAGTTATAATACTGTGTGGAAAGCCAAACCGGAAAATCACCTTTTTGATGAACTGAACCACTGTTGCTGCATCACACTTACTGACAGGCTCCGCTTCAATCCATTTTGTAAACTTATCCACTGCTACCAACAGGTGGGTTTTCTAGTCTTGGGATCTCTTGAAGGGTCCAACCATATCGAGCCCCCAGGTCGCAAACGGCCAAGTAATTGGGATCATCTGCAGCTCCTGCGCCGATATATGAGCACGTCGTGAGAATTTCTGGCAAGCATCGCATTTTCTTACCAAGTCTTCTGCGTCAGCGTGAGCCGTCAACCAGTAAAACCCATGACGAAAAGCCTTAGCCACCAAGGATTTTGAACCGGTGTGATGACCACAATCCCCTTCATGAATCTCTCTAAGAATATCACAACCTTCCTCTGATGATACACACCGCTGAAACGCTCCGAAAACGCTGCGGTGATGAAGTTCTCCATTGACGATAGTCATAGATTTAGACCGTCGGATTATCTGCCTGGCCTCGATTTCGTCCTCTGGTAACTCACCTCGGTTTAGGTATGCCAAGTAAGGGAGTGTCCAATCCGGAATGACATGAAGTGCTGCAACCAATTGTGCTTCCGGATCAGGAACAGCCAAATCCTCCTCTGAAGGTATCTGCACCGACGGGTTATGCAATTCATCCAAGAAAGTATTAGGCGGAACCGATTTACGCTGGGAACCCAGCCGGCTTAACGCATCGGCCGCTTCATTCTTTCGCTGGTCTATATGATCCATCTGATATCCTTTGAAGTGTCCAGCGATAGCGTCCACCTCTCGTCGATATGCTGCCATAAGCGGATCCTTGGAGTCCCACTTGCCAAATACTTGTTGTGCTACCAGATCTAAATCACCAAAGCATTTAACCCGGCTCAAGTTCATCTCTTTGGCCATCCGCAATCCATGGAGGAGAGCTTCATACTCAGCAGCATTGTTAGTACAAGGGAACATTAAATGGAGGACATAGCAGAACTTATCACCTCGTGGGGAAGTTAACACGACTCCAGCCCCCGAGCCCTCCAACTTCCTTGAACCGTCAAAGTGTATAGTCGAGTACGTATGATCCGGCTTATCCTCAGGTGCTTGCAACTCTGTCCAGTCATTAATGAAATCCACCAGTGCTTGGGATTTTATAGCAGTACGGGGCACATATTTAATCCGTGCGGGCTAAGCTCAATGGCCCATTTTGCAACCCTACCAGTGGCTTCTCTGTTCTGGATTATATCCCCTAACGGAGCTGAACTGACAACGGTGATTGGGTGGCCCTGAAAGTAGTGCTTCAACTTCCGGTTTGCCATGAACACTCCATATACCAGCTTCTGTCAATGCGGATATCTCTGTTTCGACTCAATGAGCACCTCACTGATGTAGTAAACCGGCCTCTGAACCGGATATTCTTTGCCTGCTTCCTTGCGCTCTTCCACAATGGCGACACTTACTGCACGAGCATTGGCGGCCACATATAACAGCAGCGGCTCATTAACAACCGGGGCAGCAAGGACCGGCGGCTCTGCCAATTGCTTCTTCAAATCCTCGAACGCAGCATCAGCAGAATTGCTCCAGACAAACCGGTCTGTCTTCTTCATCATCTGATAAAGTGGGATTACCTTCTCCCCCAAACGGCTGATAAACCGGCTCAGTGCTGCAATACGGCCTGCCACGCGTTGGACATCATTGATACACGCTGGTTTAGCCAGGGACGTGATCGCCTTGATCTTTTACGGATTAGCTTCAATCCCTCTATACGACACTAAGAACCCCAGGAGCTTGCCTGCCGGAACACCGAAAACGCACTTCTCCGGATTAAGCATCATTTTGTAAACTCAGAGGTTGTCAAAGCTTTCCTTCAGATCCTCTATCAGTGTCTCCTCCTTCCTGGATTTCACCACAATGTCATCAACATATGCATGGACATTTCTCCCAATCTGCCCTTGTAGGCAGTTCTGCACACAACGCTGGTAGGTTGCGTGGGCACTCTTGAGCCCAAATGGCATAGATACATAATAGAAGGCTCCAAAGGGAGTCATGAAAGCTGTCTTCTCCTGGTCCTTAACTGCCATCTTGATCTGATGATAATCTGAATATGCATCCAAAAAACTTAGTCGCTCACATCCTGCCGTAGCGTCAATGATCTGATCAATACGGGGGAGAGCAAAAGGATCAGTTGGGCAGGCCTTGTTCAGATCTGTGTAATCAACACACGTTCTCCAAGTTCCATTTTTCTTGAGCACTAGCACCGGATTAGATAATCACTCCGGATGAAACACTTCGACTATAAAACCTGCAGCCAAGAGCCTGGCCACTTCTTCTCCAATAGCCTTGCGCCTTTCCTCATTGAAGCGGCGCAAATACTGCTTGACCGGTTTAAACTTAGGATCAATATTAAGATTGTGCTCAGCGAGTTCCCTCGGTATACCTGGCATGTCAGAAGGCTTCCATGCAAAGATATCCCGGTTCTCACGGATGAACTCGATGAGCGCGCTTTCCTATTTCGGGTCTTGGTTAGCGCTGATAGTGAACTGCTTGGATGAATCGCCCGGAACAAAGTCAACCTGCTTAGTCTCCTCAGCCGATTTAAATTTCAATGCTGGATCATGCTCTGTGGTTGGCTTATTCAATGGGGACATATCCGCCGGATCAACATTGTCCTTATAGAACTTCAGCTCCTCCATAGCACAGACCGCCTCCGCATAAGCTCCATCTCCTTCCTCACACTCCAATGCAATTTTGCGGCTCCCATGAACCGTAATAGTCCCTTTGTGGCCTGGCATCTTAAGCTGTAAATAGACATAACACGGCCTAGCCATGAACTTGGCGTAAACCGGCCGCCCAAACAAGGCGTGGTACGGGCTCCTGATCTTTACAACCGCAAAGGTCACAATCTCTGATCTAGAGTCATGCTCATCTCCAAAGGTGACCTCCAAATCAATCTTGCCAACTGGATAAGCCGATTTACCGGGCACTACCCCATGGAACACTGTATTGGACTGTCGAAGCTTTTTATCCGTCAGCCCCATGCGCCGAAAAATCTCATAATAAAGGATGTTGATGCTGCTGCCTCCATCCATAAGAACTTTGGTGAACTTGTAACCACCCACCTGCGGTGCCGCTACCAGAGCCAACTGACCCAGATTATCAACCCGGGTGGGTGATCCTCTCTGCTCCACACAATGGGTTGCTCGGACCAACGCAAAAAACGTGGTATTGCCGGTTCAACAGAATGCACTGCCCTCTTCAGAACCTTTTGATCCCGTTTGCATAAACTCGTGGTGAAGACGTGATACTGCCCACTGCTCAGCTCCTTCGAATTATTCTGGTATCCGGATTGCTGCTACTGCTGACGGTGTTGCTTCCCTTGGTTGTTGTATACGCCCTGACCATGCTGCTGGTTATGCTGATGTTGATTGTTGCCATTGAGGTTACTGTTACCGCCGTGGTATCCTGAACCGGATCCGCCACCTTGATAACCCGGACCTTGAAAACCAGGGCCTGATCCGCCGGGGGGCCGTGATCATACTTAGTCTGTTTCATAAATTCTTGCATAATAAAATAGTCTTTCCAGAGATGCGTAGCCGGGTTTTCCGCTGTTCCGTGCTTTGGGCAAGGCAAGTTCAACTGTCGCTCTAGATTAATAGGCGGGCTCCCGTTGCGTGGGGCCGGTCTACCCTTGCGCGCTGTCCATTGTCCTGAACGTTGGTATTGGCCACAAAGTCTGAGCTGCCCTCTGCTTTACGCTTGCCATTGTATCCCTGACCCGCCGGATTGGCCTGCGACGGTTTACCGTTCTTGCTCGCCTTTCCTGACTTTTCTCCATCTGCGTCTGGATATTTGGTGTTATTAGAATCTCCGTATTTCACTAAAGCGCCCATGAGTGTTCCTATGTCGTTGCAATCACGTTTGAGCCGTCCCAACTTCCGCCTCAAAGGTTCGAACTGGCAATTGCCTTCCAAAGTTACTATTGTTGTACTTGGGTTGATGCTATTGGAGGAGTGCAAGATTTCGGACACTCGATGCACCCAACTGCTTGTGGACTCTTGCTCTCCTTGGACGCAAGAAGCTAAATCGACAACAGACATCGGCTGCTTGCACGTGTCCTTCAAATTGTTGATAAACCGGCGCCGCAATTCACCCCATGATCCGATGGAGTTAGGCGGCAAACCATTTAGCCATGTCCGGGCCGTGCCTTCGAGCATCATCGTGAAGTATTTAGCACATGCCGCTTCATCCACGTCGAGCATCTCCATGGCCATCTCATAACTCTCAACCCACGCCTCCGGAGCAAGATCCGCCATGTAGTTGGGCACCTTGCGTGGACCTTTGAAATCTTTGGGTAGTTTCACGTTCTGTAAAGCGGGGATGAGACACTGTACGCCCAGGGAACTAGACATGACCCCCGGTTCGACTATGGCGGTGGGATGAACCGGCGTCGCCTGAAGGGCGTCGTATTGGGTCGTATGCCTGGCCTGATCCGCCACCTCTTGCGCATGTGCTTCTTCTCCTGCCTGATTATCCTGCCTCTGCCGATGCCGTCTCCGTGCGCTGCTTGATACGGCTGGTTCATCCAGACGCCTCGTATAACTCCGGCTCAGGCGAGGGGTTGAATGAATCCTCTCCCGGCTATATGAATAAGCTTGCTGTTGAGTTAGCGCCGTATCGAGCAACTCCTTGGCCCGTCGTGCCTCCAGTGCTATGGGGGACGTTCCCTCAATGGGGAGGGCGGCCAGTCGTGAAGCGGCAGTAACTATGTTGTCCAACGGATTAGAGTAATGACCCGGAGGGGTGGGCACATGCTGGGTCGGCACAACTTGGCGATTTGTCTCTGTGGCCGGTGGGTGAACCGACGCGCCTGTTCCCGGTGCTCCTCCCCGGTTTATCTCTGGATAATTACTGGTCCCTGCGCCTGGCGTGCTGAAGAGATTCCTCGCCTCATAAATCGGCGGCAAACAAGATCGTTGTCTTCTCCACATTACCTCTTGTGAGGTGTTCTGATCTAACCTGGGCTGATAAGCTTGAGAATCCAGCTCTGTCTGCCTCGTAGCCATCCTGGCTTTCTCAGCGGCCAGATCCAACTTGGCTTGCTCAATCCGGCTCTTCACCTGAGCGATCTCTGCATCATGCTGCTCCTTGTCGGCATGAGCTACTTCTGCTGTTGCAAGTGCTGTCAAAGTGTCGACTAAGATGGATAGAGCGTCAGAGGGTGATGGGGGAGGATCTCCAGCTCTAGCACCCATTGCCTCTGATGTTAATGCCCCTATCGTTGAGGGCTGCTACATGGATTGTGATCCGACCATGAAAACAGCCACCCTGTTTGGCGGATCGAGGGAGTCCGAAATACTGTCACCATCGAAACACCCCTCAGACCGGCCGTCCTGCAGCAGATACAGAGATTCGGTCTCTCCGGACGAAGATTCATCGCTGGAATAAATAACGATCTCGCCGTCGGAGTCCAATTTGTCCTCGGCTTGTACTCCATGCACTGCTCCAATGAAGACATGCTTCATGACGGGCTGAATCCGGATAGGTCTCACACGCTGAGCCGACTCGACGATGTTGGGGAAGGTGTCCGGCTCAGGGCCCGGTTCGCCGATCTTGCCGATGAAGACGTGGATGCCGCCGAAGGGGACCCGGTACCCGTATTCGATTGAATCGGCCTCGGGACCCCAGCCTGCATCGTCGATGTAGATCCGGCCGCGACGACTCTTAGTCATCCGGCCCACTGCGTAGCCCTTGAGCCCTTCAAAGCTGCCCTTCAAGAACTCGAAACCATCGTGCGATAGCCCCATGGTGGGCGCCAACTGTCGTGGATTTAGCACGGCAGATGTCCTAGCAAAAGGACTTAGTCGAGAGGCCGTCGCTACGGGTTAGCTTAAAGGGGTTAAATTGGAGGAAGGACACAGGGATTTTATACTAGTTCGGCCCCTTCGATGAAGGTAAAATCCTACGTCTATTTTGGTGTGGTATTGCTTGGGCTTCGATGACCAGGGAGCGAATCCGCTTTGCCTGTGTCTCGAGCTATTGTCTCTTGTCCTCAACCGTCGCCGGGTCGTCCCTTTATATAAGAGGTGACGCCCGGTCCGGTTTACAGAGTCCCGAGGCCGGCAAATAATCGTGTCCGCCTCGGTCTCTGCTCTTTCTACCTTACATCCCAAGTTTACATAATATGACGGTTTACAAGTTATGGGCCCTATCGTATGGGCTCTATAACTTCCTACTCCATACTCCGCTGGGCTTCTGATAATACAATCTTGATAACTTAAACTGGACCCTCCTGGTCGGTTTATACCTGGTAGTAATATCCCTGACAGGTCCCGAACTATGCGTCTGAAGATCGATGGTAACAGGAGTCTGGGGACACGATGTTTACCCAGGTGCAAGCCCTCTCGATCGAGGTAAAACCCTACTTCCTGCTATATTAATACGAGTGAATATGTGTACAAGAGTTGATCTACCTCGAGATCATAAGGCTAAACCCTAAGTTTAGCCTATGATGATTATATGAATCTCTAGCCTCTACAGACTAAACCATCAGATTTATATACACACCAGAGGGGCCTAGGGTGAAGGAAAATCTACACCCAAGCCTAAACTTGCCATTACAAGAATCCATGAGTCCTATCCGGATACGAGAGATGATCTTCTATAATAATCTTCATGGCCCACCAGTCCGGCCCACCAAGAGTTTGTCCAGCCACATGAGGACCCCCCGATCCAGGACTCCCTCAGTAGCCCCTGAACCTATCTTCGATGACGATGAGTTCGGCTTCCGTATTGTTTTCAGCATTGCAAGGCGGGTTCCTCCTCCCGAATATATCTTCTGCAAATAGATGGATTGTGTTCGGCTCTGCAAGATTAGTACAACCCTTAGCCTCGAAGGCAAGGCTTTTAAATAAAATGAATAATGTGTCTCTATTGACAACTTTCGGGTGAAGCGTCGCATCCTACCCACTAACATACCGAACCATTTTATTTGGTCCTAGTTTCGTGTTTTGAGACATATCCTCATTGACACGTCCCGTCAGAATAGAGATCGTGCCCGCTTATTGTGGGATTCTCATCATTGTGACGTGAGCACCCATGCCGCGCATAACGCACGACCGCTTTGGGAACCAGCGAGTTCTATGGCTAAAGTGGGGGACACTCTGTATTCGCAGCGTTATAAAAGGACTCCAATCCCTTTCATCAACCCCACGCCTCCCTCAAGCTCAAGCTCTCCAATAACACTTGCCCCCGTATTCTCATCTCCTGCGCCGACAACTCCTCATTCCACAACCACTACTCCCCTTCCCAGCAATGGATGGATCCGGTGCCAGAGGCAAGTGGGAGGCTTCCACGGTCACCGAATAGACCATGGAGGATCTACGGAGCGTGGGGTATCTCGCCGGCGACATCGCACACCGAGTCCCCCCAAAGGGCCAGGTGACTCCCGTTCCTAAGGCGGGTGAGAGGGTAGTTTTAACCTCTCATTTTGTTAGGGGGCTTGGGTTTCCACTCCACCCGTTTGTTCGGGGTCTTTTGTTCTTCTACGGGCTAGATTTCCATGATCTAGCCCCAAACTCAATCCTTCACATATCCACTTTCATAGTGATGTGTGAAGCCTTTTTCCACATCCCCCCACACTTCGGCCTGTGGCTTAAGACCTTCAATGTGAAGCTGAAGGTGGTGGACGGGGAACACGCGGAGTGCAGGGGCGCCATGATCAGCAATCTCCCGAACGCAACTTGGCCCAAGGGCTCGTTCGTGGAGACGAACAAGGTCTGGCAGCAGGAATGGTTATATATCACCGAACCCCACGACACCAAGTGGGCGGCGGAACCTACTTTCTGATCTGGACCCCCAATGAGGTTGACCTCCTGGACCCAGAAGGGTCTAGACTGGGGGTCGCACACTGAGGTGACGACTCTTTTGAGCCGCATGTCCGGCATGATCTCCAAGGGGCACCAGCTCTCCTCCGTGATCCAGGTGATGTTAAACCGGCTTGTTCTCCCTTGCCAAAGCCGATATTCCTCCCTATGGGAGTTCGATCCGGTAGGAGACAAGCCGTTGAAGCATCTCTTCGGCTCTACGCACAAAGAGATCTGGAAGCACCTCTTCAAGAGCCAAAAGGAATGGTCCAAAGAAGATGAGGATGCGGGCTTCAGCACTGAAGTTTCCGCCACAGAGGTAATAATGATCCTTGCCGAACACAAACCCTTTCCCTTATTTAATGATAATAGAAATTGGAATTTTTATGTGATATACAGGGCTGGACAAAGAAGGCGTCTCGCATTAAGTGTCTGGCGCCTTTGCCCGAAGAGCCAGCACTGCCTCTACTGACGGCGATGCTGGTTCCGGCGCCATACAAAGCGCCGACCAAGAAGCCCAAGAAGTCGAAGGGCAAGGGGACCGAGGATAGCCCCCGCCCCGCGGGCAAGAAGCCCGAAGACCTCCATATACTCTCCTCTGACGAGGCGGAGGAAGAGGAGGAAGAAGAAGTGCCTCTTGCGCAAGGCAGGGGAAGAAGAGGGGGGCCGCCGCTGATGTGCGCACGGCCGTGCCCTGGAGGTAGCTAAAGCTCGGAGCTAGTTCGAGTCCGAACATAGCTAGGTGATGTAGCCCAGGGAAAAACCGTTGCCCACAACTATAGCGACCTGACCCTAATGGATCAAGTCTATGTGCTTAAGTGTCATCCCTGGATCGGTATGCTGACACACACAATGCTCGAGGATTTATAACAGAGGTAAATCACATGTATAAAGTAACGTAAATACTATTACCTCAATCCATATAGCGGAAGTAACAAGGTTGTGGATTCCCATCAACACCAACGGCAAAGTTGAGTGTAGACAGCGCAACCCTAACGTAACACTTACTCGTCGAATAATTCGTGCAACATGAGACATTGCAGCCATGTAGGTCAGTACATTGAATGTACTGGCAAATTCACACAGTAGTAGTAAAGATGAACAATGCCTACATCTGCATGCATATTTGGCTGGTGGAGGCTGTAAGGTTGTTTTTGCATAAAGCTGATTTTTCCCTACCACAAAGGAATACATTTTATTTAACTACTCAGTTGAATTAAGCAATATTGAGAATGGTTCCTCCATCTCAATTCCCAAGTTACCAAAATTAATAACCCAACAATTTTATTAAATCAAGTGATGAGATCAACAAATAATCCACTTCTAGATACTCAAAGATGTCCATAACCATGGACACGGCTACTCGTGAATAGTTTGTACACTATGCAGAGGTTTGTGCACTTTTCCCCACAAGACCCGATCTCCCCCGTTTCATTTCTCGCACTGCATGGTGTTTGAGAAACGGATGACCGAGACACAGTCTTTGAGAAGCATTCACTCTTTACCATGGATTGACCAGTATACCTACATTCCCCCTACATCTGCTAGTCCACCACTAAAAGAGCTCACACAACATACTCAACTATGCCAGAACCCATAATGGCTTGTGGCTGCACATGGAAGTTTCTAGGCATGAAAATATCATATGATCCCTTTGAGCCTGGGTGGCATTCCAATAGGGTGATCACACGGGCCTCCGGGGTCCCCTAGGACAACACTGGACCCTCCAGGTGCCCAGGCAAACCACTGGGTGCTCCAGGGTGCCCCAACCAATCCACCCAGATGTGTATTAAAGTTTCCACCTTAAGTTTCCCTTAGTTAAATATCTCTCTCACAGCTTTCATGAATCTCACATACCAATCCACGTCTACGAGCATGGCTAAGCAATAAGTAACAAAGCGTATATTCCCTTGGGTTGATCTCATGTCATTGGGTTCCTACCTCATGAACTACAAAGCATCATCTCATGTAACCAGTCCTACTCATGCAAGTTTTTGAGGATATAGGTAATGCAATAAAAACAGGTATTGGAAAGTATGATCAAAGTATGAACTTGCCTTGTACTGTTGATGTAGATTCTTCGCACTCATAACTCATGTTTGATCTACTCGTCACACACCGATCAATCTATCGTAGGCAAGCAATAGTAACCACACATAAGCAATCACTCAGAAGATCGGAAAGAACAAAGAAAACACTTCGGAAAACTTCAAAACCAAGAAAATAACTCTTGTCTCAGAAAACAATTTCTAACAGTACCAAAATTATATGAACTTGGCCTTATCAGAAAGTTTAGGTCAAGAGCTTCGATTTGCAAAAAGAATCAACTCAAACGGAGTTACGGTTAAAAAAATATGATCAAAAAAAGTTTGAATATGAATTTGAACAAATTTCGAAATTTGAAAGTTGCAAAAGGTTTATTTGATACATTCACTGTATAAGTGGGATCAAGACGAAAATCTAGGAGTTGGTTATCTAATTTGGATGAACGAGTAAAAAGTTATGACTATTTGAAAAATCAGGGCCAAGCTGTTTTACCGAAGAAAAAAAAAGAAAATAGCTACGGCTAAAAGAATTCTAGGTCTAATGTATAAATACAGTGAGTAGTATATAAATCTAATTATCCTACCGTACTAGTGTAGAAATAATAAGATACGAGAGTATATAAAAAATATGAAGAAAGATACTTTTACACGGAGAGAAAAGACAACTTTGGAGAGAGGAGACGACTTCTAGAATTCCCGCCGGGGCGAAGAAATATTTGTTTAAGTGAATCTAGTCAAACCGAAATATTAATTTAACCCGAATCAGATAATTTTTTGAGGCTCTATGGATCTATATTTATAGATGGAATAGAGGCTTAGGGGCCAAAGACTAGACAATGTGAGACTAAACATAGACGAAACTGGGAGAACTGTATCGACTAAAAGGGTTCGGCCCGGTTGCGCCGTACGCGTACATTTTTTTATTTCGGCCGAAATAAAAAAACATTAAGGAAGAAAAGATAAAAAAATGACTGACTGGGCTTGGCCCATTAGGAGAAAAGGAATAAAAAATTAGGCCCCCGCTACTACTAAGCCACGCATGTGGGCGACCCATAAATAAAAGCGCACGTGCATTTTTATAATAGAAACAGAAAAGAAAAACTAAATAACGAACATAAAGGTAACTTTTATATAGGCATATTATATATCAAAAAAATTAGAAAAAAATTCCTACAGCATGGACATTTTTATAGAGTCAAATAATGTACACAAAAACTTAAATAAATCAAATAGTGTTACTATTGCAATAAAAACCAATAAAAACATTTTTTTTAAAGCCAAAATAATATCACATTTATTTCTCCCAAATTTTCTACTATAGGGAATCATTTTACACTATTTTCCATATATTTTATTTCTGGATAAAAATAATTTGAATAAAAACCAATAACTCAAAATTTGAAAAAAAGTTCAAAATATTTCAAAAGAACTTCCAACTCATATTTCCTATAATTTGAAGAAATCATTTTATCTTCTTTCGGGAAAATCATTGAGTTGCATAAAGTTTCTGAATTTGAAAATGTTTCAAGAATGGAATTCAAATCTTTTCAAAACCCTTTTCATTTATTTAAATGGAAGAAGTCATATTATCTTCACTCTAGGGTTTTGTGTTGAAATGAATTTGAATTATAAATGCAAAGTGAAAGTTTGGGAAAGTCATTCCATTCCCTCTCATTTAACTTTCAAAAGTTTCAAATGTCACTCAAATTCACACCGCACATCACACAAGCAATCAAAACTATCTATTTAATATAACATTCCAAAATTTAGAATTTTGGGATCTTACAACGACGTAAGTCAGTCCGGACTCAAGTGTTGCATCTTTGTTTATTCAGTTTTTATAGCATTTTACTTAATATTTTTCTCCTGCTGACCTACTGCCCTCCCGGTGTAAACCCCGATGTTACATCATCGGAGGGGAACTCTCTAGCGCCTGGGGAGACGGAGAGTGACCCGCCAGTTCGGGCTCCATCGCCTGTAAACGGCGGGGACACCAAAGTGTCGTCCCAGCGGGTTCTCTCCGCCCAAGGAGATGAGGGCGGGGCAGGAGACAGGGCGGCCGAGGGTAATACCTCGGCAACCGCTGACCATGGGGAAACGACCCCCATGGAGACTGAAGACGTGGGGCCCAAACAATACGGGGCCCCACCGAATACCATCCTGGAGCCTAGTGCAGCTCCGGGGTCCGAAGACCCGGCTCCCCGAGCGGAGGGGGATACGGCGGCGCCTGAAGTTAATCCGGAGGCGCCGGATTCCACGGAGGGAGCACTGCAAAGTGCTCTCATAATTGAAGAACACCGCACTGTGATGGGTGCGGTGATGAAGAAGATTCAGTCCGTCAAGGGCGGACTGAATGAAGCCTTCAACAGCCTTTTGACAGGCTTTGAGGTAAGCAATGTAATGCTTTTTTGTTTTATAGGATTTTTATTTATAATGCACATGTACAGCTAGTAGCCCCTGATGCTTTGTGTGATTCTGAAAAGAATCGGACGAAGTATCCATATTGTAGCATTCTTATGGAGCCGAACTATTCGTGCAGGCTTCACTGGTTGCGGCAACTGCGTGAGACGCAGAAGTTGCCGAACTAAACCGGAAGCTCGAGGTGGCTAATGCAGACCTCGACCGTGTCAACCAGCATTTTGATGAAACACAAGGTATGCAGATTTGGTAAAATCTCAATAAGACCTGGTTAATTGAGTATGTACAAACTCTAATGTTGTATTCTGTGTTACACAGTTGGCGCCGAGGAGCTCGAGGCCCTTAAGGGCGAGATTGCTAAGGCCAAGAAGGCGGTCGAGGCAAACCAGGAGGCCGCTGATAAAGCGGCTGCTGAATTGGAGGCCGTGAAGGCAGAATGCGAAAAGCACAAATCTCGGGTGTCCAAAGTCGAGGTCGAGTTCCAAGATGCCATCCGTAAGTGTGAGGCATCGGAGAAAAGACTTCGGAGCAGGCGACCGAGCTGGCTGCGGCAGTAAAGTCTGCCCAGGATGCGCAAGGCGAGGCGCGCCGTGCCTGTGAGGAAATCAACCAAGCTCGAGAGAGATAATCTGGTAAGATATTTCTCTTACAGAGCATCTTCGGAGGGCGGAAGTATATTGGGATGACATGATTGTGGAGTTCTCCAGGCGTGTTTGCTGATCTTCCGAGGAGCAGCGTAGATGCCGCTCAATACTTCCGAGCCCAGGAGGGGAACAATAGGAGAAACTGTTCTGGTCGCAGTTCTATGCGCCACAACATCCAGTGCCCCTAAACGACCAGATGAAGCAGCTCGTCGAGCTGCATAATATGGCGGGTTCGGCCATGAAGGACTTAATAGTCCGGCTATGGCCCGCGGAGCCAATCCCAAGTAGTTACTTCTAATTAATGAAGCGGCTCGTCGAGGCGAGTCCGCGAGTCGACGCATTAGCGCGGTCGGCTTGCATAGAAGGTGATAGGATGGCCTTCGCTCGCGTCAAAGTGCACTGGGCGAAGATTTCGCCGAATGCAGTGCATATAGCCACTGTTGGCCCGCCCGGAGGCAAGGAGCACCGCAAGCCGGAGAAGTACTTCGAGGACGTCGTCGAGGGCGCCCGCCTTGTAGAAGGCCAGTGCCCGAAAGATGTTGTTTTCGATTAATTGTATCCGGATGTAAAGACTATGCTTATGAATCCGGTGTATATAACTTTTGCGCTATTTATCGTATCAGCGTCTTTTTTTCTCCTGTGTGATTGTTTATCTTAAATCTAAAAGTTTCCAGTCGTTGGCTTCAGCCCCCAGGTACATAGTACTGGGGTATTCGGTCATATGCAAATACACTCTTTATCCAACGTCTTGGTCCGTATTGGAGGTGTATGCGGAGCGAACCAGGCAATCGGACTATGCAGCATTATTTCTTTCACTTAGTCGTAGGAGTTTGACAAGTGGGGCTAGGTACTAGCCCCTGGTGCGGATGAAGTATCCAATTGCACTTGGATGTGCGAAAAAACCAACCCTTTGTATAACATGGGGTGGATCTCTATCGATGGTAGTATAACACTAAGTCATCGGATTGCAGACGAGGTTCTCGCTTATCATGACAGTCAGTTTTCAGCTTTCTCTACTGAGGTACTTGATCGGACTAGCCAGAAGCACTATCGCAGTAGTTCTCCCTTTACACCCTAGATGAACAATTGGGAACGTAGGGGTAAGCACAGGAGCCGGGCAACCCAAATATTGACCGAAGAAATGATTCAGAACTGATGCATATAATGCAAACATCCAGGACGCCGAACACTCCCTATAGGTGTTCTGTCTTTTTAACATATTGTCACATCCCTAGCTAGCACTTGCATTAGGACCTAACTAGAGTGTGCATCATGTCTACACTCAAAGAAACTTGAAATGGGATTAACAGAAACCCCAGCACCCCTCCCCTAACAACTAGGGTTTGCTAAAATATTTTCCAATGTACCCAAAATGCCCTTCAAAAATGTTCATCATTTCTGCCTTGGTCTTAAACCTCTGCTAAAAATGGTGCACAATTTTCTAGGACACTCAAGGGCTTTGGTTTAAATCTTATGGTATTTGAATTTGGGCATTTAAATGCTATAAAATATTTTAAATGCTCAAATAATCATAAACTATAATGTTTCCTACTGTTCATAATATATACAGTAGGTATGACAAGTGTTATGAGTTACAAAAATGCTCTGGCATTTTATTTAAATGAACAAAGCTGCAAAAGAAATGAAACAGAAAAGAAAATAGAAAAAAAGGGAGAGAGAAAAGCTTACCTGGCGCCCCCACTCGGCCCACCTGCCGGCCCAGCCCAGCTGCCGCTCCAGCGAGCTGCTTGGCTCGGCCAGGCAGGCAGGCAGGTGCTCGACGGCGACCGCGCCGCGCGCCACGCAGCTGCCCGCCGCCTTGCTTCATCCCCTCGCTGTCCTGGAGGGATGGTTCGATCGTCCACGTCCTCCCCGACCCCGCAGACACCTCCACCTCCCCCCAGTTCCTCTCCTTCGCTCTCCCCGCGCCATGGCCGACGCCGGCGTGTTCGCATCGTCGTAGAAGCCGCGTCCACCGTCGTCCCTGAGCCCCGCCTTGGTGTCCATCGTCTCCGTCGTCCTCGACTGCTTCGAACAGGCCGAGCCCCGAGCGCTCACCCGCCCTGGAGACGCCCCCGACCTCTTCTTCCCCAACTCCGGCCGCGGAGATCCCTCTCGCCGTTCCGCTCAGCTCCGACCACCTCCGAGCTCGCTCCGGCGCTTGCTGCAACCCCTGTGAGCCTAGCTTCATCCTCCCCCTCTCCGTTGGCTCTCTTCTGCCCTGGAACGCACTGCACAAAGCTCCACCGCACGCACCGCCGCCGTGCTCGCCGCCGGTGATGCTCCGGTGACCATTTGGTCACTGGCACCCGTCCATCACACTCACCGCAGCACGTAGATGCGAAAGGTGCTACGCACGCATCGCCTAGGCCCCTGCAGCCGCATCTCCACACACGCCCGACGCCGGTCGCCGCCGTCGAGCTCGTTGCCGTCGTCTCCGGCCACCCCAGGTCCGGCGACCACCACCATCCGACGCGACAGCAAGGGCTTTCCAACGCACCTAACCGCAGCTCGAGCCGTGCACCGTAGGCGATTTCCGAAGCACGCCGCCGTGTTTGGCCTCGCCGGCGGCTAAACGCCGGCGATTTGGACCTGTTTTGACCACGGGTTTGACCCCCTGGGTCACTGGCATGTGGGCCCTGCCCGCAAGTCAAACCTAGTTTAGGTGCTAATTTAATTCTAATTAGTTAATTAGCTAACTGTGACACTGACCAGTGGGTCCCACTGGTCAGGTTTGACCTGGACTGGCCCTATTGACTGCCTGACGTCAGCATGATGTCATGCTGACGCAGTAAAGGTTTTTCTGGGATTTTTAGATTTAAAATAATTCAGGAAATTCCAGAAAATACCCAAAACTTCTAAAAATCATATAAAATCAACCATAGCTCAGATGGAAAAGATTTATATATGAAAAATGATCAGAAAAATCCAATCTTTCCAATGGCACTGGTTTCATGCATGTTTGAACAAGTTAACTTGCTGTATACATCAAAAACATGATAATGAACTTATTTAAATAATAGTTTGAACTTCAATTTGAATCTTTGATTCAAATAGGTTCAAACCCTTCTGGTTTTAGTTGCATTAGCCAACACACATGCATCTTGCCATGTCATGAGCATGCATCATATTGTTGCATTTGTTTGTTAATGATTGTATCGCTGGTATTCTCTGTGTTAGGTCCTCCTCCCGAGGATACTGCTGCGTATCCAGTTGAAGAGCAGTACCCGAGAACTACCTTGTCAGGCAAGCAATCATTGATCATTCCGATACAAACCCAATCTTCTCGCTCCTGCTCTCTTTTACTGCATTACGGCAACAGCGTGTGAACTGCTACTTGCTGCGGTAGTTGAACCCTATTCCCTTGCATGACCTGTCATTGCCACAGTAAATAGTTGAAACCCACTAGCATGTGTAGGAGTTGATTGAGCCATGTGATGTGTGATCCACCATGCTATTTGTTTATGTTGCCTACTATGCTTAGAGTTGTGTCTGGTCTGGTTCATCTGGGTGATGGATCAGAGTGAAATAATCTTACCGATAAAGAGAAGGAGGTGTGGAATACGCTTGGTAAAGGTATCGATGAAAGGCCATGTAGGAGTACATGGTGGGTTGTTTCATTGGAATCGTCCATAGGACCCGAGATCTGTATGTGTGGTTCAAGTTACAGCTACTACCACA
>LR738713.1:145611747-145638138 GCA_902687465.1 Secale cereale | reverse complement strand
TTTATAGCTTACTGGAGGTCGTGCATAACGCTGACCCTTGGGGTGGGTTGTGATGCGACAGGTACGTGGCACGGTGTACCGGTTGCCCGTTTGGTAACTCGGGAACCCTGTACACATCGTTTGGGGCCGTGAGCGACACCCCGGCCGGATCTCCCCACGGATGGAACCCAAATAGGCGATAAACCTGGACGAGAGACTTGAGTAGTTAGTCAAGTCGTGGCAGCGTTGGCATCAGAGCTGGACTGCCTGTAGGTTTCTCAAGCCAAACTGGTCGATGTTGAGTCTAGAAAAATTCTTAGTTATATGTAGGGGAATTGATTGTGGAAGGGAACGTAAGGCTCTTTTTGCTTCTTTACCTTATGCCCTTCTGATCTGAGTCAGTCTATTCTTTCTACGGGGATTTAGGATTAGGCCTCTTATCCTTACTAGGTTCACGTGTTACTAATCCGTATACTCTTAGGATTGTTGGTTTCAAGCCTCAGTTCAGTCTCTATCCTTTGAGTATGATGATTGTTGAACCCGGAACCTTGATATGGAATTGTTGAGTGGCTATGCTATCATTTGTATGATGTCTCAAATCTTTGTTTGAGCATTTACAGTTGTTATGCTGCCCGATTTCTTCCAGAAACACTAATGCCTTTGCATTATTTCGTGTTTCAGATGTCTGGCCGCATCCCTCACCAAGTGGTTCGTTTGACTCGGTGCATTAATGTGCCCGGTCACATGGCCATGCTAGTCCGTGTGATGACTGAGACCGGTTATCGCTGGTATCCCGAATACACCGTGGAGGAACAGTACCGGGATTTCAATCAAAGTCAGTATTTCTGCACAGTCCGGATATACCCCTCATATCCCGGAGCTAATGATCCCATCCATTGGTCTTATGGACTCGGGATTACCATCGAGATGGCAGTGCAGGATGCCGCTTATTCGATGATGACCATTCTCCGTGCTAGGCATGCCCTGTTGCTGAACACTGAGTTCTGTTACATGCCTGCCTCACTTCCCGGAGAGGAAGGTTACTACACTGGTCTGTATACTGATGCTGCTCATGAAGAGCCACTGCTTCAGACCACTGTTCAGATGTTGGAGGATAGGGATCGTGAGGTCCGTGCCCTCCGAATGGAGCTGTATAACACCCGAGCCGCGCACTGGACTACTTTGACACGGCTTGCACCTGCTGTGCACGACGGATATCTGGACATGCGGGATTTGTACCCTGTGCGGACTCGTCTGCCTGATCGCATGGATTGGCGTGACGTTGGGGGTATTACACCTCCACGTGGGCGTCAGTTACCACCAGCATCGGGACCGAGACCACACCCATGCCCTTATGGTCCACAGCCTTCGAGTGCTCGTGAGTTCCAAGATCCGTCTGTACCACTTCCAGGCTACGGTGGTAATCTTTACGAGGACTACTACGCGAATGTTTGAGCTAGTCCGTGGTAGTAGTAGTATTGTAGTAGTTGTATTTCCACAGTCTTGCGCGTCTTGTGGAATATGACTTAGTGTGTAATGAGTTCCGGAGGTGTAGTTAAATAATGTATAGGAGCTTGGAATGCCTCTGATGGGATGTATCGTCTTTCACCGCAGTTGTACTTTAGCCATGGCTTGTACTAAACTTTGTATGGTGTGTATGACCACTGGTGTATATATAGCAGTTCCTATATTACCATGTTGTACGGATGAACATCCTTGCATTCCGTGTCAACCATTACATTCTGCACTTCTATGTCAAATTTTTGCCATCCTTGTCTAAACCGTTGTTTTGTTTTCCTAGGATGGTCAACACTCGCAACACTCCTGCTGCTCAGGAGCAGGGTGAGGCTAGTGGGGCTAGAGATGGGAATCTGCCCCAGCCACCCTCTTTGGTGGAAGTTATGCTTGAAGCAGAACGGAACAAGAGAGAGACCAACCGTCTGCTGGAATGCATAGAGCAGAACACTGGGTTCCGTCAGAGGAATGACGTGGTGTCAATCCACGATTTTATCAAGATGTGTCCACCAAAGTTCCATCACTGCACTGAACCTCTGGATGCTGATGACTGGCTACGTAGTATCACCCACAAGCTACACTCTGCCCGTGTGGCCGAAGCTGACAAGGTTATCTACGCCGCCTACCATCTTGAGGGCCCTGCCAGTCTTTGGTGGGAAAACTTTGAAGCTATGCGTCCTGCTGGCCAAGTCACTACCTGGGTTGAGTTCAGTGAGGCATTCCGTGAACATCACATTCTGGAAGGTCTCATGGATCGCAAGTGGGAGGAATTCTGCAATTTCACCCAGGGCCGTTTAACTGTGGATGGCTATAGCCGCGAGTTTGGTAACCTGGCGCGCTATGCACCTGAAGAAGTATCCACCGATGCCAAGAAACAGGCGAGGTTCCGCAAGGGACTCAGCCCTGAACTCCGTCGAGATCTACGTCTGCACGAGTGCACTTCCTTCCAGAAGTTGGTAAACAAGGCTATCAGTGCTGAAACAGGCCAGACCGACTTCGAGGCCACCCGCAAGCATACTCGAGACTTTGGTTCCTCATCCGGCTCTGGCTCTCATAAGCACCGTGTGTGGGTTCCTAACACTGCTCTGCCACCCAAGTACACACCGAGGCCATCCTATGAGGCGCCTCGTCCAACTCAACAGTTTGCACCTGCCAAGACCTATGGAGGACCACCTTCCTGAAGGAAATATGCCCTAGAGGCAATAATAAAGTTGTTATTTATATTTCCTTATATCATGATAAATGTTTATTATTCATGCTAGAATTGTATTAACCGGAAACTTAGTACATGTGTGAATACATAGACAAAACAGAGTGTCCCTAGTATGCCTATACTAGACTAGCTCATTGATCAAAGATGGTTATGTTTCCTAGCCATAGACATGAGTTGTCATTTGATCAACGAGATCACATCATTAGGAGAATGATGTGATGGACTAGACCCATCCGTTAGCATAGCACTATGATCGTTTAGTTTTACTGCTATTGCTTTCTTCATGACTTATACATGTTCCTATGACTATGAGATTATGCAACTCCCGAATACCGTAGGAACACCTTGTGTGCTATCAAACGTCACAACGTAACTGGGTGATCATAAAGATGCTCTACAGGTGTCTCCGAAAGTATTAGTGGTGTTGGCATAGATCAAGATTAGGATTTGTCACTCCGAGTGTCGGAGAGGTATCTCTGGGCCCTCTCGGTAACACACATCACAATAAGCCTTGCAAGCAAAAGACTAATGAGTTAGTCACGAGATGATGTGTTACGGAACGAGTAAAGAGACTTGCCGGTAACGAGATTGAACTAGGTATAGAGATACCGACGATCAAATCTCGGGCAAGTAACATACCGTTTGACAAAAGGAACAACGTATGTTGTTATGCGGTTCTGACCGATAAAAGATCTTCGTAGAATATGTAGGAGCCAATATGAACATCCAGGTTCCGCTATTGGTTATTGACCAGAGATGAGTCTCGGTCATGTCTACATAGTTCTCGAACCCGTAGGGTCCGCACGCTTAACGTTTGATGACGATCGGTATTA
Source organism: Secale cereale (assembly GCA_902687465.1). Taxonomy (NCBI): domain Eukaryota; kingdom Viridiplantae; phylum Streptophyta; class Magnoliopsida; order Poales; family Poaceae; genus Secale; species Secale cereale. Next base: position 145,634,598 of record LR738713.1, on the reverse strand, counting down.
TGAGTTTTTGAGTATTGATGTACCGAAGGTAGTTCGGAGTCCCGGATGAGATCACGGACATGACGAGGAGTCTCGGAATGCCCGAGACATAAAGATTGATATATTGGACGGCTATATTCGGACACCGGAAGTATACCGGAAAAGTTTCGGATTTATCGGGAATGCCGGAGGGGGTTACCGGAACCCCCTACGAGAGGGGATGGTCCATAGTGGGCCTAAAGGGTGAGAGAGAGACAGCCCATAGGGCTGGCCGGCGCCCCCACCTAGGAATCCTAGTTGGACTAGGATTGGGGGGGCGCCACCTCTCCTATTCCTTTCCCCCTTCTTCCTTTCGGTGAATCCTACTAGGAATAGGATTGCAATCCTATTCCTAGTAGGACTCCCTCCCTAGCCGCACCAGGAGAGGTTGGCCGGCCTCCCTCCCCTGCTCCTTTATATACGGGGGCAGGGGGGCACCCAAAGACACACAAGTTGAATTGTTTTAGCCGTGTGCGGTGCCCCCCTCCACAGAATCACACCTCGGTCGTACCGTCGCGGAGCTTAGGCGAAGCCCTGCGCCGGTGAACACATCATATCTGTCACCACGCCGTCGTGCTGACGAAACTCTCCCGTGAAGCTCAACTGGATCAAGAGCTCGTGGGACGTCATCAAGCTGAACGTGTGCTGAACGCGGAGGTGCCGTACGTTCGGTGCTTGATCGGTTGGATCGCGAAGAAGTTCGACAACATCAACCGCGTCACTTGACGCTTCCGCTCCCGGTCTACGAGGGTACGTAGACACACTCTCCCCTCTCGTTGCTATGCATCTGGTAGATAGATCTTGCGTGATCGTAGGAAAATTTTAAAATACTACGTTCCCCAACACGACCACTGCAGAAGATAGAGAGAAAATGAAAGTCATTCCCTATGCCTCAGCCATAGGATCTATCATGTATGCAATGCTGTGTACCAGACCTGATGTGTGCCTTGCTATAAGTCTAGCAGGGAGGTACCAAAGTAATCCAGGAGTGGATCACTGGACATCGGTCAAAAACATCCTAAAGTATCTGAAAAGAACAAAGGATATGTTTCTCGTATATGGAGGTGACAAAGAGCTCGTCGTAAACGGTTACGTCGATTCTAGCTTTGACACTGATCCGGATGACTCAAAGTCACAAACCGGATATGTATTTTTATTGAACGGTGGAGCTGTCAGTTGGTGCAGTTCCAAGCAGAGCGTCGTGGCGGGATCTACGTGTGAAGCGGAATACATAGCTGCTTCGGAAGCAGCAAATGAAGGAGTCTGGATGAAGGAGTTCATATCCGATCTAGGTGTAGTACCTAGTGCATCGGGCCCAATGAAAATCTTTTGTGACAACACTGGAGCCATAGCCTTGGCGAAGGAATCCAGGTTTCACAAGAGAACAAAGCACATCAAAAGACGCTTCAATTCCATCCGCGATCTAGTCAAGGAGGGAGACATAGAGATTTGCAAAATACATACGGATCTAAATGTTGCAGACCCGTTGACTAAGCCTCTTCCACGGGCAAAACATGATCAGCACCAAGACTCCATGGGTGTGAGGATCATCACTTTGTAATCTAGATTATTGACTCTAGTTCAAGTGGGAGACTGAAGGAAATATGCCCTAGAGGCAATAATAAAGATGTTATTTGTATTTCCTTATATCATGATAAATGTCTTTTATTCATGCTAGAATTGTATTAACCGGAAACTTAGTACATGTGTGGATACATAGACAAAACAATATGTCCCTAGTATGCCTCTACTAGACTAGCTCATTGATCAAAGATGGTTATGTTTCCTAGCCATAGACATGAGTTGTCATTTGATCAACGAGATCACATCATTAGGAGAATGATGTGATGGACAAGACCCATCCGTTAGCATAGCACTATGATCGTTTAGTTTTACTGCTATTGCTTTCTTCATGACTTATACATGTTCCTATGACTATGAGATTATGCAACTCCCGAATACCGTAGGAACACCTTGTGTGCTATCAAACGTCACAACGTAACTGGGTGATCATAAAGATGCTCTACAGGTGTCTCCGAAAGAATTCGTGGTGTTGGCATAGATCAAGATTAGGATTTGTCACTCCGAGTGTCGGAGAGGTATCTCTGGGCCCTCTCGGTAACACACATCACAATAAGCCTTGCAAGCAAAAGACTAATGAGTTAGTCACGAGATGATGTGTTACGGAACGAGTAAAGAGACTTGCCGGTAACGAGATTGAACTAGGTATGTAGATACCGACGATCGAATCTCGGGCAAGTAACATACCGATGACAAAAGGAACAACGTATGTTGTTATGCGGTTTTGACCGATAAAGATCTTCGTAGAATATATAGGAGCCAATATGAACATCCAGGTTCCGCTATTGGTTATTCACCGGAGATGAGTCTCGGTCATGTCTACATAGTTCTCGAACCCGTAGGGTCCACACGCTTAACGTTTGATGACGATTGGTATTATGAGTTTATGAGTTTTGATGTACCGAAGGTAGTTCGGAGTCCCGGATGAGATCACGGACATGACGAGGAGTCTCGGAATGTCCGAGACATAAAGATTGATATATTGGACGACTATATTCGGACACCGGAAGTGTTCCGGAAAAGTTTCGGATTTAACTGGATTGCCGGAGGGGGTTACCGGAACCCCCTACGAAGGGGGATGGTCCATAGTGGGCCTTGAGGAAAGGAGAGAGGCAGCCCATAGAGGCTGGCCAGCGCCCCACCTAGGGATCCTAGTTGGACTAAGATTGGGGGGGCGCCACCTCTCCCTCTTTTCCTTTCCCTCTCTTCCTTCTTGGTGGACTCCTACTAGGAATAGGATTGCAATCCTATTCCTAGTAGGATTGCCCTAGCCGCACTATAGGAGGCCGGCCGGCCCTCCCCTCTTCCTCCTTTATATACGGGGGCAGGGGGGCACCCAAAGACACACAAGTTGAATTGTTCCAGCCATGTGCGGTGCCCCCCTCCACAGAAACACACCTCGGTCATACCGTTGCAGTGCTTAGGCGAAGCCCTGCGCCGGTAGATACATCATATCCGTCACCACGCCGTCGTGCTGACGAAACTCTCCCGTGAAGCTCAACTGAATCAAGAGCTCGTGGGACGCCATCAAGCTGAACGTGTGTTGAACGCGGAGGTGCCGTACGTTCGGTACTTGATCGGTTGAATCACGAAGAAGTTCGACTACATCAACCACGTCACTTGACGCTTCCGCTTCAGGTCTACGAGGGTACGTAGACACACTCTTCCCTCTCGTTGTTGTACATCTGGTAGATAGATCTTGCGTGATCGTAGGAAAATTTTAAAATACTACGTTCCCCAACAGTGGTATCAGAGCGAGGTCTATGCGTAGATGATATGCACGAGTAGAACACAATGAGTTGTGGGCGATACTAGTCATACTGCTTACCAGCATGTCATACTTTGCTTCGGCGGTATTGTGAGATGAAGCGGCCCGGACCGACATTACGTGTACGCTTATGCGAGACTGGTTTCATCGTTACGAGCACTCGTTGCTTAAAGGTGACTGGCGGGTGTCTGTCTCTCTCACTTTAGCTGAATCAAGTGTGGCTACGCCCAGTCCTTGTGAAGGTTAAAACAACACATACTTGACGAAACATCGTTGTGGTTTTGTATGCGTAGGTAAGAACGGTTCTTGCTAAGCCCGTAGCAGCCACGTAGAACTTGCAACAACAAAGTAGAGGACGTCTAACTTGTTTTTGCAGGGCATGTTGTGATGTGATATGGTCAAGACATGATGAGTTATATGGTTTTGTATGAGATGATCATGTTTTGTAATGTTATCGGCAACTGGCAGGAGCCACATGGTTGTCGCTTTATTGTATGAAATGCAATCGCCATGTAATTGCTTTACTTTATCACTAAGCGGTAGCGATAGTCGTAGAAGCAATAGTTGGCGAGACGACAACGATGCTACGATGGAGATCAAGGTGTCGCGCCGGTGACGAAGGTGATCATGACGGTGCTTTGGAGATGGAGATCAAAAGCACAAGATGATGATGGCCATATCATGTCACATATTTTGATTGCATGTGATGTTTATCTTATTATGCTTCTTATTTTTCTTAGAACGACGGTAGCATTATAAGATGATCCCTTACTAAAATTTCAAGGTATAAGTGTTCTCCCTAAGTATGCACCGTTGCGAAAGTTCGTCGTGCCGAGACACCACGTGATGATCGGGTGTGATAAGCTCTACGTTCAAATACAACGGGTGTAAGCCAGTTTTGCACACGCAGAATACTCGGGTTAAACTTGATGAGCCTAGCATATGCAGATATGGCCTCGGAACACTGGAGACCGAAAGGTCGAGCCTGAATCATATAGTAGATATGATCAACATAAGATGTTCACCATTGAAACTACTCCATCTCACGTGATGATCGGACATGGTTTAGTTGATTTGGATCACGTGATCATTTAGATGACCGGAGGGATGTCTATCTAAGTGGGAGTTCTTTAAGTAATATGATTAAATTGAACTTTAATTTATCATGAACTTAGTCCTGGTAGTATTAGCATATCTATGTTGTAGATCAATAGCTCGCGATGTTGCTCCACGTTTATTTTTTATATGTTCCTAGAGAAAACTAAGTTGAAAGATGTTAGTAGCAATGATGCGGAATTGTTCCGTGATCTGAGGATTATCCTCATTGCTGCACAGAGAATTATGTCCTTGATGCACCGCTAGGTGACAGACCTATTGCAGGAGCAGATGTAGACGTTATGAACGTTTTGACAAAAGCTCGGTATGATGACTACTTGATAGTTTAAGTGCACCATGCTTTACGGCTTAGAACCGGGACTTCAAAAACGTTTTGAACGCCACGGAGCATATAAGATGTTCCAAGAGTTGAAATTAGTATTTCATACTCATGCCCGTGTCGAGAGGTATAATACTTCTGACAGTACTTTGCCTACAAGATGGAGGAGAATAGCTCAACCAGTGAGCATGTGCTCAGATTGTCTGGGTACTACAATTGCTTGAATCAAGTGGGAGTTAATCTTCCAGATAAGATAGTAATTGACAAAGTTCTCTAAACACTATCACCAAGTTAGCAGAACTTCGTGATGAACTATAATATGCAAGGCATGACGAAAGTAATTCCCGAGCTCTTTGCGATGCTGAAATCGGCGAAGGTAGAAATCAAGAAAGAGCATCAAGTGATGATGGTTAACAATACCACTTGTTTCAAGTAAAGGGCAAAGGGATATAAGAGGAACTTCAAGAAGAATGACAAGCAAGTTGTCACTCCCATGAAGAAACCCAAAGCTAAAACTCAAGCCTGAAACTAAGTGCCTCTACTGCAAAGGAAATGGTCACTGGAAGTGGAACTACCCTAGATACTTGGCGGATAAGAAGGATGGCAAAGTGAACAAAGGTATATTTTGATATACAGATTATTGATGTGTACTTTACTAGTGTTCATAGCAACCCCTGGGTATTTGATACCGGTTCAGTTGCTAAAATTAGTAACTCGAAACGAGAATTGCAGAATGAACAGAGACTAGTTAAAGGTGAAGTGACGATGTGTGTTGGAAGTGGTTCCAAGATTGATATGATCATCATCGCACACTCCCTATACTTTCGGGATTAGTGTAAAAACTAAATAAATGTTATTTGGCATTTGTGTTGAGCATGAATATGATTTGATCATATTTGTTGCAATACGATTATTCATTTAAAGTCATAGAATAATTGTTATTCTGTTTACATGAATAAAACCTTCGATGGTCATACACCCAATGAAAATAGTTTGTTGGATCTCGATCGTGGTGATACACATATTCATAATATTGAAGCCAAAAGATGCAAGGTTAATAATGATAGTGCAACTTATTTGTGGCACTGCCGTTTAGGTCATATTGGTGTAAAACGCATGAAGAAACTCGATAGTGATGGACTTTTGGAATCACTTGATTATGAATCACTTGGTGCTTGCGAACCATGCCTCATGGGCAAGATGACTAAAACTCCGTTCTCCGGAACTATGGAGCGAGCAACAAATTTGTTGGAAATCATACATACCGATGTATGTGGGCCAATGAGTGTTGAAGCTCGCGGCGGGTATCGTTATTTTCTGACCTTCACTGATGATTTGAGCACATATGGGTATATCTACTTAATGAAGCACAAGTTCGAAACATTTGAAAAGTTCAAAGAATTTCAGAGTGAAGTAGAGAATCATCGTAACAAGAAAATAAAGTTTCTACGATCTGATCGTGGAGGAGAATATTTGAGTTACGAGTTTTGTCTTCATTTGAAACAATGTGGAATAGTTTCACAACTCACGCCACCCGGAACACCACAGCGTAATGGTGTGTCCGAACGTCGTAACCGTACTTTATTGGATATGGTGCGATCTATGATGTCTCTTACCAATTTACCACTATCGCTTTTGGGGTTATGCATTAGAGAATGCTACATTCACGTTAAATAGGGCACCATCTAATTCCGTGGAGATGACACCGTATGAACTGTGGTTTGACGAGAAACCTAAGCTGTCATTTCTTTAAGTTTGGGACTGCGATGCTTATGTGAAAAAGTGTCAACATGATAAGCTCGAACCCAAATCAAAGAAGTAAATCTTCATAGGATACCCAAAAGAAACTATTGGGTACACCTTCTATCACAGATCCGAAGGCAAGGTCTTTGTTGCTAAGAGTGGATCCTTTCTAGAGAAGGAGTTTCTCTCGAAAGAAGTGAGTGGGAGGAAAGTAGAACTTGATGAGGTAATTGTACCTTCTCCCGAAATTGGAAAGTGGAACATCACAGAAACTAGTTCCAGTGATTCCTACACCAATTAGTTAGAAAGCTAATGATGATGATCATGAATCTTCAGATCAAGTTTCTGCTGAACTTCGTAGATCAACCAGAGTTCGTTCCGCATCAGAGTGGTACGGCAACCCGCTTCTGGAAGTCATGTTACTGGACCATGATGAACCTACGAACTATGAGGAAGCAATGATGAGGCCAGATTCCGCAAAATGGCTTGAGGCCATGAAATCTGAGATGGGATCCATGTATGAGAACAAAGTGTGGACTTTGGCTGACTTGCCCGATGATCGGCAAGCCATCAAAAATAAATGGATCTTCATGAGGAAGACTAACGCTAACGGTAATTTTACTGTTTACAAAGCTCGACTTGTTGCGAAAGGTTTTTGACAAGTTCAAGGAATTGACTACGATGAGACTTTGTCACCCGTAGCGATGCTTAAGTCTGTCCAAATCATGTTAGCAATTGCCGCATTTTATGAAATCTGGCAAATGTATAACAAAACTGCATTCTTTAATGGATTTATTAAAGAAAAATTGTATATGATGCAACCCGAAGGTTTTGTCAATCCTAAAGGTGCTAACAAAATGTGCAAGCTCCAGCGATCCATCTATGGACTGGTGCAAGCATCTCGGAGTTGGAATATACGCTTTGATAAGTTGATCAAAGAATATAGATTTATACAGACTTACAGTGAAGCCTGTATTTACAAGAAGTGAGTGGGAGCACTACAACCTTTCTGATAAGTATATGTGAATGACATATTGTCGATCGGAAATGATGTAGAATTTTCTGGAAAGCATAAAGGGGTGTTTGAAAGGATTTTTTCAAAGAAAGACCTTGGTGAAGCTGCTTACATATTGGGCATCAAGATCTATAGAGATAGATCAAGACGCTTGATAAGACTTTCGATAAGTACATACCTTGATAAGATTTTGAAGTAGTTCAAAATGGATCAGTCAAAGAAGGAGTTCTTGCCTGACTTGTAAGGTGTGAAGTTGAGTAATACTCAAAGCCAGACCACGGCAGAAAAATATAGAGAGAATGAAAGTCATTCCCTATGCCTCAGCCATAGGTTCTATAAAGTATGCCATGCTGTGTACCAAACATGTTGTGTACCTTGCCATGAGTTTGTCAAGGGGGTACAATAGTGATCCAGGAGTAGATCACTGTACAACGGTCAAAATTATCCTTAGTAACTGGATGACTAAGGAAATGTTTCTCGATTATGGAGGTGATAAAGAGTTCGTCGTAAAGGGTTACGCCGATGCAAGCTTTGACACTAAATCCAGATGACTCTAAGTATCAATCTGGATGCGTATTGAAAGTGGGAGCAATTAGCTAGAGTAGCTCTATGCAGAGCATTGTAGACATAGAAATTTGCAAAATACATACGGATCTGAATGTGACAGACCCGTTGACTAAACTTCTCTCACAAGCAAAACATGATCACACCTTATTACTCTTGGGTATTAATCACATAGCGATGTGAACTAGATTATTGACTCTAGTAAACCCTTTGGGTGTTGGTCACATGACGATGTGAACTATGGGTGTTATTCACATAACGATGTGAACTATCGGTATTAAATCACATGGCGATGTGAGCTAGATTATTGACTCTAGTGCAAGTGGGAGACTGAAGGAAATATGCCCTAGAGGCAATACCAAAGTTGTTATTTATATTTCCTTATATCATGATAAATGTTTATTATTCATGCTAGAATTGTATTAACTGGAAACTTAGTACATGTGTGAATACATAGACAAAACAGAGTGTCCCTAGTATACCTCTACTAGACTAGCTCATTGATCAAAGATGGTTATGTTTCCTAGCCATAGACATGAGTTGTCATTTGATCAACGGGATCACATCATTAGGAGAATGATGTGATGGACTAGACCCATCCGTTAGCATAGCACTATGATCGTTTAGTTTTACTGCTATTGCTTTCTTCATGACTTATACATGTTCCTATGACTATGAGATTATGCAACTCCCGAATACCGTAGGAACACCTTGTGTGCTATCAAACGTCAAAACGTAACTGGGTGATCATAAAGATGCTCTACAAGTGTCTCCGAAAGTATTCGTGGTGTTGGCATAGATCAAGATTAGGATTTGTCACTCCGAGTGTCGGAGAGGTATCTCTGGGCCCTCTCGGTAACACACATCAGAATAAGCCTTGCAAGCAAAAGACTAATGAGTTAGTCACGAGATGATGTGTTACGGAACGAGTAAAGAGACTTGCCGGTAACGAGATTGAACTAGGTATGTAGATACCGACGATCGAATCTCGGGCAAGTAACATACCGATGACAAAAGGAACAACGTATGTTGTTATGCGGTTTTGACCGATAAAGATCTTCGTAGAATATATAGGAGCCAATATGAACATCCAGGTTCCGCTATTGGTTATTCACCGGAGATGAGTCTCGGTCATGTCTACATAGTTCTCGAACCCGTAGGGTCCGCACGCTTAACGTTTGATGACGATCGGTATTATGAGTTTATGAGTTTTGATGTACCGAAGGTAGTTCGGAGTCCCGGATGAGATCACGGACATGACGAGGAGTCTCGGAATGTCCGAGACATAAAGATTGATATATTGGACGACTATATTCGGACACCGGAAGTGTTCCGGAAAAGTTTCGGATTTAACTGGATTGCCGGAGGGGGTTACCGGAACCCCCTAGGAAGGGGGATGGTCCATAGTGGGCCTTGAGGAAAGGAGAGAGGCAGCCCATAGAGGCTGGCCAGCGCCCCACCTAGGGATCCTAGTTGGACTAGGATTGGGGGGCGCCACCTCTCCCTCTTTTCCTTTCCCTCTCTTCCTTCTTGGTGGACTCCTACTAGGAATAGGATTGCAATCCTATTCCTAGTAGGATTGCCCTAGCCGCACCATAGGAGGCCGGCCGGCCCTCCCCTCTTCCTCCTTTATATACGGGGGCAGGGGGCACCCAAAGACACACAAGTTGAATTGTTCCAGCCATGTGCGGTGCCCCCCTCCACAGAAACACACCTCGGTCATACCGTTGCAGTGCTTAGGCGAAGCCCTGCGCCGGTAGATACATCATATCCGTCACCACGCCGTCGTGCTGACGAAACTCTCCCGTGAAGCTCAACTGGATCAAGAGCTCGTGGGACGTCATCAAGCTGAACGTGTGCTGAACGCGGAGGTGCCGTACGTTCGGTACTTGATCGGTTGAATCGCGAAGAAGTTCGACTACATCAACCACGTCACTTGACGCTTCCGCTTCCGGTCTACGAGGGTACGTAGACACACTCTTCCCTCTCGTTGCTATACATCTGGTAGATAGATCTTGCGTGATCGTAGGAAAAATTTAAAATACTACGTTCCCCAACACTTCCAACTTTGCTCCACGCACCACCACTGTGACATGCTTTAAGTGTGGAGAACCGGGACACTACATGCGTGATTGTCCCCAGAACCAGCCAGGAAAACCCGTTGGCCGTGGTAAGCCAACCGGCAAGGTGAACTATGTCAAGCCAATCCCCACTGCACGTGGTCATGTCAACTATGTTTCTGCAGAAGAAGCTTATGAGGATCCTAACGTCGTCCTTGGTACGCTTCTCGTAAATTGCCATCCGGCATCTGTTCTTTTCGATACTGGAGCATCCCATTCATTCATATCTGAGAGCTATGCTCGATTGCACAACATGACTTTTTGTGACATGCCTACTTCCATGGTTATTCAAACTCCTGGTTCAAAGTGGCAAACCTCTAGGGTAAGCCATGGAAATGAAATCCTTGTCGATAGACTTGTTTTCCTAGCATCTCTAATCGCTCTCAAGTCCTCGGACATAAACATCATCTTGGGTATGGATTGGATGACAACTCATTACGCCAAGATTGATTGCTTTACTAGGACCGTTCAACTTACACATCCATCCGGCAAGATAGTTAATGTCTTGACCCGAATGGCTGAGCGTCAGCTCTACTCTCTTAATGCCAGCCCTCTACCAGAACTCGAAGATATCCCGGTAGTCCGTGACTTTACGGATGTTTTTCCAGAAGAACTGCCAGGAGTTCCACCTGACAGAGATGTCGAGTTCGTGATAGATCTTATTCCTGGAACTGTCCCAATCTCTAGGAGACCTTATAAGATGGCACCACTAGAATTAGCTGAGCTAAAGAAACAACTCGATGAGTCCTTGCAAAAAGGTTTCATCCGTCCTAGTTCTTCCCCTTGGGCTTGCCCCGTCCTCTTCGTCAAGAAGAAGGATGGAACGGAGCGGATGGTTGTAGATTACCGACCTGTCAATCTGGTCACCATAAAGAATAAGTATCCGCTCCCCAGGATCAACGACCTGTATGATCAGCTCGCTGGATCCTCAGTCTTCTCTAAGATGGATTTGAGGTTGGGCTACCATCAAATCAAAATCAAGAACGGGGACATTCCTAAAACGGCTTTCGTTACTCGTTATGGCCAATATGAGTACACCGTCATGTCCTTCGGATTAACCAATGCCCCAGCTACCTTTTCTTGGTTAATGAATTCTATATTCATGGAGTATTTGGATAAATTCGTCGTGGTATACCTCGATGATATATTCATTTTCTCCAAGAACAAGGAAGATCATGCCGAGCATTTAAGGCTGGTATTGACGAAACTTCGAGAGCACCGCCTTTATGCCAAATTCTCTAAATGTGAATTCTGGTTGCCAGAAGTAACCTACCTAGGTCATGTGATCTCTAGCAAGGGTATTGCTGTCAATCCCGAGCGAGTTCAAGCCGTACTTGATTGGACTTCCCCTGAATCGATCAAGCAAGTTAGGAGTTTTCTTGGCTTAGCGAGCTATTGCCGACGTTTCGTCGAGAATTTCTCCAAGGTTGCTAAACCTCTAACCGAACTCCTCAAGAAAGATAAAAAGTTTGAGTGGACCCCACAGTGCGAGTCTAGTTTTCAGGAACTGAAAAGACGCCTGACATCTGCACCCGTACTGGTACCCCCAGACTTCTCCAAGGATTTTATAATCTTTTGCGACGCCTCGCGACAAGGACTAGGTTGCATTCTCATGCAAGATCGTCAAGTGATTGCATACGCATCTCGACAGTTGCGTCCACATGAGGATAACTATCCTACTCATGATCTAGAGCTTGCAGCTGTAGTCCATGCACTTAAGACATGGCGACATTACCTTCTTGGTAATCGCTGTGAAATCTTCACTGATCACCAAAGTTTGAAGTATATCTTCACCCAACCGGATTTAAATCTCAGGCAAAGACGTTGGGTTGAGTTGCTCACCGACTACGACTTAGGAATCACTTACACTCCTGGAAAGGCCAACGTCATGGCTGATGCACTAAGTCGTAAGTCATATTGTAACAATTTAATGTTACAACAAAGTCAACCACTTCTCCACAAGGAATTTCATAAGCTTAACCTTCACATTGTTCCTCGAGGATTCCTTTCCACCTTGGTGGCGAAACCTACCCTTATGGATCAAATCATAGTTGCCCAGCGGTATGATAAAGGCATATCTCCGATCAAGGAGAACATTGCTAGCGGAGTTGCTAGAAGTTTCTGTATGGATGATCGAGGTGTAGTGTACTTCGAGAACCGCTTGGTGGTACCCAAGAAACCACAACTACGACAAATGACCCTTAAGGAGGCTCATGAATCTCCTCTCACGATTCATCCCGGTAGTACCAAAATGTATCAGGACTTACGTCAGAGATTCTGGTGGACTAGGATGAAGAGAGAAATCGCTCAATTCATTGCTAACTGCGACGTTTGTCGTCGAGTCAAAGCAGAGCATCAACGGCCTGCTGGCACCCTTCAACCTTTAGCTATTCCTGAATGGAAATGGGACAAAGTCGGTATGGACTTCATTACCGGTTTTCCCAGGACCAGGAAAGGGAATAATGCTATCTTTGTCGTTATCGATCGCCTCTCTAAAGTAGCTCATTTCCTGCCTGTTCGTGAGAGTATTACCGCTAGCCAATTAGCAGATTTATATGTCTCTCGGATAGTATCACTTCATGGTGTACCGTTGGAGATTAACTCAGACCGTGGAAGTCTTTTCACTTCACGATTTTGGGAAAGTTTCCAGAATGCTATGGGAACTCATCTATCCTTCAGTACCGCCTTCCATCCGCAGTCAAGTGGTCAAGTGGAACGAGTCAATCAAATTCTGGAAGACATGCTTCGAGCCTCTGTCATTTCCTTTGGTATGGAGTGGGAAAAGTGTCTTCCATTTGCCGAATTCGCTTATAACAATAGTTATCAAGCTAGCCTGGGTAAAGCCCCCTTCGAAGTTCTATATGGACGAAGGTGTCGAACACCTCTTAACTGGTCAGAAACCGGCGAAAGACAATTCTTTGGCCCGGATATGATCCAGAAGCTGAGGAACAAGTTCGCATCGTTCGTGAGAGATTGAAAACAGCCCAGTCTCGCCAAAAGAGCCAATATGATAGTCATCATAAGGCTGTGACTTTTGAAGTCGGCGATAAGGCTTACCTTCGGGTTACTCCTCTTAAGGGAACCCATCGCTTCGGTATCAAAGGCAAATTGGCCCCTCGTTACATCGGTCCTTTTCGCATTCTTGCCAAACGAGGAGAAGTTGCCTACCAATTGGAACTACCTCCGCACCTCTCCAGAGTTCATGATGTTTTCCATGTTTCTCAACTCAGGCGTTGCTTCTCGGATCCTATCCGCGGAGTAGACCACGAAACGCTTGATCTCCAAGACAATCTCACATATCGAGAATACCCCGTTCGTATTCTTGATCAAACTGAGCGCACCACTTGACGCCACAATATCAAGTTTCTTAAGGTTCAATGGTCACATCATTCCGAGAGTGAAGCTACTTGGGAAAGGGAGGATCGTCTTCGACTCGAGTACCCCACCCTCTTTCCGGAGGAACCTGAATCTCGGGACGCGATTCTTTTAAGTGGGGGTGAGTTGTCACATCCCTAGCTAGCACTTGCATTAGGACCTAACTAGAGTGTGCATCATGTCTACATTCAAAGAAACTTGAAATGGGATTAACAGAAACCCCAGCACCCCTCCCCTAACAACTAGGGTTTGCTAAAATATTTTCCAATGTACCCAAAATGCCCTTAAAAAATGTTCATCATTTCTGCCTTGGTCTTAAACCTCTGCTAAAAATGGTGCACAATTTTCTAGGACACTCAAGGGATTTGGTTTAAATCTTATGGTATTTGAATTTGGGCATTTAAATGCTATAAAATATTTTAAATGCTCAAATAATCATAAACTATAATGTTTCCTACTGTTCATAATATATACAGTAGGTATGACAAGTGTTATGACTTACAAAAATGCTCTGGCATTTTATTTAAATGAACAAAGCTGCAAAAGAAATGAAACATAAAAGAAAATAGAAAAAAAGGGAGAGAGAAAAGCTTACCTGGCGCCCCCACCCGGCCCACCTGCCGGCCCAGCCCAGCTGCCGCTCCAGCGAGCTGCTTGGCTCGGCCAGGCAGGCAGGCAGGTGCTCGACGGCGACCGCGCCGCGCGCCACGCAGCTGCCCGCCGCCTTGCTTCATCCCCTCGCCGTCCTGGAGGGATGGTTCGATCGTCCACGTCTTCCCCGACCCCTCAGACACCTCCACCTCCCCCCAGTTCCTCTCCTTCGCTCTCCCCGCACCATGGCCGACGCCGCCGTGTTCGCACCGTCGTAGAAGTCGCGTCCACCGTCGTCCCTGAGCCCCGCCTTGGTGTCCATCGTCTCCGTCGTCCTCGACTGCTTCGAACAGGCCGAGCCCCGAGCGCTCGCCCGCCCTGGAGACGCCCCCGACCTCTTCTTCCCCAACTCCGGCCGCGGAGATCCCTCTCGCCGTTCCGCTCAGCTCTGACCACCTCCGAGCTCGCTCCGGCGCTTGCTGCAACCCCTGTGAGCCTAGCTTCATCCTCCCCCTCTCCGTTGGCTCTCTTCTGCCCTGGAACGCACTGCACAAAGCTCCACCGCACGCACCGCCGCCGTGCTCGCCGCCGGTGATGCTCCGGTGACCATTTGGTCACTGGCACCCGTCCATCACACTCACCGCAGCACGTAGATGCGAAAGGTGCTACGCACGCATCGCCTAGGCCCCTGCAGCCGCATCTCCACACACGCCCGACGCCGGTCGCCGCCGTCGAGCTCGTTGCCGTCGTCTCCGGCCACCCCAGGTCCGGCGACCACCACCATCCGACGCGCAACAGCAAGGGCTTTCCAACGCACCTAACCGCAGCTCGAGCCGTGCACCGTAGGCGATTTTCGAAGCACGCCGCCGTGTTTGGCCTCGCCGGCGGCTAAACGCCGGCGAGTTGGACCTGTTTTGACCACGGGTTTGACCCCCTGGGTCACTGACATGTGGGCCCTGCCCGCAAGTCAAACCTAGTTTAGGTGCTAATTTAATTCTAATTAGTTAATTAGCTAACTGTGACACTGACCAGTGGGTCCCACTGGTCAGGTTTGACCTGGACTGGCCCTGTTGACTGCCTGACGTCAGCATGATGTCATGCTGACGCAGTAAAGGTTTTTCTGGGATTTTTAGATTTAAAATAATTCAGGAAATTCCAGAAAATACCCAAAACTTCTAAAAATCATATAAAATCAACCATAGCTCAGATGGAAAAGATTTATATATGAAAAATGATCAGAAAAATCCAATCTTTCCAATGGCACTGGTTTCATGCATGTTTGAACAAGTTAACTTGCTGTATACATCAAAAACATGATAATGCACTTATTTAAATAATAGTTTGAACTTCAATTTGAATCTTTGATTCAAATAGGTTCAAACCCTTCTGGTTTTAGTTGCATTAGCCAACACACATGCATCTTGCCATGTCATGAGCATGCATCATATTGTTGCATTTGTTTGTTAATGATTGTATCGCCGGTATTCTCTGTGTTAGGTCCTGCTCCTGAGGATACTGCTGCGTATCCAGTTGAAGAGCAGTACCCGAGAACTACCTTGTCACGCAAGCAATCATTGATCATTCCGATACAAACCCAATCTTCTCGCTCCTGCTCTCTTTTACTGCATTACGGCAACAGCGTGTGAACTGCTACTTGCTGCGGTAGTTGAACCCTATTCCCTTGCATGACCTGTCATTGCCACAGTAAATAGTTGAAACCCACTAGCATGTGTAGGAGTTGATTGAGCCATGTGATGTGTGATCCACCATGCTATTTGTTTATGTTGCCTACTATGCTTAGAGTTGTGTCTGGTCTGGTTCATCTGGGTGATGGATCAGAGTGAAATAATCTTACCGATAAAGAGAAGGAGGTGTGGAATACGCTTGGTAAAGGTATCGATGAAAGGCCATGTAGGAGTACATGGTGGGTTGTTTCATTGGAATCGTCCATAGGACCCGAGATCTGTATGTGTGGTTCAAGTTATAGCTACTACCACACATTGGGATCCTTAATTGACCCTCTCGGCTTATTAATTACCCTTGATCTCTGTCCAGGAGTTGCAACTAGTTTCTGGTGTTTATAGCTTACTGGAGGTCGTGCATAACGCTGACCCTCGGGGTGGGTTGTGATGCGACAGGTACGTGGCACGGTGTACCAGTTGCCCGTTTGGTAACTCGGGAACCCTGTACACATCGTTTGGGGCCGTGAGCGACACCCCGGCCGGATCTCCCCACGGATGGAACCCAAATAGGCGATAAACCTGGACGAGAGACTTGAGTAGTTAGTTAGGTCGTGGCCGACACCCTCGCCGGGCTTCCGCTTGAAGGTTGCCGAGTACACGCCGAGTTAACGACGATAAGTGGTGAAAGCGTGTGTGAAGAAGTACACCCCTGCAGGGTTATCAAACTATTCAAATAGCCGTTGTTCGCGTTACGAACTACTTGGTTGCTCTTACAGTTCATAGACAAGTTGATGGATACTACTAAAAGCCTCAAGATAAGTGTGAGTGCCGTGGATGGCCCTTCCGTAGGATGACGGAAGAGGATCCTCGGTAGTGTATTGATGTGGTGAGTAGAGGACTCGTGTTCGTAATAACATCTTGCAATCTGTTGAGAGTTGTAGTATAGGTTAGCCAAGGTCAAAGCTGGCATTCTGCTATAAACTCCACTACCCCCTTTTGATAATGTTGCATGTATGATAGGTTCTGTGGTAAGACTTGCTGAGTACCTTTGTACTCATGTTTGCTTAATAACTGTTGCAGAGGAGAACCCTGCCCCTGCTGATGGGTTCTACATAGACGTTGACGTCGACGAGTAGCTTGACACCCAGACGGAGATCTGGAGCTTGTGAAGGGCCTTGTAGATAGTCAGGCTACACCAAGCCTGTTTTATTTTCTAAGTTGTCTGTACTCAGACATGTAGCTTCCGCTTGTGCTTGTATGACTGTAGGACTTGAGTGTTGGGTCATGTGACCCCTACCTGTATGGATATGTTATGTATGGCTCTTGGAGCCTTTTAAATAAAGTACTTTGAGTCATAGAGTTCTGTTGTGATGCAATGTTGTATTTGCACATATTGAGCATATTGCGTGTATGATTGAAATGCTTGGTATTTGTGGGATCCGACACCTAGTTGTTTTCCTTTGGTAGCCTATCTTACAGGGAAATGCCTCCTAGTGATTCCAATGAGCCTGGGTAGCTTGCTACTGCTCGGAACACATAGGCTGGCCGGCATGTGTCCTTCTTCGTTCCTGTGTCTGTCCCTTAGGGGAAATGTCACGCGTTGTTCCTTTAAGTCCATGTAGCTTGCTACGACTTGGGTTCATACGTTGATGATCGACACGTTCGTTGCTGGGTCATGGATGCCTGTCTCTGTAATTTAGTGCCACTTTTGGTTTATAACTAGCCATGTCGGCCCGGGTTCTCTGTCATATGGATGCTAGCAACACTGTCATATACGTGTGCCAAAATGCGCAAACGGTCCCGGGCCAGGTAAGGTGGCACCCATGGGGTTACCGTGCGTGAGGCCGCAAAGTGATATGACGTGTTATAGCTAGATCGGTGTGACTTAGGATCGGGGTCCTGACACATATACTAGGGCTGAATGCAGCCCCTGGTAATAAACCTTTATTGACAAGGCACATATGGCAATCTAATGCGAAAAGGGAACATTCCATGGTGAGTGAATAAAACTCTGGATATGATATGAATAAAATTGTTCTATTAATATCCCTCTATAGTACGGCGAGCCGCAAACTTTACAGATAGTGCCGATGACCATTTTTGGACATTTTACATGCCAAAAAGGTATATAACAAGAAAGAGAAAAAAAGGTTTACACAAGGTCTTAATCTAAAAAAGAAACCTTGGTGCGGGTCCCTGCTACACGTCTACGCCATTTTCTACTCTATAATGTGTCCTTGAAGGTACAAGTATGATGGCCATCTGTAGAAAAAAGAAATAAACCTTGAAACGAAGAAGTCAATCTGGTGTAGCCAAAGTAAGTCTGGTTCGTTTTGATGAACCAAGAGAAGATAAGTTTAACGTCCGAATAGGGTCTAGCCGAACTATGGACTGTATGCAGGTGCCCCCTGTCGCCGCCCAAGGAATTTTTAGGGCATAATTATGTACTCGAGGCACATATGTTATTACCTTATGGGGCGATCGACGGGGGCATAGCTGTCAATCTTGCTCAGGTTCATCTGAGCTGCCTCACTGAGGCATGTTCCTAACATGTTTAGCTGTGTCCACTGTTGATACATTATCTGGCTTGAATAGGCCGCATTGTACTTTGGCTGCTAAGGCCGCAGTATCTTCCTCCGTACGGAGAGAGCGATCCATATTTCCGTTGACCGTGATAACGCCACGTGGTCCAGGCATCTTGAGCTTTAAATATGCATCATGCGGGAATGCATTAAAGCGGGCGAAGGCCGTTCTTCCGAGTAGGATGTGATAGCCACTTCGGAATGGAGCTATGTCGAAGAGCAATTCTTCGCTTCGAAAGTTGTCGCGAGAACCGAATACAACCTCCAATGTTAAGGAGCCTGTGCAACGAGCTTCAAAGCCCGGTATCACTCCTTTATAGGTCGTGCTGCTTGGCTTGATTCTTGATGGGTCATTCCCCATCTTGCGGACAGTGTCCTGATATATCAGATTGAGACTACTGCCGCCGTCCATAAGGACTCGGGTTAGATGGTATCCATATATTATTGGGTCAAGCACTAAGGCAGCTGAACCCCCATGTCGAATACTAGTCAGATGATCCCTGCGGTCGAAAGTGATCGGACAGGCTGCCCATGGGTTGAATTTTGGGGTGACAGGCTCAACGGCGTAGATGTCTCGGAGTGCGCGCTTGCGCTCCCTCTTTGGGATATGAGTGGCATATATCATGTTCACTGTTTCGACGTCCAGTGGAAATTTCTTCTGTCCCCCTATATTCGGCTGACGAGGTTCATCCTCGTCTTCGCTCTGAGGCTCCTTCCCCTTGTGTCCGGCGTTTAGCTTGCCGGCCTGCTTGAAAACCTAACGGTTACGATTGGTGTGATTGGCAGGTTTTTCTGGGGTGCCATGGATTTGGCAGGGCCTGTCTAATATTCTGTCCAAACTTGATGGACCATCTTTGTTACCTTTGAATGGCTTCTTCGTTGACTGGGTCTGGAGCCACTGAATCCGGCGTTTACTGTTGTCGTGGTTCTAAGTCTGACAGTACGAGTAGGGGGTACGTAAGAGAAGGCAAGGCCCTAGCTATGGTGAGATTGTATGCAAGATGTATACGAGTTCAGGCCCTTCTCGAAGGAAGTAAAAGCCCTATGTCTAGGTGCCCGGAGGCGGTCGAATGGAATGTATATGGGTGTTTGAGTTACAGGGGGTGCGAACCCTTGTACTGGAGGAGGGGTGGCTTATATAGTGCGCCAGGACCCCAGCCATGCTCCACGTTACAAAGGGTTCAATGTACATAAAGACAAGCGTTATTGATAACGCCCGCAGTAAAGAGTGATAAAGGCATTCATTGTTGCGGAGTGAATGCCGGGCCGTCGCTGTCCTAAGGGACCTTTGACCTTCATGGGTCGAGTGTCTTGGAAGGGTCGAGTGAAGTGGAGTCGTCTGAGCGGGGGTGTACAGTCGAGTGGAATGTCCTCTTGGGCCGTGTCAGTCGACTGTTCTTATTGCCTTCGATCTGTCTTTTGAGCTTCTGGGGTAGTGACCTTGGGTGGGGTATCTGGGCCAGGCCTGTGACCCTATCCTAGGTCTGTAACATCATCACAAGCCCCTGAATGGATTGAGGCTTGAGCAAAGGAGAGTGTTGAAGTTGGTTTCAGCTCGGGTTCGATGTCTTTGGGGCGATCTTCTTTGAGCTTGCGAACCAGGCCGACTCTTCAACCTCGACTTGGCCGCCTTAATCGATTTAGGAACCGTCGAGTGTACCTGTTCGTGTTGACCGTCGACTGAACCTCGCGCGCGGCACTGAGCGCCGTTGGGGGCGCAGTTTTCGGCGAGATCGGCTGCTCTCTGGTCTCCAGATTTTGCGGGATTTCAAAATTTGGGGAAGCGCGCGGGACGGGTTGTGCCGCGGCAATCGGATCGGATATGCCTGGGGCGCCTCGATCTCCATGCCGCCTTTTTCGCCACGTATCGCGTGTGTGCCTGTTGTGGGATTTGACAGGATAGCTCGGGGCCACCAGTCAGCCACTCGACTGTTGCGCTGTAAATGCGCGCCGCGGCCGAGGCGAGGGCACTGTGCGCCCATTCTCTGTTTCTTCCATCTCCATTCCTCAGCCATGCCTCTGCCTCTGTCTCCCTTTCCTCGGCCAACGCCGGCTCGCTTGCCATGGGCAAGGACAAGACCGCGGCGCTGGAGCGCTCGAAGAAGGCGGCGGCGCAGGGAAAGCGAAGCGGTCCAACCGCGGAGGGTTGTCGTCGAGGTCCGAGCTCCCAGCTGGCTGGATCCAGGGGGACTGGTTCAGGTCCATGATGACGCCGGAGGACATGGAGGAGCTGGAGGAGGAGGGCCTGGTCGCCCGCGACTCCTGGCGGTTTCCGGGGGGCGAGCTCGAGCCTCAGCCGCAGGAGGGCGAGTGCGTTTTCCTTGTGACCCACGTCGACCGATGTTTCTCCTTGCCTCCGCACCCTTTCTTCTGTGCTTTCCTAGCTTTTTACGGTGCCTAGCTGCACCACTTCACACCCAACTCCATCACCTTCTTGGCTGCTTTCAGTTCGATGAGTAAGAACTTCCTCGGCTGCCGACCACACTTGGGTTTGTTCAAGCACATCTTCACTTATCATTCTCAAACCATCAAGAAAGCGAACCCGAGCCACGAAAAGACGCATGTCACCCATATGTGCGGCGGACTGGGTATCCAGCTTAGAAATAGGAGTGCTTTTCCTGCCATGATCCTTCCAGAGTCGGTTCGGGGCTGGCAGTCGACTTGGTTCTACTGTAGGGACATTCCGACTCCTGGTCAATCAACTGGGCTTCCTCCCTTTACTTTTGGTCGAGTCAACTAGCCACCGTCGTTGATCGTGAGTCGGACTGAGAGGGTAGAGGTAGACATGCTGGTGGAGCGGGTGGTCCAGTTGCTCCGCGACGGGGTTACGGGGTTGGATATGCTTGAGGTGTTCCTCATGAGGAGGATCCAGCCTCTCCAAGCTCGAGACCATCCGATGTGGTTGTATTCCGGCGTCGACGATTCGTCTCGGGTCCACCCAGAGGAGGCTGCTGCGAAGACGGTGCCGCAGTGTCTGAAGTGCATCACGGGGAACAAGGACAACCCCAGGGGGCTCGGAAGAGTTCCCCCATTCGACGCAGACCA
Source organism: Secale cereale (assembly GCA_902687465.1). Classification (NCBI taxonomy): domain Eukaryota; kingdom Viridiplantae; phylum Streptophyta; class Magnoliopsida; order Poales; family Poaceae; genus Secale; species Secale cereale. The sequence continues at coordinate 145,613,079 of LR738713.1, read as the reverse complement.
CTAACCTGACAAGTTCTAGCCTCGACTTCCGAGTGATTTTCGTGTTTTATGTTTGTGGTTGTCTGATGAATTAGACTGATGTTTGATTAATCTTCTTTTTTGTAGATCTATACCGAAATGTTTTTGGTGCCCAATGGGGATCAGGTCCAGGAGGGCGAAGAAGGTGCAGGCAAAGCTACCGACTGGAAGTCCGGCGAGGAGACTAGAGAGGAGAACGAAGATTCCAGCAGCGACGAGGAGGTCGAGTCACCTCCCCGCGGCAAAAAGCGCTCCAAGGAGAAGCACAACCGAGAGGCCGTGCATTCCAGGGCGGGCCCCTCCAGCTCCCAAGTGCAGAAGTGGGCTCGCACGGCCACTCCGGATCCGACCGAAAAGGCACCAAAGTAGCCTAAGGTCGCCGCTGTCAAGCCCCGGAAGGCCCTGCCCAAGATCAACGTGGACGTCCCAATTGCCTCAACATAAGTACTGCTCTGCTTCATTTCCTCCCGCTCTTCGGAGATCGGCTTTCTCTTCGTCGACTCACTTTCAATGAAATCTTCAATGCTACTTCTTCTGCGACCTCGATGGATATTGACAAGGGTCGAGACGACGAGGAGACTGCCAATGCTGCCACGTCTCGCGCAGGTGCGGGTTGTAGATTGCTCTTTGCTTTTGGTCAGTTTGAACTAACGGTCGACTAAACTTCGTGGTTGTCTTCTGAAGCGCCGCGCCATGTCATAGAGCTCCCAGATGATGACGATGGCGATGATGAGGACCGCACGGGAGTGACTCGATGAGGCATAGGAAGGAGGGGTCGGAAGGCACCCTCTGGCTCTGAGGCCCAGCAACAGGGGGACGTGGCTCAAACCACGGTCTCCTTCGCTGTCCCTGTGTCGACTGTCCGCCCCTCTTCATCGACTGATCCGGCCATCGACCCAGCGACTGCTCTGCCGTCTGTTCTCTTCTCCACCCATCATGTCCCGGAGGATCCCGTGAGCGCGGCCCAAGAAGTTGTTCGTCAGGCGGGATTGATGATGGAGAGGACGAGGGCGGCGTATGAGGCTAGCATGGCTGCTTACAACGCTAGCTCAGCTCTTCGGACCAATGTCCAGGTTTGTCTATTCCGACTGGTTTGCTGTGTTGTTGTAGTCTTTGATTTGAAAAATTTACTGCCTTGTTCGTGAGATGATGTCACACCCACACCCACTGGGTGCCTTCTCTTGTAGCTTTAGCTTTTGTAGCCCAACCGATTGTACCAATGGGGGCACGCTCAGTGCGCCCAGTGGGTGTACTCCCTGAGGCCATGGTCTACTGAAGTCAGTCGACCGTGGTCTTTAGAATGTGTCTTGTCCA
>LR738713.1:145562014-145578299 GCA_902687465.1 Secale cereale | reverse complement strand
TATGTTTACAATGCTCTTCCAGTAGTTCATGCTTTCCTTGTGGCTAGTCTCGAATAGCTAGAGTATATAATGTGTTATTGAAATGATTTACATGCATTGCACTGTTCATAGTCTGGTATACTAAGGTGGTATTTCCCTTTAGAGAATTTTTGGATTGACTTGGCACATGTTTACACATGTTTAAGACTAAAAAGTCTGCTCTGCCTTGATGATCTTTGAGTTTCAGAATAGTTATATCACTTTCATGCCCGATTCAATGTTGCTTTGTCGCTCTGCATGATTATGACCGTTATTGCTCTCTAGTTGGTCGCTTCCCAGTCTTTTGCTAACCTCCACCTGTACTAAGCGGACTGACTGCTTGTGCATCCAAAATCCTTAAAACCTGTTATGCCATATGAGTCCACCATACCTTCCTATACATGGTATTTACGTGCCATTCCTAACGAAGACTTTCGTGTACCATCTCGAAATTAATCAAAAGCATTTCTCTTTTTGTGCCTCTGTTTTAGCTCATGAGGAAGTAGTAGTTAATTCATAGTCTTTTTAAGTTGGACAAGTTTCACCCCGGGATTGCATGTCTAATGTGCAAACCCATAATGCGAGAAGGAACTGGCATAGAGTGCGCCCGGCTCATAAAAGATAATACAACAAACAAACCCTCCTTCACGCTTTGTTCATGAGAAATCAGAAAACTTTGGCAGTGATAAACAAAGGGGATTAAGAGGATGTGATCGTCCTCATGCGGGAGCCGTTCCTCGAAACTTGTCCAGCTCAAGAAGTGATTGAGTTATCTGCTAGCATTCGTTGACGAAATATGCACCTCTCAAAAACATTTTTACCTCTGTTTTTAAAACCAAGAGCTCTGGTACATGTTTAGTTTTTGTTTCCGACCACGGGTTTTCAACCTTGCCAACAAAATCCACGGTTCGAGAGTCTCCACCTTCTTTCTTCAAAGCACCAACTAGGAGAGCATAATTGTCATTCTGAGTGTAATGTGCATTGTCCCAAAGTATTACATTGTCTTCTGCATGCTTGTGATATGATTTATTCTGAAATTCTTAGTTCTAGTCTCCTATAAAACTCTGGAGGAGTTTCTGCATCTATGTTTTGCTTCACTCATGGAGGCTAGCGAGATACCACCCTAATATGCTCAAGCTATGTGCAATGTGATCTTGTCTTGATTTTCAGTAATATATTATTTACTTTTAAGTATTTGTGATTGGTCACTTGAAAGAAGGATTGCTCCGTGCATTGTCCTCATAGTACTGTTTCAATACTTGCTAGACTCTTTTCGTAGTACATGCTTATATACATCTAATGAAGCAAAAGAGTTTGTCAAAGTTTTCTTTGTCGCGTCCAGTTCGTTGAACTGAATTGCTTGAGGACAAGCAATATGCTAAGCTTGGGGGAGTTGATACGTCTCAAACGTATCTACTTTTCCAAACACTTTTGATATTGTTTTGACCTCATTCTTGCATGATTTGAACTAAACTAACCCGGACTGACGCTGTTTTCAGCAGAGCTGCCTGTATGGTTTTATTACATGCAGGAAAACGGATTTTTAGGTATCTCAGAAAAATCCACGAAAAATCACAGAAAATCCACGCACCCGAAGGAACCCGGAGCCAGAAGAGGGGCCAGAGGGGGGCCAGGGGGCCCCATGCGCCCTGGTGGCGCGGCCGACCCCCTGGCAGCGCCGGGGGGTCGCTTGGGTGGGCCCCACCTCCCCTGGTGCCCTACTTTGACTCGTATTTTAGCTCGTGACGGAGAAATCCCAGATCAGAAGTTCTTTTCGCAGTTTTCGTCGCGGAGCCGCCGCCAACCTCTGTTCTTCTTCGGGAGGGCTAATCTGGAGGCTGATTTGGCCTCCGGAGAGGGGAGATCGTCGCCATCGTCATCACCATCACCACTCCATCATCCCTCCATGACTTCTCCTTCCATGTGTGAGTAATCCCCTGCTGTAGGCGAAGGGGATGGTAGGGATTGGATGAGTTAGATCATGTCATAGTTTGTCAGATCGTTGGGGGCATGTTGCCTATCATCTACTATGGTGTTTATCATCTTTGCTTCAACTTGTTATGCTTAATGCTTGTCACTTAGGGCCCGAGTGCCATGATTTCAGATCTGAACCATATGTGTTTGCATGAATATATTTGTGTTCTTGATCCTATCTATGAGTTGTTTGCACCTATTACAGTTCGGAACCGGCGATCCCAAAAGTGACAGCTTGGGACACCAAAGGGGATGGTCCGTAGTTTGAGGATTACATGTATCCATTGAGTTTATTGCTTTGTTCCGGTGCTCTTTGACAGGAGCACCTTAATCTCCATAAGTTCCTTTTGGCCCCGTTCGTAGCGGGATGGTAGGACAAAAGATGTTGTGCAAGTTCTTATTGCAAGCACGTACAACTACCTACGGGATACATGCCTAATGTTTGATATTTGCCTAGATGATCATTACTTTTCCGTGTGCCTTCCCCAAGTTGGAATCATGATATATCTCATCCATGCAGCGCCCAACCATCCATCTCCCTAGCCTATAGTGTATTAAATCCTGCTGGTTACTAGTTACTACTTTTGCTATTTACTTTTGCTGTTTACTTTTACTATCACTATCATCACTATCGTATCACTGTTACCACTTATCTTTCGTTGCAAGTAAGTATATTTCAGGTGCGGTTGAATTGACAACTCAACTGTCAAAGCTTATAAATACTCTTTGGCTCCCCGTGTGTCGAATCAATAAATTGGGTTATTCTTACCCGCGAAGACTATCTCAATCCCTTACGGTTGAGGGTTATCATCATGACGCGGAGCCCCCGCAGAGCGGGACTAGGGGTGTTATCTCCTCGGAGAGCCCCGAACCTGGGTATGATTCGTAGGCGTCCTAAGTATCGCTTTATCCCGCTTCCCGAGCCCGGCGACGTTCTTTTGACCCCATCCATGATAAGCCATCCGTTGGCATATGTCGTCCCAAAACCCCAACATTTGGCGCCCACCGTGGGGCTAGCTGCACCGTCATCCGGAGACATGTTCTGGACGGGAACCTTGTTCCTTCCTGGCGAGAGTAGCCAGCCTGGCACGCCCGCTGGCGTGGAGACCGGGATGCTTCGCAGCGCTGAGGCTGCATGCGCCGTGAGCGGGCTCGCCGACCTGCTCGGCGCCGCCCGCATCCGCGACGAACCCTCTGCGGCGGCCGAGCCAGTGGCGCCGGAGAGCTTCCTTGTCGAGCTCCTCGACAAGCTCCACCTCGTCGACGAACGCGCCTCTGACGTGGAGTCAGTGGGGTCTTCTAACCCACCAGTAGACATGATCGTCGACCACGACGCAGGGCCAGACGACTCCTTCCCCGAGCACGTGGAGATTGTCAACGACCCTCTTCCCGTTCTTCCGATCTGTGGCACCATCGGCATCGTCACGCAGGTGCTTGTCACCGACCATGGCGAACCATCGTGCCGAACGGGTCCAGACCCGCTCAAGGCCGCTCTGCAGCACCTCGCGCCCCTTTCGCAGCGGGGGCAGACAGCGCGGAGTTGGAGGCACTTCGTGTTTCGCTCCTCGACAACGCCAACAAACTGGCCGCCTCTCGACGCCTCACTGAAGCTTATCGTCGTGAAATGGACCACGCCATTTGTGGCACGTCGGATGCTGGCGAGCCTAGCCGAGCCGGCGCTGTCCGCGATCGCGGCGGGCTGCTAGCAGACATTCTAGGGGCCCCGCGGCCTGTGTACCTCACTCCATCGGAGAACCTAAGGGCTGCCCAGGCGGCAGTCGTTGAGATGGGCCACTTAGAGGGAGACGAACTCCGTTGCATGACCCAGCGTGCCCGCCAGCTCCTCGACGCTGCTGCTACGCAGGAGGAGGCTCGTCGCCGGGCGTCAGAGGTGGATGCACACGCCGACAACCACCCTCTTCGGTGGGAGCAGGGAGCCACGTCCCGCTCTCCAACAGTCGGCGCCACCAACCGGCGAGACTCAGAGCCGGCTGCCAGCCGCAGCCGGCAGACGCGCTTCACCATCGAGCGCGACGAAGACGGCCGCCCAAGGGCCGTAGAACGACGAGGGGAGCAGCCGTCTCCTCCCAGGCAGGAAAGGCGCGTGTCTCCTCCGCCTGTTGACCACCCTTCTCTGGCAGGCCGCCTGGGCCGCCGCGAGGGGGTCGGGGAGAACGACACCCGCCACCGCCTGGACCGTCTAGCTCGCTCCCAGGCGGTTGAAGAAGAAGATGACCACGGTCCGGCCTGCTTTGGCCCTCGCATCCGCGACGAGCCTTTCCCCAAGGGGTTCTCGCTCCCCAGAGACACCCCCAAGTACAATGGATCAGTGAAACCGGAGGACTGGCTAGTGGACTACTCCACGGCTGTCAGCATAGCCACCGGCAACAGGCGTGTCGCGGTGAAGTACGTGCCCCTCATGCCCCAGGGCACGGCTCGGACGTGGCTGAACAGCCTCAAGCCCAACAGCATCAATGGCTGGCTAGACTTCACCGACGCCTTCACACACAACTTCACCAGCACCTACAAGCGCCCTCCCAAGCCGCGTCAGCTCTCCCTTTGTGTCCAAGGCCTGGACGAGTCGGCCCGTGACTATCTGACGCGTTGGGCGGAGCTGCGAAACTCCTATGAGGGAGTGCACGAGGTACAAGCCATCGAGTATTTTACGGCTGGGTGCAGATAAGGCACCTTGCTCAAGCACCGGCTCCTGTGCGACGAGCCGGCCATGCTGGATGAGCTGCTGAGCATAGCAGACAAGTACGCCACCGCTGACTCCTCCATGAAGACCGAGCTGCAAGTGGATGCTTCTGGCAAGATGACCCCTCCAACTTCCAAGACGCCGGCAGGAGAATCCAGCCGGCGCCAGCAGACCAACGATCAGAAGCGCAAGGCCCAGGCGCCGGATGCCAACAGCCGGCTGGTGGCAGCGGTCGATGGGCAACAACCAAAAGCTCAAGCAGGGCCCAAGCGCCAGAAGGGCGGCAAACCAGTGTGGCAGCCGACCTTCTCCTTTGATCAAGCCTTGGACACCCCCTGCAAGTTCCACAGCGGCGCGAAGCCCTCCAACCACACCACACGCAAATGTCACTGGCTCACAAGGATTGCGAGGGGAGAAGCTCTGCCTCCGCCGCCTGCTGGACAGCCGGCTCCGCCTCCTAATCTGCCGGCTGCTCGTCCTGGCGGCCAGTTCCAGGATGAGTTCCCAGAAGAGAATGGAGCCTATGTTGTCTTCACCAGCCAGACAGACGATAGGCACTGCCGGCGCCAGCAGCGCAGAGAAGTCAAGACTGTAGTAGTCAAAAGCCCAAAATTCATGCACTGGTCTGAAAGGCCTGTCAGCTGGAGCCGAGAGGATCACCCGGCTGTCATGCCATCTCCAGGGGCCTATGCCTTGGTCCTGGACGCCACTCTCTCCACTGACAGGCGGGCCTGCCGTTTCTCCAGGGCCCTGGTGGACGGCGGCAGCAGCATCAACATCATGTACCGAGACACCATGGAGAAGTTGGGCATCAAAGAGAAGGAGCTTCAGCCCACCAGGACCATGTTCCATGGCATTGTGCCAGGCCTCTCTTGTTCACCAATCGGCAAGGCCAGGGTCGATGTCCTATTTGGTGACAAGACGCACTTCCGGAGGGAGCCGGTCTGGTTTGAAGTGGTAAATCTGGAAAGTCCCTATCACGTGATCTTGGGTCGGCCCGCTCTTGCAAAGTTCATGGCAGTCCCCCATTATGCCTACCTCAAGATGAAGATGCCTGGTCCCAAGGGAATAATCACCATAACCGGGGACTACGAGAAGTCCATTGCATGTGCAACGGCCAATAGTCGCCTGGCAGAAACCCTTGTTGTGGCTGAGGAGAAGCGCCGTATGGAGCAGCTGGTGGCAATGGCTGGAGAGCAGCCGGCCATACCAGACGATCCCAAGGAGGCGGAGCCACAAGGCTCGTTCCAGCCCTCCAAGGACACAAAGAAGATTGCCTTGGACCCATCTCACTCGGAGGGATTTGATGTCATAGGGTCAAGCCTAGATAGCAAATAGGAAAGCGAGCTCGTCGATTTCCTCCGTGAGAATCGGGACATCTTTGCATGGTCCCCCAAGGACATGCCTGGTGTCCCGACAGAATTCGCCGAGCACAAGCCACACGTGAGAGAAGAAGCAAAGCCTGTCAGGCAGCCGTTGCGCCGCCTGTCAGAAGAGAAGAGAAGAGTCATTGGGGAGGAGGTCGCCCGCCTGCTAGCAGCCGGCTTCATCATGGAAGTCTTTTATCCCGAGTGGCTGGCAAATCCAGTCCTAGTACTGAAGAAGAACAATAAATGGTGCATGTGCATTGATTACACCAGCCTGAACAAAGCTTGCCCCAAGGATCTGTTCGCTCTACCACAAATAGATCAAGTGATTGACTCCACAGCCGGATGCGAGCTGCTGTCTTTCCTTGATGCCTATTCGGGGTACCACCAAATCAAGCATGATCCAGCCGACCGTCTGAAGACTGCCTTCCTCACGCCGTTTGGGGCCTTCTGCTACCTGACCATGATATTCGGCTTGAGAAATGCCGGCGCCACCTTTCAGTGTTGCATGCAGAAGTGTCTCCTCAGGCAGCTCGGCAGGAATGCTCATGTTTACGTGGAAGATATTGTGGTGAAGATGGAGAAGAGAGGAACCCTTTTGGAGGATCTCCAAGAAACATTTGAGAATCTGCGCCGCTTTCGGATTAAGCTAAACCCGGAGAAATGCATCTTCAGGGTACCAGCAGGCCAGCTCCTTGGCTTCATGGTATCCGAACGCGGCATCGAGTGCAACCCCACGAAGATCAAAGCCATCGAGAGGATGGAACGACCGACCCGTGTGCGAGATGTCCAGAGGTTCACGGGGTGCCTGGCATCTCTCAGCCGCTTCATCAGCCAGCTGGGAGAAAAGGCACTCCCCCTGTACCAACTGATGAAGAAAACCACTTGCTTTGAGTGGAACGACCAGGCGGACGAAGCCTTCCAGCAGCTCAAGCGACTGCTGTCCACCCCGCCTGTCCTGGCGGCGCCAGCAGACAAGGAACGCATGTTCCTTTACATAGCCGCCACCAGCCGGGTGGTCAGCACTGTCATTGTGGTCGAGCGCCCAGAGGACGGCAGAGCCTTGCCCGTCCAGCGGCCCGTCTACTACTTGAGCGAAGTGCTATCAGTGTCCAAGCAGAATTACCCCCATTACCAGAAGATGTGCTACGGCGTGTACTTCACCGCCAAAAAACTCAAGCAGTACTTCCAAGAGCATTCTGTCACGGTCGTCTGCACGGCCCCGCTTGCTGAAATCATGGGGAACAGAGATGCCACATGAAGAGTGGCCAAGTGGGCCATCGAGCTGGCCCCCTTCACCATCTTCTACCGGCCGCGCACCACCATCAAGTCGCAAGCATTGGCCGACTTCCTCATCGATTGGGCCGAAACCCAGTACCTGCCGCCTGTGCCAGACTCAGCCCATTGGCGGATGAACTTCGACGGATCAAAGATGCGCACCGGCCTGGGAGCCGGCGTCGTCCTCACCTACCCAAAGGCGATAAGATCAAGTACACTCTGCAGATCCACTTTGCCGCCTCCAACAACGTGGCGGAATATGAGGCACTTATCCACGGGCTTAGGATGGCCAAGGAGATTGGCATCCGTCGAGTGTTGTGCTACGGTGACTCAGACTTGGTTGTCCAGCAGTCATCTGGGGACTAGTACGCCAAGGATGCAAATATGGCAAGCTACCGCTTCTTTGTCCAGCAGATCAGTGGACACTTTGATGGCTGCGAGTTCCTCCACGTGCCACGAGCTGATAACATGCAAGCAGACACCTTGGCGCGAATCGGTTCCACCCGCGAAGCAATACCAGCCGGCGTATCTTTCCAATGCATGCGCAAACCGTCTATCAAGCCTTCACCAGAGTCGGAGTCGATCTTCATACCAGCCGACACTGGGGCAGGCGGCCCCGCGGTTTCGGCTGCTGGCCCAGAGACTGCCCCAGCAGGCGGCCACGACACTCCAACTCCAACAGACGGATCACCTACAGCCGCGTCAGCTCCTGGGCCGGGGACTGCTCCAGCAGACGGCCAGGAGGCGCCGGCTCCAGCAGACGGCTCGGGGACTTCGGAGACACAGCAGGCAGCTCAGCCCAGCCCTCCGCCTCCCAACCCAACCACCCTGGTCTCTCTGGCCGAAACAACTGGAGTCTCAGCGCCGTCTTGGGCACAGCCAATCCTCACATTCCTGCTCAAGGGGGAGCTGCCAGCAGAAGAAACTTTGGCGTGTCAAGTTCAACGCTGAGCCTCAGCTTACACCATTGTCAACAAAGAGCTCATCAGAAGGAGTGCGACGGGCATCTTCCAACGCTGTGTAGAGGCAACAAAAGGGCTGGCCATCCTGAAGGAGATTCATCAAGGAGAGTGCGGCCACCACGCGGCCTCAAGATCTCTTGTAGCCAAAGCTTTCCGCCACGGTTTCTTCTGGCCGACTGCTTTGGACGATGCCAAAGACTTGGTGAAGAAGTGCAATGGCTGCCAACGCTTCAGCTCCAAGCAACACTTGCCAGCTTCTGCACTCAAGACTATTCCGATCACTTGGCCATTTGCCGTCTGGGGTCTGGATATGGTGGGACCTTTCCAGACTGCCAGAGGAGGCCTGACACACTTACTTGTGGCAATAGATAAATTCACCAAGTGGATCGAAGCCAAGCCAATCAAGAAACTAAATGGCCCAACTGTTGTGACATTCATTGCAGACATCACAGTTCGGTATGGTATACCGCACAACATCATCACCGACAACGGCACAAATTTTGCCAAAGGCGCACTTGCCCGTTTCTGTGTAACTCTGGGCATCCGGTTGGACCTAGCGTCCGTTGCCCACCCACAGTCTAACGGCCAAGTCGAGCGCGCCAACGGCCTCATCCTATCTGGCATCAAGCCCCGGCTGGTCGAACCTTTGGAGCAGTTGGCCGGCTGCTGGATCGAAGAACTGCCCTCTGTCCTATGGAGCCTCAGAAACACTCCGAACAAATCCACCGGCTTCACCCCTTTCTTCCTCGTCTACGGGGCCAAGGCCGTCATCCCAACAGACGTTGAGTTTGACTCGCCTCGTGTCACCATGTACACGGAAGCTGAAGCCAAAGAAGCACGCGAAGACGGCATGGACTTGCTGGAGAAGGCCCGGCTGGTAGCACTCGCCGCTCCGCCATCTACCAGCAGGGTCTCCGCCGCTATCACAGCCGGCGAGTGAAGCCACGCTCCTTCCGCGAGGGAGACCTTGTGCTCCGGCTGATCCAGCGAACAGCCGGCCAGCACAAGCTCTCGACTCCTTGGGAAGGACTGTTCATCGTCAGCAAGGTACTGGGAAACGACGCCTACTACCTCATCGACGCCCAGAAGCCAAGAGCGTGCAAGAGAGACGACTCAGGCAAGGAGTCAGAGCGCCCATGGAACACAAATCTTCTTCGTCGCTTTTATAGCTAAAAGACAGTATGTGTCGTGCTATCTAAGTTATTTTGAGAATCAGTGGGAACCCCAAGGAGTTCTCGGGGACTGCCCAACCCTTTATCTATATGATAAGAATTATGCCTGTGAATGATCGTTGTTCACTCCTTTGTCCAGCACCGAAGCCTACCAGACGGCCCGGGGACTGGCCGCCTGGCCCTATGTCTAGAGAATTCTCCTTAAAAAGTCAGACAAGTAATGTGATGGCACCCAAGCCCTCTCCTGCATCAAGTCACAGACTCGCAGAACGCGGCTGTCCGACTGACAGGAGCCAAAGGCAAGAAGTGGTGCCCACATGAAAAACGGCTAAGGAAAAAAGACATAGGGGCAGCCGGCCCTTAAGATTAACAGCCGGTTGTCGGGCAGCCAGCCAGCCGGTTCTAGGCTTGGCCAGACCGTCTTCCAGAGGGCGAGATACATGCCCACCCCGAAAACAGCCAAGTCCCTGACCCAGCCACAGAACCACGGAGTGGCCGTCTGGCTGGTAGGGCGGCAGTACAAAGGGTTGGCAAGGAGAAAATCGCCACAAGGAACTAGGGCAAAGCTAATCCTAGGACTCAGCACAGTTGCATAAAAACAATGCTGCATGAAAAAGAATATTTACATCCAAAAGGCCTTAAGAGCTGCCTTGTAGCAATAACTTGCTAAATACACCCAGCGGGTGGAATTCTTTGAATTAACCCTGCGAGTCTTACAGAAAGACAGATGGTACAAATAAAAATCCTAAGGAGCAGCAGGCTGGGCAGGTGGCACGATGGAGCCGGCTTTTGGGGAGGCCGCCTGGCGGGTCTCGGTCTGGCCGTCTCCTGCAGCAGGCGGGGCTGTCACTCCTGGCCCGCTTGTTGAGGACTGGTCAGGCTGGGGACTGCCTGGCGGGTCCGCCTCCTGGGAGCTGGTCTCCTCGTCGCTGTCTTCCTCGTCCTCGTCACCTTCGCTGGAGGCGATCTCCTCGTCCGGCTCTTCCAACGCCGCCAAGTCCAGCCCGAAGTTACCAGGCGGCACTACATGGCCCCTGTCATCCAGCTCCGGGATGAAGAGGGAGGTGTCGGCGTATTCGGCGAGGGCGGCAGCTCGCTGGACGAGCTCCCTCTGCTCCGCAGCCAGCTCCGGCTGGGCCTCCGCGAGGAACGTCTCCAGCTGCTCAAGGCTCAGGCCTGGATACCAACTCTTGGCGAACTCCAGGGCAGTCCGTGCGCCAGCCCTTGCCGCAGAGCCTTTCCAGGCCTCGAAGCGCTGGCCGGCCGCCTCCAGCCAGGCGGCCGTCCGGCTGGGGGTGCAAAGCATTGGCACACCTGGCCAGAGGGCGGCCAGGACTTGGGCGCCGGCACGCTGCAGACGGCGGAGAAGACGGCGGACTGGTAGAAGACGCACCTATATGGCAAGAAGCTCCTCGGCCGGGGTCCTGGGCGCGTTGGGTGCGATTTCCCGGCCCGCCTAGCGCCTCGCAGCACGCTCGGCCTCGATGGCCTGGGTGGCGGCCACAGAGTAGCCCGGGAAGAATTCTGCCAACACTAGAACAAGTATCAGAAGAAAAGCAAGACGGCTGCTGCAAACGATGAAAACAGAATGAGAAGGTAGATGTCTCACCGTTGACCATGTCTCCAATGGCTACGTAGCCGTCTTGGAGAGCTGCCTCCTTCGCGGCCCAATTCGAGCGCTCGATCTCGAATTCGGCCCGCAGAAGGGACTCGGCGTCAGACATTTTGCCGAGGTCAGCCTTGTGGGCCGCCGCCTGGTCTGCCAGCTCCTTGGCCAGGCTATCGCGGTCTTGGGAAGCGAGGACACGCTCCTGCTCCTTTGCGGCCAGCTCCGTTTGGGCCTCGCCCAGCTGGCTGTGGAAGCTGGCTGCGATCGCTGGCAGGGGAGAAAGAAAAAGAGCAAGGGTCAGCAGCAGAAGACATAACCTTGGAGTTCCAATCCGCCTGCTCAGCAGCCGGCTCGGAACTCGGGGACTACACCCAGCGGGAGCGCTGACGCGCCCCCGCAAGGAGAAGAAGAGACACTCACCTCGGCTGTCTGCCAGGGCAGTCTGCAGCTGCGCCAGCTCTTGGCGATGCACGTTGTAGGAGGCCACGCGAAGGTTGTGGTACTCCTGCAACAAGAAGCAAGATCAGATCTGGATATACACTTTGGAGTTCCAAGCCGCGTGCTCAGCAGTCGGCTTGGAACTCGGGGACTACACCCAGTGGGTGCGCTGACGCGCCCCCACGGAGAAAATTGAAGGAATAAAAGCAGAAATGAAACACACTTACCCGAACGGAGGACCGCGTGGTGATGAACTCCTGCATCGCCGTCTGCACGACGTTGCCCAAGGAGTTCATGCGGTCCAGGACGTCCCGCGACGCGACGATCCACGTGCCGCCTCCTCCGGATCTCCAGCTCGATGGCGCCGCGCTGGTCGCCTCGTCCTCCGGCGCGGACGAGCTGGCGCCGCCGACTTCCACCTGCTGGGGCATAGACGCCGCCCTCATAAGGCGCCGGCAGGCTGGGCCTCGGGGGGGCGGTTGCTGGCCAACCACCAGCGCGCCACCAACCGGCGACACCTCCATCCCCACCGGTCGGCTGTCCTGCTCCCCAGTAGGCGGCGCGGGGGGGTGGTGCGGCGTCTCCAGGATGACACATTCATCACCTCCATCGCCTGGAGCCGGCTGCTCGTCAGCAGCTGGCGCCTGGGCAGACGGCTCCTAAGCCCCTGACGCTGGGCGGACAACGTGGCCCGCTGGCTGCTGGGGGCCCTTCTCCCGCTCTCGGATGCGGGAGGCGTCTGCCTCGGCCTTCTTGGCGGCTTCGGCTTCCGCCTGGGTGGCGGCATCGGCCGCCGCCCGCTCACGCTCCACGGCCTCGCGCTCCGCGCGCGCCTCGCGGGCATTTCTCTTTGTCGCCTCCCGGAGCGTGGCAGCAGGAACCACGCGAGGGGGCACAGGGGGGCCATCTGGGCCTCCTACCACAGAGCCCGCCGGCATCCGCGAGAGGGAAAGCGGCGCGCTACACGGACGTTCCAAAGAAACAAAGAATCAAGCAAGAAGGGATCAGCTAAGGAAAAAGAATAAGATGCAAAGAAGGAATGAGGGGTACTTACCCAGACACGACCGGCCGGGCCTTGGGCTTCTTCGGCAGGTTCGCCCTGGCGGCCGCCTCCTGACACCTCGTGGCGGCGGTTGACAGCCGAAGCTTCTTGGGTGGGGTGCCAGTCGGCCCTGACGAGGACCGCCATTTCCCGCCGCCGGCTGTGCCAGACGGCCCCGCCTGCTGGCTGGCGCGGACGGGTGCCTCCTCCACCCCCTCGTTGTCGTCCGGCCAGTTCTCAAGGCCACCTTCTGGCTGGGCACCTGACGACTGGTCGCCGCCGCCTGTCACCTCTTCCTCCTCCATGACGGCGGCGGCCCCAAGTTCGGGGTCGCTCGTATCGCTCTGGGAGCGATCCGGCTCTAGGGGGCGGCCCCGTTGGTTGGAGCCCGGCGCCGGCTGGCCTGGGAAGATCTGAGCCGGGTGTTAGCACCAGACGGCTACGACAGCCGGATTAAGAAGAAAGAAAAAGAAAAGAAAGGACGAAAAAACTTAATGCGGGCGGCTGGTTGTTGCGGCTGTACGGAGCCTTGTTGAAGGCCCAGCCGGAGTTAGAGACCTGGCAGCTGGAGATGTGGTTCACCAGCCGGGCCACCTCCCCGTAGGGCAGGGGCTTGGTGCAGGTCCGGCTGGGGTCTCGGCGCCCGCTCATGTCGCAGATGAGGTGGGGCCGGCGCTCGGCGAACGTCAACAGTAGATCAGCAAACTCTAGACCTTCGTCGTCTCTCAGCTCCCGGAGACGGCGCATGGCGACGGAGGCGCCTTCAGTCAGGGCGACGGGTCGGATCCTCCAGGAGTCCCGAGGCTCAACAGGCGGCCCCGGCACCCACTCCGGCAGGCAGATAAAATCTTCCTCAGGGCTGATGGTGGAGACGTAAAAATACGTCTTCTGCCATAGCTTCACCGATCCGACGAGTTTTGGCCCCGGGAAGAAATTTCTCGCCCCGGTGCGCTTCACGGCGATGCATCCCCCGCACTGGGCGGCAACGCTCTATTCGGCGGTGCCCAGCTTCACATAAAAGAGCTCCGTCCAGAGCTCGACGGTGGGGATGATGCCAAGATAGGCCTCGCAGAGGACGACGAAGGAAGAGATGGTCGGCACAGTGTTTGGCGTGAGGTGATGCGGTTGGATGTGGAAGAAGTCAAGGAAGGAGCGGAAGAAGCCGCTCGCCGGCAGGCCGAACCCGCACTGAAAGTGCGAGCGGAAGATGACCTGCTCACCTTGTTGCGGGGCCGGCCTGACCTCCGTCACCGGCGCCAAGCGCACGACGACCCTGTCGGCCGGCAGCAGCTTCCGCGACCGGCGGAGAACGTCTATGTGTTCTTGCAAGACGTCGCTGCCGTCCCATTGGCCGTGGCGTCGGGGAGGCGCTGGACCGACCATGGCTCGGGCGGTGGTTCGCTGTAACTGCGGCGAGGAGGAGCAAGGAAGAAGATGAAGGACGGGGGAGAGTGAGCGCGAGAGCAGCGCCAGCCCTCACCCCCGGCCTATATATAGGCCTAGGCGACGAAGGCGAGGGGGCGGGCGTGGGCTTAACCACCCCACGTCCCGCACGACCCCCGATTTTCTCGCGCCTAATCCGCGCGCATTAAATGCGCGTGGAAGGGTAATCGATTACCCCTGCCACTGTGGATCCGCACGGGGCCCGAGACCCTTAGTGGCGGGCCCCAACCCACTGTTACGTCCTGTCACGCGCGTGGGCAGGCAGGCCGATGCGACAGGACGGTGATGCGTTGGCGCTGCCAACGATCCACGGGCCTGTTCGACTGCCCGTTGACCAGGCGGCGCCTTCTCGCCGAAGATTCCGAGACGGCGATACGGCTGCCAGAGGCCAGCTCCAGCAGCGCAGAGCCGGCTATCGGCAGACGGACTCCTTTAGCAGACAAGTGACAGACGATAGGCATGCCTGAGGGGAGAAGCTGCTGGAACCCCTCAGCATCTCCAGCACTCGCTCGGAGTTCCACCAGCTTCGGGGACTACTGTCGGAGATATTGACCACGGGTACCCCCGGCGCCTACCCTTGGTATTTTAAGACAAATGACAGCCGCTTGGTCCGCTGCGGCCGTCTTCTCCTTGAGCCGTCTCCTAGGGTAGCCTTCCCTAGGAGCCGGCTGCCAGCAGGCGGCAAGGACCCAGCAGGCGGCGACACCAACACCGCCAGCCAGCAGACGGCCCCGCACTCCTTCCTCAGAGAACACGCTGAGGGGGGCCCCAGCGAGGCGGGGGCGTGGCTGCAGGAGAACATGTCCTTAGAAGATCCATAAGGGTGTGGCTACAGTGGTCGTGTACCTTATAAAATCCATTAAGTGGCGGGTCACTGTAGCCACGAGGCTCGTGACCAAGCTGTGGTCAAAGGAGGCACGATCCCACTACCCGCAAACGGTGGGGCCAGCGGGCGGCTGGCCCCATCGGTCAGTGGGCGAGCTCAGGAACAAACCGCCCCTGGCAGGCGGCCAGGGGAGATGGCCGTCTGGTAGCAGACGACGAGCCCACCCTAGAAGTCTGGGCCTCATCAAGACAACGGGACGGGACGAGGTGGCAGCGTACGGCGAGGGACGATGGCACTGTAGCCATCTCCTTCCCAACGAGGCTGTCGTCAGCAAAAGCACCCCCACGGTGAAAGACAATCACGAGGGCCCCGCAGGCGGCGGGCCCCAGCAGACAGGCGGCGAAGCCGGCGCCAGAAGACACTGATGACTGGGGGCCACATCGTCGAGTTTACCATTGTACCCCTGGGGGGTAGGCCTATATAAACCCCCCAGGGTCCTCCATGAGGAGAGGCTGGTTGGATAGTTAGCTATTAGAAGATCACAAGATAAAACCCTAGAGAGAGAGGAGGTGAGCTAGCCTTGTTCATCCTCTTCCCTTAGACCTCACAGCTCAAGGAGCAATCTTGTAGCTACTCTAGTGCTATTAGTCATGACGCGGAGCCCTCGCAGAGCAGGACTAGGGGTGTTATCTCCTCGGAGAGCCCCGAACCTGGGTAAGATTCGTAGGCGTCCTAAGTATCGCTTTATCCCGCTTCCCGAGCCCGGCGATGTTCTTTTGACCCCATGCATGATAAGCCATCCGTTGGCATATGTCGTCCCAAAACCCCGACAGTCATGCTGGCGCGATAAGTCCTTTTTTGAGTTAAAATAAATTGGAAAATATTAATAAAACTTTGAAAAATCATATAAAACAATCCGTAGCTCGGATGAAAAAGTTTTATATATGAAAGTTGCTCAGAACGACGAGACAAATACGGATACGCGGTCCGTTCGTCCGCCACACTCCTCTATCACACCGAACGTGCAACATTTCCTCCTTTGTTTCATCGGTTCGAAAAAACAAAACATTGGGGATACTTGCCCGGATGTTTATCCCCTTCGCCGGTATCGTGTAGCACCGCGTTAGAACACCCTAGCACAGCGTGTTGACTTTTCGTGCTTCTTTGTTGCATATATATGCTTTATTTTTATCGTTTCTTCCCCCTCTTCTCTCCGGTAGACCTCGAGACTGATGCTACCTCAGTGACCGACTGCATTGCCGACGACGCCTTCTTCTCGTCTGAGCAACCAGGCAAGCCAACCCCCTATGATCATTCCGATATCGCCCATTCCCTTCTCTTTTATGCTTGCATTAGAATTGCTACTCCTTTTTGTATGATCATATTCTGATGCATAGCCTGTTGTTGACACCTGCTTTCATACCTTACATGTTTATACTAAACTGCTTAGCATAGGCT
>LR738713.1:145538498-145552647 GCA_902687465.1 Secale cereale | reverse complement strand
GGTCCACCGAGGAGGTGTGCGCCGGCGAGCTCGTTGTGGTCGCTACAGGCCACGGGGGCTCGTCGGGGCGTGTCTGGGGTGCTCGTGGGTGTGGTTCACGTCCAGCGAGGGGAACAGAAGGAGCAGAGGAAGGCTCCAGAGGCTCGCACGTGTGAGGTCAGAGATTGGAGCTTGCGGGCGGCCGACGCGCGTGCGAGGGCAGCCACAGGAGGGAGAAGGAGGAGGGGGACAGAGCCGGGGCGCGTTGCGGACGTCGAGGCGCATCGACTGGCGCGAGGGGGAGGCTCGAGGTGGTCGGGCGCTGCGGATTGGAGGAGGCTACAGTGCGGGAGTGCACTGTAGCATCCTCCAGAGCGCCCAAATGGCCGGCATGGCCGTGTCTCACGCGCTCTGGGCGCGGCCACCGTGTCCATTGGCTCTAGGGGAGTAAACAACGCAGGAGAGTCGTTGGATGCCCAGGAAAGCTTCTAGAAGAAGAGGGGGCTGAGGTAGAATGCTGAAAGTTGCTGTCCAGAATGCACATTGGGGTTTTACCTCTACTCAATCATGGAGCTGAGGCCAGGGAGAGTTGCTGGTGGTGCAGGGGAGCCTGAGGGAGCTGTGGTAAAAAGCTGAGCTCAAGGAGACTAAGAAAAGGGGTGAAAGTGGTAACTTTGGATAATCACCAGAAGGTGTTTGATGTGATTTAGAGCAATCAAATGATCTCCACTAGCCATGATACTTAACAGGATTAAATGGCATATGGAAATAGGGTGTTTCACTAAGTTTGGGCTTATTTGAAGAAACTTGCCAATGTAACTTTGGTGAACCCTAGAAATCAACAGAAATGGTTTCACCATGTTTGAGTCAAGCTAATCATCCCTCCTTGATGCACCACTTGATGTAGTGTCGTCATTTGGGGTTATGATCCTGCCCACAAAGTTTGGAGCCCCAAGTAAAAAGTTGGTAATGTAAAGTTGTTCAAATTTGAATTTGAACAGAAATGGTTTTGGGGTACTCTGATCAAGTTACCCTTCTCCAAAGCTTGTGCCATTTGGTCTAGATGCATTATTAGACCATTCTAGCATGTGTACCAAGTTTGAGAGCATTTGGACAAGTTTGGCAATGTAAAGTTGCTCAAACTTCAAATATGGACAGAATGGTTTTGAGGGGTTTTGATGATGTTTTCTTGCTTCCTAAGGCATGGGGCTTGGCAAGATCATCAAATATGTCATATATGACATGATATAATTTCCCTGGAATTTTTAGAGAATGTTTCCTTTGTAAATATTTCAAAAGCTTGAAATATCCAAAAAGGGTTTCTGGGGGATTTGTCCAATATTTTGAACATGACCAAGTGTTGAAACTCTTATATATGGACAATATATGTCCTATGAGTCTCCCTGAATTTTGGCAAATATTTTTGAAATAGCTAAATAATTTTTCCCAATTAAAGAACATTTCTGGCCTTAAGAAAAAGCCTTTAAATAAAATAGGAAAATAACTTTTAAAATTATATTTTTGTGGTTTATGGGAGTCCTATATCTACTAGGTTTCAAATATACTCTTTGAAATATTTTTCTCACCCTAAATCAAGCACTTGCAGTGCAAACCTCAATTCAGGGGTTTTTTGGAAAACTAATTTTTGAAAATACTTTTTGGCCAAATTAATTTTATAAGAAAATACTATACTGCTATATACACTTGGTATGATCATTGGGCAGAATTTTTGGGGTAAGGAGATGAAATCTACAAGAGGGAGTAGTTGACTTTAAAGAGCACTTGAAAATCACACAGAGAAAAACTTAATTCCAAATAAAAGCCAAATGATGCCAAAAAAATTGCTGGTCCAAATTTTCATGCTTTACTGATGCAAATGACATGTTACAAAATGCAGGGTGTGACAGACCTACCCCCCTTACAAGAATCTCGTCCCCGAGATTCCTAAACTAGGTCTTAAAAGAGATCGGGATACTCGGATCTAAGATAGTCTTCACGTTCCCTGGTGCCTTGTGCTTCCGTGTGGTTGCTCCACTGGACCTTGAAGTAATTGATGGTGTGGCTTCGCGTCCGTCGTTCTGCTTCATCCAGAATGCGAATGGGCTTCTCGCGGTAGGACAAATCAGGCTGAAGATCAATTGCTTGGTGATCAACATCCTTGTAGAGATCAGGCTTGTTCGGAACTTGGAGACACCTCCGGAGTTGTGACACGTGGAATACGTTGTGCACATCGGATAGCTCAGGTGGTAGTTCCAACTGGTAAGCCACCTCTCCTCGTCGTGCAGTGATCTCAAAGGGGCCAATGAACCTTGGTGCGAGCTTCCCCTTAACGTGGAAACACTTGGTTCCCTTCAGAGGAGTTACTCGCAGGTACACGTGGTCTCCAACACGGAAACTCATATCTCGGCGATGAGTGTCAGCATAGCTCTTCTGCCTTGACTTGGCTGCCTTCAAATGTTCTCTGACAAGTTGGACTTTCTCTTCTGCTTCGCGGAGAATATCTGGTCCAAGGACTAGTCCTTCTCCGGTCTCTGACCAGTTGAGGGGTGTGCGTCACTTGCGTCCGTACAGCACCTCAAATGGAGCCATTTGAAGGCTCGACTGATAACTGTTGTTATAGGAGAACTCGGCAAAAGGGAGGCAATCTTCCCACTTGGCTCCATATGCCAAGACACAGTCTCGGAGCATGTCTTCGAGAATTTAATTTACTCGCTCTGTCTGACCTCCGGTCTGCGGGTGGAAAGCCGTGTTGAAAGACAACTTGGTTCCGAAGGCTTCTTGGAACTTCTTCCAGAACCTTGAGGTGAACTGGGTTCCTCGATCTAACACAATCTCCTTGGGAACACCATGAAGGCTTACGATTCCGTCGATGTAGAGAGTTGCCAGCCGGTTGCCATCATAGGTAGTCTTGACAGGAATGAAATGGGCTACCTTGGTCAAATGGTCGACTATGACCCAGATGGAGTCATGTCCTTTATTCGACCTTGGTAATCCAGTGATGAAGTCCATTCCGACTTTATCCCACTTCCACTCAGGAACCTGGAGTGGTTGGAGCAATCCAGCGGGTCGCCGATATTCAGCCTTGACCCTTTGGCACACATCACACTTTGCAACATAGGTTGCAATCTCTCTTTTCATCCCGTGCCACCAGAATCTTTCCTTCAAGTCTTGATACATCTTGGTTCCTCCGGGGTGGATGGAGTACGGAGTGTCGTGGGCTTCTTGCAGGATCAGGTTCTCCAGCTCCATTTTGTTTGGTACGCAGATGCGGCCTTTGTACCAAACAATCCCGTGCTCGTCTTCGGAGAATCCTGGGGCCTTGCCTAGCTTCATCTTCTTCTTGATGCCTTCAATGCTTGTGTGCCCATCTTGTGCCTTCTTGACTTCGTCCATCAAGGTTGGTTTGACTTCCAGATGGTCTAGAAACCTAGGGGTGACCAATTCCAAACTGAATTGTTCCAGCTCTTCAAACAGGGTTGGCTGCCTTTTTTGAATTATGGCATTCAGGGAGCAAGCCTTTCTGCTCAAGGCATCAGCTACCACGTTAGCCTTCCCGGGGTGATATTGAACACTGAGGTCATAATCTTTGATTAGTTCCAACCATCTTCGTTGCCTCATGTTCAATTCCTTCTGGGTGAAAATGTACTTCAGACTTTTGTGGTTCGTGTATATCTCACACCGTTTCCCTAGGAGGTAATGTCGCCATGTCTTCAAGGCATGAACCACTGCTGCTAACTCAAGATCGTGAGTAGCGTAGTTCTCTTCATGAGATCATAGCTGCCTTGAGAGGTAAGCTATGACTCAGCCTTCTTGCATCAGAACGCTTCCCAATCCGGTTCGAGAGGCATCACAATATATCACGAACTCCTTGTGAATATCAGGTGTTGCCAGAACTGGGGCGGTGGTCAATCTCTTCTTGAGCTCTTGGAAGCTTTCTTCGCATTTTGGCGTCCATTCGAACTTCTTGTCCTTCTTCAGGAGCTGAGTCATTGGCCGGGCAATGCTAGAGAATCCTTCCACGAATTTGCGGTAATAGCCCGCAAGTCCGAGGAAGCTTCTGACTTCCTTGACGGTCGTTGGAGATTGCCAGGGTCACAGCTTCGATCTTTGCGGGATCAACTGACAATCCTTCTTCGGTCAAGACATGACCTAAGAATCCAACTTTATGCAGCCAAAACTCACACTTGCTGAATTTGGCATATAGTTGGTGCTCTCGAAGCTTGTCTAGGACCATCCTCAGATGTTGCTCGTGCTCTTCCTCCGTCTTCGAGAAGACAAGAATGTCATCGATGAAGACAACAACAAACTTGTCCAAATATTCCATGAAGACTTTATTCATGAGATACATGAAGTAAGCTGGGGCATTGGTTAGTCCAAAGGACATGACCGTGCACTCGTACAGGCCATATCTGGTTACAAATGTCGTCTTCGGAATATCTTGGGGTCTGAACTTCAGCTGGTAGTACCCAGATCTGAGGTCGATCTTGGAGAACACCTTGGCTCCGCTGAGTTGATCAAACAGATCTTCAATCTTGGGAAGTGGATACTAGTTCTTGATTGTAACCTCATTGAGGGAACGGTAGTGAATGCAGAAGCGGATGGTACCGTCCCTTTTTGCCACAAACAGAACAGGTGATCCCCAAGGGGAGGCACTTGGGCGGATAAATCCCTTCCTCAGCCGTTCTTCCAGTTGCTTCTTCAACTCGGCTAATTCTGCTGTCCCCATTCTATAAGGCTTCTTATAGATGGGTCCTGCCCCAGGCATGAGCTCGATGATGAACTCAATGTCGCGGTCAGGGGGCATTCCCGGTAGCTCATTCGGAAATACATTGGGATACTCGCATACTACCGGTACTTGCTCCAGTCCAACTTCAGACAGACAGATGACTTGAGCGGTTTGAGCAGAAGAGGAGTTGGAAGCAAACTTAACTTCGACTCCTTGGTCATTGGTCACAGTGACACCCGATTGGCACAGTCTAACAAGCCTTGGTGATTGTTGAGCCAATCCATCCCTAAGATCACATCCAAGCCTTGCGATCTTAAGATGACAAGGTCTGCTAGGAAGTCTACACTGTTAATGATAATACTGACTCCCTTACAGCCTATCTTGGCTCTCAACTCTAGTCTGGGGTTTGTACCACCATGGGGTTATTCAGGGGTGTAGGGGTCATGCCACTTTTTAATGCAAATCTTTGAGTGACAAATGAATGCGTGGCTCCAGAATCAAACAAGACAGTTGCAGGTGCTGAGTTGACAAGGAACGTACCCAGCACGACGTCCGGGTCTTCGTGGGCTTCTTTAGCAGTGACATGATTCACATGCCCCTTCCCGTGGTTAGGCGGGTTGCGAGGAGCTTGGTTCCTTGATGGCATCCCGCGGCCTTGTCCTGGGTTCTGCGCATTGGGGCGCGGGGCATCAGGCTTCCTGTTGGGGCACACCCTTGAGATGTGTCCTGACTGACCACATCCAAAGCAAGTGACTTTGTTTGGATTATTGATCTTGTTGCCACCACTGTTATTGGGGTTGAATGCTGGCCTTGAGTTGGCATACTGCTGAGGCTGATAGTTGGTGCGAGGTGCAGGAGCTCTTCGCTGTTGATAGGTTGGCTTGACCGGGGCTGGCTGCCACGGGCGAGGCTTCTGGTTGCTGGAACTTCCCTTGCTGACCATCTTGCGCTTGCGAGTGTCTTCCAGAGAACGCCGCTTGTCTTCAAGCATGAGTGCTTTGTTCACCAGGTCAGGGAAGGTTGGGCAGTCGCACACGACAAGCGAGTACTGCAGAGTCTGATTGAGGCCTTCCATGAAGCGCTCCCTTTTTGCAACATCAGTGCTGACATTTTCAGGAGCATACCTTGACAGAACACTGAACTTATGCATGTACTCCTTGACAGTGCCACTTCCTTGCTTCAGGGCTCGAAACTCACGCTTTTTGATAGCCAGGATTCCGGAAGGAATATGGGCCTTGCAGAATTCTGCCTTGAAGTTGTCCCAAGTGAAGTCTTGCCCAGCATGCATGATCTTGAATCCATCCCACCAAGCTCTACCAGTCCCCCCGAGGCAGTGGGCAGCATAAGCCACCTTCTCGCGGTCTTCGGTGCAACCGACTAGCTCCAGCAAGTCCTCAATGGTGCGGACCCAGTCGTCTGCATCCACGGGTTCAGCAGTCTCAATGAAAGTTGGAGGTGCATGCTTCTTGAATTCTGCCAAAGTGGAACATTCATTGCCATTCCCCGCCGGCTGGAGGTTGTTGGTGACAGCTTGAGCAATCATCTGGAGGGCTGCGGTGTTGGCTTGGCGTTCCTCTCGGAAAGCTTGGAGAAGCTGAGCCATGTCCATGTTTGGAGGAGGTGGTGGTGGAGCTTGGTCGTGGGTTTGGTCTTGGCCGGCCTCTGATTGGGCGGATGCTCCGGCTTCAGGCTGCTGGGTAGAGGTACCAGTACGAGTTACAACAGGCATCCTCTTGGAGCGGTACAAGGTCTCATGATTTGGAAGAGGGAAACCAATAAAATAGGTGCCTAGTAAGGGGGTGGGTGTGACACTAATCATTTCATGCAAGGGCCGAAAGGGCCAAACACGTTCATTAAAATCCAAATGGGTGATGCAGTCGTTTACATATTCCCGAAGGGAAGATACAACGTACATCAAAACACAACAAAAGCAAATACTAGATGGCTTAATATGAACCATACAAGGACTCGACTTCGCATAGGGTTTACACGACCTATCCTACCGTAGAGGTCACGAATTGGCATATCCGAGTTGCGAATAATGCCTAAGCGGCGGAATGCTCGGGCGCGTATTCTGGCTCTTCTGGGTCTTCCTCCTTGTATTCATATGTCTAGGCCCCCTTATCACTTGACGGTGTGGGGGAGTGAGGAGTTGGATACGGCGGTGTTTTGTCGGTGGTGCAGGGAAAAGCTTGCGATATTCCCTTGCCGTCATACGGCGTCGCCGGGGTGGCTCTTCATCCTTGGAAGATACATCTCCTGAGGGCCTTCCGCCTCGATACGCGATAGCGGACTGTCTGGGAGGCGCACCTTCCTTCTTGATCCTATCTGTCTTCTCTTGTGCTCGACGACGAAGTGCCTTGGTCTTGTGAAGTTCTTCTCGGAGCTTCATCGATTCCGAGGCCAAATCTTGTGCCAAGCTGTCGACACATAGGATGAAGTAGGTCTGGAATCGAAGTGGAAGTCCTTCCTTCAGTGGAGGGGCTTGCGCGCTGCTTTCATCTTCACCTTCCTTTCGGTAAGGCAAGAAGCGGGTTGTTATCTTGGCTGCCATCTCTGGAAGAAGCTCGCGGAGACGGGTTAGTGCCTTGAGTGCAGCAGGCTCGACAGCGAGGGGTAGTGTTGCCATCTGGGGTCCCTCGAAGAACCATCTTATGGGAGGATCGTTTGCCTTCGCGATCACTTCCACATGGTACTCCACCTCAGTGTCGTTAACCCAATGCTCATGGTAGGTGAGGATGGGTGCTCGATGGAACTGGCACTCCTGGAGGCTATCCTCGAGAAGCAAGGGGAACCCAGTGGTCAGGTGCTCTTCAGGTACAGCGGCCATCTACAAAGGTTGAATAGGAGAGGTTAATAAGCTGATGATATCTCACGTTTGGTAATGGTTTAGAAAAGAAGAGAGGTTCAGAAGGGTTTTGAAAAGGGTCTCATCTAACTAACACCCATGCTAACTAAGGCTTCCTACAGTCAGGATGACTCTGATACCAGCTCTGTGGGGACCCCGACTTAAGAGTCGAGACCACTGAATGCACGTGTATAATGATCCCAGAGATTAATGCTCACTGAACACACAGAAGCTGAATAACAAGAGTCTTACATCCATACATACTGTCTTACACAAATTATGACCATTATGGCCAAGTCTTACATAGACAAAGCCTCAAGGGCTGAATAGCAAATAAACTCAAACAGCGGAAGTCTTCGTAGATAAGTAGAACCCATGCCATCTGCCTTAACCCTACAGGCATTCTAACTGGGAAAGCGTCCTAGTTCGCATGTTCGTCTCCATAGAATTCTTCTTCAAATTCCTGCTCCTCCATGCCTGGCCAATTAAATAACCAGTGGCAAGCCAATGAGTACTTTGAATGTACTCGCAAGCAACCCATGATTTGGTTCAAGGTAACAGTGCAAAGGTATAAAAATAAGCAACCTAGATGCAAGCTAGCTAAGTTATTCTACCATCATGTAACATGCATCAATGAATTTGGGTAACCTCGAAGACAGGTTACAGATATCAACATGAATAGAGTTCAATTTTTTATCAACGAGTCAAGTCACCACCTTGACTCAACACACACACATACTTTCACCGAGATAGTAAAATTCTGCACATAGTTTAAGTAGCACCTCCCAACTGTCCATGACCGTGGACACGGCTATTCGAATAGTTTTACACTCTGCAGAGGTTGCGCACTTTACCCACAAGATCCGGGAATCTTTCGTGTCACCCACGATCTTGCAGTACCTCAAGTACTCGGGGGAAGCACCCGGTCATTACCTTTCCCTAGACGACACTAACATAGGGTCCACTCGTTGGTGCAGAGCCCTCGTGTACAAACAGTAAATCATGGGACTTGCCCTTTTTACAATGTCACGCATACAGGAAGGGACCAACGGTGTGTCCGGTGCCCTGTGAAAACAGTCATGGTCGCCTATCCAAGCACGACCCCGTCCCGGGAGAGACCTCAAGTCTTCCCCGTCACTAGTAATGTGGGCACCATGCTAGTATCGGCCTAAGTAATCAATGATGCCTCGTCCCATAAGGGGTAGAGTGGTTGCACATGCTTGGTTGGGACGGTAGTCACACATAAATCTAATCCATCATTTTACCCACACACGAGATCTTTCTTGGCACACCACTTCTTCCTCAAGTGATGACCTAATTCAACATCACCCTCGGGCATTAGGGGCACCCGATGGGGTTTTCGAAAAGAATGCAACCACAAAGGATTCAAGGCACATATGCATCACTAAGCATCACAACTAATCATTTGTCATTGCATCTAAGCACATGGTAAAGATCATGAGTAGGGTATGCATCATGTGGTGGCTTTCAACTAGTTCACCACCGTCACTCTTATCATCATGCATTCGGAAATAAAAGGGTTCCGAGGAACACAAGGGGTATCATGGTCAAAGGGCGGCTTGCCTGGATTGGCTTGGTCTTCAAGGTCTTCAAATCCTTACCCTCCTTCTTCTTCAGCAACCTCATCAAATACGGTATCTAATCGTCGCAATAAACAACGGGAAAATAAGACCATAATAAAAACAGAAAAACCAAAGTGCTCAGAAAAATGTCAACTTATTTTTATAAAATACTAGAGGGAAAACAAAGATGGCAAAAATTCTTAGTTTGAGATTTTGAGTGACAGAATGGGGTATATGAATTTTTGAACAGAGGTTTTAGTGTTCAAATATAGAATTAAATTTGAACATAACAGAAAAGGTTCATGGATATGGGTGAAAGTGACATCATTAAATAGGTTGGAATTTTACAAGTTTTTAGGAACTGGAATTAATTCATTTGGATTATTATTTAATCATGTGGAATTATTTGAAAATCTTACAGAAAAGAAAAGGGAAAATGTTTCTGTGCAACTGGGCCAGAACGGCCATAGTGCAGCAGGCCCAGGGGAAATCAGCCCAGCGCACGGGCGCCTGCGTGCGCGCCAGGTTTCAAACCTTACGGGCGGGGCCCGGCGTCAGTGAGAGGAGAGGGAGGCGAGGGCGAGGAGAGGCTGACAGGCGGGGCCCGCCTGTCATCCTTAACCCTCCGGCAGAGGGCCGGCGAGCTCACCGACGGCGATGCAGGGCACGGCGAGGGCAGGCGAGGGCATGGCTAGACTCAGCGTCGAGTCGCCGTTCTGGTGGAGGTGGAGTTGGTCGCCGGGGTGTCTGGTTCGCCGGCTTTGAGGTCACGCGGCGGAGGAGCTTCGGGTGGTGGTGGTTCCGTCCGTTTCCGGCAGCTGTAGAGAGGGGAAACGAGGGGGAAATGATCAGTGATGCTCGGTGGTTTCAGATCGAGGCTCAGGGATAGCAGGGACGGCCCGTACCGAGCGGACGACGGCGAGCCGCCGCGGCGGAGCTCAAGCTCGATCTCGAGCTCGGGAGCTTTTGGGAGAGAACTGGGAGTGTACGGGGGCGCTTGAGTGAGCTCAGAGGCGAGTGATGGAGAAGAGAGGGCTCGAGGAGGCCTTTTTATAGGCGGGCGGCGGTCCACCGAGGAGGTGTGCGCCGGCGAGCTCGTTGTGGTCGCTACAGGCCACGGGGGCTCGTCAGGGCGTGTCTGGGGTGCATGTGGGTGTGTTTCACGTCCAGAGAGGGGAAGAGAAGGAGCGGGGGAAGGCTCCAGAGGCTCGCGCGTGTGAGGCCGGAGATTGGAGCTTGCGGGCGGCTGGCGCGCGTGCGAGGGCAGCCATAGGAGGGAGAAGGAGGAGGGGGACAGAGCCGGGGCGCGTTGCGGACGTCGAGGCGCATCGAATGACACGAGGGGGAGGCTCGAGGTGGTCGGGCACTGCGGATTGGAGGAGGCCACAGTGCGGGAGCCCACTGTAGCGTGCTCCAGAGCACCCAAATGGTCGGCATGGTCGTGTCTCACGCGCTCTGGGCGCGGCCACCGTGTCCATTGGCTCTACGGGGGAGTAAACAACGCAGGAGAGTCGTTGGATGCCCAGGAAAGCTTCTAGAAGAAGAGGGGGCTGAGGTAGAATGGTGAAAGATGCTGTCCAGAATGCACATTAGGGTTTTACCTCTACTCAATCATGGAGCTGAGGCCAGGGGAGAGTTGCTGGAGGTGCAGGGGAGCCTGAGGGAGCTGTGGTAAAAAGTTGAGCTCAAGGAGACTAAGAAAAGGGGTGAAAATGGTAACTTTGGAAAATCACCAGAAGGTGTTTGATGTGGTTTTGAGCAATCAAATGATCTCCACTAGCCATGATACTTAACAGGATTAAATGGCATATGGAAATAGGGTGTTTCACCAAGTTTAGGCTTATTTGAAGAAACTTGCCAATGTAACTTTGGTGAACCCTAGAAATCAACAGAAATGGTTTCACCATGTTTGAGTCAAGCTAATCATCCCTCCTTGATGCACCACTTGATGTAGTGTCATCATTTGGGGTTATGATAATGCCCACAAAGTTTGAAGCCCCAAGTAAAAAGTTGGTAATGTAAAGTTGTTCAAATTTGAATTTGAACAGAAATGGTTTTGGGGTACTCTGATCAAGTTACCCTTCTCCAAAGCTTGTGCCATTTGGTCTAGATGCATTATTAGACCACTCTAGCATGTGTACCAAGTTTGAGAGCATTTGGACAAGTTTGGCAATGTAAAGTTGCTCAAACTTCAAATATGGACAGAATGGTTTTGAGGGGTTTTGATGATGTTTTCTTGCTTCCTAAGGCATGGGGCTTGGCAAGATCATCAAATATGTCATATATGACATGATAGAATTTCCCTGGAATTTTTAGAAAATATTTCCTTTGTAAATATTTCAAAAGCTTGAAATATCCACAAAGGGTTTCTCAGGAATTTGTCCAACATTTTGAACATGACCAAGTGTTAAAACTCTTATATATGGACAATATATGTCCTATGAGTCTCCCTGAATTTTGGCAAACATTTTTGAAATGGCTAAATAATTTTTCCCTATTAAAGACCATTTCTGGCCTTAAGAAAAAGCCTTTAAATAAAATAGGAAAATAACTTTTAAATTATATTTTTGTCGTTTATGGGAGTCCTATATCTACTAGGTTTAAAATATACTCTTTGAAATATGTTTCTCACCCTAAATCAAGCACTTGCAGTGCAAACCTCAATTCAGGGGTTTTTTGGAAAACTAATTTTTTGAAAATACTTTTTGGCCGAATTAGTTTTATAAGAAAAAACTATACTGCTATATATACTTGGTATGATCATTGGGCAGAAGTTTTGGGGTAAGGAGATGAAATCTACAAGAGGGAGTAGTGGACTTTAAAGAGCACTTGAAAATCACAAAGAGAAAATTTTAATTCCAAATAAAAGCCAAATGATGCCAAAAAAATTGCTGGTCCAAATTTTCATGCTTTACTGATGCAAATGACATGTTACAAAATGCAGGTTGTGACAGGCCGACGCCCCGCCGTGGCCTCGCCGCCGTCGGGCACAGCCCTGGGCGGCTGGCCTCGTTCCCCCGCCCCGACGGGCGCCGTAGCCCGCACCCACGGGGTTCTGCCCCTTTTGACCCGCCCCGCTAAGGCATGTGGGCCACTAACCGGAGGGGGCCACACCCCTGGTTTAATAAAAAAATTAAAAATAAATAAATAATTAATTAATTAACTTAATGAATGATTGCTTAATTAACTTAATCTGCTAACTAAGCTATCTAAATTGTAATTAGATAGGTGTGTCAATGACAGATGGGGCCCACTGCCCCTTGGACCAGTCAACCCAGTCAGAGTTGATTGTTGACCCTGCTGACGTCAGCATGATGTTATGCTGGCGCAATAAGTCCTTTTTTGAATTAAAATAAATTACAGAATATTAATAAAACTTTGAAAAATCATATAAAACAATCCGTAGCTCGGATGAAAATGTTTTATATATGAAAGTTGCTCAGAACGACGAGACGAATCGAGATACGCGGTCCGTTCATCCGCCACACATCTCTATCATACCGAACATGCAACATTTCCTCCTCCGTTTCATCTGTTCGAAAACACGAAACACTGGGGATACTTGCCCGGATGTTTTCCCCCTTCGCCGATATCGTGTAGCACCGCATTAGAACACCCTAGCACAGCGTGTTGACTTGTCGTGCTTCTTTGTTGCATCTGTATGCTTTATTTTTATTGTTTCTTCCCCCTCTTCTCTCCGGTAGACCTCGATACTGATGCTACCTCGGTGACCGACTACATCGCCGACGACCCCTTCTTCTCGTCTGAGCAACCAGGCAAGCCAACCCCCTATGATCATTCTGATATAGCCCATTCCCTTCTATCTTATGCTTGCATTAGAATTGCTACTGATTTTTGTATGATCCTATTCTGATGCATAGCCTGTTGTTGATACCTGCTTTCATACCTTACATGTTTATACTAAACTGCTTAGTATAGGCTGGTTAGATATGCATCAGAGCCCCCCCCCCCACCTTGTCATGTCTGCCTCGCTGGATTATCAGAAGACCCAATCAACGGGATTGAAGACCATGCCCCGGCACCGCACATCACTTCCCCTTAGTTGCTCGACACTATTGGGTTACTATCGAGTGCCGAGGGTGAGACCTCATCAGCACTTGTGATGTTAACCTTGTAGGTTAGTCCATGGGTTATGGTCATCGAGGGTGATTTCCTCCTTCTCCACTCCGGATAACGACACTGTCGTGCAACTTCTCAAGAGTGGACCTCGAGGGTGACTCCTCTTTCGTTCACCTTGACGATAAACATCAGGTGGAATTCCATCGAGGGTGATTTTCTCAGGTTTCCCTTTGGTGTTAGACACACAGTTACTATGGTTACTATGACTTAACACTGAACCTTGTTACTAAAGATGGGTCGACCCTGAGGGGTACCTGTCGTGGTTTTCTCACGGCAGATGTCCTACCATGATGTGACGCCCGAGACCGACGTCCCAGAAGATTCCAGCAGATTCCCGAAGATTCCAGATGTTCCGGGTTGCCCGTGTGTTTCTTTTGAGCTCGTGTTATTTATTTTTTGCTTTGCATCATATCATCATGCCATCATCTCATTAATTTTTGCAACCAAATAAATCGTGTGGACCTTCGGTCCATTTAAATCGAGGGAAGATGTCTTCTCTTTATAACATATAAAAGCCTCTCAATATTTAGGGAGCTATATTAATAAATATTCCATTCGTTGGAATTAACCCAACACACTTGCATTTTTTTCCCATGTCTTTTCACTTCAAGTTTCACCGTCAACCCTCCCTATAATTCTTTTCCTATTTTCGAGGCTCCTCTAAATCTAGACTCCTTTTAATCTCCTTCAGGCAAGCTAATTATTATTTTTAGTTTGCACTTCCCTTTCTGTTGGAACTATTTTTGTTGGGTTGGTAATATCCCGTAAAGCCTTATAAAAATGTTCCATATTTTATTTTCTGTTCCTGGCCTCTTTTTCTTAATTTTTGGATCCCTCTCTATTTTATTTCTGCTAAGAAATAAAATTAGTAGA
>LR738713.1:145506937-145538059 GCA_902687465.1 Secale cereale | reverse complement strand
GGCGTCAGGCCCTTCCACCGCGCCGCTGCTGCCCTTGCCTCCGTGGATGACCCGTGCTGCTGTAGTTTTGTTTTCTTTTGTTTTGTGTGTTGTGTTGTTAACCTTAACAGAGAACCGAGAACGTCTACCGCCAAAGACCGCAACGACCCGAGTACAACTACGAACGAAAAACACCTCCGGGAACAAGTACCGCGACCGACTCGACAAGTACCTCTTCGGATGCGTCAAGTTCCACTACTTCCACTACCGTCGCAAGGACGAGATCCCAAGTACCACGACGATGCGCCGAGTACCACTACGTCCGACGCCACGACAAGTACCCCTACACGGCGAAACGACAAGTACCACTACCGACGCCGGAGCCATCGGAACCCTCAAGTACCTCTACGGAAAAATGAGCGCGAGTACCTCTACCGTCGCCCGAGTACAACTACCGCCTCGAGAACGACTCCTTCCTCTACGATCTCGAACCGTCCCGAAACGTTTGTTCCGAAGGTATAACCCGAGACGTGACCCGTGTGATGCTTGTGTTGTATGAAATGTTGCCCTTGTGTGCACCGTGTCCGTTTCGTCCGTTTGTCTTGTTCCTCGGTTGCCTCGTCACCGACTCGTGGGAACCCGGCAACGGGATCGACCCACTTCCATCTTGTTCGACTTGCTCACGTCATCTTCCTTTTGCTCCGGACTCTCAACGAGTTACCGAACCGATATGATGCGTTGCATCATTTTCGGATCGTTGTCGTGGCACCCTTTCTTTCCACCACGGTGACAAATGCTCCTTATCTCTTATGTCAACTTCTAATAATAATTGCATAAACTTGATCATGTCATCCGCATCATGTTAACAACTTTGATATGTTAAATTGTTGTTTGCTTATAATTACTAAACATGCTCATGGGGATTTTCCGGATATGTTGTTTCTCCGGCCTCATTTAAAATGCCTAAATTAGTGTAGTTTCTTTATGCTTCACCTCTTGCCATGTTAAAAACATTTTAATCTTGTCTTGTAAATAACGAGAGTCAATTAAATAATTAAATGTGGTGTTTCGTCAATATGCAACTCGTTGCATATTGATCTCCACTTAACTTGTAGTATTTGTTTGAGCACTTTGCCATGCCATGCATATTTAAACCGGTCATGCATCATACTTGTTTGTGCATCGTATGCCATGTTTATGCTTGCGTGTTTACCGTGTTGTTTGTTTCTTTCCGGTTGCTTCTCTTGTTAGCTTCGGTTTCGTTCCGGAGTTGTGAGGCTTCTTCTTTGTCTTCTTCTTGGATCCGTTCTTCTTCCCTTGCGGAATCCCAGGCAAGATGATCATACCCTTGGATACCTTTACTACCATTGCCATGCTTAGTTGTCTCGATGCTATCGTTACATGTCGCGCTACCCATCTTTTATGTCAGCCTCTCCTTGTTGCCATGAAACCTCTAACCTTGACACCTTCCTAGCAAAACCACTGTTTGGCTATGTTACCCGCTTGCTCAGCCTCGCTTGCTCAGCCCCTCTTATAGCGTTGTTAGTTGCAGGTGAAGATGAAGTTCGTTCCAGGAGGGAACTTGTTGTTGGCATATCACAATATCTATAATTATTATTAACACGCCTATATACTGGGCATGGGTGGAAGGCTTGGCCTTTTGCTCGGTGTTTTGTTCGACTCATGCCACCTTAGGCGCCGATAAACCGGGATTATGTTCCTTGATTTTGCGTTCCTTACACGATGGGTGGATGGGGACCCCTTGACAGTTCGACTTTGAATAAAACTCCTCCAGCAAGGCCCAACATTGGTTTTAATTTGCCTCATAATAACAACTTAATTAATTAATTAAATTTGCATAGGGAGTTAGCGCTACCCGAGGATTCTAAATTCTACATAGCAGGGGGGGCCAGTGCTGATGGTGTTGGTCCCAAACTAGAGTCACTTGCGGTACCACCCAGTTATCTGGGGTCTTCGGTACTGTACGTAGCGCTCATCCGGACGTGGCCTGAGACGAGATACGCGCGGCTACTATCAGGGTGTCGGCACGCCGGGAGGTCTTGCTGGACTTGTTTTACCATTGTCGAAATGACTTGTGCTACCGGGATGCCGAGCCTGATCGGTTTTCCCTAAGATAAGGGGTGATGATATTATATTTGTCACTTCAGCTAATCGTGAGAGCTTGTGATGGGCTAAGTTGGAACACCCCTGCAGGGTTATGAACTTTCGAAAGCCGTGCCCGCGGTTATGTGGCAGATTGGAATTTGTTAATGTCCGGTTGTAGAAAACTTGACAGAGGATCCGAAGTAAAACACACAACTGTGTGAGTAACCGTGACTGTCTCTTTTCACTTTGAGAAGAGAACACGGTGGGGTTATGTTTGACCGTATGTAGTTAGGATCTTTAGCGATCACTACTTTCGCGACCGTTTGCGTAGCTTCTCATCTTATTCTGGTACTCGTAAGTTAGCCACCATATTATGCTTAGCCGCTGCTGCAGCCTCACCACTTTACCTCTTCCTACCCTTAAAGCTTTGCTAGTCTTGTTACCCATGGTTATGGGATTGCTGAGTCCTCGTGGCTCACAGATACTACAACACCAGATGCAGGTTCAGCCGAGTAAGATGCAGAAGCTGGTTCAAGTTCTTCACTGGGAGCTCGATGAAGAGTTTGGCTGTTTGCTTGTGACGTTTCGATGTTCAGTAGTGGTTTCTACTAGGATTCGTTCCTGACCTGTGGCTTTATGTTGTTTTGGTATCTTTCTTTGGATCTTCACCCGTAGTCGGGTTGTGATGTTTTGAATGATGTATTGCTTATGTAATGTATTGTGTGAAGTGGAGAGTGTAAGCCAACTATCTTCTTTTGCAATTTAATCCCTCTTTTACATGAGTCGTGCAAAGATACCAAACGTGAGATCATTCTAGGATGGGCTTATACCTTTAAGTCGTGCCTCGACACGTAGGAGGTATAGTCCCATCCTGGGCATTACACATGAGGACTTATTCGTGGAGCCATTGCTATGGGTTAGCTTAAAGGGGTTAAAGCGGACAGAGGACACATGGGATTTTATACTAGTTTGCCCCCTTCGATGAAGGTAAAAGCCTACGTCTAGTTGTTGCGGTATTGCTAGGGTTTTGATGACCAGGGAGCGAATTCGCTTTGCCTGTGTCTCGAGTTGTCTTTCGTTGTCCCTGAACCGCCGCCGGGTCGTCCCTTTATATACACAGGATGACGCCCGGCCCGGCTTACAGAATCCCGAGGCCGGCTCACAAACGTGCCCGGCTCGGTCTCTATCTTTCCTATCTTACAATACAAGTTACACGTCGTATGGCGGTTTACATTCACGGGCTTTATCACCTTTTGGGCCCCTGGGCTTTTTAACTTTCTATATTAAAACGCCATACTCTATATCTTGCTGGGCTTCAGTAGAAGTAATTCTTCATAGGCATAAACCGGCCCCTCCTGGGTGGTTTATACCTGATAGTTATATCCCTGACATTAGGCCCCAGATTGATTTGAACCTGTTCATGTCAATCTTCAACATTTCGGAGAAATCTTTGTCTTCCCCGGCTTCAAATGACTTGGTAAACTGCCATGACATCATCTTCCCTGATTATGTTAAAGCGCCATGACGTCACCTGCTCATTAAATACATGTATCTGTTTTAACCTTTGTTTATTAATCTTCCGAAGATCGAGGCGACGGCGCCGTCCTATATCCAATTTTTCGGGCTCCTTGATTCCCGCGCCTGCCGTTTATCCTTGCGGCTTATAAATAGGGCAAGGGGTCCTTTCTTTTTCTTCCCCTCGCCTCTTTGACCTTCTTCTTCCTCGCGCCTCTTCAGTGCTTAAGCACCGCCGCCGTCGACCTTCACCTTTGCTCCAACCCAGGCCACTGCATCTACCTGTTCGGACCAGAGTTCCACCGACGCACTTCCGCATCTGATAGCTTTGGTAAGTCATTTCTTCCCTTCTCCTGTAGTTCTCATTAGGGTTTCTTTCACGAGTTCATCACAGCCGCCGTGTTGTTCCTCACTGTTCTTCATCGTGGCTTAAGTGTAGATCTGATACCTTTGTCCACGGCTTGTAGTGTCAATCCTTCTTTTTGCTTATTAACGCGCTTGTCCTTTTAAGTAATCCCTCATCTGGGTTTGTTGAACTGATGCGGTACCCGTTCAGCTTAAGTTTGAATATATATGCATTTATTGACATGTTGTAGATCCGTAATTCTGCTTTTGATATGTCAATCTTGTTTTTCCATAACTTTTCTCCTTTAGATCTGCATCCTTCATATCTTCATTGGCGGTTTAACATTAGTAAAAAATCACAATCCGGTAGGTAGCATTAGGCCCCAATTAAACCTCCATTGCAACTGTCCTTGTAGCGCTTCCAATACCTAATTCCGGTTTACTATTGCGTATATCTCAATACCTGCCAATCATGAACCATAAACCAGCCTTTATCTATAATTTCAGCTTTTTC
Organism: Secale cereale; assembly: GCA_902687465.1. NCBI lineage: Eukaryota > Viridiplantae > Streptophyta > Magnoliopsida > Poales > Poaceae > Secale > Secale cereale. The sequence continues at coordinate 145,533,600 of LR738713.1, read as the reverse complement.
CTTTGAAATGGCAAAGCAAGCCAAGCAATTTTATTCCTGCAACTGGATTCCGTCTCGCGTTACTGAAGAGGAACTGAACGGTTGGGTTGAGGTTGGCACTTTAGCCAAAAAGGATGTCATCCATTGGAGAGTCCCTAGTCCGGAGAACCCTCCTCAACCCAAGGATGGAGAAGTAATTGTATTTGTTGATCACTTGGCCCGAGGGTTCAGTCCCCCCGGATCAAAATTCTTCCGTGACGTACTGACCAGCTTCCAACTCCACCCTCAAGATATTGGACCGAACTTTGTGTCCAATATTTGCAATTTTCAAGTATTCTATGAGGCTTATTTGCAAGAGGACCCACAGTGGAGCTGTTTAGGGATTTCTTCCACCTGAACCACCGCACGGAATTTACGGATGGACCTAACACCAAACTTGGCGGGATATTCATTCAGAAAAGGAAGGATGTTAGTTTTCCTCACGCCAAGCATCACAGTCATCCTAAAGATTGGAACCAGACTTGGTTCTATTTTCAAGACACATCTCCAGCTGACAAGAATCCTCTGCCGGGTTATCGTCCTCATTGGCTTACCAATAATCATCCCTTTCCCCAACGGCTAAGTGCCCAGGAGCGATCCCAATATGCACCGCAGCTTTGAAAACTCTGGGCCTTTATCGCAAAAGGTTTAACAGGCATCGACTTTGTTCGTTGCTGCATTTCTTGGAGCATTTTACCTCTAAGCCGGCATCCCGAGTTGATGTGCGAGTACACAAGGGATCCCAAGGACACTCAACGTCATACTGAAGTTGTGTTGACAGAGAATGAAATCAATGATTCTATCAAAAAGATATTGGATGAACCGGTGGATGTCTGCAACAAAACTGGACTAGCTCCCTTCTGCGAATCCAATAAACCGCCAGCGGTAAATAGCCTTATAACATTTGCTTTATTTCAATCTGTTAAGCATCCTTTCTGAAGCTCCTCAATTTCTGATAGGGTAATGATCCGTTCTAGAAGAGGAAACCCTAAGATAAATCGGCAAAGGCTGCTCGTCTTAAAACCAAAACCGTCAAGAAGACTGTCAAGAAGAAAACCACTGAAGCATCTGAATTAAACATTGATGATGATGAACCGGCCTCAGAGGTAGCACTTGACTCCCTCGGCTCCCTTTTCTTGCACCTTATTGACAATGATTATGTTCAGGAAAACGCTGAAGGCAGCCAAGCCGATGGTGCTGAGGTAATTATTCTTTCCTCCGGCTCAGACCCTCTGCCAACACAGGAAATCCGTCAAGCAAACCGGAAAGAAAGATTTTCTCACCCTTTAGCTTACTTGGACCCAAACTTTATTTTGAAGAAACAACAACATGAAGCTCGCCGCACCACTTGGCACATCGGTCAAGTAATTACGTCCACCGGTTTACCACATACTTCGATCTGGAAGCGTCGATCAGAGGTCTTGTATATTCCAGATGCTCTTTATCCCAAAGCGGGCCATTTCCGTCAGCCTCTTAATTCATCTGATGCAAATTATCAGGACACCCCTCGTTCGTCATCTGGCGACAGCCACACAACTTCCTCCTCTCAAAACCATTCCTGGGTGAGTTTTATTTTCCTGTTTAGCCTTATACTTTAATCCACGGACTAACTTTTACCTTTATCTTTCTCAGTAGGACAAAACCTAGTAAGAAGGCTAAATTGAGTAAACCGGCAGATGATGATATAAATCCTGAACCGGAGAAGACTCCAGAGTCGGCAGAAGAAAATACTGATGCCACGCGTGATGATCCACCCCCGTCGGATCATGAATTTTTTACTGAACAAGAAACCGCACCAATGGACCTTGGTGACCAACAGAATAGCCCAGTCTGGGCTAGTGATAATCCGGTAAGCCCTGCCAAAGCTGCTGCTGCTACTACAGACGATGTGATGATTACTGGTTTTGGCCACACTACTCCTGGCGAGCATGTCGCTTTGTCCAAGCATAGTGCCAAGGAGGAAGTTTTTGGTGTGGACAAGGGCAAATGGAATGCCGATTTGTCGAGCTACGCCCATCTCAGCGCCCAAGATCTTCACTCCGGCTATTTAAACCGACTGTATACAGGTCGTGATTATGAAGCCGGTTTGGTGAAACTTATGAAGGAACGATATGAGGTAACTGATGCTTTGATTTCTGCAATGTCATTTCTTCCTTAGTCCAATAGCTTGTATCAACTATACTGTAGCCCCCAAGGGCCGGTTTATGTCTTTAAGATGAACCGGGACTTCAAAATACCATATTTACAGCTTTCCGGCTATGTAGCCCCAAGGGCTGGTTTATCTTTTCATGATAAACCGGGACTTTTAGTCTGTAATTTTCCTTTGAGCAATTATGCATTAGCCCCCAAGTACCAAGTGCATAACTTGTTATGTGCTTGGGACTTTGATAAAAATGTCTCATAACTGCAAATATGCATTAGCCCCCAAGTGCCAAGTGTATAACTTGTTATGCGTTTGGGACTTTTAATATTATTTACCAATGCATGATGTGTATATCTCTTTATAGGCTGATCTAAACCAAAAGGAATCCCAAGCCGTTGATCTTCAAGAAAATGTGAAATTCTAGCAAACGGCAACCTCCAAAGCCACGGATAAGCTAGCCAGTGCTTTGACAAGCATGGAAAAGTTGAAAAGAGACTTTCAAAAGGAGCGGGCGGATTGGGAGACAGAGAAATCTGCTTTGGAGAAAAGGACTGTTGACAGAAGCCGCCCATAAACCGGTATCATAAGAGCTATCTGGCTTGAAGCGTCAAGTAAACGCTATGACCACTGTTGTCTTTGGTAAATACCCTTATTACAACTCTGACTGTTTCATTCCCATAAATTTTCGGCTTAACAATGGTTCCATTGATGCAGGAAAACACACTGCCCATCTAGGCTGTGACATGCAGAAGAAACTGAAAGCTGCTTATACACTTATAGAGCAACTTTATACCGGTGCACAATGAATCATCTGTACTGCCGCTCATAACAAACCGCCTCCAACTTTGATCAAAGAAACCTTGGAAAAGCTGTCAATGCTGCCCGGCCGGTTTGAAGAGCTGAAGAGATCGGCTGCAAGGGCAGGTGCTTTGACTGCACTAACCCAAGCGAAGGCATGGGTTCCCGACCTTGATTTGGCTGACGTAGTAAATGGCTATCCAAGCTTGAAGGAGGACAGATCAGAATTCACCAATGACGACCTTTGAGCTTTAACAAAGGAAATGCGGCCCTTGGCCAGCAAGTTAGCTGAAGAAGCTGATCTGTCCCACTACCAGGCGGTTTAGGATGCTGACAACAGACGGGTTAATGCGCCGGCTCATGATGTGGAGGATCTCATCCCGCCCGTCCGTAAGCACACTTACGCCCCTGATGTTGAACCGCCCGAGCTTATAAGCGATGAAGCTGTTTTGCAGGCCCTGACTGGGATCAATTGGGCAACCACTAATTTCCAGCTGCTCGGCGGATACGAGGAGGAGGAAACAACGCAGGGTGATCCGCAGCCGTCTCGGCAGGCTGGCAAGGATTCATGAACCGGTGCTGGTTTAATCTTCAACATGCCGTAATACTTGATGAGGAACTGCTATTCTTTTGGGCTGCAAAACGCCTTGTAATAGGCTAGCTGAAAACACTTGGTCTATTATGCCATCGTGCATATTCCCTTTGCATAATCACTGTTTAATCCAGTATCTTTATAATATTTCTGCTTATTCTTCTGAACAGCCTTTCTCAACCTGTTTCTGCATGAAATAAATTTAAAGTGTCCTGGCGGTTCATCGCCGGACGGGTCATAATGCCCAAATACATGACCTAGGTTTATAACCCCGGCTGCCTTTTGAAATAAATATGAAAGTACATATCATACCTGTGATATAAAATCGCATCGTTGGCCTTACCAACATGTGCAGTAGGGATGATCATCCCAAATTGTGAGTATTGATGACTCTTGCAATATTTCGCCGATTTATGATAAAACCATATCGGGTTGTGATAAACACCGGATTAGCTGCAGATGATACTGGCGATTTGTAATCAAACCAGAATGGGTTTAATAAACACCGGTTTACTTGATGGTGGTGATTTATAGTCAACCACTAGGCCGAATCGATAGATATCGGACGAATACTAAAAAATATCATTAAAAGATTAAAAACTTGGCAAATAGAAGCATATGAAAACTTGTAGTCGAGGCTTTTTACGGGCTGCCAGGCCCCAAATTCGAGGCTTTTCATGGGCTGCCAGGCCGCTGAGTTAAACCATTTCACAAAGCCTGTTAAGATGGAGCTCACATTAACCAATCATCGTTTTAATGTTAACAAGTTCAGGGTCTGTTATAAGATTGACTTGTCAATCGTTCGACGGGTCATACCAGGTTTACCTGGACAGAGTGACTTACTTGATGCAGGCAGGTTAACCCGGGGTTTTAGGTGTATAGACCAAGCTTCCAAGCCGTGGCTTGATAGCCTATTACAAGGGCCTTAAAATCTCTTTGTCGTTGTGCGACAAGAGCCCCCAAGTAACATTGTGAGCTGTGCTCGATGGGAGCCTATGTTTGGGTTGTGCTATGCATCAAACTCTCTTTTGCCCCTTATCATCATGTTGGCTTGATCGCCGTATTACTGAAGTAACCAGAGTTGTGCTCTTATGATAATATTGGCTTGATAGCTGGTCTAAGAGGGCCATGGGAACTCCGTTTTGTACACAAAAGCCCCCATGTGATAAACTCTTATGGAAAAAACAGCAGAGGCCCTGGTTTAACAGGGATGCCGGTTTATTATATTGATCATAATATATACATTCTGAATATCATAAAGAGGAGCCTATGGCTCAGGTGTAGTAAGGCCGAAGGTGGGCAATGTTCCACGGCCGTTGGGTCTCCTCCTCCGCGGTGCGTGAGTTCTTGTGCTCTCGAACGTCGATGAGGTCGTATGACCCGTTGTGTAGATTTTTGCTGACCACAAAGGGTCCTTCCCAAGGCAGGGATAGCTTGTGCATATCTGTCTGGTCTTGGATGAGCCGGAGCACCAGATCGCTTTCTGGAAACGTCCTGGTTCTAACTCGGCGACTATGGTATCGACGCAGATCTTGCTGGTAAATCGCCGACCGAGCCGCTGCGATGTCACGTTCCTCATCCAACCTGTCCAGTGCTTCTTGTCGTGCCTTCTCGTTATCAGCTTCAATGTAAGCCGCCACGCGAGACGAATCATGACGGATGTCACTAGGGAGAACCGCTTCAGCTCCGTATACCATGAAAAAAGGCGTGTAACCCATAGATCTGTTGGGCGTGGTATTGATGCTCCATAATACAGAAGGTAGTTCCTCCACCCAACAACCCGGCGTCCTTTGTAAAGGAACCATAAACCAGGGCTTGATGCCTCTCAAGATCTCTTGATTGGCTCTCTCAGCTTGACCATTAGATTGGGGGTGAGCCACTGAAGATACGTCAAGCCGGATGTGCTCTCATTGACAAAATTATTTCATAGCCCCCTTGGACAAATTAGTGCCATTATCAGTTATAATATTGTGTGGAAAGCCAAACTGGAAAATCACCTTCTTGATGAATTGAACCTTCGTTGCCCCATCACACTTGCTGACTGGCTCTGCCTCGACCCACTTGGTAAACTTATCAACCGCCACCAGAAGGTGGGTCTTCTTATCTGGAGATCTCTTAAAGGGCCCAACCATATCTAGCCCCCAAGTCGCGAACAGCCAAGTAATTGGAATCATCCTCAATTCTTGAGCCGGTACATGAGCACACCTTGAGAATTTCTGACAGGCATCACACTTTTTGACCAAGTCCTCCGCATCAGCATGAGCCGTCAGCCAATAGAATCCGTGACGAAAAGCTTTAGCTACCAAGGATTTTGAACCGGCATGGTGACCACAATCTCCTTCGTGGATTTCTCGTAGAATCTCACAGCCTTCATCCGGAGACACGCAACGCTGAAACGCCCCCGTTACACTGCAATGATGCACTTCTCCATTGACAATAGTCATTGACTTGGACCGCTGGATTATCTGCCTGGCCAAGATTTCATCCTCTGATAACTCGCCTCGGTTCATATACGCCAAGTACGGGACTGTCCAATCCGGGATAGCATAAAGCACCGCTACCAACTAAGCCTCTGGATCAGGAACAGCCAAGTCCTCTTCTGAAGGTAATTTAACCGACGGATTATGCATAACGTCCCGAAAAACATTAGGTGGAACCGGCTTACGCTGGGAACCCAGACGGCTTAATGTGTCTACCGCTTCATTCTTTCGCCGGTCCACATGGTCCACCTGATAACCCTTGAAGTGTCCAGCGACAATGTCCACCTCTCGGCGATATGCTGCCATGAGCGGGTCCTTGGAATCCCAGGTACCAGATACTTGTTGAGCCACCAGGTCCGAATCACCAAAGCATTTAACCCGGCTCAAGTTCATCTCCTTAGCCATTCGAAGACCGTGGAGGAGAGCCTCATATTCAGCTGCGTTGTTAGTGCAACGAAACATTAAACGGAGAACATAACAAAATTTATCACCTCGTGGGGAAGTTAATACGACTCCAGCCCCCGAGCCCTCCAATTGCCTGTATCTATCAAAGTGAATAGTCCAGTACGTGTGATCCGGTTTTTCTTCCGGCGCCTGCAACTCCGTCCAATCATTGATGAAATCCACAAGTACTTGAGATTTGATTGCACTACGAGGCACATATTTTAGCTTGTGAGGACCAACTTCAATGGCCCACTTGGCAACCCAGCCAGTTGCTTCTCTGTTTTGGATTATATCTCCCAGAGGGGCAAAACTAACCACAGTGATGGGATGACCCTGAAAATACTGCTTAAGCTTCCGGCTCGCCATGAAGACTCCATATACAAATTTCTGCCAATGCGGGTATCTCTATTTAGACTCAATGAGCACATAGCTGATGTAGTAAACCGGCCTTTGAACCGGATATTCCTTCCCAGCCTCCTTGCGCTCCACTACAATGGCAACACCGACATCTCGGGCATTAGCGGCCACATATAGTAACAATGGCTCATTATCAACCGGAGCAGCAAGGATAGGCGGCTCTACCAACTGTTTCTTCAAGTCCTCGAACGCAGCATCAGCAGCATCACTCCAGACAAAGTGGTCTGTCTTTTTCATCATCTGGTAGAGCGGGATGGCCTTCTCCCCCAATCGGCTGATAAACCGGCTCAGTGCCGCAATGCGGCCTGCCAGACGTTGAACATCATTGATACACGCTGGTTTATCCAAGGACGTAATAGCTTTGATCTTCTCCGGATTAGCTTCAATTCCCCTGTTTGATACCAGGAACCCCAGGAGCTTGCCTGCCGGTACACCAAAAACGCACTTGGCCGGATTAAGCATCATCTTATAAACCCGGAGATTATCAAAAGTTTATTTCAAGTCATCTATCAACATCTCTTCCTTTCTGGATTTTACCACAATATCATCCACATACGCATGAACGTTACGCCCAATCTGTTTATGAAGACAATTATGTACGCAACGTTGATAAGTCGCCTGGGCACTCTTGAGCCCAAAGGGCATAGATACATAACAGAAGGCTCCAAAGGGAGTTATAAAAGCTGTCTTCTCGTGGTCCTTAACTGCCATCTTGATCTGATGATATCCGGAATATGCGTCTAGAAAACTTAAGTACTCGCAACCCGCCGTAGCATCAATGATTTGATCAATACGGGGGAGAGCAAAAGGATCAGTCGGGCAAGCCTTGTTCATATCTGTGTAATCAACACACATACGCCAAGTGCCATTCTTTTTTAGCACTAGCACCGGATTAGCCAACCACTCAGGATGAAACACTTCAACGATAAACCCGGTCGCCAAGAGCCTGGCTAACTCTTCACCAATAGCCTTGCCCCTTTCCTCATTGAAGCGGCAGAGAAACTGTTTGACCGGTTTGAACTTGGTATCAACATTAAGAGTGTGCTCAGCGAGTTCTCTCGGTACACCTGACATGTCAGAAGGTTTCCATGCAAAGATGTCCCGGTTCTCACGGATGAACTCGATGGGCACGCTTTCCTATTTCGGATCCAGGTTAGCGCTGATGCTAAACTGCTTAGACGAATCGCCAGGAACAAAATCAACTAGCTTGGTCTCATCAGCCGATTTAAACTTCAAGGCCGGATCATGCTCTGTAGTTGGCTTCTTCAACGGAGACATATCCGTCGGATCAACATTGTCTTTGTAGAATTTCAACTCCTCTGTTGCACAAACCGCCTCGGCATAGGCCGCATCACCTTCCTCACATTCCAAAGAGATTTTACGGCTCCCATGTACCGTGATAGTCCCCTTATGACCCGGCATCTTGAGCTGCAGATAAACGTAATAGGGCCTCGCCATGAACTTAGCATAAACCGGCCGCCCGAACAGGGCATGATACGGGCTCTTGATTTTTACCACTTCAAAGGTCAAAGTCTGTGACCTTGAGTCTCGCTCATCTCCAAAGGTAACCTCTAGATCTATCTTACCGACCAGATACGCCGATTTACCAGGTATCGCGCCATGGAAAACAGTGTTGGACGGTCTCAGTTTCTTGTCTGTCAGCCCCATGCGACGGAAGGTTTCATAATACAAGATGTTGATGCTGCTTCCTCCGTCCATGAGTACTTTGGTGAACTTATACCCCCCAACCTGAGGTGCCACCACTAGTGCCAGCTGACTCGGATTATCAACCCGGGGCGGATGATCCTCACGGCTCCATACAATGGGCTGCTCCGACCAGCGTAAATAGCGAGGTACTGCCGGTTCAACGGAGTGTACCGCCCTCTTGTAAACCTTCTGATCCCGCTTACACAAGCTAGTGGTGAAGACATGATACTGCCCACTACTCAACTGCTTCGGGTTGCTCTAATAACCTGACTGCTGCTGTTGATGATTCCCCTGATGATTATAACCGCCTTGGCTACCCTGATTGTTGTGTCCACTCTGACTGCCATGTCCATTCTGATTGCCTTGAAATCCTGAGCTAGAACCACCACCTTGATAACCCGGCCCATGAAAACTCAGGCCTGAACCGTCGGGCGGACCATGATCATATTGCAACCGATCCGAATTTTTGAACTCCCGCATAATAAAGTAGTCCTTCCAGAGGTGTGTGGATGGTTTTTCCTTCGTGATGTGCCTAGGGCAAGGAAGATTCAATTGGCGCTCCAGATTGATGTTTGATCCTCCGCTCCGTGGGGGTGGCCTACCCTTACGACGCTTTTCATCATTCTGCGTACTAGTGTTAGCCACGAAATCTGAATTATTATCCGCTTTAAGCTTACCGTTGTACCCATGACTTGCCGGATTAGACTGCGGCGCTTTACCACTCTTCTTCCCCTTTCCTGATTTCTCGTCGTCGGACTCTGGATATTTGGCACTATCAGAATCGGCGTATTTCACCAGAGCCGCCATAAGTGTTCCCATGTCATCGCAGTGACGTTTGAGCCGTCCCAACTTCAGTTTCAGAGGATCAAACCGGCAATTGCCTTCCAATGTCAAGATTGTTGTGTCCGTATTGATGCGGTCTGATGAATGCAGGATCTCGGAAACCCGGCGCACCCAATGACTTGTTGATTCGTTCTCCCCTTGGACACAGGCAGCTAAGTCCACAATTGACATGGGCTGCTTGCATGTATCTTTGAAATTATTGATAAAGCGGCGCCTTAACTCGGCCCATGATCCGATGGAATTAGCCGGTAAACTTTTCAACCAAGTACGAGCCGTTCCTTCCAGCATCATGGTGAAGTACTTAGCACACGCCGCATCATCCGCATCCAACATCTCCATCGCCATCTCGTAGCTCTCAACCCATGCTTCGGGGGGAAGATCAGCAGGGTAATTGGGCACCTTTCGTGGTCCTTTGAAATATTTAGGCAATCACACATTTCATAAAACGGGGGTGAGACATGGCACTCCCAAAGAACTGGAAGCAACTCCTGGTTCTATCGTAGTAGTTGGACGAACCGGGGTAGGCTGACGGGCTGTGTATTGTGCTGCTAACTCAGCCTCACGACGCTGTCTACCCTGGTCTACTACATCCTGAGCATTTGCACCTCCATCTATCGGGTTATCCCTCCGGGGCGGGTTATGGTTCCATGCACTACTTGATACGACCGGTTCATCCATATGCTTGCTGTAACCCCGGTTTGGGCGGGGGGGTGGAATGAATTCTCTCGCGGCTGTGAGAGTAAGCCTGCTTCCGAGTCAAAGTCGTCTCTAGGAACTCCCTCAACTGCTATAGGGGATTCTCCTTCAATGGGGAGGGCCGCCAATCGTGAAGCGGCTGCGAATATGTTATCCAAGGGGTTGGAGTAGTGACCGGGAGGCACTGGTGTGCGCTGTGATGGAATGATCTGACGAGATGGCTCCGTTGCGTGCGGCTGGACCGACGCCCCCGTTCCAGGCACCTCTGCCCGGTTTACCACTGGTTGATTGCTGGTTCCCGCTCCTGGCATATTAAAGAGATTCCTGGCCTCATAAACCGGAGGCAGGCGAGACTGGCGCCTTCTCCTCATTACATCATTTGACGTGTTCTGATCCAAGAGGAGCCAATAAGCCTGAGCATCCAACTCAGCTTGCCTTGCAGCCATCCTAGTGTTTTCAGCGGCTAGGTCCACCTTGGCTTGATCTATCTGACCCCTTACTTTAGAAACGTCTACGTCGTGCTGCTCCTTATAAGCCTGGCTGACCTCCGTGGTCAACAACGCTGTCAAAGTGTCGAATAAAGCGGACAGGACTTGAGTCGGAGGTTGCACAGGGCCTCCTGCCCCAACTGCCGCTGCTGTCGCCAGACCGGACATTAATGCCGCCGCAGTTGAAGATTGTTGCACAGATTGTGATCGGGTCATGAAGACCGCAGCCAGGCTTGGCGGATCAAGGGTGTCTGGAATACTGTCGCCATCGGAACAGCCCCCAGACCGGCCATCCTGCAGTAGGTATAACGACTCGGTCTTTCCAGTAGATGACTCGTCACCGGAATAAACAACGGTCTCACCACCAGATTCCGATCTATCATCTGCTTCCGCTTTGTGGACAACTCCCACAAAGAAATGCTTCATGGCGGGCCGAACCCGGGTAGGCCTCGCACGCTGAGCCGACTCGACGATGTTGGAGCAGATGTCCGGCTCAGGGCCTGGTTCACCGATCTTGCCAATGAAAACGTGGATGCTGCCGAAGGGGACCCGGTATCGTACTTGATTGAATCAGCCTCCGTGCCCCAGCCTGCATCGTCGATGTCGATCTTGCCGCGACGACTCTTAGTCATCCGGCCTACTGCGTAGCCCTTGAGTCCTTCAAAGCTGCCCTCTAACAACTCGAAACCATCGTTGATGGCTTCTCGCCCCTCGTTGGTTACCCCAAGTGGAAGGTTTGAGATGCAGTGTAGCGGAAGTTTTCCCTTGGCAAAGATACCAAGGATCGATTTCCCCTGAGACTCCCAGTTTCAACAAGAAGGTGTCAACTGCTAACGGCGCCAGATATTAGCAATCAACGTTGACCTACACACAGATACAAATAACTTTGCTCCCAACGAGTACAGAGAGGTTGTCAATCCCTCCGGCCTTGTCGTTTACAAAGGATCAAACGCAAGTGATAATAGTGATAGGTAATGCTGCAAATAGTAAGGAAAAGCGTAAAGTAAATAGCGGATGTGATCAGTGATGGTAATATGGACCGGGGTCCCATGATGTTCACTAGTGATGTCTCTCTCCCAAAAGACGATAAAACAGCTATGTGAGGTAAACGAATTACAGCTGGGCAATTGACAGAATTATGTGCGCAAACCAATGCTAACTATGTTGCAAGAAAGGTAGAGGTTCAAAGCATGGGCGGTACGCCAAGGCAAGTAGACCGAAATCCATCTGCATCTACTACTAATCATCCACCTTGAGATATCTATCCAGAACATCTCGCTGGTATTAAGTTGCGAGTCCCACCCATAGTGTAAACTCAAAGCAACAGACAACTGCATTAAAAGAACTTTGCGTAAAGTAAACAATCCTTGCACCCGCGGGCACAAGCATCGTTGTTTTCCCCCTTGTGGCAACAGCACATCCCCTAGACTCATGTTTCTGTCACTCAATCTAGTCATCGAGGGGCATGAACCCACAATCAAGCATAATGTTCCCTCTTGGAGTCACTACCTACTACTTGGCCAAAGCAATAAATAACAACGGAGAACATGCAAGAATTACTTACAAACATAAATATAAAAGAGGTAAATCAAATATATTACTCAAACACAATCTGAACATAATCTCACAATCCATCGGATCCCAGCAAACTCATCATAGCAACAGCATAAGGATTACATATGTGCCTCGATCATGTAGGGCAGCTCACGAGGACTAATTAGTGAAGCACAAGAACGGGAGGAGAACATCACATAGCTACTGGTCATGGACCCATGGTCCAAGGGAGACTACTCACAACTCATTCGGGAGGCGTCCATGGTGGTGGGGAGGCTCCCGGTGGTGATCCTCCCCTCCGGCAGGGTGCTGGGAAGAGTTCTCCTGGTGCTCCCGATCTTGGAAGCACGGCGGCGGCGGAACAGAGATGAGATCGCGAAAAAGGGTTCCCGTCTCGAGGGTTTCGGGGCACGATATAAATATATGCCAAAGGGGGGCATCAGCGGAGGCCTGGGGGGGCCAGGCGCCCCCCCGGCGCGGCCAGGAGGGGGGCCGCGCCACCAGGGCGCCTGGAGCCCTGGTGGCCCCCCTCCGGCTCTACTTCGGGTGCCGGGAAGCTTCTGGAACGCTGATTTTTTATATAATTTTTCCGGGATTTTTCTGGCAGTTTTTGTAATGGGAAAACCCGAAATACAAAAACAGCAGAAAACAGAAACTGGCACTGGGGTGCACTGAGTTAATAGGTTAGTCCAAATATGATCAAAAGTGTATGGAAGTGTATAAATATCATAGCAATATCACACAAAAGAGGCATGGAGCAAGCAGAAATTATAGATACGTTTTGGACGTATCAACATCCCCAAGCTTAATTCCTGCTCGTCCTCGAGTAGGTAAATGATAACAAGAATAATTTCTGTGGTGACATGCTATTAACCATATAGGACTTTTTCATAGTCATATGACAAAAGCTTACTGAGACAATGAATCTGTAGTAATTAAGTTGCCTCATGAGAAAATCACAAAGAACTGAAAGTTTTACAATATGATACTGAAACATCAAATAGATTTGTAATGAGCAGGGTGTGCAAATATGATAAAGTGATATCTCGCTTGCCCCCTTTAGTGAAGCAAAACATAAATGCAGGGGCACCTCCAAGGTTTAAGTGATGACTAGATACAATAATTTCATAATAAACGATATCATAATCATGCAAAAGACAATGCTACTTTGGGACAATGCACATTACACTCAGAATGACAATCATGCTCTCAGTAGTTGGTGCTTTAAAAGAAGGTGGAGACTCTCGAACCGTGGCTTTTGTTGGCAAGGTTGAAAACCCGTAGTCGGAAACAAAGAAAAAACATGTACCAGAGCTCTTGGTTTTAAAAACAGAGGTAATAATTATTTTTTCAGATTATGCATGTTTCGTCAACGAATGCTAGCAGATAACTCAATTACTTCTTGAGATGGACAAGTTTCGAGGAACGGCTCCCGAATGAGGACGATCACATCCTCTTAATCTCCTTTGTTTATCACTACCAAAGTTTTCTGATTTCTCATGAACAAAGCGTGAAGGAGGGTTTGTTTGTTATATTAATTTTGAGCCGGGCGCACTCAATGCCAGTTCCTTCTCGTGTTATGGGTTTGCACATTAGACATGCAATCCCGGGGTGAAGCTTGTCCAACTTAAAAAGATCATGAATTAACTACTACTTCCTCATGAACTTAAAACAGAGGCACAAAACAGAAATGCATTTTTTTTTCTTTTTGAATAATTTCGAGACGGTACATGAAAGTCTTCGTTAGGAATGGCAGGTAAATATCATGTAGGAAGGTATGGTGGACTCATATGGCATAACTGGTTTAAAAGAATTTGGATGCACAAGCAGTCAGTCTGCTTAGTACAGGTGGAGGTTAGCAAAAAACTGGGAGCGACCAACTAAGAGAGCAATGACGGTCATAATCATGCAGAGCGACAAAGCAACATTGAATCAGGCATGCTAGTTATATCGCTACTCAGAAACAAAAGACCATCAAGGCTTGACAGACTTTCTTTACAGTCTTAAATATGCATGAGCATACGCCAAGTCAATCAAAATAAATTCTTGAAGGAAGATATTACTAAACCATACCACATCATAGGCAAACAAATCATGTTGGTACTCCAATAACACATTCGGAACCCCCCAGCTATTTGAGACTAACCATAAGAAAACATGAACTACTAAGCACCATTATGCACGTAGCATTTTTATCATAGACATATCAACCAATGCAACAGAAGCAAACTCTCTTAATAAGATAATCATGATAAATAAAGAGAGTTCAAGCAACCAACTAAACAAAATCTCTTTAAAAAGATAAGCATGAAAACTAAAAGCTAAGCATGATAGTAGCTATTAAAAGACCAAGAACATACACAGCAAAGATGAACATGAAAATTATATGTTATGTTCTAGGTAGAAGTGGAGCGTGTTTCTCTCCCACATAAAGAAAGCTGAGTTCCGATTCGTTGTGAAAAGCTAAAGAAAACTAAAAAGGAAACTAAAAGCAAGACGCTCCAAGCATAGCACATAACACATGAAGTGATAAAAATATAGTGGAACGAAAGACGAACTGATAATGTTGATGGAGAAGGGGATGCACGGGGGCATCCCCAAGCTTAGACGCTTGAGTCTCCTTGAATATTTCTTGGGGGTGCATGGGGGCATCCCCAAGCTTGAGGGCTTGACACTCCTGAATCTTTTTATCATCTTCCCTCGCACACTTGAAAACTCCCTTCATACATAACTCATCATAATCTGATTAGCGAGGTTAGTACCCATAATAAAATAATTGTTCCTTGCTGGAAATAACAATATTCTTGAAGGTCTACTGTTTCTCAAGATTGCCAAAAGGTTTTTTCAAAGAAAAAGCAAGCTCAAGGTTTGCAAAATGAAGGAAAGGCAAAACAGGACAGAATCTGTGAAAAACAGAACAGCAGGTAGTAAATGATTTTTTCGGGGCACTTCTGCAACTCTAATCAAAAAACTCAGAACAGACGCACGAAAGACAATTGTATAGAGCACGCTGTCGAAAAAATTCAGACCAAAAAGATGATCTGGTGATTTTATACGAATTTTTCTATCCAAGGACAGAATCTGTTTCCTGGACAGCACGTCACAACTTTTGAACTTTCTTGCAATCAGAGGCTACACTTGGCACTAAATTGAAAAGTAAATATACAATGATGATGCTGCTGTAGTAACAACATCAAGACACAACAAAAGCAAAATAAAAAAATTTATTCATGTGGGCTGCCTCCCAAAAGCGCTTTCTTTTATGCCTTTAAGCTAGGCATAATGCATAGAGATCAAGTCTTATCAAGAGTAAAAGAATAGCTAGCCCGTATAACGGACTCAAAAGGTAACTTAATCTTCTTTCGAGGGAAGTGTTCCATCCCTTTCTTGAGAGGAAATTGGAATTTTATATTCCCCTCTTTCATGTCAATGATAGCACCAACGGTGCGTAGGAAAGGACGTCCCAAAATAATTGGACACGAAGGTTCACATTCAATATCCATAATAGTAAAATCAACGGGAACGTAATTGTCATTGACAATGATAAGAACATCGTCGATCCTCCCCAAAGGTTTCTTTATGAAAGAATCAACGAGACGAACACCAAAAGAACAAGAATCAAAAGGTTTCAATTTAAGCATATCGTATAGTCTTTTGGGCATAACGGAGGTACTAGCTCCAACATCACATAAAGCATAGCAAGAGAAGTTATTCAACTTAATTTTAATCATAGGATCCCAACCATCTTCTAGCTTTCTAGGTATGGAGGCTTCTACT
This sequence comes from Secale cereale, assembly GCA_902687465.1. NCBI lineage: Eukaryota > Viridiplantae > Streptophyta > Magnoliopsida > Poales > Poaceae > Secale > Secale cereale. The sequence continues at coordinate 145,517,643 of LR738713.1, read as the reverse complement.
CTAAGTTTCTCCTCCCTAGCTTTGATGAGAGCATTAGTGATATGCTCTGTGAAGGCAAGATTAAGCGTGCTAGTGCGGGGATATCTAGACATCTTGTGAAGGAAATCAATAACTTCGGTAAGAGTGCAATTATAAAAATCAAGGTCACTACTATCAAGTAAGGTGGTAGTGGTGTCCTTTAGGTTCACTTGTTTGGTAGTTTCTATAGTCATAGCATCACCATTAATAGGTCCAATGGGACCAGGAGTGCATTGGGTGCTTGTAATGCCCAGGATGGAGTTATACCTCCTACGTGTCGAGGCACGACTTAAAGGCATAAGTCCATCCTAGAATGATCTCAAGTTTGGTAATCTTTGCACATCTCATGTAAAAGAGGGGATTGTAAACATAAATAGTTGGCTTACACTCGCCACGTCACACAAATACAATACATGTCTCAAACATCATACATTAAGAACATCACAACCCTCTAAGGGCAAAAACCAAATGTCAAGATACCAAACTTAAATAACATCCACAGGCGGATCAAATCCTAGTAGGAGTCTCCACTACTGATCATCCGGATAACGAACATAGTAACGGCTACGCTCCTCGTCGTACTCCCAGTCAAGCTCGGTGCCATCACCTGGATAGCTCACAACTGGACCTGCATCTGGTGTGGTGAAGTAACTGTGAGCCACAGAGGACTCAGCAATCCCGTTCCCGGGTAACAAGACTATTTAGGCTGTGTTTGTTTGAGCTTCGGTTTCAGCAGTTTCAGCTGTGGACTTGCTGTGCTGGCAAAACTGCTGTGCTGAGGAAACAGCTGTAGTGAAGGTTAGCTGTTTGGCAACGCAGCTGTGGAAACGACTGTGAGCTGGTGAAAACGCTATGTTTCAGGAGGAGGGGGGCGAACGTAGAGATATGTCATGCCTACGGTGGCATTTACGATATAATTATGACCAAACGCCAAAGATAGAGGGGCTAGGGAAACAGTTTTGGCCCAAAAGTACACCGAGACCAGCTTTAGGCTGTTACACTGAAAATCTCCCGAAACAGTTTTGGGTTGTGGTTCCACAGCTGTTCTAAATAACCTGTTTGTTTCAGCTTCAGCTTTTTTCAATCCTAAAACTGCTCCAAAAGCTGAAACAAACACAGCCTTAAGCCTTGGGAGAGGATAAGGCTGAAGAAAAGAATAAGTGTCTGCAGCAGCAACTAGCAACTAGCTTACGTGAGTGAGAGCGAGAAGAGAAAGCCTCGGACGAGAAGTGATCACGAAGTGATCCTAGCTACATGCTCATCAAACATAACCCCTCTGTGTTCAACTCCCGAATCCCTATTCGGAAATTGACAGTCACGGAACACACGCTGGTAGTGTATTAGAAACATTGTGTCAAGTTATCTACAACCGGATATTAACAAGCTCCCATCTGCCACATAACCGCGGGCACGGCTTTCGAAAGTTCATAACCCTGCAGGGGTGTTCCAACTTGACCCATTACAAGCCCACGATCCGCGGAGTCGCAACTCCAAAGTGGGAAGACCCGAGTATTCTCGGAATCCCGTGCTCAAGATATACCGAACTAAGGTAAGGCTAATCCAGCAAATCCTCCCGGCGTGCCGACACCCTGATAGTAGCCGCGGGTATCTCGTCCCAGGCCACGACCGGATGAGACATCCTACGGGTTTTTACCAACCCTCGAGTTTCCTTGAGGTGGCCCCGCAGTCCGCTCATTTCGGACCAACACTCATGTGGAGCACTGGCCCGGGGTTGTTGATTAAGAAAAAGGGTTTATAACTCCCTATGCAAGTTTAATTTGTTATTAGGCAAATAGTACCAATGTTGGGACTTGCTGGAAAAGACTTAGCACTTAGCGGTTTATCGAGGGGGTCCCATACACCCCAACCGTGTTAGGAACGCATAATCAAGGAACATAACACCGGTTTATACGGTTCCTAACGGCATGAGTGGAACAAATCACCAAGCAAAAGGCTTAGCCTTCCACCCTTGCCAATATATAGATGATTTCATTTTAAGCATTTATATAGTGTGATATAACCCAACAAAACTTCAACATGAAGCAAGCATCTTCGATCTTCACCTGCAACTAGCAAAGCTATAAGAAGGGCTGAGCGAAGCGTACTTAGCCAAGCAACGGTTTGCGTAGGTAGGGTGGTTAAACATGGCAATGGTTACAAGTAGGAGGCTGACAAGAAGAACATGGGCATCGAGGCAAAACTATAGAGCGGAACTACTAGCAATAGGCAAAGATAGTAATGTTATCGGGGTTCGGTCATCTTGCCTGAAGAGAAGTCGTTCGGATCGTAAGAAGGGTCCTCGTGCTCAACCTCGTTGGAAACCTCGTGCTCGTACTCGTACTCGGTCTCAGCTTCCGGCTCTAAACAATACAATCACACCAAGCACAAATCAACAAGATGCAATGCGCACTCGAAAATGATGGATGCATGATGGATGCACTAAGGATGCACACGGAGCACGTAAAATAGCACTCAAGCAAAACACCTCAAAACATGATAACAATATGATATTATGAATCTACACAGAAAATCAATCAAGTTTCATATAAGATTCGCTGAAATCGGAGTTACGGGATAAAAGTTATGCCTGAAACAAGAAATGAGCGAAAGCTGAAATTACAGCAACATAGCAACTTCGGAGCACAAAATAATTAAGCTACAGCACTCAAACAACATGGCAAAGGATATGAACACAAACTAGACATATACTACAGCAACTAAGTCCAAAGGTGCACCCCCAAAGGAGTCACGGTTCAATAGCAATGAGCTTGGACATATTGAACTTGACAATAAAATTCTGATAGCAGAATTTTTATTGAAACTTTGGAGCAAAAGATAAACATGCTACAGCCACTCAAATAAACATGTTAGAACATGAATGGAAAGCCAACAATATCTACTACAAGGAACAATAAAGATCCACTCCAAAACTATCATGGTTTGTCCTAGAGCAGCAAGCAAACATGGCATCGGAACGTTACAGATTTCAGACTTAGTGAAAATCCACTAAGTCCTAAAACAGCAATTTCATCATGGCATCTAAAAGAGCAAGTTTAAGTCACCTCTAAACTAAACATGGCAAGTGGTAATCACCTCATCAAATTACACAAGATGGTGATTCCGAAACACACAAGCATGCTTCATGGAGATAAACTGTGACGCCCGAGACTGACGTCCCAGAAGATTCCAGAAGCTTCCAGAAGATTCCAGATGTTCCGGGTTGCCCGTGTGTTCTTTTGTGCTTGTGTTATTTATTTTTTTGCATTGCATCATGCCATCATCTCATTAATTTTTTTTGCAACTAAATAAATTGTGTGGACCTTCGGTCCATTTAAATCGAGGGAAGGTGACTTCTCTTTATAACATATAAAAGTCTCCCATTATTTTAGGGAGCTATATATTAATTATTCCATTGCTTCGGAATCACCCAACACACTTGCAATATTTCCCCATGCTTCTTTAATTCAAGTTTCACCTCCAAAACCTTGCTATAATTCTTTCCCGTGTTTCGAGGTTCTTCCAAAAACCCCTCCAACAATTTTATTAAATTCCTGACATTTTTTTTTGGTGAGTCCAGGTTTTTACCCCTTGCCCTAAGTCCTTTCCTAACTCCTCTTTTCTTCTTTTTCCTCTTTTGTTTTTCTGTTTTATATGGAAAAACAACAGCAAAGGAGCAAACCAGCCCGACCGCAGCCTCCCACTGAAACCCTAGCCTTGCGGTCGTTCCCTCCCTCTCCCTCTTAGCGCCGCCGCCACCCTCTCGTCCATTTTTTCCCCTCGTTCCCCTCTGCCTGATCCCGTTTCTCCCTCTCGCTCGCCCCGACCTTCTCCCGTTTCCCTCTCCCTCGAACCCCAGCGCCCGAATCCCTCGCAGCCTTGCCTCGTCGCCAGCACCAGGAGCCCGCGCCAGGGCCTCCTCCTCCCGCGGCCAGGGGCGCCCGCCTGGCTCCTCCCCGAGCTGCAGCGCCGCGGCCACCACAGCAACTGCAGCGCGCCCAAGACCCCGTCCCCGAGCGGCTCCCTCCGGCGCGGCTCCCTTCCCGAGCAGGCCCTCGCCTTCTCTTCCTCGCCCCAGGACGAGCGCCCCAGCGCGGTTCCTCCTTCGTTCCAGCAACGGCGCCCCGGCCACTGCCATCCGCCGCCGCCGCGCCATGGACGCCGGGATCCGTCCATCTCCAGCAGCCCCGAGCGCCACGCCCGTCGTCCTCCTCGTGCAGCGCTGCTCCTCCGTCTTCACCTCCAGTGCGCCGCACCCCCTCCAGCAGCAGGAGCCGTGGCTCCCTCCTTCTCCAGTTCGTTCGTCTCCTGCGGATCCAGCACGCCGTGGCCTCGTGCAGCCCTTGTGTTGCTGCCGTTTTTGTTTGTTTTGTGCCTATGCTGTAATGTTTGGACAGGAGACCCGTGTACTCTTTTGGAGATGTGAACAACTACACGACGCGCAAGTACCTCTACATGACACGACCAAGTACCTCTACACGTCGATACGGCGGACGCGACAAGTACCTCTTCGGAAACGGAAACGCCCCGTGTACGACTACCGACGCCCGGAAAACGACCAAGTTCCACTACTTCCCACGACGGCCACGTGTACAACTACGTTGCCAAGACGGCCCCTACAAGTACCACGACGACCCGTTCATCTACGGAAGAATGAGCGCGAGTACCTCTACCGTCGCCCGGAAACGAGGAATTCGCCAAGTACCACGACACGACGACGTGAACCACTACTTCCTCTGCGAGTGGCGAGAACGACTACTTCCCTCTACGGAACGGCTACTTCCTCTCCGACGTGAACGCCTTCTTCCTCTACGTCTCGAACCGCCCCGAAACGTTGGTTCCGAAGGTATAACCCCGAGACGTGACCCGTGTGATGCTTGTGTTGTATGAGATGTTTCTCGTGTGTGCTCCGTGTCCGTTTCGTCCCTTTTGTTGTTCCTCGGTTGCCTCGTCACCGACTCGTGGGAACCCGGCAACGGGATCGCTCACCTTTCATCTCGTTTGACTCGCTCACGCCGTCTATCTTTTGCATCGGACTCTCAACGAGTTACCGGTACCGATATGATGCGTTGCATCATTTTCGAATCGTTGCCGTGGCACCCTTTCGTTCCACCACGGTGACAAATGCTTCTTATCTTCTTCTTGTTAACCTTTTAATAAACTTGCATAAACTTGATCATGTCATCCGCATCATTTAACAACATTATGTATGTTAAATTGTTGTTTGCTTATAATTATTAAACATGCTCATGAGGATTTTCCGGACTTGTTGTTGTTATTTTTCCGGACTCATTTAAATTGCCTAATAGTGTAGTTTCTTTATGCTTCACCTCTTGCCATGTTAAAACATTTAACCTTGTCTTGTAAATAACGAGAGTCAACTAAATAATAAAATGTGGTGTTTCGTCAATATGCAACTCGTTGCATATTGATCTCCACTTAACTTGTAGATTTGTTTGTGAACCTTGCCATGCCTTGCATATTTAAACCGGACATGCATCATACTTGGATGTGCATTGTATGCCATGTTTATGCTTGGGTGTTTACCGTGTTGTTTCTTTCTTTCCGGTTGCTTCTCTTGTTAGCTTCGGTTTCGTTCCGGAGTTGTGAGGATCCGCTCGACTGTTGCTCCGTCTTCTTCTTGGATCCGTTCTTCTCCTTTGTGGAATCCCAGGCAAGATGACCGAACCCGGATACCATTACTATTTTTGCCTATTGCTAGTAGTCTCGATCTTTAGTTTTGCCTCGATGCCCATGTTCTTCTTGTCAGCCTCCTACTTGTAACCAATTGCCATGTTTAACCACCCTACCTATGCAAACCGTTGCTTGGCTAAGTACGCTTCGCTCAGCCCCTCTTATAGCATTGTTAGTTGCAGGTGAAGATTGAAGATGCTTGCTTCATGTTGAAGTTTGGTTGGGTTATATCACACTATATAAATGCAAAAATGAAATCATCTATATACTGGCAGGGTGGAAGGCTAAGCCTTTTGCTTGGTGTTTTGTTCCACTCATGCCGTTAGGAACTGTATAAACCGGTGTTATGTTCCTTGATTATGCGTTCCTAACACGGTTGGGGTGTATGGGACCCCCTTGATAAACCGCTAAGTGCTAAGTCTTTTCCAGCAAGTCCCAACATTTGGTACTATTTGCCTCATAATAACAACTTAATTAATTAATTAAATTTGCATAGAGGGTCGCTCCCTCGAGGATCCTTTATTTCTACATAGCAGGGGGGGCCAGTGCCGATGGTGTTGGTCCCAAACGGGGAGTCTGCGGGAACCACCACGGGGAAACTCGAGGTTTGGGTCCTGTAGAATCACCCATCCGGTCGTGTCCTGAGACCTAGATACGCGCGGCTACTATCAGGGTGTCGACACGCCGGGAGGATTTGCTGGATTAGCCTTACCTTAGTTCGGTTTAACTTGAGCACGGGATTCCGAGAATACTCGGGTCTTCCCACCTATGGAGTTGCGACTTCGCGGATCGTGGGCTTGTGATGGGCCAAGTTGGAACACCCCTGCAGGGTTTGAACTTTCGAAAGCCGTGCCCGCGGTTATGTGGCAGATGGGAGCTTGTTAATTCCGGTTGTAGATAACTTGACACAATGTTGCTAATACACTACCAGCGTGTGTACCGTGACTGTCAATTTCCGAATAGGGATTCGGGAGTTGAACACGGTGGGGTTATTTTTGACCGGCTTTAGCTAGGATCACTTCGTGATCATCTTTCGACCGATGCTCTTCTCTTCTCGCTCTCTTTTACGTAAGTTAGTGCTAGTTGCTGCTGCAGACTCTTGTTTTGTTTCCTTCACCTCTCGTTCTTTCTTCAGCCTTATCCTCACCCAAGGCTTAAATAGTCTTGTTACCCGGGAACGGGTTTGCTGAGTCCTCTGTGGCTCACAGTTACTTCACCACACCAGTTGCAGGTTCAGCCGTGTACGATGCAGAAGCTGGTTCAGTGCTTCACCAGGAGCTCGTTGAAGAGTGTGGCCTTTTGTTTGTGACGTTTCGATGTTCAGTAGTGGTTTCTACTAGGATTCGATCTTGGCCTGTGGCTTTATGTTGTTTTGGTATCTTTCTTTTGGATCTTCACCCGTAGTCGGGTTGTGATGTTTTGAATGATGTATTGCTTATGTAATGTATTGTGTGAAGTGGCGAGTGTAAGCCAACTATCTCCTTTTGCAATTTAATCCCTCTTTTACATGAGTTGTGCAAAGATACCAAACTTGAGATCATTCTAGGATGGGCCTATACCTTTAAGTCGTGCCTCGACACGTAGGAGGTATAGTCCCATCCTGGGCATTACAAGTTGGTATTCAGAGCCTTCTCCGACCTAGAAGCCCCCACTGATTGATCGAATCGTTGACGGTTGAGTCTAGGCACACACTGAAAATATTTTGAGTCCTATATATATATCGGAGAGTAGGATTTCTTTGCTTCTCATCCCCTTTCTCTCTGGTGAGGACTCCTGACGATTACTCTTTTCTCTTCTACTTTCAAAAATTGCACCAAATTTTTTTTTAGGATCACGCTAGTATTCTGGGATTGTTTCGATGTTCTTGTGACAAGGATATTGTTCTCGATGCCTCCTGTTACCGAGGAGTTGAGCTTCGGGGTATCATAGACACAAGCATATCGCGGCAATACTAAATACTTAAGACGGCCGACATCGAAAATCTCTCCTATACGGCCAGTGGCAAGATAACCCCGACATCACCCAGTACTGGGGAGGTAGTTCGAGAGTATTGCCATAGCTTGTTATAGTGGATGCTTTTCGAAGGTCCGAGGTACACAGTTTCCGAGAAAGACTGGTTATGTGTTGAAGGATGGATACACCTGGATGTAGGTTTAGAGTTGATTGCGCGGTGCTTCCCGTGTATCCCCAACACCTGATTGCATAACTGGAAACTTTCGGAAATCTATAGGTGGGTTCATCTAGTAGTTCTAGGCATTCTTCCAACGGATGCACGATATGAAGTTTGGGGTTTTACATTGAGTGAAGTGGTTTTATGGACTTGTTCTGATCGGGAGTTGCATCTTAAAGGGTCCTTGGCTATGCTGATCCGGGGATTGCAAAACCCTTTTGTAACATGTTCCATGAGCTTTCAGCACGAAGATGCGGAACGAAGCTTCTATCTTGTATTTGTTCTATCTGATCCTTGTTCCTTTTATTTTACCTTTTTGTTCTCCAAGTGGCTTCTCGTCAAGCTGATGTACCTGCAGAATTCATTCGTTCAATTCTCTGTTCGGATGATATTGTGAAGATCATGCTGCATATCTATCCTTTGTTTTTGTTTTGATTCTGGTATTCGAGTTGCTTCGATGTCAAATGTTGATTCCATACCTTTCTTAATCGGTATTCTCATATTTCTATGGGAGTGTTAATTCCTCTTGACCATCAAGATGATCATGTTAATCCTTTTCAACTGGTGTGCCTTCTTTTCAAGTTATTCCATACGGACGCCGTTGAGAAATCTGACGATTGTCTGTATTCTTTCATCCCAAGTTGTCTTTGTTTTCCCCACCCTCCCACCCTTCTTCTTCTCAGAGCAAGAATTCTCAAATGAAGTATCCATTTTATTCATGTGATGGTTCTTCATTCTTTCCTTCATTGTTCTTATCCGGTGCTTTATCATGAAGATGCTCAAGAGCTTCAAGTTCATTATTCTTTTGTTCTCAGATTCTACCGGTGGATGTAATTCAAGATTTCGGTGTTGATCTTATCATTTTCCTCTTTTCACAATGCTTTCTTATTCCGGTGCACTAATTAATCATTCTCCTCTTGTTATTCTTATCCGGAGTGCTGAAGATTCATAATTCCATTCTTAACCCGTTCAAGCTATTTTGAGATTGCTATCTTATTCAAGCCATTTAATTCAACCGGTGCAATATCTCTTAAGCAATCTTTTCCAACGGTGATTTCTTTGAGTGGGCCTTAACCACAGGTCTTTTCCCAGGATCTTACCTGACTCTTCTTTTCCGGAGTTATATTCAAATTCTTTTAAAGTGTGACGTAAGTATGATTTCCATCAGTCACATGCCTTCTCCAAGATCGTTTTCAATTCTTTTCATCTTTGGTTCAACCTTTTAATTTTTCATTCCGGAGTGCTCAATAATTCTTCATGACATTTCTCGTCTTCACTCTCAGCATTTGAAGACTGGACAAGTGTTTCTCTTAAATCTTGGCCCGTCTTTTTGAAGATTCGTGGTTCTAGCTTCATGCCATCCTCATAGTTGTTTCGATTGTGAGGAATTCTTTTTATACCATCCGGAGCATTTCATGAATTCTTTTCTTTGTGATCCTCCGAAGGCCATCATTTCAGAATATTTCTTCGTTCTCAGTTTTCAACTTCAACCTCCAACTATTCTTCATTGATGTTTCTTCGTTCATCTCCCTATTCTTGGTGGTTCTTTCAAGATTACCCTTCCGTGGTTATCATTTTAATTCATTTGTTCTTTTCATAATCCTACCGGTGGTTCATTGAAGATTTATCCGAGCTTGTGCTAGATCTCTCTTTAATCCTTTCCAACGAGAATAAGTAGTATGCCAAATCCTTTGGTTGTCATCAATTTAAATTGGTGAAGGAGATGCATTACATAATTCTTATTCTTATTCCTTCAAGGTGATTTTAATTCTTTTGTCTGGAGCTTGTTCATCATATCATATTCTCGCTTCTAAGTTGTTCATCTTGTTTTCCGGAGCTTCAAGTTATTTCAATTTTATCATTTCAACCTCAATCTAATTCATCGCAGGCCTTGAATCTTATTCTTTTTCATCTTTCACTTCTAATGCTTTTGTTACCGGAGTTCTTCATGGTAATTCATCATGTTTTTAATTCATTCTCGAAGTCTTCATCAAGATTCTTGTTGGAGCTCAAGCATTTTCATCATGCTTTCTAATTGTAATTCTTTCTACCTTGTCTTTTCAGGTGGTGTTATGTCATTCTTGATAATTTTCCTTCATGTTTCATGATTCACAAGTTGTCAGGAATGACATAATTAAAACCATCATTTCTTTCTCTTTAGGAGATCTTTCCAACCCCTCAATTTATTTGTGGAGTTATCTTGGGTTGTATTTCACCTAAAAGCTTTCCCTAAGGATTGTTGTTATTGTGGTGCTTATAAATGACCCAAGTTCTTCATTTATCAGTCCGGTGAATAAGCTTTTCATATCCTTGTTGATCTCAATCCAATCAATTGTTTTCGTTAGTGGCTGGTTGTCACCTCATAATCTTGAGATGTTTTCCATAAGCCCACATCAAGAGCTTATTCGTTTCGTTGTTGATTTTTTTTCATCAACTTCGTTCAACCCTTCGTAAGGACGCCTTTCAATTCAATTTTGAGAGATGTTGTCTTTTCTTCTCCATTCTTTTCTTTCATGGATCTATATTCTATTCTTTCATTCCGGAAGCTTGTGATGTTGCTCTCTCCAAACCATCATCTCGTTTTATCGAGATCATGTTCTTTTCCTTGCTTATCATTAACCGGAGTGTTGTATTCTTCTTTCTAGTTCCCTCATCTTACCAAGTTTTAACTCTCTTTTCAACCGGAGTGCTGTCTGAAATCTTTCTTAACCTTGTGCCATTCTTTTAATTGTTCCGGAGGCAATGTGTTGTTGTTTTCATCAAGTATCTTCCCATCTCCTCAAGTTCTTGTTAATTCCTTCCATTTTCAGACGGAGTGCTGCCCAAA
>LR738713.1:145481416-145501455 GCA_902687465.1 Secale cereale | reverse complement strand
CGTTCTTTCTTCAGCCTTATCCTCACCCAAGGCTTAAATAGTCTTGTTACCCGGGAACGGGTTTGCTGAGTCCTCTGTGGCTCACAGTTACTTCACCACACCAGTTGCAGGTTCAGCCGTGTACGATGCAGAAGCTGGTTCAGTGCTTCACCAGGAGCTCGTTGAAGAGTGTGGCCTTTTGTTTGTGACGTTTCGATGTTCAGTAGTGGTTTCTACTAGGATTCGATCTTGGCCTGTGGCTTTATGTTGTTTTGGTATCTTTCTTTTGGATCTTCACCCGTAGTCGGGTTGTGATGTTTTGAATGATGTATTGCTTATGTAATGTATTGTGTGAAGTGGCGAGTGTAAGCCAACTATCTCCTTTTGCAATTTAATCCCTCTTTTACATGAGTTGTGCAAAGATACCAAACTTGAGATCATTCTAGGATGGGCTTATACCTTTCAGTCGTGCCTCGACACGTAGGAGGTATAGTCCCATCCTGGGCATTACATAAACACAACGATAGCAACGAGCTCAACAAGATGGCATTTCATAACAAGTGAAACAACATCACAGCCACATGGCACTTTGCAACGAAGATAAACATGGCAAGAATAAATCTATCATGCTACCTAGCACATACAACATGTAGAGCATGGCAAGACGAACACGTGGACATGTCATTTGCATCATTCGGACAAACGAGCTAAAAGATATCACATGGCAAAGATGACATAAAAACATCACATGGCAGCAATTATATCGGGATGCACTATTGCAACGGGAAAACAAGCATCTAGATGATCTCTAACATGCATGACACAAAAAGATAAAACGTAGTGCTATTCACCACGAACGTCTGGACATGCTATTTGCGCGAAACGGACAAACACACTAAAAGTTAGAGCAGTTTGAACATTGCATCAGACAACAAATAAATCTGGGACTTAGTGGGAAAAAGGGGGTAAACCTTCTCAGGCAGATCTGGGTAAAAAAACAACAACGGGCTGGAATCGGAGAGGCGGCTGAGCCGGCCCGGCTCGGTGCGGCGCGGCCCACCGAGAGGAGGAGGCCGGGGCCTCGGTGTGGCCCGCGAAGGCGGCTGCGGTGCGGTGCGGACTGGGCCCTCGCGGCGGCGGCCCGCGGGAGCCTGCGGCGGCGCGGTGGGAGCGAGGCGGCCTGGCGACGGTCCTGCTGGGCCTGGGCGACGGGGCGGCCCAGCGCGGAGGCGATCGATCGGCGCGGAGAGGAGTGGGCCTGGCGCCGACGAAGTGGTCCTCGCGGGACCTGGCGGTCTACTGGGCGCCGAGGGAGGATCGGTGAGGCGAAGTGGGCCTCCTGGCGCGGAGCCGAGGCGGGATCGGTGAGGCGGGGGAAGAGGCCGTTGACCGCAGCGATCGAGGGAGGAGGGCCTCGATCCCAGGCGCAGGAGGAGGATCCGGTCGGAGCTGCGGGATCCCAGGCGAGGTAAGGCGGCGGCGGCTGGTTCCTTCGGGAACTGGCCAAGTGGAGAGGGGGGATGGCCAGATCCAGAAAAAATAGGGGGAAGGAGGAGAAGAAAAACTAGGGATGCCCAAAATGGACATAGGGGTCTAAATATAGCAGATTTTTAGGGTTAGGGGGGATTTAGGGGTGTTAGGAGCCCTCCGATCGCGATCCGACGGATCCGATCGCGGGGGGAGTTTAGAAGGGTCTAGGAGAAGGTAGTGGGCTGTTGTAGGGGTGTTTCTGGGACACAAAGTGAAGGCATTTTGGACCCATACGAATAACTGTTGGGATAGCAAACGGAGTCCAAACGCGACGAGATTTGAGAGGCGGGTTGCACACAACAAAACAACAACACACACAACAACCTCGCGGCACACCGGCAACGTTACACGCCCAAACAACAAAGTAGGCCTACGGGACGTCACGGACACGTGAGGGAGCTCCGGAACGCGAAACGGACAACGGGAAGGAACGCGTGGAACCGGATGCAACCGACAACACAAATGCAATGCGATGCACATGTCTACATGATATGAATGAATGCCACACACTCACACAACAAAACGAAGAAAACCCGAAAGACAAAGAACCCGGAATGGAAATAGATGAAGCCGGAGATATATTATATACCCAAAAGGGAAAGTATTACATCCGGGGCATTACAAATTCTCCTCTAGTACAAAAAGATCTCGTCCCGAGATCTAGGACTGGAAAAAGGAAGGGTACTCATAACGAAGATGATCTTCTCGTTCCCACGTAGCCTCTCGGTCGGTGTGATGTGACCACTTGACTTTCAAGAATTTGATGGACTTGTTGCGGGTCTTGCGTTCGGTTTCTTCGAGAATAGCAACTGGATGCTCTCGGTAGGACAGGTCTTGTTGAAGATCAATCTCTTCAAACGGAATCATGCGCTCAGGTGCCTTGAAGCATTTGCGAAGTTGAGACACATGGAAGACATCATGAACATTGGCGAAGTTTGACGGGAGCTCAAGTTGATAGGCTAGGTCGCCTCTTTTGCCAAGAATCTTGAAAGGCCCGACGTATCTAGGAGCAAGCTTTCCTTTGATACCGAATCTTTGGTTGCCTTTCATCGGAGACACACGGAGATAGACATGATCACCAATGTTGAAAGCCAAATCACGATGCTTGCCGTCATAGTAGCTCTTCTGACGTGACTGAGCGGCCTTGAGATTCTCACGTATGACTTTGCACATTTCTTCGGCTTCTGAGATCAAGTCATTGCCAAGAAGTTGACGTTCGCCTATTTCAGACCAGTTGAGAGGGGTACGGCACTTTCTGCCATAGAGGATTTCAAACGGAGCTTTTCCGGCACTTGCTTGAAAGCTGTTGTTGTAAGAGAACTCGGCAAATGGAAGGCAGTCTTCCCATTTCATGCCGAAAGATATGACACAGGCTCTGAGCATATCTTCTAGAATCTGATTCACTCGCTCGACTTGACCACTAGTCTGAGGGTGAAAAGCAGTGCTGAACCTGATCTTAGTGCCCATGGCGGACTGAAAGGAGTCCCAGAACCTGGATGTGAACAAACTTCCACGGTCTGAGGAGATAACTTGAGGAATGCCATGTAAGGACACAATTCTGGAAGTGTACAGCTCTGCCAATTGAGCTGCATTGATGGATTCTTTGACTGGCAGGAAGTGAGCGACTTTGGTAAGCTTGTCAATCACCACGAAGATAGAATCATTTCCTCGCTTGGATTTAGGAAAACCAGTGACGAAGTCCATTTCAATGTGGTCGAACTTCCACTCGGGAATAGGAAGAGGTTGGAGAAGACCGGCTGGACGTTGATGTTCTACTTTCACTCTTCTGCAAACATCACATTCATTCACGAATTGGGCAATCTCCCTTTTCATGCGTGTCCACCAGTAAGATTGCTTGAGATCTTGATACATCTTGGAACTGCCAGGATGAATGGAAAGGAGAGAATCATGAGCTTCTTCCATTATGAGCTTCCTGAGATCACCTTTGGGAACAACGAGTCTGTCCTCGAAGAACAAGGTATCTCTCTCATCAACACGGAAGCACTTGTATTTCGGAATGCCCTTTGCAATACCATGTTTCACCTTCTTCACCATGGTATCACTGAGTTGGGCCTCACGGACTTGATCTTCCAAGGTAGGAGCAATTTGAAGATTTGCAAGAAAACCCTGCGGAACAACTTGAAGGTTGAGCTTCCTGAATGCTTCACAAAGCTCAGGCTGGCACGGCTTGATAAGAAGGCTGTTGCAATATGCCTTTCTGCTCAAAGCATCTGCAATCACATTCGCCTTGCCAGGAGTGTATTCAATGCTGGGATTATACTCTTGGATCATTTCAACCCAACGAGTCTAGCGGAGGTTCAGATGCGGCTGTGTGAAGATGTACTTCAAGCTCTTGTGATCAGTGAAGATGTCGACCTTTCTGCCCAACAACAGATGTCTCCACGTAATCAAAGCATGTACCACAGCTGCTAGCTCGAGATCATGTGTGGGATAGTTCTTCTCACTTGGCTTGAGCTGACGAGAAGTGTATGCCACAATTCTCTTATCTTGCATAAGCACACCACCAAGACCTTGAAGAGAAGCATCACAGAATACTTCATAGGGCTTCGATTCATCTGGAGGAGTCAGAACTGGAGCAGAGACAAGCTTTTCTTTGAGAGTTTTGAATGCCACTTCACACTCTGGAGACCAAAAGTATTTGACATTCTTTTGAAGCAAGTTTGAAAGAGGCTTGGCAATCTTGGAGAAGTTCTCAACGAACCTTCTGCAATAGCTGGCAAGACCCAGAAAATTGCGGAGTTGCTTGACGATCTGAGGAGCTTCCCAGTTGACAATTGCTTCAACTTTCTCGGGATTAACCGCAATACCGTCAGCTGAGATGATATGGCCCAGGTACAAAACCTTATCGAGCCAAAACTCGCACTTTGAGAACTTGGCATAGAACTTATGCTCTCGGAGTCGATCAAGAACCAGACGTAAGTGCTTTTCGTGATCCTCTTCATTCTTGGAAAACACCAGAATATCATCCAGATACACAAGCACGAACTCGCCAGTATAGGGGTTGAAGATGTAGTGCATCATCCTCGAAAAGGTAGGAGGAGCATTGGCGAGACCAAAAGACATGACGGTATACTCGTATGAGCCGTAGCTCGTTCTGAAGGCCGTCTTGGGAATGTCCTCCTCGCGAATGCGAATTTGGTGATAGCCCATTCGGAGGTCAAGCTTAGAGAACACTTTAGCTCCTTTGAGCTGCTCGAAGAGTTCGTTGATGTTGGGGAGCGGATACTTGTTCTTTATTGTCTTCTTGTTCAATGGCCGGTAATCAACACAGAGACGCTCCGTGCCATCTTTCTTCTTGACAAATAAGACACCACAGCCCCAATGAGACGTACTAGGCCTGATGAGACCCATACTCTCCTGTTTATCAAGCTGCTTCTTCAATTCCTTCAATTCATCCGGAGAGAGCTTGTACGAACGCCGACATGCTGGCTCAGTACCCGGCTCGAGTTCAATTACGAATTCCACCTGACGGTGTGGAGGCATGCCTGGAAGTTCTTCAGGAAAGACGTCTTGATATTCGTTCACCACCGGAATTTGAGATATGGCATTAATTTCGCCCTTATCATTGAGAGAGAAAAGTCTGATAGTGTTATCCCTGGAGGCAAAGATAATCACATCTTCATCAGAATGAGTCATCTTGACTTCTTTTTGAGCACAATCAATGTGAGCATCATGCTGAGAAAGCCAATCCATTCCGAGGATGAGGTCAATGTCAGAATTACCAAGAACCACCGGATTAGCCAGAAATCGATAATCACCCATGCGAATAGAAACATCCGGAGCATATAATCTAGAAGTCATGCATCTGCCCGGAGAAATCACTTGCAACTCCTTTGGCAAGGCCATGGTGCCCACATTATACTTGGATGCAAATGGGAATGACATGAAGGAATGTGAAGCACCCGAATCAAATAACACTTTAGCAGGGATAGAGTTCACTGGAAGGTTACCCAAAATGACATCAGAAGAATTCTCCGCTTGCGCTGCATTCATCAGATTGACCCTTGCAGCCTTTGGATCATGCCTGACAATAGCTGAACTCACAGGTGGAGGAGGTGGAAGACGCTTCGGATTCGGACATCTGTTGGCATAGTGACCTTTCTGAGTGCATTTGTTGCAAGTCACTTCTGAGAGAGGACGGAAAAGAGAGCCACTTGACTTGGAGCCTTGAGACTGAAACTGGTTCTTCGACTTGTTGCTCGGGTTGGGTGGGTGGGAGAAACCACGTCCACCGGAGTTCTTGTAGTTGTTGGAGTTGTTGGAGTTGTTGTAAGGAGCTCGAATCACTGGAGGAGGAGGAAGCCAGAATTCTGATGCTTCGAGACCATCTGAGACGATGAGGAAGAGTGAACGGCATCTCAAATTCTCTTCTTAGAAGCCTCCATCTTAAGCTGAGCTGCTTCTTGTTTCAAAGCCATGTTATAGAATTTGTCGAATTCATCCGGCTCGAACAAGGTGAGAGCAAGCTGAAGTTCGTCTTTCAGGCCTCCACGGAACTGGTAGATTTTGCTCTTGGCATCAGGAATGTCTTGCTTAGCATAGCGGGCGAGGTTTTGGAACTTGACATTATACTGATAGACTGTCATAGAGCCCTGCTTCAGGTTGCGGAATTGCTCACGCATACCCTCGATGACACTTGTAGGAATGTGGTGCGAGCGAAAATCCTTGCAGAAATTCTCCCAAGAGATCACTTGACCTGGCCTGGAGTCTTTGTACTGCTGCCACCAATCAGCTGCTTGATCTTTGAGTTGGAAGGCTGTAAACTTCACATAATCATCTTCCTTCACGTTACTGCACTCAAAATGCTTCTTTACGTCGGTTAACCAATCTTCAGCATCAAGAGGATCGACACAGTAACTGAAAGCTTTTGGTTTATTGGCCAAGAACTGGTTGAGAGTAGCATGGTGCTGCTGGTTGAAGAAGTTGCCTTGATTCCCTGGAACACCCTGATTAGCTTGATTAGCTTGCATCTGCTGCATCATCTGCATCAACATCTGAGTGTTCTGAGCTGTAGTCTGCATAATCGCTCTCCAAGCCTGAGGCGGAGGAGAAGGGGAAGGAGGACGTTCTCGAACCTATTCCGCCTCTGGGTTAGCGTTGGGAACCTTTTTCGGAGCCATCCTGAAAGAGATGACCACGAATCAGCATTTGATTGACAGAAGGTATAAGCTGAATCAATGGAATGAATTGCAACAAGTCTTCACAATAATCATTCGAACAATAAGAACGAATGAAATCATTCGAACAAGTGGAACGAATGAAATTCTCAGTTAAATGATAACATCAGTCTTCACGAGAAGCCACATAGGGGACAAAAGGTAAAATAAGAAAAACAACAAGGTACAGACGGGAACAAACACAAGATAGGAGCTTCGTTCTAACATCTTTGTGCTGAAAGCATATGAACGCGTTACGAAAAGGTTTTGCAATCCCCGGAGCAGCATAGCCAAGGATCCTTTAAGATGCAACTCCTAATCGGAACATCGGTCATAAACCACTTCACTCAATGTAGAACCCCGAACTCACTAACCTGCGTCCGTTGGAAGAATGCCTACGATCTACTGGATAAACCCACCTATAAATTTCCGAAAGATTCCAGTTATGCAATCAGGTGTTGGGGATACACGGGAAGCACCGCGCAATCAACTCTAACCTACATCCAGGTGTATCCATCCTTCAACACATAACCAGTCTTTCTCGGAAACTGTTTACCTCGGACCTTCGAAAAGCATCCACTATAACAAGCTATGGCAATACTCCCGAACTACCTCCCCAGTACTGGGTGATGTCGGGGTTATCTTGCCACTGGCCGTATAGGAGAGATTTTCGATGTCGGCCGTCTTAAGTATTTAGTACTGCCGCGATATGCTTGTGACGACAATACCCCGAAGCTCAACTCCCCGGGACACTGCCACAATTCCTAATGTCAGGAGGCATCGAGAACAATATCCTCGTCACAACAACATCGAAACAATCCCAGAATACTCGCGGGATTCCTAAAAAAAAATTGTGCAATTTTTGAAGATAGGAGAGACAAGAATAGTCGTCAGGAGTCCTGACCAGAGAGAAAGGAGATGAGAAGCAAAGAAATCCTACTCTCCGATATAATATAGGACTCAAAATGTTTTCAGTGTGTGCCTAGACTCGACTGTCAACGATTTGATCAATCAGTGGGGGCTCCTAGGTCGGAGAAGGCTCTGATACCAACTTGTAATGCCTAGGATGGAGTTATACCTCCTACGTGTCGAGGCACGACTTAAAGGCATAAGTCCATCCTAGAATGATCTCAAGTTTGGTAATCTTTGCACATCTCATGTAAAAGAGGGGATTGTAAACATAAATAGTTGGCTTACACTCGCCACGTCACACAAATACAATACATGTCTCAAACATCATACATTAAGAACATCACAACCCTCTAAGGGCAAAAACCAAATGTCAAGATACCAAACTTAAATAGCATCCACAGGCGGATCGAATCCTAGTAGGAGTCTCCACTACTGATCATCCGGATAACGAACATAGTAACGGCTACGCTCCTCGTCGTACTCCCAGTCAAGCTCGGTGCCATCACCTGGATAGCTCACAACTGGACCTGCATCAGGTGTGGTGAAGTAACTGTGAGCCACAGAGGACTCAGCAATCCCGTTCCCGGGTAACAAGACTATTTAAGCCTTGGGAGAGGAAAAGGCTGAAGAAAAGAATAAGTGTCTGCAGCAGCAACTAGCAACTAGCTTACGTGAGTGAGAGCGAGAAGAGAAAGCCTCGGACGAGAAGTGATCACGAAGTGATCCTAGCTACAAGCTCATCAAACATAACCCCTCCGTGTTCAACTCCCGAATCCCTATTCGGAAATTGACAGTCACGGAACACACGCTGGTAGTGTATTAGAAACATTGTGTCAAGTTATCTACAACCGGATATTAACAAGCTCCCATCTGCCACATAACCGCGGGCACGGCTTTCGAAAGTTCATAACCCTGCAGGGGTGTTCCAACTTGACCTATTACAAGCCCACGATCCGCGGAGTCGCAACTCCAAAGTGGGAAGACCCGAGTATTCTCGGAATCCCGTGCTCAAGATATACCGAACTAAGGTAAGGCTAATCCAGCAAATCCTCCCGGCGTGCCGACACCCTGATAGTAGCCGCGCGTATCTCGTCTCAGGCCACGACCGGATGAGACATCCTACGGGTTTTTACCAGCCCTCGAGTTTCCTTGAGGTGGCCCCGCAGTCCGCTCATTTCGGACCAACACTCATGTGGAGCACTGGCCCGGGGTTGTTGATTAAGAAAAAAGGTGTATAACTCCCTATGCAAGTTTAATTTGTTATTAGGCAAATAGTACCAATGTTGGGACTTGCTGGAAAAGACTTAGCACTTAGCGGTTTATCGAGGGGGTCCCATACACCCCAACCGTGTTAGGAATGCATAATCAAGGAACATAACACCGGTTTATACGGTTCCTAACGGCATGAGTGGAACAAATCACCAAGCAAAAGGCTTAACCTTCCACCCTTGCCAATATATAGATGATTTCATTTTAAGCATTTATATAGTGTGTTATAACCCAACAAAACTTCAACATGAAGCAAGCATCTTCGATCTTCACCTGCAACTAGCAAAGCTATAAGAAGGGCTGAGCGAAGCGTACTTAGCCAAGCAACGGTTTGCGTAGGTAGGGTGGTTAAACATGGCAATGGTTACAAGTAGGAGGCTGACAAGAAGAACATGGGCATCGAGGTAAAACTATAGAGCGGAACTACTAGCAATAGGCAAAGATAGTAATGTTATCGGGGTTCGGTCATCTTGCCTGAAGAGAAGTCGTTCGGATCGTAAGAAGGGTCCTCGTGCTCAACCTCGTTGAAAACCTCGTGCTCGTACTCGTACTCGGTCTCAGCTTCCGGCTCTAAACAATACAATCACACCAAGCACAAATCAACAAGATGCAATGCGCACTCGAAAATGATGGATGCATGATGGATGCACTAAGGATGCACACGGAGCACGTAAAATAGCACTCAAGCAAAACACATCAAAACATGATAACAATATGATATTATGAATCTACACAGAAAATCAATCAAGTTTCATATAAGATTCGCTGAAATCGGAGTTACGGGCTAAAAGTTATGCCTGAAACAAGAAATGAGCGAAAGCTGAAAATTACAGCAACATAGCAACTTCGGAGCACAAAATAGTTAAGCTACAGCACTCAAACAACATGGCAAAGGACATGAACACAAACTAGACATATACTACAGCAACTAAGTCCAAAGGTGCACCCCCAAAGGAGTCACGGTTCAATAGCAATGAGCTTGGACATATTGAACTTGACAATAAAATTCTGACAGCAGAATTTTTATTGAAACTTTGGAGCAAAAGATAAACATGCTACAGCCACTCAAATAAACATGTGAGAACATGAATGGAAAGCCAACAATATCTACTACAAGGAACAATCAAGATCCACTCCAAAACTATCATGGTTTGTCCTAGAGCAGCAAGCAAACATGGCATCGGAACGTTACAGATTTCAGACTTGGTGAAAATCCACTAAGTCCTAAAACAGCAATTTCATCATGGCATCTAAAAGAGCAAGTTTAAGTCACCTCTAAACTAAACATGGCAAGTGGTAAGCACCTCATCAAAGTACACAAGATGGTGATTCTGAAACACACAAGCATGCTTCATGGAGATAAACACAACGATAGCAACGAGCTCAACAAGATGGCATTTCATAACAAGTGAAACAACATCACAGCCACATGGCACTTTGCAACGAAGATAAACATGGCAAGAATAAATCTATCATGCTACCTAGCACATACAACATGTAGAGCATGGCAAGACGAACACGTGGACATGTCATTTGCATCATTCGGACAAACGAGCTAAAAGATATCACATGGCAAAGATGACATAAAAACATCACATGGCAGCAATTATATCGGGATGCACTATTGCAACGGGAAAACAATCATCTAGATGATCTCTAACATGCATGACACAAAAAGATAAAACGTAGTGCTATTCACCACGAACGTCTGGACATGCTATTTGCGCGAAACGGCCAAACACACTAAAAGTTAGAGCAGTTTGAACATTGCATCAGACAACAAATAAATCTGGGACTTAGTGGGAAAAAGGGGGTAAACCTTCTCAGGCAGATCTGGGTAAAAAAACAACAACGGGCTGGAATCGGAGAGGCGGCTGAGCCGGCCCGGCTCGGTGCGGCGCGGCCCACCGAGAGGAGGAGGCCGGGGCCTCGGTGTGGCCCGCGAAGGCGGCTGCGGTGCGGTGCGGACTGGGCCCTCGCAGCGGCGGCCCGCGGGAGCCTGCGGCGGCGCGGTGGGAGCGAGGCGGCCTGGCGACGGTCCTGCTGGGCCTGGGCGACGGGGCGGCCCAGCGCGGAGGCGAGCGATCGGCGCGGAGAGGAGTGGGCCTGGCGCCGACGAAGTGGTCCTCGCGGGACCTGGCGGTCTACTGGGCGCCGAGGGAGGATCGGTGAGGCGAAGTGGGCCTCCTGGCGCGGAGCCGAGGCGGGATCGGTGAGGCGGGGGAAGAGGCCGTTGACCGCAGCGATCGAGGGAGGAGGGCCTCGATCCCAGGCGCAGGAGGAGGATCCGGTCGGAGCTGCGGGATCCCAGGCGAGGTAAGGCGGCGGCGGCTGGTTCTTTCGGGAACTGGCCAAGTGGAGAGGAGGGGATGGCCAGATCCAGAAAAAATAGGGGGAAGGAGGAGAAGAAAAACTAGGGATGCCCAAAATGGACATAGGGGTCTAAATATAGTAGATTTTTAGGGTTAGGGGGGATTTAGGGGTGTTAGGAGCCCTCCAATCGCGATCCGACGGATCCGATCGCGGGGGGAGTTTAGAAGGGTCTAGGAGAAGGTAGTGGGCTGTTGTAGGGGTGTTTCTGGGACACAAAGTGAAGGCATTTTGGACCCACACGAATAACTGTTGGGATAGCAAACGGAGTCCAAACGCGACGAGATTTGAGAGGCGGGTTGCACACAACAAAACAACAACACACACAACAACCTCGCGGCACACCGGCAACGTTACACGCCCAAACAACAAAGTAGGCCTACGGGACGTCACGGACACGTGAGGGAGCTCCGGAACGCGAAATGGACAACGGGAAGGAACGCGTGGAACCGGATGCAACCGACAACACAAATGCAATGCGATGCACATGTCTACATGATATGAATGAATGCCACACACTCACACAACAAAATAACGAAAACCCGAAAGACAAAGAACCCGGAATGGAAATAGATGAAGCCGGAGATATATTATATACCCAAAAGGGAAAGTATTACATCCGGGGCATTACAGTGCTAAGAGTTTGGATATCCTCAACAACTTGGATAGTAGCAACAGTGTGGTGGGTAGGAAGGCTCATAATTCTATCTTCTTCCTCTCTTTCTCTAGCCCATCTCTCTTTAAGTTTAGCCAACATCCTAATGTTTTCATTAATTTGCACTTGAATAGCATTCATATGAGTGACCTTCCTCTCCTCAAGAGGAGAAGTTCTAATCTTAAGCAATTCTACCTCATTGGCTAAATTGTCTACCTTCGAAGAGAGATCATCTAGTTTGTTTAGTTTTTCTTCTACACTATTATTAAAGGCTTTTTGGGTAGTGATGAAATCCTTAAGCATAATCTCTAGTTCAGTAGTGGAGTTCTTGGTGCTAGGATAAGCATTGTTGTTCCCATAAGAATTAGAGGGGAATGGTCTAGGATTGCTACCAAAATTACTCCTATAAGCATTGTTGTTAAAATTGTTTCTAGAGATAAAGTTCACATCTACTTGTTCTTGAGCAATCAAAGAATTTAAAGGAACATCACGAGGATCAATAGAAGATTGCTTCGAAAGTAGAGACATGATCAAGTCAACTTTTTCATTTAGGAAGGAAATCTCCTCGACAGAGTTTACCTTCCTACCTGTTGGAGCGCGTTCGGTGTGCCATTGGGAATAGTTGGTCATCATCTCATCGAGAAGCTTCGTGGAAGCACCAAGTGTAGTTGACATAAAGGTTCCTCCCGCGGCCGAATCTAACAAGTTCCGCGAGGTAAAGTTCAAGCCTGCATAAAAAGTTTGGATAACCATCCAAGTAGTCAAACCATGAGTAGGGCAGTTCTTGATAAGAGATTCCATACGTTCCCAAGCTTGGGCAACGTGTTCATTATCCAATTGTTTAAAATTCATTATGTTACTTCTTAGTTGGATAATTTTAGCAGGTGGATAGTATTTTCCAATAAAAGCATCTTTGCACTTGTCCCATGAATCTATGCTATTTCTAGGCAAAGACTGAAACCAAATTTTAGCTCCTCCTCTCAAGGAGAAAGGAAAAAGCTTAAGCTTAACAATATTACCATCTATTTCTTGGTACTTTTGCATATCACAGAGTTCAACAAAATTGTTTAAGTGTAAAGCAGCATCATCTCCAGCACCGGAGAATTGATCTTTCATAACTAGGTTCAGTAAAGCAGGTTTAATTTCATACGAAGGTGCTGAAGTGGCAGGTGTAGTGATGGGTGTGCAGATAAAGTCATCGTTGTTATGACTAGTGAAGTCACACAACTTGGTGTTCTCGGTGGAACCCATAGCAGCAAGCAAGCAAGATAACTATTTTTGTGATTTTCGATAAAAGATACTAAAGCAAAAACTGAAAGGTAAACTAACAAGACTAAAAACAAAGGTAAAAGATAGCGTGCAACTCCCCTATCTTGAAGAGTGGAGTCCCCGGCAACAGCGCCAGAAAACTTTGCTTGATGGCTTCTCGCCCCTCGTTGGTTACCCCAAGTGGAAGGTTTGAGATGCAGTGTAGCGGAAGTTTTCCCTTGGCAAAGATACCAAGGATCGATTTCCCCTGAGACTCCCAGTTTCAACAAGAAGGTGTCAACTGCTAACGGCGCCAGATATTAGCAATCAACGTGGACCTGCACACAGATACAAATAACTTTGCTCCCAACGAGTACAGAGAGGTTGTCAATCCCTCCGGCCTTGTCATTTACAAAGGATCAAACGCAAGTGATAATAGTGATAGGTAATGCTGCAAATAGTAAGTAAAAGCGTAAAGTAAATAGCGGATGTGATCAGTGATGGTAATATGGACCGGGGTCCCATGATGTTCACTAGTGATGTCTCTCTCCCAAAAGACGATAAAACAGCTATGTGAGGTAAACGAATTACAGCTGGGCAATTGACAGAATTATGTGCGCAAACCAATGCTAACTATGTTGCAAGAAAGGTAGAGGTTCAAAGCATGGGCGGTACGACAAGGCAAGTAGACCGAAATCCATCTGCATCTACTACTAATCATCCACCTTGAGATATCTATCCAGAACATCTCGCTGGTATTAAGTTGCGAGTCCCACCCATAGTGTAAACTCAAAGCAACAGACAACTGCATTAAAAGAACTTTGCGTAAAGTAAACAATCCTTGCACCCGCGGGCACAAGCACCGTTGTTTTCCCCCTTGTGGCATCAGCACATCCCCTAGACTCATGTTTCTGTCACTCAAGCTAGTCATCGAGGGGCATGAACCCACAATCAAGCATAACGTTCCCTCTTGGAGTCACTACCTACTACTTGGCCAAAGCAATAAATAACAACGGAGAACATGCAAGAATTACTTACGAACATAAATATAAAAGAGGTAGATCAAATATATTACTCAAACACAATCTGAACATAATCTCACAATCCATCGGATCCCAGCAAACTCAACATAGCAACAACATAAGGATTACATATGTGCCTCGATCATGTAGGGCAGCTCACGAGGACTAATTAGTGAAGCACAAGAATGGGAGGAGAACATCACATAGCTACTGGTCATGGACCCATGGTCCAAGGGAGACTACTCACAACTCATCCGGGAGGCGTCCATGGTGGTGGAGAGGCTCCCGGTGGTGATCCTCCCCTCCGGCAGGGTGCCGGGAAGAGTTCTCCTGGCGCTCCCGATCTTGGAAGCGCGGCGGCGGCGGAACAGAGATGAGATCGCGAAAAAGGGTTCCCGTCTCGAGGGTTTCGGGACACGATATAAATATATGCCAAAGGGGGGCATCAGCGGAGGCCTGGGGGGCCCAGGCGCCCCCCCGGCGCGGCCAGGAGGGGGGCCGCGCCACCAGGGCGCCTGGAGCCCTGGTGGCCCCCCTCCGGCTGTACTTTGGCTACCGGGAAGCTTCTGGAACGCTGATTTTTTATATAATTTTTCCGGGATTTTTCTGGCAGTTTTCGTAATGGGAAAACCTGAAATACAAAAACAGCAGAAAACAGAAACTGGCACTGGGGTGCACTGAGTTAATAGGTTAGTCCAAATATGATCAAAAGTGTATGGAAGTGTATAAATATCATAGCAATATCACACAAAAGAGGCATGGAGCAAGCAGAAATTATAGATACGTTTTGGACGTATCAATCGTGCGATAGCCCCACGGTGGGCGCCAACTATCGTGGTTTTGTCACGGCAGATGTCTTAGCATGAGGACTTAGTCGTGGAGCCATCACTACGGGTTAGCTTAAAGGGGTTAAAGCGGACAAAGGACACAAGGGATTTTATACTAGTTCGGCCCCTTCGATGAAGGTAAAAGCCTACGTTGTTGTGGTATTGCTAGGGTTTCGATGACCAGGGAGCGAACCCGCTTTTCCTGTGTCTCGAGTAGTCTTTCGTTGTCCCTGAACCGTCGTCGGATCATCCCTTTATATACACAGGATGACGCCCGGCCCGGCTTACAGAATCCTGAGGCCGGCTCATAAACGTGCCCGGCTTGGTCTCTATCTTTCCTATCTTACAATACAAGTTACACATCGTATGGCGGTTTACATTCACGGGCCTTATCACCTTTTGAGCCCTGGGCTTTTTAACTTTCTATATTAAAATGCCATACTCTATATCTTGGCTTCAGTAGAAGTAATTCTTCATAGGCATAAATCGGCCCCTCCTGGGCGGTTTATACCTGATAGTTATATCCCTGACAGTACCCGCGCGAGCTTAATTGCGAGTGATGTGTAGTCGGGTTGACCTGGAAGGTGCCCGCGAGATAAATACGAGGCGTGGTCGGGCATTCTTAGCCCTTGCCGCAAGTCCTCGAGACCGGGCGATGGGGTCACAAGATCGTGAGTCTCTTCTCGTTACTGTGCGTTCCCAAGACACTAAACAGTTTGGATATTTGATCCAAGGGGCCTCTGGCCTGATAGCGCTAACCATCACGTGGGCATAGTATGGGCGTTCTGTGTCGTATGCATCAGCCGAAGCTTAACTGACGTCATGCGACTGAGGGCGCGCGCCGGGTTGGACTAGTTATGCACCTACCTTTTTAAGGAGGTAGCTAGGTCTGCTCACCGGCCGCCCACGCAATGTGCAGGAGTTCCCGGGGCGATTGGCCCATGACCCCTGGGGGCATAGGGTTTAGTCCGGCGTGTATGACCTCCCTATTAAGCCTAGGTCGGGTTGCGGCGTATTGTTTGGCCGAGGGCGGGCATGACCTGATGGTGTGTCCGTCCAGAGTTAAGAGAGCGTGGTGGGTAAGTTGGTGCACCCCTGTAGGGAAGAAAACATCTATCGATAGCCTTTCCTACGGTAACAGACACTTGGAGTTGTATCCCGATCGCTACAACTAGAACTGGATGCTGAGGCATGATTTGAATATGTTGCTTCAGGAGTCGAGAAAGAATCCCAAAGCGTTGAAACAACAACATAAATATGACTTATGTTATACTATTCTACTCCCCCCTTGTTGCTGCAAGACGGTGATTTCCAGAAGATGCTAGTCTTTGATAGGACTAGCTTCTACCCCTCTTATTATGGCATTCTGCGGCTTAGTCCACAGATACTACCCCTTTTCATTGATACCGATGCATATGTAGTGTAGATCCTGAAGGAAATATGCCCTAGAGGTAATAATAAAGATGTTATTTGTATTTCCTTATATCATGATAAATGTCTTTTATTAATGCTAGAATTGTATTAACCGGAAACTTAGTACATGTGTGAATACATAGACAAAACAGTTTGTCCCTAGTATGCCTCTACTAGACTAGCTCATTAATCAAAGATGGTTATGTTTCCTAGCCATAGACATGAGTTGTCATTTGATCAACGAGATCACATCATTAGGAGAATGATGTGATGGACAAGACCCATTCGTTAGCTTAGCACTATGATCGTTTAGTTTTACTGCTATTACTTTCTTCATGACTTATACATGTTCCTATGACTATGAGATTATGCAACTCCCGAATACCGGAGGAACACCTTGTGTGCTATCAAACATCACAACGTAACTGGGTGATCATAAAGATGCTCTACAGGTGTCTCCGAAAGTGTTCGTGGTGTTGGCATAGATCAAGAATAGGATTTGTCACTCCGTGTGTCGGAGAGGTATATGTGGGCCCTCGCGGTAATGCACATCATAATAAGCCTTGCAAGCAAATGACTAATGAGTTAGTCACGAGATGATGTATTACGGAACGAGTAAAGAGACTTTCCGGTAACGAGATTGAACTAGGTATTGAGATACGGACAATCGAATCTCGGGCAAGTAACATACCGATGACAAAGGGAACAACGTAGGTTGTTATGCGCTTTGACCGATAAAGATCTTCGTAGAATATGTAGGAGCCAATATGAGCATCCAGGTTCCGTTATTGGTTATTGACCGGAGATGAGTCTCGGCCATGTCTACATAGTTCTCGAACCCGTAGGGTCCGCACGCTTAACGTTTGATGACGATCGGTATTATGAGTTTATGAGTTTTGATGTACCGAAGGTAGTTCATAGTTCCGGATGAGATCACAGACATGATGAGGAGTCTCGGAATGTCTGAGATGTAAATATTGATATATTGGACGACTATATTTGGACACCGGAACTGTTCCAGAAAAGTTTCGGATTTAACCGGAGTGCCGGGGGGGTTACCGGAACCCTCCAGGGAAGTATTGGGCCCTACTGGGCTTTAGGGGAGAGAGAGGACAGCAGCCCAGGAGGTGGCGCGCCCCCTCCCAAGGGGAGTCCGAATTGGACTAGGGGAGGGGGGCGCGGCCCCCTCTTTCCCTCTCCCTCTCCCTCTCTTTCCTTCCCCCTCTCTCCCTCTTGGTGGACTCCTACTAGGAATAGGATTGGAATCCTATTCCTAGTAGGAGTGGACCTCTAGGGCGCACCATAGGGGCTGGCCGTACCTTCCCCCTTGCTCCTTTATATACGGGGGCAGGGGGTACCCAAAGACACACAAGTTGATCAGTTGATCTCTTCCAACCGTGTGCGGTGCCCCTCTCCACAGAAACACACCTCGGTCATATCGTTGCTGCTCTTAGGCGAAGCCCTGCGACGGTAACTTCATCATCTCTATCACCACGCCGTCGTGTTGACGAAACTCTCCCACGAAGTTCTTCTTAATCAAGAGCTCGTGGGACGTCATCAAGCTGAACGTGTGCTGAACGCGGAGGCTCCGTACGTTCGGTGCTTGATCGGTTGGATCGCGAAGAAGTTCGACTACACCAACCGCGTCACTAGACGCTTCCACTTCCGGTCTACGAGGGTACGTAGACACACTATCCCCGCTCGTTGCTATACTTCTAGTAGATAGATCTTGCGTGATCGTAGGAAATTTTTCAAATACTACGTTACCCAAAAGATCCTTGCTTACGAGTACTTTGGATGAGTACTCACGGTTGCTTTGCTACCCATTTTCCCCCTTCTTTCTTCTTTCTGGTTGTTGCAACCAGATGGTGAAGTCCAGGAGCCAGATGCCACCTTTGACGACTACTACTACCCCGAGGGTGCCTACTACTACGTGACGGCTGCCGACGACCAGGAGTAGTTAGGAGGATCCCAGGCAGGAGGCCTTGCCTTTTCGATCGTGTTGCTTTTGTGCTAGCCTTCTTAAGGCAAACTTGTTTATCTTTTGTCTGTACTCAGATATTGTTGCTTCCGCTGACTCTTGTGTATTCGAGCCCTCGAGGCCCCTGGCTTGTAATATAAAGCTTGTATTATTTTATTTATGTCTAG
Source organism: Secale cereale (assembly GCA_902687465.1). Classification (NCBI taxonomy): domain Eukaryota; kingdom Viridiplantae; phylum Streptophyta; class Magnoliopsida; order Poales; family Poaceae; genus Secale; species Secale cereale. The sequence continues at coordinate 145,482,905 of LR738713.1, read as the reverse complement.
AGTTGTGTTGTGATATCTTTCAGTGAGTCTCTGATCTTGGTCGTACATATTTGCTGCATGATTAGTGTACGGTCAAATCGGGGACGTCACAACTGGTCGGATGGTGTGTGAGTTATTTCGGTTTTTGATCTGGTTTCCCATATAAACTAGTCCCTCCTTCTCTTGTAAAAAAGCTTTACTCCTTGTTCTTGCAGGTGTAAACTACAGCAGTGTCTCGTGGGATGGGCAGTAAAACCAAAAATTTCTATGCATACATCATGAAAAATGTCAATTTTTTTAACAACCATGCACGACGTTGCATTTCCATAGTTTCTCACTTCCGTTGTTTGTAGTTGTACGCATTTTGATCGTGTTTGGTAGGTTGTATACAGCCCGATCATGCCCGCACGGTGCAATTGTGTCTTATTTGATTGTCTGTCGCATAAAATCTTGTTCCGCAAATCTTGAAGCACCTCCGGGCATAAGTCGACTATTTCCTACAAGTCAGGCTTGAGCCATGCAAAAGAGCGCGTGTGGATGGCTCCAGCGATGCAACCCGATGCCGCCTAATACGTGGTGTGAATGAGGGTGCATGTGGTGTGTAGGTTTAACTCCTAATCTTCTTCACTTATTAGTATATTCTAATCCACACAAGTGTGCTTCGATTCAAGATAAGGTTTACATGAAAAGTTTTGGTTCCATTCACGTGATTGGTTCGTAGTTCATTGTAAATGTTCCATTTCGTGTTCATATTTGAAACTATTTTGAACAAATTTTGTTAAATTCATGGTGCACGGTCGACCGTTTGAGATTTTCCTTGACCATAGCCGACAGTAGCTTCACCTCACTGTTTCACACGACTTTTGTGTCGCACAAGGACTCTACATATGCTTGTGTGGTTTGTTTTAATGACACTCATTAATCTCCTTTACCTAGTCTTTTTTAATATTTCCTCTCGGCCTTCTCTCCCGCGTCCTGCTAGACTAGCACTGCCGCCGACGCCATTCCTCTCGGCCTTCTCTTCCGCGTCCTGCTAGACTAGCGCTGCCACCGCCGTCATTTCTCTCGGCCTCCTGTCTCGTGTACTACTACACTGATGCCGCCATAGCACACGCACTACATTTCTCCTCGTCGCCCTCTGCCTCGGCGCCGTGCTCCTCATCCCTCATCGTGGACTTCCCTCGTTCCGCCAACACTAGCAACTGGTTCGCCGCTGGGATTGCTTGCCTGTGACTCTGTGGTCGTCACGTAGGACGCGATGTTGCGGCCACCACAGTCTCCGAGGTACTATGTAACTCTGTGTAAATTGTGTGATTATTAATTCTTAATCATGTTCAATTTATGCAAACCAAACACCGTGTAGTGCATCAGCCCAGCCAATGCATATCATCAATCACGAGGCAAAAATGGTTTCCTTAATTCACACAACCTTCATGGAGCCTAACAAACCATGTGCACAACATGATTTTTACCCTGCATCTGCCCAGCCTAGTTTTACCCAGTATCGGCT
>LR738713.1:145406309-145423086 GCA_902687465.1 Secale cereale | reverse complement strand
CGGGGGTCGCCACGTGGTGGCAGTGATGACGTTGCGGCCTCTGATTGGTTGGAGTGAGGTGGCAGCGGGTCGGACGTGTCCGGCGGCTGCGCGGACGTGTCCGGCGCGCGGAGGGAGAGGAAAATTAGGGTTGCACCGGGATTTCGGGGATGGGGACTGTTTTATAGTTTCTGGGAGCTAGGAAGGTCCAAATGAGGAGCGGTTTTCGGCCACGCGATCACGATCCGCCGACCGAGAGGATGGAATAGGTTGTGCTGGGTTTGTGGGCTGTTGTGGAGGGGGTATTGGGCCTCAAAGAAGAGGTACTTTTGGCCCACTAGGTTAACCGTTGGAGTACCAAACGAACTCCAAACGCGATGTAACTTGACAGGCGGCCTACACGTACCAAAACAACAACGCACGACAAGTCTCACGTCATTCCGGAAACGTTACACGGCCAAACACGAAAAAAGGACTTGGGGATGCCACAGGCACGTGTGTGAGTGTCAGAACTCGAAACGGACAACGGGAAGAGACGAGTGGGACCGGGTGCAAGTGACAACACGAATGCAATGCAATGCACATAACAACATGACATGGATGAAATGCACACACGCACACGACAAAACGAAGAAACCCAAAATGAAAGAAGAGCCCGGAATGGAATTGATGAAGTCAAAGTTTCATATGTTGCCATAATTGGAAAGTGTTACATCTGGGGCATTACAGGTAACCCCCCGGAACTCTGATATGTACCCGGTACCCCTCGGAACCCTTCCGGTGTCCGAACACTATCATGTCTGTGATCTCATCTGGGACTCCGAACAATCTTTGGTCACCAAAAACAGATAACTCATAATACAAATCGCCATTGAACGTTAAGCGTGCGGACCCTATGGGTTCGAGAACTATGTGGACATGACCGAGACACAGCTCCGGTCAATAACCAACAGCGGAACCTGGATGCTCATATTGGTTCCTACATATTCTATGAAGATCTTTATCGGTCAAACCATAATGACAACATATGTTATTCCTGAAGGAAATATGCCCTAGAGGCAATACTAAAGTTGTTATTTATATTTCCTTATATATCATGATAAATATCTTTTATTCATGCTAGAATTGTATTAATCGGAAACTTGTACATGTGTGGATACATAGACAAAACAGAGTGTCCCTAGTATGCCTCTACTAGACTAGCTCGTTAATCAAAGATGGTTATGTTTCCTGACCATAGACATGTGTTGTCATTTGATCAATGGGATCACATCATTAAGAGAATGATGTGACGGACAAGACCCATCCGTTAGCTTAGCACTATGATCGTTTAGTTCTACTGCTATTGCTTTCTTCATGACTTATACATGTCCCTATGACTATGAGGTTATGCAACTCCCGAATACCGGAGGAACACCTTGTGTGCTATCCAATATCACAACGTAACTGGGTGATTATAAAGATGCTCTACAGGTGTCTCCGAAGGTGTTTGTGGTGTTGGCATAGATCGAGAATAGGATTTGTCACTCCGAGTGTCGGAGAGGTATATCTGGGCCCTCTCGCTAATACACATCATAATAAGCCTTGCAAGAAAACGACTAATGAGTTAGTCACGAGATAATGTACTACGGAACGAGTAAAGATAGTTGTCGATGACGATATTGACTAGGTATGATGATACTGACGATCGAATCTCGGGAAAGTAACATACCGATGACAAAGGGAACATCGTATGTTGTTAAGCGGTTTGACCGATAATGATCTTTGTAGAATATGGAGGAACCAATATGAGCATCCAGGTTCCGCTATTGGTTATTGACCGGAGATGAGTCTCGGTCATGTCTACATAGTTCTCGAACCCATAAGGCCCGCACGCTTAACGTTCGATGACGATCGGTATTATGAGTTTATGTGTTTTGATGTACCGAAGGTAGTTCGGAGTCCCGGATGTGATCACGGACATGATGAGGAGTCCCGAAATGGTCGAGACATAAATATTGATATATTTGAAGGTTATATTCAGACACTAGAATAGTTCCGGGGGTCACCGGATAAATACCGGAGTACCGGGAGGCTACCGGAACCCCCCGGGGAGTAAATGGGCCTTATTGGGCTTTAGGGGAGAGAGAGAGGGGCAGCATAGGGCAGGTCGCCCCCCCCCATGGCCTAGTTCGAATTGGACTAGGGGGCGGCGCCCCCTCCTTCCTCTCTTCTCTCCCTCCCCTTCCTTCTTCTCCTACTCCTACTCGGAAAGGTGGAATCCTACTCCTAGTGGGAGTAGGACTCCACCCTTGGGCGCGCCATAGGAGGGCTGGCCCTCTCCTCCTCTCCTTCTTTATATACGTGGCCAGGGGGCACCCCATAGACACACAAGTTGATTTCTTAGCCGTGTGTGGTGCCCCTCTCCACAGTTACACACCTCGGTCATATCGTCATAGTGCTTAGGCGAAGCCCTGCGCCGGTAGCATCATCATCATCGTTACCACGCCGTCGTGCTGACGGAACTCTCCCTCGACCTCAACTGGATCAAGAGTTCGTGGGACGTCATCAAGCTGAACGTGTGCTGAATGCGGAGGTGTCGTACGTTCGGTGCTTGGATCGGTTGGATCACGAAGATGTTCGACTACATCAACCGCGTTACTAAACACTTCCGCTTTCGGTCTACGAGGGTACGTGGACACACTCTCCCTGCTCGTTTCTATGCTTCTCCTAGATAGATCTTGCGTGATCGTAGCAATTTTTTTGAAATACTATGTTCCCCAACAATGGAATCATGAGCCAGGTCTATGCATAGATGATATGCACGAGTAGAACACAATGAGTTGTGGGCGATAATAGTCATACTGCTTACCAGCATGTCATATTATGATTCAGCGGTATTGTGAGATGAAGCGGCCCAGACCGACATTGCGTGTAAGCTGACGCGAGACTGGTTTCACCGTAACGAGCACTCGTTGCTGAAAGGTGATCGGTGGGTGTGTGTCTCTCTCACTTTACCTGAATCGAGTGTGACTACGCCCGGTCCTTGTGAAGGTTAAAACAACACACTTGACGAAAATTCGTTTTGGTTTTGTATGTGTAAGTAAGAACGGTTCTTGCTAAGCCCGTAGCGGCCTGATACGTCTCCGTCGTATCTATAATTTTTTATTGTCCCATGTCAATATTCTAAAACTTTCATATACTTTTGGCAACTTTTTATACTATTTTTGGGACTAACATATTGATCCAGTGCCCAGTGCCAGTTCCTGTTTGTTGCATGTTTTTTGTTTCACAAAATATCCAAATCAAACGAAGTCCAAATGGGATAAAAACGGACGGAGATTTTTTAAAATGTATGTGAACTTTGGGAAGTGGAACCAACGTGAGACGATGCCCGAGTGGCCCATGAGGGTGAGGGGCGCGCCCCGGGCCCTCGTGGCCACTCCATAAGGCGATTGATGCCCTTCTTTCGCTGCAAGAAAGCTAATATCCGGATAAAAACGGTTTCCAAAATTCAGCCCAATCGTAGTTATGGATCTCCGAGAATTTAATAAACGGTGGAAGGCCAGAATCTGAGAACGCATAAACATAGAGAGACAGAGAGACAAATCCAATCTCGGAGGGGCTCTCGCCCCTCCGCCGCCATGGAGGCCATGGACCAGAGGGGAAACCATTCTCCCATCTAGGGAGAAGGTCAAGGAAGAAGAAGAAGGAGGGGGGCTCTCTCCCCCTCGCTTCCGGTGGCGCCGGAGTGCCACCGGGGCCATCATCATGTGACGGCGATCTACACCAACACCTCCATCATCTTCACCAACATCTTCATCACCTTCCCCTATCTGTCTATAGCGGTCCACTCTCCCGCAACCCGCTGTACCCTCTACTTGAACATGGTGCTTTATGCTTCATATTATTATCCAATGATGTGTTGCCATCCTATGATGTCTGAGTAGATTTTCGTTGTCCTATCGGTGATTGGTGAATTGCTATGATTGATTTAATTTTCTTGTGTTTATGTTGTTGTCCTTTGGTGCCCATCATATGAGAGCGCGCGTGGATCACACCATCGGGTTACTTGTATGTTGATAGGACTACGTTTTGGAGGACAAGAGTGACAGAAGCTTCAACCTAGAGTAGAAATTGATACATACGGGATTGAAGGGGGACGAATCTATCGTAATGCTATGGTTGGGTTTGACCTTAATGAACGTTAGTAGTTGCGGATGCTTGCTAATAGCTCCAATCATAACTGCATAGAATTCCAAGTCAGGGATAACATGCTAGCAGTGGCCTCTCCCACAGAAAACTTGCTATCGGTATAGTAACGTAGTCAATTGCTTAGGGGCAATTTCGCAACTCCTACCACCACTTTTCCAAACTCGCTATTATTAACTTTATTGCTTCTTTACCTAAACAGACCCTAGTTTATATTTGTGTGCTCTTTATATTCTTGCAAACCTATCCCACAAAAACTACTAAGTACTTCTAGTTTCATACTTCTTCTAGGTAAAGTAAACGTCAAGCGTGCGTAGAGTTGTATCGGTGGTCGATAGAACTTGAGGGAATATTTGTTCTACCTTTAGCTCCTCGTTGGGTTCGACACTCTTACTTATCGAAAGAGGCTACAACTGATCCCCTACACTTGTGGGTTATCACAGCCACATAAAACTTGCAACAACAAAGTAGAGGACGTCTAACTTGTTTTTGCAGGGCATGTTGTGATGTGATATGGTCAAGACGTGATGAGTTATACGTTATTGTATGAGATGATCATGTTTTGTAAATTACCGGCAACCGGCAGGAGCCTTATGGTTGTCTCTTTATTGTATGAATTGCGAAGGCCATGTAATTGCTTTACTTTATCACTATGAGTTAGCGATAGTAGTAGTATCAATAGTTGGCGAGACGACCACGACGCTACGATGAAGATCATGGTGTCAAGCCGGTGACGATGGAGATCATGATGATGCTTTGGAGATGGAGATCAAAAGCACAAGATGATGATGGCCATATCATGTCACATATTTTGATTGCATGTGATGTTTATCTTATTATGCTTCTTATTTTGCTTAGTACGGCGGTAGCATTATAAGATGATCCCTTACAAAATTTGAAGGTACAAGTGTTCTCCCTGAATATGCACCGTTGCGAAAGTTTGTCGTGCCGAGACACCACGTGATGATCGGGTGTGATAAGCTCTACGTTCAAATACAACGGGTGTAAGACAATTTTGCACATGCAGAATACTCGGGTTAAACTTGATGAGCCTAGCATGTACAGACATGGCCTCGGAACACTAGATACTGAAAGGTCGAGCGTGAATCATATAGTAGATATGATCAACATAAGATGTTCGCCATTGAAAACTACTCCATCTCACGTGATGATCGGACATGGTTTAGTTGATTTGGCTCACGTGATCATTTAGATGACTAGAGGGATGTCCATCTAAGTGGGAGTTCTTTAGTAATATGATTAATTGAACTTTAATTTATCATGAACTTAGTCCTGATAGTTTTTGCATATCTATGTTGTTGTAGATCAAAGGCCCATGCTACCGTTCCCTTGAATTTTAATGCGTTCCTAGAGAAAGCTAAGTTGAAAGATGATGGTAGCAACTACACGGACTGGGTCCGTAACTTGAGGATTATCATCATTGTTGCACAGGAGAATTATGTCCTTGAAGCACCGCTAGGTAACAGGCCTGCTGTAGGAGCAACTCCCGACGTTATGAACGTCTGGCAAGCTCGTTCTGATGATTACTCGATAGTTCAGTGTGCCATGCTTTACGGCTTAGAATCGGGACTTCAAAGACGTTTTGAACGTCATGGAGCATATGAGATGTTCCAAGAGTCGAAGTTAATATTTCAAGCAAATGCCCGAATTGAGAGATATGAAGTCTCCAATAAGTTCTATAGCTGCAAGATGGAGGAGAACAGTTCTACCACTGAACACTTACTCAGAATGTCTGGGTACTACAATCACATGACTCAACTTGGATGCAAAGTTGATGAAGATAGTGGTATTGATAGAGTTCTTCAATCACTGCCACCAAGCTATAAAGGCTTCGTGATGAGCTATAATATGCAAGGGATGCAGAAGACTATTCCCGAGCTCTTCGCTATGCTCAAAGCTGCGGAGGTAGAAATCCAAAAGGAGCATCAAGTGTTGATGGTTAACAAGACCACTAGTTTCAAGAAAAAGGGCAAGGGAAAGAAGGGGAACTTCAAGAAGTATAACAAGACAGTTGCTACTCCCATGAAGAAACCCAAGTCTGGAGCCAAGCCTGAAACTGGGTGCTTCTACTGCAAAGGGATTGGACAATGGAAGCGGAACTGTCCCAAGTATTTGGCGGATAAGAAGGATGGCAAAGTGAAAAAAGGTATATTTGATATACATGTTATTGATGTGTACCTTACTAATGCTCGTAGTAGCACCTGGGTATTTGATACTGGTTCGGTTGCTAATATTTGTAACTTGAAACAGGGGCTACAGATTAAACAAAGATTAGCAAAGGATGAGGTGACGATGCGCGTGGGAAATGGTTCCAAAGTCGATGTGATCGCCGTCGTCATGCTACCTCTACATCTGCCTTCGGGATTAGTTTTAGACCTAAATAATTGTTATTTGGTGCCAGCGTTGAGCATGAACATTATATCTGGATCTTGTTTGTTGCGAGACGGTTATTCATTTAAATCAGAGAATGATGGTTGTTCTATTTATATGAGTAATGTCTTTTATGGTCATGCACCCTTGAAAAGTGGTCTATTTTTGTTGGATCTCGATCGTAGTGATACACATATTCATAATATTGAAGCCAAAAGATGCAAAGTTGATAATGATAGTGCAACTTATTTGTGGCACTACCGTTTAGGTCATATTGGTATAAAACGCATGAAGAAACTCCATGCCGATGGGATTTTGGAATCACTTAATTATGAATCACTTGGTGCTTGCGAAGCATGCCTCATGGGCAAGATGACTAAAACTCCATTCTCCGGAACAATGGAGCGAGCAACTAATTTATTGGAAATCATACATACTAATGTATGCGGACCAATGAGTGTTGAGACTCGCGGCGGGTATCGTTATTTTCTGACCTTCACTGATGATTTGAGCAGATATGGGTATATCTACTTGATGAAGCACAAGTCTGGAACATTTGAAAAGTTCAAAGAATTTTAGAGTGAAGTAGAGAATCATCGTAACAAGAAAATAAAGTTTCTACAATCTGATCGTGGAGGCGAATATTTGAGTTACGAGTTTGGTCTTCATTTGAAACAATGTTGAATAGTTCCACAACTCACGCCACCTAGAACACCACAACGCAATGGTGTGTCCGAACGTCGTAACCGTACATTATTAGATATGGTGCGATCTATGATGTCTCTTACCGATTTACCACCATCATTTTGGGGTTATGCTTTAGAGATAGCTGCATTCACGTTAACTAGGGCACCATCTAAATCCGTTGAGACGACGCCTTATGAACTGTGGTTTGGCAAGAAACCCAAGTTGTCGTTTCTTAAAGTTTGGGGCTGCGATGCTTATGTGAAAAAGCTTCAACCTGATAAGCTCGAACCCAAGTCGGAGAAATGTGTCTTCATAGGGTACCCAAAGGAAACTGTTGGGTACACCTTCTATCACAGATCCGAAGGCAAAATATTCGTTGCTAAGAATGGATCCTTTCTAGATAAGGAGTTTCTCTCGAAAGAAGTGAGTGGGAGGAAAGTGGAACTTGATGAGGTAATTGTACCTTCTCACGAATTGGAAAGTAGTACATCACAAAAACTAGTTCCAGTGATGCCTACACCGATAAGCGAGGAAGCTAATGATGATGATCATGAAACTTTAGATCAAGTTACTACTAAACCTTGTAGGTCAACCAAAGTACGTTCTGCACCAGAGTGGTACGGTAACCCAATTCTGGAAGTCATGTTACTAGACCATGATGAACCTACGAACTATGAGGAAGCGATGATGAGCCCAGATTCCGCAAAATGGCTTGAGGCCAAGAAATCTGAGATGGGATCCATGTATGAGAACAAAGTGTGGACTTTGGTTGACTTGCCCGATGATCGGCAAGCCATTGAAAATAAATGGATCTTTAAGAGGAAGACTGACGCCGATGGTAATGTTATTGTCTACAAAGCTCGACTTGTTGCGGAAGGTTTTCGACAAGTTCAAGGAGTTGACTACGACGAGACTTTCTCACCTGTAGCGATGCTTAAGTCTGTCCAAATCATGTTAGCAATTGTCGCATTTTATGATTATGAAATCTGGCAAATGGATGTCAAAACTGCATTCCTTAATGGATACCTCAAAGAGGAGTTTTATATGATGCAACCAGAAGGTTTTGTCGATCCTAAAGGTGATAACAAAGTGTGCAAGCTCCAGCGATCCATCAATGGACTGGTGCAAGCATATCGGAGTTGGAATATATGCTTTGATGAGGTGATCAAAGCATATGATTTTATACAGACTTTTGGAGAAGCATGTATTTACAAAAATGTGAGTGGGAGCTCTGTAGCATTTCTGATATTATATGTCGATGACATATTGTTGATTGGAAATGATATAGAACTTCTGGATGGCATAAAAGGATACTTGAATAAGAATTTTTCAATGAAAGACCTCGGTGAAGCTGCTTATATATTGGGCATCAAGATCTATAGAGATAGATCAAGACGTTTAATTGGACTTTCACAAAGCACATACCTTGATAAAGTTATGAAGAAGTTCAAAATGGATCAATCAAAGAAAGGGTTCTGACATGTGTTACAAGGTGTGAAGTTGAGTAAGACTCAATGCCCGATTGATACGTCCAAAACGTATCTATAATTTCTGCTTGCTCCATGCCTCTTTTGTGTGATATTGCTATGATATTTATGCACTTCCATACACTTTTGATCATATTTGGACTAACCTATTAACTCAGTGCACCCCAGTGCCAGTTTCTGTTTTCTGCTGTTTTTCTATTTCAGGTTTTCCCATTACTTAAATTGCCAGAAAAATTCCGGGAAAAAAATATAAAAAATCAGCGTTCCGGAAGCTTCCACGCGCCAGAAGTGGGGCCAGAGGGGAGCCAGGGGCAGCCCAGGTGGCCTGCCCACGCGGCCCCCCTCCTGGCCGCGTCGGGGGGCGCCTGGGCCCCCCTTACCTCCTTTGGTGACCCCCTTTGGTATATATTTACACCGCGTCCCGAAACCCTCGAGGACGGAACCCTTTTTCGCGATCTCATCTCTGTTCCGCCGCCGCCACGCTTCCAAGATCGGGAGCACCAGGAGAACTCTTCCCGGCACCCTGCCGGAGGGGAGAACCACCACCGGGAGCTTCTCCACCACCATGGACGCTTACCGGATGAGTTGTGAGTAGTCCCCCTTGGACCATGGGTCCATGACCAGTAGCTATGTGATGTTCTCCTCCCCTCTTTGATCTTCACCGATTAGACCTCGTGAGCTGCCCTACATGATCGAGGCACATATGTAATCTTTATGATGTTGCTATGCTGAGTTTGCTGGGATCCGATGGATTATGAGATTATGTTCAGATTGTGTGTGAGTAATATATTTGATTCACCTCTTTTATATTTATGTTCTTGAGTAATTCTTGCATGTTCTCCGTTGCTATTTATTGCTTTGGCCGAGTAGTAGGTAGTAACTCCAAGAGGGAACGTTATGCTTGATTGTGGGTTCATGCCCCTCGATGACTAGCTTGAGTGAAAGAAACATGAGTCTAGGGGATGTGTTGTTGCCACAAGGGGGAAAACAACGGTGCTTGTACTCGCGGGTGCAAGGATTGTTTACTTTACGCAATGTTCTTTTAATGCAGTTGTCTGTTGCTTTGAGTTTACACTATGGGTGGGACTCGCAACTTAATACCAGCGAGATGTTCTGGATAGATATCTCAAGGTGGATGATTAGTAGTAGATGCAGATGGATTTCGTTCTACTTGCCTTGGCGTACCGCCCATGCTTTTGAGCCTCTACCTTTCTTTGCAGCATAGTTAGCATTGGTTTGCGCACATAATCCTGTCAATTGCCCAGCTGTAATTTGTTTACCTCGCTTAGCTGTTTTATCGTCTTTTGGGAGAGAGACATCACTAGTGAACATCATGGGACCCCGGTCCATATTACCATCACTGATCACACCCGCTATTTACTTGTTCTTATTTACTAGTTGCAGTCATACCTATCACTATTATCTCTTGTGTTTGATCCTTTGTAAACGACAAGGCCGGAGGGATTGACAACCTCTCTGTACTCGTTGGGAGCAAAGTTATTTGTATCTGTGTGCAGGTCCTGTCAAGCAAAAGTCTCTGGCGCTATTGACACCTTCTTGTCGACCCTCGGAGTCTCACGGGATTCGATCCTTGGTATCTTTGCCAAGGGAAAACTACCGCTACGCTACATCTCAAACCTTCCACTTGGGGTAACCAACGAGGGGCGAGAAGCCATCACCGATCACTGCAGAAGATAGCGAGAAAATGAAATTCATTCCCTATGCCTCAGCCATAGGATCTATCATATATGCAATGTTGTGTACCAGACCTGATGTGTACCTTTCCATAAGTTTAGCAGGGAGGTACCAAAGTAATCCAGGAGTGGATCACTGGACAGCGGTCAAGAACATCCTGAAGTACTTGAAAAGGACAAAGGATATGTTTCTCGTTTATGGAGGTGACAAAGAGCTCGTCGTAAACGATTACGTCGATTCAAGCTTTGACACAGATCCGGATGACTCTAAGTAACAAACCGGATATGTATTTTTGTCGAACGGTGGAGCTGTCAGTTGGTACAGTTCCAAGCAGAGCGTTGTGGCGGGATCTGCGTGTGAAGCGTAGTACATAGCTGCTTCGGAAGTAGCGAATGAAGGAGTCTGGATGAAGGAGTTCGTATCCAATCTAGGTGTAATACCTAGTGCATCGGGTCCAATGAAAATCTTTTGTGACAACACTGGAGCAATAGCCTTGGCGAAGGAATCCAGGTTTCACAAGAGAACCAAGCACATCAAGAGACGCTTCAATTCCATCCATGATCAAGTCAAGGAGGGAGAGATAGAAACTTACAAGATACATACGGATCTGAATATTGCAGACCCGTTAACTAAGCCTCTTCCACGAGCAAACATGATCAGCACCAAGACTCCATGGGTGTTAGAATCACTACTATGTAATCTAGATTATTGACTCTAGTGCACGTGGGAGACCGAAGGAAATATGCCCTAGAGGCAATAATAAAGTTGTTATTTATATTTCCTTATATATCATGATAAATGTCTTTTATTCATGCTAGAATTGCATTAACCGGAAACTTGATACATGTGTGAATACATAGACAAAACATAGTGTCCCTAGTATACCTCTACTAGACTAGCTCGTTAATCAAAGATGGTTATGTTTCCTGACCATAGACATGTGTTGTCATTTGATCAATGGGATAACATCATTATGATAATGATGTGATGGACAAGACCCATCCGTTAGCTTAGCACTATGATCGTTTGGTTTTACTGCTATTGCTATCTTGACGACTTATACATGTTCCTATGACTATGAGGTTATGCAACTCCCGAATACCGGAGGGACACCTTGTGTGCTATCAAACGTCACAACGTAACTAGGTGATTATAAATATGCTCTACAGGTGTCTCCGAAGGTGTTTGTGGTGTTGGCATAGATCGAGAATATGATTTGTCACTCTGAGTGTCGGAGAGGTATCTCTGGGCCCTCTCGGTAATACACATCATAATAAGCCTTGCAAGAAAACGACTAATGAGTTAGTCACGAGATGATGTATTACGGAACGAGTAAAGAGACTTGCCGATGATGATATTGAACTAGGTATGATGATACCGATGATCGAATCTCGGGAAAGTAACATACCGATGACAAGGGGAACAACGTATGTTGTTATGCGGTTTGGCTGATAAAGATCTTCGTAGAATATGTAGGAACCAATATGAGCATCCATGTTCCGCTATTGGTTATTGACCGGAGATGAGCCTCGGTCATGTCTACATAGTTCTCGAACTCGTAGGGTCCGTACGCTTAACGTTCGATGATGATCGGTATTATGAGTTTATGTGTTTTGATGTACCGAAGGTAGTTCGGAGTCCCGGATGTGATCACGGACATGACGAGGAGTCTCGAAATGGTCGAGACATAAAGATTGATATATTGGAAGGTTATATTCAGACACCGGAAGAGTTCCGGGGGTCACCGGATAAATACCGGAGTACCGGGAGGCTACCGGAACACCCCCCCCCCGGGAGTAAATGGGCCTTATTGGGCTTTAGGGGAGAGAGAGAGGGGCTTCATAGGGCAGGCCGCGCGCCCCCCATGGCCTAGTCCGAATTGGACTAGGGGGACGGCGCCCCCTCCTTCCTCTCTTCTCTCCTTCCCCTTCATTCTTCTCTTGCTCCTACTAGGAAAGGTGGAATCCTACTCCTAGTGGGAGTAGGACTCCACCCTTGGGCGTGCCATAGGAGGGCCGGCCCTCTCCTCCTCTCCTCCTTTATATACGCGGCTAGGGGGCACCCCATAGAAACACAAGTTGATTTCTTAGCCATGTGCGGTGCCCCTCTCCACAGTTACACACCTCGGTCATATCGTCGTAGTGCTTAGGCGAAGCCCTGCGCCGGTAGCATCATCATCATCGTCACCACGCCGTCGTGCTGACGGAACTCTCCCTCGACCTCAACTAGACCAAGAGTTCATGGGACGTCATCGAGCTGAACGTGTGCTGAACGCGGAGGTGCCGTACATTCGGTGCATAGATCGGTTGGATCGCAAGACGTTCGACTACATCAACTGTGTTACTAAACGATTCCGCTTTCGGTCTTCGAGGGTACGTGGACACACTCGCCCCGCTCGTTTCTATGCTTCTCCTAGATAGATCTTGCGTGATCATAGGAATTTTTTTGAAATACTGCGTTCCCCAAAAATTCCCTTTGTCATCGGTATGTTACTTGCCCGAGATTCGATCGTCGGTATCTTCATACCTAGTTCAATCTCGTTACTGGCAAGTCTCTTTACTCGTTCCGTAATGCATCATCCCGCAACTATTTCATTAGTCACATTGATTGCAAGGCTTCTTTACGATGTGCATTACCGAGAGGGCCCAGAGATACCTCTCCGATACTCGGAGTGACAAATCCTAATCTTGATCTATGCCAACCCAACAAACACCTTCGGAGATACCTGTAGAGCATCTTTATAATCACCTGGTTACGTGGTGATGTTTGATAGCACACACGGCATTCCTCCGGTATTCGGGAGTTGCATAATCTCATAATCTGCGGAATATGTATTTGTCATGAAGAAAGCAGTAGTGATAAAACTGAACGATCAATATGCTAAGCTTACGGATGGGTCATGTCCATCACATCATTCTCCTAATGATGTGATCCCGTTAATCAAATCACAACACATGTCTATGGTCAGGAAACTCAACCATCTTTGATTAATGAGCTAGTCTAGTAGAGGCTTACTAGGGACACTCTGTTTTGTCTATGTATCCACACATGTACCAAGTTTCTGGTTAATGCAATTCTAGCATGAATAATAAACATTTATCATGATGTAAGGAAATATAAATAACAACTTTATTGTTGCCTCTAGGGCATATTTCCTTTAGTGCTTCCCTCGTTGGCCCAATAAGCCCCCGTGGCCTCTCGGAACCCCCTCCGGACATCTGACAATTATCCGATGCATCCCGAACCCTTCCGGAGACCGAATACTATCATCATATATATCAATCTTTACCTCCGGACCATTCCTGAGGTCCTTATCATGTCCGTGATCTCATCTGGGACTCCGAACAACATTCGGTCAGCAACATACATAACTCATATAGTATTATATCATCAACGAACGTTAAGCGTGCGGACCCTACGGGTTCGAGAATGATGTATACATGACCGAGAAGCTCTCCGGTAAATAACCAAAAGCGGGACCTAGATGACCATATTGGCATATTGGTTCCTACATATTCTGGGAAGATCTTTATCAGTCGAACCTTTATGACAACATACACCTTTATGACAACATACGCAGTTCCCTTTGTTCGTCTGTATGTTACTTGCCCGAGATTCGATTGTCGGTATCTACATACCTTGTTCAATCTCGTTACCGGCAAGTCTCTTTATCGTTCCGTAATGCATCATCTTGTAACTAACTCCTTAGTCACTTGGCATGCAAGCTTCTTGTGATGCTATATTACCGAGAGGGCCCAAAGATACCTCTCCATCATACGAAGTGACAAATCCCAATCTCGATTCATGCCAACTCGACATACACCTTCGGAGATACCTGTAGAGCACCTTTATGTTCACCCAGTTACGAAGTGACGTTTGATACACACAAGGCATTCCCTCGGAGTCTGGGAGTTGCATTATCTCATGGTCGAAGGAACATGTATTTGACATTAAGAAAGCTGTAGCAATAAACCGAGCGATCATATGCTATGCTTACAGATGAGTCTTGTGCATCACATCATTCTCCTAATGATGTTATCCCGTTATCAAATGACAACTCATGTCTATGGTCGGGAAACCTTAACCATCTTTTGATCAACGAGCTAGTCTAGTAGAGGCTTACTAGGGACTTGGTATTTGTTTATGTATTCACACATGTATTTAAGTTTCTGATCAATACAGTTATAGCATGGATAACAAACCACTTTATTATTGCCTCTAGGGCATATTTCCAATAAATATTTACAGTGGTAGACATTTGTCTATTTTTTCCACTCATATTAGGATTAAAAAATATACTGGATTTATCAGCACTCACCATTGCCTCAAAGCTTTACAAGAGTTTGTACCTAACTTGAAAGCCTCAACATTGTAAATATTAGCTTTTATGGGGCTCAACAAGTCATCAACAAAGAGAAGATTGGTGATAGCAGGGGCATCTCTGCAAACCATCACTCCATAAATCATTTCATCCTCCTCCGCATGAGTCAAGAGAGCAGTTAGACCCTCCATACATATCAAGAAACGACAAGAAGATAAGGGATCTCACTACCTTAAACTTCTCGTAGACTTGAAACTCCCACTTTCTTCTGTAGTAATCTGAACCCCGTATTCAATATTGGATACACATTGCATAATAAAATTTATTCAGTTCTCCTGGAAGCCAACTTTCAACATAATCTTCTTCAAGATAGACCACTCAACCCGATCATAAGCTTTATGCATACCAGGTTTAATATCACACATACCATCTTTGCCTTCTCTCTTGTTCTTTATTGTATGGAAGCAATCATAAGCCACTAACACATTGTCCATAATCATTCTTCCCGAACAAATACACTTTGAGCCAGACTGATAATGTCTCGCAAAAAACCTTTCAAATGAGTGGCCACCATTTTTGCGATAATCTTGTACACCACATAACATAAACTGATCGATCTAAACTGGGTTTTCCTTCTCTAAATAATTAACCTTTGGGACCATCACAATCATAGTATCATTCCATCCGGACAAAATGGTGTGTGTATTCAACGATTGTATAACCTCCTCAATTAGATCATCCCCTAATATGGGCTAAAATATTTTACAAAAAATAGCATGGAGTCTGCTATACTTGTAAACAATGTTGGGATTTCCCCCAAAGAGGTGGGCAGATGCAGCACAGTAGAGATAAGTATTTCCCTCGGTGAGGGCTAATGTTATCAAACCAATAGGAGAACCAACCAAATGCTCCTAAGCAGCACCTACACACACAAATGCAAATACTTGCACCCAACGGGCAAGAGGGTTGTCAATCCCCTTTAACTTGTTACTTGCAAGGATTAATTATGATAGTGATCGATAGAAGATAAATTTCAAAACAAAATAAAAGTAAATAATGCATCAAGGTATTTTTGTGTTTTTATATAAGATAAAGATAGACCCTGGGGCCATAGTTTTCACTAGAGGCTTCTCTCTCGAACACATAGCATACGATGGATAAACAAATTACTGTTAGGCAATTGATAGAAAAGCGGATAGTTATGACGTTATTCATGGCAATGATCACACATATAGGCATCACTTCTGTGACAAGTAGACCGACTCCTGCCTGCATCTACTACTATTACTCCACCAATCTACCGCTACCCAACATGCATCTATGGTATCAAGTTCATGACAAACCGAGTAACGCTTTAAGCAAGATGACATGATGTAGAAAAAGTAAACCTAATCAATATGAATAAACCATATCATTTTATCCTTAATGGCGACAATAAAAATGTGTGTCTTGTCCCCCACTGTCACTGGGATATAGAGCACCTCAAGATTGAACCCATTACAAAACACCTCTCCCACTGAAGATAAATCAATCTAGTTGGCCAAACCAAGTGGATAGATCAGAGAGAAATACAAAGCTACCATAATCATGAATAATAAAGTTAACAAAAGACTCAATTACTTTCAATGAATAATCTGATCATAAACCCAAAATTCATCGGATCTCAACAAACACACCGCAAAAGAAGATTACACCGGATAGAACTCCAAGAAGATCGAGGAGAACATCGTATTGACGATCAAAGAGAGAGAAGAAGAATGTAGCTACTAGCTATGGACCCATATATTTGTGGTAAACTACTCACGCATCCTCAGAAGGTAGCAAGGATGATGTAAAAGCCCTCCGTGGTGGATTCCCCCTCTGGTAGAGTATTGGAAAATGCCTCTAGATGGGACCGCAGAAGAACAGAAGCTTGCAGTGGAAAAAGTGTTTCGGGTGTCCCACTGTTGGTTTGGGAATATTTACGAATTGTAGAGTTGGAATTACGCCAAGGGGTGCTATGGGGGGCACGAGTTCAGGGGGCGCG
>LR738713.1:145350855-145364339 GCA_902687465.1 Secale cereale | reverse complement strand
ACTTCTGCAATCTCACTATGTTGAGAAGATCTTGAGTCGTTTTGAATATTCGGACTGCAAGACTTCTCCAACACCATATGATCCTAGTGTGCGGATTCGAAAGAACGAAGGCACAGCTAAGGATCAACTGAGATACTCTCAAGTCATTGGTTCACTTATGTACCTAGCGAGTGCTACGAGGCCTGACATCATGTTTGCTGTGAGCAAACTGAGCCCGTTTGTTTCCAATCCGGGTGATGTACACTGGCATGCTATTGAACGAATTATGCACTACTTGAAAGGTACTGTGACCTATGGACTTCACTATTCTGGATACCCATCGGTTCTTGAAGGATATAGTGATGCGAATTGGATCTCTGATGCTGATGAGATGAAAGCCACAACGGGGTATGTTTTTACCCTTGGAGGTGGTGCTATTTCCTGGAAGTCTTACAAGCAAACGATCCTAACAAGATCGACAATGGAAGCAGAATTAACAGCATTAGACACATCTGGTGTCGAAGCAGGATGGCTTCGAGATCTTTTGATGGACTTGCCAGTAGTTGAAAAGCCGGTTCCGGCTATCCTTATGAACTGTGACAATCAGACTGTTATTGTTAAAGTAAAGAGTTCAAAGGACAACAGGCAGTCCAACAAACACATACGAATGAGATTAAAAGCTGTCAGATGTTTAAGAAACTCCGGAGTGATAGCATTGGATTATATCCAGTCGGCTAAGAATCTGGCAGATCCCTTTACTAAAGGGCTATCACGTGTTGTGATAGACAATGCATCGAGGGAGATGGGTATGAGACCCACATGAGTTGCCATGGTAGTAACCCAACCTATGTGATCGGAGATCCCGTGAAGTAGGACCTGGGAAAACAAGCTAGTGGTTAACTGAGGAGAGTATTTTAACTAACCCGCTCCGTTGGAGATGCACAACTCTCGGTAACTGTATGGCAGGTTGACTTATGTCTTAATGTGCTCCAAGGCTTGAATAAGCAAGATGCTTTCCTACAGAGCGATCTTTGGAGGAACACACCTATATGAGCCTGACTGCTGGTCACAGTCTATGAGATTAGGGTGATCTCTAGTAAGTTCATGAATGGGCCAGGAGTGACTAATATGCTCCACCCGAGGGGTCAGCCTTCGGCAGCCTAGTACTGGTAAGACACTTGGTGAAACCCCTTCACGCCAAATTGACAATTCAAGGCTTAGTCCATTGTTCAGTTGTGGAGGGGTGTAGCTATTTGCTCTAGGTGGATGTTCAACCTTAACGGGTCTCCACTGAAATACTGGTATGTCAAAACAGAGTTTGGAACAGAGGACGACACCATGGGCCTTTGGGATCTGGTGGGGGATTGCTGAATATGAGATGGGCTTTGGGCCCATTTAGCAATTACAGAAAAAATCCCTAAGGGCCCATGCTGCCTAGCAAGTGGTGGAAGTTTAGTCCCACATTGCTAGTTGAGAGAGATGTACACCAACTTATAAGGTGAGACATTCTCCCACTAGTATGAGTCGGTGTGAAGGAAGGAGAGGTGTTCCACACGCGCGCTCCTCCTCCTCCGCCGCCCGCCCGTCTCGTCACGACGCGCCGCGGGTTGCGGGAATCTCGCCGAGCCGATGTGTTCTTTTTGTCACGCAGGATTGGAATTTGAACAGTCAACTGAAAACGATTAATGGAAAATGAATACGAGCTGAAACGTTTCGTCTTAAGTACGGCCGTTACCAGAATTCATTGTGATTCATTATGTGCGGTCTTAAGTACGGCCGTTACCAGAATTCATTGTGATTCATTATGTGCGTTTATGCTGGACCGTTTGTCTCCTCCTCTGCGCCTATATAAGAGAGGTCGCTCCTCTCCAGAGAACAAGACAGATCACATCTGCTCTGCCACCACCACTTCTGTCGTTCCTCTCGCTGCTGCTGTCGCCGGTGACTCCATCCCGTCTTCCGCGTACACGGCCGACGGGAGAGCAGGCCTCCGAAACCCCGCCTCTCCAGATCCTGTACGGGAGAGGGGCGATTAGGTTTTTGGGGAGCGTCTTCTACGCGACTGCTCGCCTCGGTTCGACTGCTTCCTCTACGTCGACTACATCTTCGTCCGCGTCGCCTTCGTCTTCACCATGAGCACCAGCACCGACGCTGACAAGGCTGCTGCCGACAAGGCCGCCTCCGACAAG
The DNA here is from genome assembly GCA_902687465.1 of Secale cereale. Lineage (NCBI taxonomy): Eukaryota > Viridiplantae > Streptophyta > Magnoliopsida > Poales > Poaceae > Secale > Secale cereale. The sequence goes on along the minus strand of LR738713.1, from coordinate 145,362,171 downwards.
CGCATCGCCGACGAGGCCGCCGCCTCTGCTGCTGATCCGGCCAACTGGCCTACTGGAGGGTATAACATGCTTACCCTTATCCTGATTATTTCCATGTGTGCAGTACTAGTGGTTTGCGTAGATGTTTCTACTATATGTCTAGTATGTGCGTACATCATGAATTTTCAGTATGTCATTAGCACTGTCTATATCATGTTCATGATTTATTCTTGGATTAAATTAATCGAACAATTGCTTAATTTCTCAACAATCCAAAAACCTAATCTGTGTAGGCAATTTTCGATCCATGGTTTTGCTGCTGCACTGAAACCTGCCCCGTTTACGGGGACATACTTTAAGCGTTGGCAGACCAAAACCGTCTTATGGCTCACGGCGATGAACGTGTTCTGGGTCGCCGGTGTGACTCCCACGGGAACGATTGCTCCTGAACAGGAGAAGGCGTTCAGGGAGGCCACCGTCGTCTTTGTTGGATGCGTTCTGAGCGTGATCGGAGATAAGTTGGTTGATGCATATTTACATATGCGGGTTGCCAAGGACTTGTGGGAGGCGCTCGAATCTAAATTCGGCGCAACCGATGCTGGAAGCGAGATGTATATTATGGAGCAGTTCCACGATTACAAGATGGTTGAAAACCGTCCTGTATTGGAACAGGCTCATGAGATACAGTGCATCGCTAAGGAACTTGAGGTTCTAAAGTGTGTGCTGCCGGGCAAATTTGTCGCGGGATGCATCATCGCTAAGCTACCCAATTCCTGGAGGAATTTTGCCACCACTCTGAAACATCAGAGGCGTGAATTCTCAGTTGAGGATGTCATTGGCCATCTGAGTGTTGAGCAGAACTCGAGAGCAAAGGACTCGAATGGAAAAGGGAACGAAGGGACCTCTGTCGCCAACATGGTGCAGAAGAACTTCAACCCCCACAATCCCAAGGGAAAGACTGGTGTCCAACAGAATACCGAGTTTAAGAAGAAGGGCAAGAAGCCTTTCAAGAAGGATAAGAAGAAGGGTGGCTGTTTCACTTGTGGTTCTGATGAACATTGGGCCGTCAAGTGCCCACACAAGTTCAAGAAGCCAGGACAGGACTCCAAGACTGTCAACATGATTGTGAGCAACAATGAGAGTGGGCCATCTGGGTACGGTAATTTGTTTACTGTATTTTCAGTTTGCCAGTCTACCGATTGGTGGATTGACACAGGTGCAAATATTCATGTGTGTGCTGACATTTCATTGTTCTATTCTTATCAGGCCACAGGAAACGGGTCCATACTGATGGGGAATGGTGTGAGTGCTTATGTTCATGGTGTTGGCACGGTCGATCTGAAGTTTACTTCGGGAAGGATCGTGCAACTGAAGAACGTGCAGCATGTCCCCGCCATCAAGAAGAATCTCGTTAGTGGTTCCCTTCTATGTAGAGAAGGGTTTAAGCTGGTATTCGAGTCTAATAAAGTAGTTGTTACGAAATATGGACTGTTTGTTGGAAAAGGTTATGAATGTGGAGGTCTATTCCGCTTTTCCCTCGCTGATTTTTGTAATAAAGTCGTGAACAATATTCATTCAAATGTTAATGAAACAGAAGTTTGGCATTCACGTCTTTGTCACATTGGTTTTGGTTGTATGACGCGGTTAGCAAAGTTAAATTTAATCCCAAGTTTCACTTTAGCCAAAGGTTCTAAGTGTCATTCGTGTGTGCAAGCAAAGCAACCTCGCAAGCCCCATACGGCTGCGGAGGAGAGACACTTGGCGCCATTAGAACTCATACATTCTGATCTTTGTGAGATGAATGGTGTGTTGACTAAAGGTGGAAAGAGATACTTCATGACACTGATAGATGATTCTACTAGATACTGCTATGTATATCTTTTAAACACTAAAGATGAGGCTCTACACTACTTTAAAATCTATAAGGCAGAAGTTGAGAATCAACTTGAAAAGAAAATAAAACGAGTCCGGTCAGATCGTGGTGGAGAGTATTTCTCTAATGAGTTTGATTCCTTTTGTGCGGAACATGGTATTATTCATGAGAGGACGCCTCCCTACTCACCTCAGTCAAATGGGGTTGCCGAACGGAAAAACCGTACTCTAACTGATTTGGTTAACGCCATGTTAGATACATCGGGTTTATCCAAGGCATGGTGGGGGGAGGCTATATTGACATCATGTCATGTCCTGAATAAAGTTCCGACAAAAGACAATGAGATCACTCCCTATGAACAATGGGAAAAGAGAAGAACAACACTCTCATACTTACGTACTTGGGGCTGTTTGGCGAAAGTCAATGTGCCGATTCCAAAAAAGCGTAAGCTTGGACCAAAGACTGTGGATTGCGTTAATTTGGGCTACGCTAAGAATAGCGTCGGCTATAGATTTCTGGTAGTGAAATCTGAGGTACCTGACATGAAAATCGGTACGATTATGGAGTCTAAAGATGCTACATTCTTTGAGGATATTTTTCCTATGAGAGATATGCAAAGCACTTCATGACTGGAATCTGATGAGACTCCTGAACCTGCCATTCCGATGGAATATTATGAACAAATACATGATGAAAATCCTGAGGAGGAGGACAAGGAAACCCTTGGTAGGGGCAAGAGACAGAGGACTGCAAAGTCCTTTGGTGATGATTTCCTTGTGTACCTTGTGGATGATACTCCCACTTCTATTTCAGAAACTTATGCGTCTCCGGATGCTGACTACTGGAAAGAAGCGGTCCGTAGCGAGATGGACTCCATCTTGGCTAATGGGACATGGGAAATCACAGAACGTCCCTATGGCTGTAAACCATTGGGATGTAAGTGGGTGCTCAAAAAGAAGCTTAGGCCTGATGGTACGATTGAAAAATACAAGGCTAGGCTTGTGGCCAAGGGTTATTCCCAGAAAGAAGATGAGGATTTCTTCGATACTTATTCACCTGTGGCCAGACTGACCACCATACGAGTATTACTCTCGTTGGCGGCCTCGCATGGTCTTCTCGTCCATCAAATGGATGTTAAGACGGCCTTCCTGAACGGAGAGCTAGACGAGGAAATCTATATGCAACAGCCAGATGGCTTTGTAATAGATGGTCAGGAAGGAAAAGTGTGTAAGTTACTAAAATCTTTATATGGCTTGAAACAAGCACCTAAGCAATGGCATGAGAAGTTCAATACAACTTTAAAATCGGTTGGCTTTGTTGTTAATGAAGCTGACAAATGTGTATACTATCGCCATGGTGGGGTCGAAGGAGTTATACTGTGCTTGTATGTTGATGACATACTGATATTTGGGACCAACCTCAAAGTCATTGAGGAGGTTAAGTCGTTTCTATCTCAGAATTTTGAGATGAAGGACCTTGGTGTGGCTGATGTTATTTTAAACATCAAGCTGTTGAAAGATAATGAGGGTGGGATTACACTTCTGCAATCTCACTATGTTGAGAAGATCTTGAGTCGTTTTGAATATTCGGACTGCAAGACTTCTCCAACACCATATGATCCTAGTGTGCGGATTCGAAAGAACGAAGGCACAGCTAAGGATCAACTGAGATACTCTCAAGTCATTGGTTCACTTATGTACCTAGCGAGTGCTACGAGGCCTGACATCATGTTTGCTGTGAGCAAACTGAGCCGGTTTGTTTCCAATCCGGGTGATGTACACTGGCATGCTATTGAACGAATTATGCGCTACTTGAAAGGTATTGTGACCTATGGACTTCACTATTCTGGATACCCATCGGTTCTTGAAGGATATAGTGATGCGAATTGGATCTCTGATGCTGATGAGATGAAAGCCACAACGGGGTATGTTTTTACCCTTGGAGGTGGTGCTGTTTCCTGGAAGTCTTGCAAGCAAACGATCCTAACAAGATCGACAATGGAAGCAGAATTAACAGCATTAGACACATCTGGTGTCGAAGCAGGATGGCTTCGAGATCTTTTGATGGACTTGCCAGTGGTTGAAAAGCCGGTTCCGGCTATCCTTATGAACTGTGACAATCAGACTGTTATTGTTAAAGTAAAGAGTTCAAAGGACAACAGGCAGTCCAACAAACACATACGAATGAGATTAAAAGTTGTCAGACGTTTAAGAAACTCCGGAGTGATAGCATTGGATTATATCCAGTCGGCTAAGAATCTGGCAGATCCCTTTACTAAAGGGCTATCACGTGTTGTGATAGACAATGCATCGAGGGAGATGGGTATGAGACCCACATGAGTTGCCATGGTAGTAACCCAACCTATGTGATCGGAGATCCCGTGAAGTAGGACCTGGGAAAACAAGCTAGTGGTTAACTGAGGAGAGTATTTTAACTAACCCGCTCCGTTGGAGATGCACAACTCTCGGTAACTGTATGGCAGGTTGACTTATGTCTTAATGTGCTCCAAGGCTTGAATAAGCAAGATGCTTTCCTACAGAGCGATCTTTGGAGGAACACACCTATATGAGCCTGACTGCTGGTCACAGTCTATGAGATTAGGGTGATCTCTAGTAAGTTCATGAATGGGCCAGGAGTGACTAATATGCTCCACCCGAGGGGTCAGCCTTCGGCAGCCTAGTACTGGTAAGACACTTGGTGAAACCCCTTCACGCCAAATTGACAATTCAAGGCTTAGTCCATTGTTCAGTTGTGGAGGGGTGTAGCTATTTGCTCTAGGTGGATGTTCAACCTTAACGGGTCTCCACTGAAATACTGGTATGTCAAAACAGAGTTTGGAACAGAGGACGACACCATGGGCCTTTGGGATCTGGTGGGGGATTGCTGAATATGAGATGGGCTTTGGGCCCATTTAGCAATTACAGAAAAAATCCCTAAGGGCCCATGCTGCCTAGCAAGTGGTGGAAGTTTAGTCCCACATTGCTAGTTGAGAGAGATGTACACCAACTTATAAGGTGAGACATTCTCCCACTAGTATGAGTCGGTGTGAAGGAAGGAGAGGTGTTCCACACGCGCGCTCCTCCTCCTCCGCCGCCCGCCCGTCTCGTCACGACGCGCCGCGGGTTGCGGGAATCTCGCCGAGCCGATGTGTTCTTTTTGTCACGCAGGATTGGAATTTGAACAGTCAACTGAAAACGATTAATGGAAAATGAATACGAGCTGAAACGTTTCGTCTTAAGTACGGCCGTTACCAGAATTCATTGTGATTCATTATGTGCGGCCTTAAGTACGGCTGTTACCAGAATTCATTGTGATTCATTATGTGCGTTTATGCTGGACCGTTTGTCTCCTCCTCTGCGCCTATATAAGAGAGGTCGCTCCTCTCCAGAGAACACAGATCACATCTGCTCTGCCACCACCACCTCTGTCGTTCCTCTCGCTGCTGTTGTCGCCGGTGACTCCATCCCGTCTTCCGCGTACACGGCCGACGGGAGAGTAGGCCTCCGAAACCCCGCCTCTCCAGATCCTGTACGGGAGAGGGGCGATTAGGTTTTTGGGGAGCGTCTTCTACGCGACTGCTCGCCTCGATTCGACTGCTTCCTCTACGTCGACTACATCTTCGTCAGCGTCGCCTTCGCCTTCACCATGAGCACCAGCACCGACGCTGACAAGGCTGCTGCCGACAAGGCCGCCTCCGACAAGCGCATCGCCGACGAGGCCGCCGCCTCTGCTGCTGATCCGGCCAACTGGCCTATTGGAGGGTACAACATGCTTACCCTTATCCTGATTATTTCCATGTGTGCAGTACTAGTGGTTTGCGTAGATGTTTCTACTATATGTCTAGTATGTGCTTACATCATGAATTTTCAGTATGTCATTAGCACTGTCTATATCATGTTCATGATTTATTCTTGGATTAAATTAATCGAACAATTGCTTAATTTCTCAACACAAAGGTCCAAGGAGATAGATCGCATTTGATTTCTCTTTTTTGATAGATCTCAACTTGAGGACATCCATACCGGGACAACATAGAAAATAGATAATGGACTCCTCTTTAATGCTTAAGCATATTCTCATAAGAGATTGAGGATTAATGTCCAAGCTAAAACTTCCACCATGATACATGGCTTTGGTTGGCGGCCCAATGTTCTTCTCTAACAATATGCATACTCAAACCATTCAACTCATGGCAAATCACCCTTACTTTAGACAAGACGAACATGCATAGCAACTCACATCATACTCAACAAAAGTGTAATAGTTGATGGCGTCCCCAGAAACATGGTTACCGCTCAGCAAGCAACTTATAAGAAAATAAGATACATAAGCAACATATTCTTTACCACAATAGTTTTTAAGCTACTTTCCCATGAGCTATGTATTGCAAAAACTGAAGGTTTTAAAGGTAGCACATGTAAATTTACTTGGAGTGGCGGTGAAATACCACATATAGGTAGGTATGGTGGACTCATATGGCATAACTGGTTTAAAAGGATGTGGATGCACAAGCAGTCAGTCCGCTTAGTACAGGTGGAGGTTAGCAAAAGACTGGGAGCGACCAACTAAGAGAGCAATGACGGTCATAATCATGCAGAGCGACAAAGCAACATTGAATCAGGCATGGAAGTTATATCGCTACTCAGAAATAAAAGATCATCAAGGCTTGACAGACTTTCTTTACAGTCTTAAATATGCGTGAGCATACGCCAAGTCAATCAAAATAAATTCTTGAGGGAAGATATTACTAAACCATACCACATCATTGGCAAACAAATCATGTTGGTGCTCCAATAACACATTGGGAATCCCCCAGCTATTTGAGACTAACCATAAGAAAACCTGAACTACTAAGCGCCATTATGCACGCAGCAGCTTTATCATAGATATATTAACCAATGCAACGGAAGCAAACTCACTTAATAAGATAAGCATGATAATTAAAGAGAGTTCAAGCAACCAACTAAACAAAAGCTCTTTAAAAAGATAAGCATGAATACTAAGAGCAGAGCATGATAGTAGCTATTAAAAGACAAAGAACACACACAACAAGGATAGACATGAAAATTCTATGTTATGTTCTAGGTAGAAGTGGAGCGTGTTTCTCTCCCACATAAAGAACGTTGAGTTCCGACTCGTTATGAAAAACTAAAGAAAACTAAAAGCAAGACGCTCCAAGCATAGCACATAACACATGAAGTGATTAAAATATAGTGGAACGAAAGACGAACTGATAACGTTGATGGAGAAGGGGATGCATGGGGGCATCCCCAAGCTTAGACGCTTGAGTCTCCTTGAATATTTCTTGGGGGTGCATGGGGGCATCCCCAAGCTTGAGTGCTTGACACTCCTGAATCTTTTTATCATCTTCCCTCGCACACTTGAAAACTCCCTTCATACATAACTCATCATAATCTGATTAGCGAGGTTAGTACCCATAATAAAATAATTATACCTTGCTGGAAATAAAGATATTCTTGAAGGTCTACTGTTTCTCAAGATTGCCAAAAGGTTTTTGCAAAGAAAAAGCAAGTTCTTGGTTTGCAAAATGAAGGAAAAGCAAAACAGGACAGAATCTGTGAAAAACAGAATAGCAGGTAGTAATTGATTTGTTCGGGGCACTTATGCAACTCAAATCAAAAAACTCAGAACAGACGCACGAAAGACAATTATATAGAGAACGCTGTCGAAAAAATTCAGACCAAAAAGATGATCTGGTGATTTTATATGAATTTTTCTATCCAAGGACAGAATCTGTTTCCTGGACAGCACCTCACAACTTTTGAACTTTCTAGCAATCAGAGGCTATACTTGGCACAAATATGAAAAAAAAAGATACAATGATGATGCTACAGTAGTAAAAACATCAAGACACAACAAAAGCAAAATAAATTTATTCATTGGGCTGCCTCCCAAAAGCGCTTTCTTTTATGCCTTTAAGCTAGGCATAATGCATAGAGATCAAGTTTTATCAAGAGTAAAAGAATAGCTAGCCCGTACAACGGACTCAAAAGGTAACTTGATCTTCTTTCGAGGGAAGTGTTCCATCCCTTTTTTGAGAGGAAACTTAAATTTTATATTACCCTCTTTCATGTCAATGATAGCACCAATGGTGCGCAAAAAAGGACATCCCAAAATAATTGGACAAGAAGGATCACATTCAATATCCATAATAGTAAAATCAACGGGAACATAATTATCATTGACAACGATAAGAACATCGTCGATCCTCCCCAAGGGTTTCTTTATGGAAGAATTGACGAGACGAACACCAAAAGAACAAGAATCAAAAGGTTTCAATTTAAGCATATCATATATTCTTTTGGGCATAACAGAGGTACTAGCTCCAACATCACATGATGCATAGCAAGAGAAGTCATTCAATTTAATTTTTATCATAAGATCCCAACCATATTCTAGCTTTCTAGGTATGGAGGCTTCTACTCTAAGTTTCTCCTCCCTAGCTTTGATGAGAGCATTAGTGATATGCTCTGTGAAGGCAAGGTTAATCGTGCTAGTGCGGGGGTCCCTAGACATCTTGTGAAGGAAATCAATAACTTCGGTAAGAGTTCAATTATCAAAATCAAGGTCACTAGCATCAAGTAAAGTGGTAGTGGTGTCCTTTAGGTTCACATGTTTGGTAGTTTCTATAGTCATAGCATTACCATTAATAGGTCCAATGGGACCAGGAGTACATTGGGTGCTAAGAGTTTGGATATCCTCAACAACTTGGATAGTAGCAACAGTGTGGTGGGTAGGAAGGCTCTTAATTCTATCCTCTTCCTCCCTTTCTCTAGCCCATCTCTCTTTAAGTTTAGCCATCATCCTAATATTTTCATTAATTTGCACTTGAGTAGCATTAATAGGAGTGACCTTCCTCTCCTCAAGAGGAGAAGTTCTAATTTTAAGCAATTCTACCTCATTGGCTAAATTGTCTACCTTTGAAGAGAGATCACCTAGTTTGTTTAGTTTTTCTTCTACACTATTATTAAAAGCTTTTTGGGTAGTAATGAAATCTTTAAGCATAATCTCTAGTTCAGTAGTGGAGTTCCTGGTGCTAGGATAAGCATTGTTGTTCCCATAAGAGGGGAACGGTCTAGGATTGCTACCAAAGTTACTCCTATAAGCATTGTTATTGAAATTGTTTCTAGAGATAAAGTTCACATCTACTTGTTCTTGAGCAATCAAAGAATTTAAAGGAACATCACGAGGATCAACAGAGGATTGCTTCGAAAGTAGAGACATGATCAAGTCAACTTTTTCATTTAAGGAGGAAATATCCTCGACAGAGTTTACCTTCCTACCTGTTGGAGCACGTTCGGTGTGCCATTGGGAATAGTTGGTCATCATCTCATCGAGAAGCTTTGTGGCAGCACCAAGTGTAGTTGACATAAAATTTCCTCCCGCGGCCGAATCTAACAAGTTCCGCGAGGTAAAGTTCAAGCCTGCATAAAAAGTTTGGATAACCATCCAAGTAGTCAAACCGTGAGTAGGGCAGTTCTTGATAAGATATTTCATACGTTCCCAAGCTTGGGCAACGTGTTCATTATCCAATTGTTTAAAATTCATTATGTTACTTCTCAGTTGGATAATTTTAGCAGGTGGATAGTATTTTCCGATAAAAGCATCTTTGCACTTGTCCCATGAATCTATGCTATTTCTAGGCAAAGACTGAAACCAAATTTTAGCTCCTCCTCTCAAGGAGAAAGGAAAAAGCTTAAGCTTAACAATATTACCATTTATTTCTTGGTACTTTTGCATATCACAAAGTTCAACAAAGTTGTTCAAGTGTAAAGCAGCATCATCTCCAGCACCGGAGAATTGATCTTTCATGACTAAGTTCAGTAAAGCAGGTTTAATTTCATATGAAGGTGCTGAAGTGGCAGGTGTAGTGATAGGTGTGTTGATAAAGTCATCGTTGTTGTGACTAGTGAAGTCACACAACTTGGTGTTCTCGGTGGAACCCATTGTAGCAAGCAAGCAAGATAACTATTTTTGTGATTTTCGATAAAAGATACTAAAGCAAAACTGAAAAGTAAACTAACAAGACTAAAAGCAAAGGTAAAAGATAGCGTGCAACTCCCCTATCCTGAAGAGTGGAGTCCCCGGCAACGACGCCAGAAATTGCTTTGCTAGGTGGCTTCTCACCCCTCGTTGGTTACCCCAAGTGCAAGGTTTGAGATGCAGTGTAGCAGAAGTTTTCCCTTGGTAATACCAAGGATCGATTTCCCAGAGACTCCCAGTTTCAACAAGAAGGTGTCAACTGCTAATGGCGCCGGATATTAGCAATCAACGTGGACCTGCACACAGATACAAATAACTTTGCTCCCAACGAGTACAGAGAGGTTGTCAATCCCTCCGGCCTTGTAGTTTACAAAGGATCAAACGCAAGTGATAATAGTGATAGGTATAATTGCAATAGTAAGTAAATAGCGGAAAAGTAAATAGCGGATGTGATCAATGATGGTAATATGGACCGGAGTCTCATGATGTTCACTAGTGATGTCTCTCTCCCAAAAGACGATAAAACAGCTATGTGAGGTAAACAAATTACAGCTGGGCAATTGACAGGACCATGTGCGCAAACCAATGCTGACTACATTGCAAGAAAGGTTGAGGTTCAAAGCATGGGCGGTACGCCAAAGTAAGTAGACCGAAATCCATCAATATCTACTACTAATCATCCACATTGAGATATCTATCCAGAACATGTCGCTGGTATTAAGTTGCGAGCCCCACCCATAGTGTAAACTCAAAGCAACAGACAACTGCATTAAAAGAACTTTGCGTAAAGTAAACAATCCTTGCACCTGCGGGCACAAGCACCGTTGTTTTTCCCCTTGTGGCAACAGCACATCCCCTAGACTCATGTTTCTGTCACTCAAACTAGTCATCGAGGGGCATGAACCCACAATCGAGCATAACGTTCCCTCCTGGAGTCACTACCTACTACTTGGCCAAATCAATAAATAACAACGGAGAACATGCAAGAATTACTTACGAACATAAACATAAAAGAGGTGAATCAAATATATTACTCAAACACAATCTGAACATAATCTCATAATCCATCGGATCCCAGCAAACTCATCATAGTAACAGCATAAGGATTGCATATGTGCCTCGATCATGTAGGGCAGCTCACGAGGACTAATTAGTGAAGCACAAGAACGGGAGGAGAACATCACATAGCTACTGGTCATGGACTCATGGTCCAAGGGAGACTACTCACAACTCATCCGGGAGGCGTCCATGGTGGTGGAGAAGCTCCACCTGTGGTGATCCTCCCCTCCGGCAGGGTGCCGGGAAGAGTTCTCCTGGTGCTCCCGATCATGGAAGCGGCGGCGGCGGCGGAACAGAGATGGGATCGCGAAAAGAGTTCCTGTTTCGAGGGTTTCGGGAGACGCTTTAAATATATGCCAAAGGGGGGCATCGGAGGAGCCTCGGGGGGCCCAGGCGCCCCC
>LR738713.1:145329764-145350637 GCA_902687465.1 Secale cereale | reverse complement strand
ACGGTAGGTTCTGGAACGCTGATTTTTTATATAATTTTTCTGGATTTTTCCTCGCAGTTCTCGTAACGTGAAAACCTGAAATACAAAAACAGCCGAAAATAGAAACTGGCACTGGGGTGCACTGAGTTAATAGGTTAGTCCAAATATGATCAAAAGTGTATGGAAGTGTATAAATATCATAGCAATATCACCCAAAAGAGGCATGGAGCAAGCAGAAATTATAGATACGTTTTGGACGTATCAATCATCGAGGAACACGTGGGAACCAACATGGGTATCCAGATCCCGCTATTGGTTATTGACCGGAGAGTGGTCTCGGTCATGTCTACGTGTCTCCCGAACCCGTAGGGTCTACACACTTAAGGTTCGGTAACGCTAGGGTCGTAGAGATACATGCACGTGGAAACCCGAAAGTTGTTCGGAGTCCCGGATGAGATCCCGGACGTCACGAGGAGTTCCGGAATGGTCCGGAGGTAAAGATTGATATATAGGAAGTCAGGTTTCGGCTATCGGGTGATCTCCGGGGGTCACCGGGAGCGTCCCGGGACCACCGGAGGGGCCCCGTGGGTCCACCGGGTGGGGCCACCCATCCCGGTGGGGCCCCTAGGCCGCAAGGGGGGAGTGTCCAGCCCTAATGGGCTGGCGCACCACTTGGGCCCTCCTCCCCATGCGCCTAGGGTTGAAACCCTAAGGGGGAGGGGGCGCCCCACTTGCCTTGGGGGGCAAGGACTCCCCCCTGGCCGCCGCCCCCCCCCCTTGCAGATTGGATCTGCAGGGGCCGGCGCACCCCCCTGGCCCCTATATATATGTGGGGGGGAGAGGGCAGCCGCACCCTTGCCCTGGCGCCTCTCCCCCTCCCGTCACAACTCTGTCTCCTTAACGCAGGGTGCCCGGCAAAGCCCTGCTGCAATCTCCACTGCATCCACCACCACGCCGTTGTGCTGCTGGATCTCTGACGACTTCTCCTCCCCCCTTGCTGGATCAAGAAGGAGGTGACGTTGTTGTACCGGACGTGTGTTGAACGCGGAGGTGCCGTCCGTTCGGCGCTAGATCATCGGTGACGAAGAACGCGAAGAGTACGACTACTTCATCCACGCTTCTTCGAAAGCTTCCGCTCGCGATCTACATAACGGTATGTAGATGCATTCTTACTTGGTCGTTGCTAGATGTCTCCTTAGTTGGATCTTGGTGAAAGCGTAGAATTTTTTTGAATTCTGCTACGTTACCCAACATTGGCATCAGAGCTAGGTTTAATGCGTAGCATCTTGCACGAGTAGAACACAAAGTAGTTGTGGGCGTTTGAGTTTGTTCAACTTTCTTGCTGTTACTAGTCAATCTTGATTCGGCGGTATTGTGGGATGAAGCGGCCCGGACCGACTTTACACGTACGCTTACGTGAGACTGGTTCCACCGACAGACATGCACTAGATGCATAAGGTGGCTGGCGGGTGTCTGTCTCTCCTACTTTAGTCGGATCGGATTCGATGAAAAGGGTCCTTATGAAGGGTAAATAGAAATTGACAAATCACGTTGTGGTTTTTGGCGTAGGTAAGAAACGTTCTTGCTAGAAATCCTATAAAAGCCACGTAAAACTTGCAACAACAATTAGAGGACGTCTAACTTGTTTTTGCAGCATGTGCTATGTGACGTGGTATGGCCAAAACGAAGATGTGATGAATGATATATGTGATGTATGAGATTGATCATGTTTTTGTAATAGGGAATCACGACTTGCATGTCGATGAACTTGACAACCGGCAGGAGCCATAGGAGTTGTCTTAATTATTGTATGACCTGCGAGTCACTGAATAAACGCTATGTAATTACTTTACTTTATTGCTAAACGTTAGCCATAGTAGTAGAAGTAATAATTGGCGTGACGGCTTCTTCAAGACACGATGATGGAGATCATGATGATGAAGATCATGGTGTCGAGCCGGTGACAAGATGATCATGGTGCCCCGAAGATGGAGATCGAAGGAGCAAGATGATATTGGCCATATCATGTCACTTTAATTGATTGCATGTGATGTTTATCATGTTTATGCATCTTGTTTACTTAGAACGACGGTAGTAAATAAGATGATCTCTCATTAAAATTTCAAGTATTGTGTTTCCCCTAACTGTGCACCGTTGCTAAAGTTCGTTGCTCCGAAGCACCACGTGATGATCGGGTGTGATAGGTTCTAACGTTCGCATACAACGGGTGTAAGCCAGATTTACACACGCGATACACTTAGGGTTCACTTGACGAGCCTAGCATGTACAGACATGGCCTCGGAACACGGAAGACCGAAAGGTCGAACACGAGTCATATAGAAGATACGATCAACATGAAGATGTTCATCGTTGATGACTAGTTCGTCTCACGTGATGATCGGACACGGGCTAGTCGATTCGGATCATGTATCACATAGATGACTAGAGAGATGTCATTCTGAGTGGGAGTTCATTAAAATTTGATTAAGATGAACTTAATTATCATGAACTTAGTCTAAATTCTTTACAATATCTCTTGTAGATCAAATGGCCCACGCTCAGGTTTCCCTCAACTTCAACGCGTTCCTAGAGAAAAGCAAGCTGAAAGACGATGGTAGCAACTATACGGATTGGGTCCGTAACCTGAGGATTATCCTCGTAGCTGCCAAGAGATCATATGTCCTTGAAGCACCGCTAGGTGATGCACCCGTTCTCTCGGCGACCCAAGACGTTATGAACGCCTGGCAGTCGCGTTGTGATGATTACTCCCTGGTTCAGTGCGGCATGCTTTACAGTTTAGAATCGGGGCTCCAAAAGCGTTTTGAGCACCACGGGGCATATGAGATGTTCCAAGAGCTGAAAATGGTTTTCCAAGCTCATGCCCGAGTCGAGAGATATGATGTCTCCGACGCATTCTACAGCTGTAAGATGGAGGAAAAAAGTTCTGTCAGTGAGCACATCCTCAAGATTTCTGGCTTGCACAACCGCTTGTCTCAGCTGGGAATGAATCTCCCAGATGAAGCGGTCGTTGACAGAAACCTCCAGTCGCTCCCACCTAGCTTCAAGAGCTTCGTGTTAAACTTCAATATGCAGGGGATGGAGAGGTCCATTCCCGAGGTGTATTCAATGCTGAAATCAGCGGAGGTGGATATCAAGAAAGAACATCAAGTGTTGATGGTCAATAAAACCACTAAGTTCAAGAAAGGCAAGGGTAAGAAAAACTTCAAGAAGGACGGTAAAGGAGTTGCCGCGCCCGGTAAGCCAGTTGCCGGGAAGAAGCCAAAGAATGGACCCAAGCCTGAAACTGAGTGTTTTCATTGCAAGGGAACGGGGCACTGGAAGCGGAACTGCCCCAAATATTTAGCAGACAAGAAGGCCGGCAACGTCAAAGGTATATTTGATATACTTGTTATTGATGTGTACCTTACTAGCGCTCGTAGTAGCTCCTGGGTATTTGATACCGGTGCGGTTGCTCACATTTGTAACTCAAAACAGGAGCTGCGGAATAAGCGGATACTGGCGAAGGATGAGGTAACGATGCTCGTCGGGAATGGTTCCAAGGTCGATGTGATCGCCGTCGGCACACTACCTCTACATCTACCCTTGGGATTAGTTTTAAACCTTAATAATTGTTATTTAGTACCAGCTTTGAGCATGAACATTGTGTCTGGATCTCGTCTTATGCGAGATGGCTACTCTTTCAAATCGGAGAATAATGGTTGTTCTATTTATTTGAGAGACATGTTTTATGGTCATGCCCCGCTGGTCAATGGTTTATTTTTGATGAATCTCGAACGTGATGATACACATATTCATAGTGTAGATGCTAAAAGATGTAAAGTTGATAATGATAGTCCCACATACTTGTGGCATTGCCGCCTTGGTCATATTGGTGTCAAGCGTATGAAGAAGCTCCATTCAGATGGACTTCTAGAGTCTCTTGATTATGAATCATTTGACACGTGCGAACCATGCCTCTTGGGCAAGATGACCAAGACTCCGTTCTCCGGAACAATGGAGCGAGCAACCAACTTGTTGGAAATCATACATACCGATGTGTGCGGTCCAATGAGTGTTGAGGCTCGCGGAGGCTATCGTTATGTTCTCACCCTCACAGGTGACTTGAGTAGATACGGGTATATCTATTTGATGAAACACAAGTCTGAGACCTTTGAAAAGTTCAAGGAATTTCAGAATGAGGTTGAGAATCAACGTGACAGAAAAATAAAGTTCTTACGATCAGATCGTGGGGGTGAATATTTAAGTCATGAATTTGGCACACACCTTAGGAGCTGTGGAATTGTTTCACAATTGACACCGCCCGGAACACCTCAACGTAACGGTGTGTCCGAACGTCGAAATCGTACTCTGTTGGACATGGTGCGGTCTATGATGTCCCTCACCGATTTACCGCTATCTTTTTGGGGTTATGCTTTAGAGATTGCCGCATTCACTTTAAATAGGGCTCCGTCGAAATCCGTTGAGACGACTCCATATGAACTTTGGTTTGGCAAGAAACCGAAGCTGTCGTTTCTAAAAAGTTTGGGATTGCGATGCTTATGTCAAGAAACTTCAACCTGAAAAGCTCGAACCCAAATCGGAAAAATGCGTCTTCATAGGATACCCAAAGGAAACGATTGGGTACACCTTCTACCACAGATCCGAAGGCAAAGTCTTTCTTGCCAAGAATGGATCCTTTCTGGAGAAAGAGTTTCTCTCGAAAGAAGTGAGTGGGAGGAAAGTAGAACTTGATGAGGTGAGAGTCACCCCTCCCGAACCGGAGAGTAGCGCAGCGCAGGAAATTGTTCCTGAGGTGCCTGCACCGACAAGGGAGGAAGTTAATGATGATGATCATGAAGAAACAGATCAAGTTACTACTGAACTTCGAAGGTCCACGAGGGCACGTTCCGCGCCAGAATGGTACGGCAACCCTGTCCTGGAAATCATGTTGTTAGACAACGGTGAACCTTCGAACTATGAAGAAGCGATGGCGGGCCCGAATTCCAATAAATGGCTTGGAGCCATGAAATCCGAGATAGAATCCATGTATGAAAACAAAGTATGGACTTTGGTGGACTTGCCTGATGACAGGCACGCCATAGAAAACAAATGGATATTTAAGAACAAGACAGACGCGGATGGTAATGTGACCATCTATAAGGCTCGGCTTGTCGCTAAGGGTTATCGACAAGTTCAAGGGATTGACTACGACGAGACTTTCTCTCCCGTAGCGATGCTGAAGTCAGTCAGAATCATGTTAGCTATTGCCGCATTCTATGATTATGAGATATGGCAAATGGGCGTCAAAACAACATTCCTTAATGGCTTCCTCAAGGAAGAGTTGTATATGATGCAATCGGAAGGTTTTGTCGATCCAGAGAACGCTAACAAGGTATGCAAGCTCCAACGCTCGATTTACGGGCTGGTGCAAGCATCTCGGAGTTGGAATATTCGCTTTGATGAAGTGATCAAAGCGTTTGGCTTTATACAGACTTACGGAGAAGCCTGTATTTACAAGAAAGTGAGTGGGAGCTCTATGGCATTTTTCATATTATATGTGGATGACATATTGCTGATGGGAAATGATATAGAATTCTTGGAAAATGTAAAGGCCTACTTGAATAAAAGTTTTTCAATGAAGTACCTTGGAGAAGCTGCTTACATATTAGGTATCAAAATCTATAGAGATAGATCAAGACGCCTCATTGGTCTTTCACAAAGTACATACCTTGACAAGATATTGAAAAAGTTCAATATGGATCAGTCCAAGAAGGGATTCTTGCCTGTTTTGCAAGGTATGAGATTGAGCAAGGCTCAGTCGCCAACCACGGCAGAAGATAGAGAAAAGATGAGTGTCATTCCCTATGCCTCGGCCATAGGTTCTATCATGTATGCCATGCTGTGTACCAGACCTGATGTGAACCTTGCCATAAGTTTGGTAGGGAGGTACCAAAGTGATCCCGGTGTGGAACACTGGACAGCGGTCAAGAACATCCCGAAGTACCTGAAAAGGACTAAGGATATGTTTCTCGTTTATGGAGGTGACGAAGAGCTCGTCGTAAAGGGTTACGTCGATGCTAGCTTCGACACCGATCTGGATGACTCTAAGTCTCAAACCGGATACGTGTATATTTTGAACGGAGGGGCAGTCAGCTGGTGCAGTTGCAAGCAAAGCGTCGTGGCAGCATCTACATGTGAAGCGGAGTACATATGTAATGCCCAGGATGGAATTATACCTCCTACGTGTCGAGGCACGACTTAAAGGCATAAGTCCATCCTAGAATGATCTCAAGTTTGGTAATCTTTGCACAACTCATGTAAAAGAGGGATAGTAAACTGAAAAATAGTTGGCTTACAGTCGCCACATCACAGAATAACAGTACAAGTCTCAAACATCATACAATAAGATCACTACAACCCTCTAAGGGCAAAAGCCAAATGTCAAAGTACCAAACTCAGATAACAAGAACAACCACAGGCGGATCGAATCCTAGTAAGAGTCTCCACTACTGATCGTCCGGGTAGCGCACATAGTAACGACTACGCTCCTCGTCGTACTCCCAATCCAGCTCGGTGCCATCACCTGGATAGCTCACCGCTGGACCTGCATCTGGTGTGTGAAGTAACTGTGAGCCACAGAGGACTCAGCAATCCCGTTCCCGGGTAACAGAACTATCAAAGCCTTTAGGTGAGGGAAAGGCTGAAGAAAGAACAAGTCTGCAGCAGCAACTAGCATCTATCTTACGCAAGAGAGAGCGAGAAGAGAAGGCATACGGCGAGAAGTGATCACGAAGTGATCCTAGCTAAAAGCTCACAAGCATAACCCCTCCGTGTTCAACTCCCGAATCCCGATTCGGAAATTGACAGTCACGGAACACACGCTGGTAGTGTATTAGCATCATTGTGTCAAGTTATCTACAACCGGAATTAACAAGCTCCCATCTGCCACATAACCGCGGGCACGGCTTTCGAAAGTTCAAACCCTGCAGGGGTGTTCCAACTTGACCCATTACAAGCCCACGATCCGCGGAGTCGCAACTCCAAAGTGGGAAGACCCGAGTATCCTCGGAATCCCGTGCTCAAGATATACCGAGCTAAGGTAAGGCTAATCCAGCAAATCCTCCCGGCGTGCCGACACCCTGATAGTAGCCGCGCGTATCTAGTCTCAGGCCACGACCGGATGAGCACAGCGTACAGTGGCCGAAATACCCAAGTTGCCAAGGGGGGCCCCGCACACGACTCTAGTTTGGACCAACACTCAAATCGAGCACTGGCCCAGGGGGGTTGAATTAATTAAGCCTCGGGTTAATTACTCCCTCGGAAAGGTTTTAGTTGTATTAGGCGAATAGTACCAATGTTGGGATTTGCTGGAAAAGACTTAGCACTTAGCGGTTTATCGAGGGGGTCCCATACACCCCAACCGTGTTAGGAACGCATAATCAAGGAACATAAAACCGGCTTATACAGATCCTAACGGCATGAGTGGAACAAAACACCAAGCAAAAGGCTTAGCCTTCCACCCTTGCCAAATATATATGTGATTTCAATTAAAGCATTTATATAGTGTGATATAACCCAACCAAACTTCAACATGGAGCAAGCATCTTCACTTCACCTGCAACTAGCAACGCTATAAGAAGGGCTGAGCGAAGCGTACTTAGCCAAGCAACGGTTTGCATAGGTAGGGTGGTTAAACATGGCAATTGGTTACAAGTAGGAGGCTGACAAGAAAGACATGGGCATCGAGGCAAAACTATAGATCGAGACTACTAGCAATAGGCGAAGATAGTAAAGTTATCGGGGTTCGGTCATCTTGCCTGAAGAGAAGACGTTCGGATCGAAAGAAGGGTCCTCGTGCTCAAACTCGTTGGAAGCCTCGTGCTCAACCTCGTTGGAAAACTCGTGCTCAACTTCCGGGTCTAAACAAGACAAACACACCAGCACCAATCAACACGATGCAATGCGCACTCGAAAAACATGTATGCATGAAGGATGCACTAAAGATGCACATGGAGCACGAAAAACATCACTCAAGCAAAAACACCTCAAAACAAGATAACAACCTGATATTATTAATCTACACAGAAAATCACCCAAGTTTGATATAAGAATCGCTGAAATCGGAGTTACGGGCTAAAACTTATGCCCGAAACAAGATTTGAGCGAAAACTGCAAATTACAGCAACATAGCATCTTGGGAGCTCAAAATAATTAATCTACAGCACCCAAAAAGCATGGCAAAGGACTTGAACATAAACTAGATATAATGTACAGCAACTAGGTCCAAAGTGCACCCCAAACGGAGTCACGGATCAATAGCAATGCTCTTGGACATATTGAACTTTGAAATAAAATTCTGGCAGCAGAATTTTATTGAAAGTTTGGAGCAAAAGATAAACATGCTACAGCCACTCAAATGGACATGTGAGGACATGGATGGAAAGACAACAATATATACTTCATGAAACAATCAAAATCCACCCCAAAACTATCATGCTTTGTCCTACAACATCACACGAACATGGCATCGGAACGTTACAGATTTCAGACTTAGTGAAATTTCACTAAGTCCTAAAACAGCAACATCATCATAGCATTCAAAAGAGCATGTTTAAGACACCTCGAAACTAAACATGGCAAAGGGTAAGCACCTCATCAAAATACATATGACGGTGATCCCGAAACACACAAGCATGCATCAATGTGGTGAACACACCGATTGCAACGAGCTCAACAAGATGGCATTTCATAACAAGTGAAAACACAACATGTGAACATGGCACTTTGCAACGATGATAGCAAGGAAACAATAAATCTACCATGCAACCTATCACACCCAACACGTAGTTCGTGGCAAGACGAACACGTGGACATGTCATTTGCATCGTTTGGACAAACGAGCTAAAAGATATCACAAGTCAAAGGTGGCATGAAAATAACACATAACAGCAGTTTATATCATCATACACTCTTGTAACAGCAAAACATGTGTCAAGATGACATCTAACATGCATGACTACAACAGGTAAAACGTAGAGGGCATCTCCACGAACATCTGGACATGCTACACGCGCAAAACGGAGCAGCAGATAAAAAGTTACAGCAGGTCAAAGTTAGCATTCTCAGATAACAGATCAGGGACTTAGGGTTTAGAGAAAGACCTCAGATCTGGATCTGAAACGGAAAAAAAAAACGAAGTCGGGCCCGGCGCGGCTACAGTGCGGCGGCCCGCAGTGGAGCTGGTTGCCTGATCCGGCGCGGGGCGAGGCGGCCCGCGTGCGGTGCGGCGGCGGCCCGCAGTGGCTGGCCCGGGGCGCGGAAGGAGAGCGGGCCCGATGCGCGCGGCGGCCCGGTGGAGGAGGAAGGCGGCCTGCGGCGGCGCGGCGATGGAAGAACGGGCCGGAGGGGAAGCGGCCCACCCGACGGCGCGGTGCGTCAGGCCTGGTACGGGCGAGGGAAACGGAGCGAAGCCCAGGCCAGCGATCTGGTCCCCAGATCGGGATCAAGCTGGACCTGTCTCCTTACGTTGACGCGGTGGACGAGCTGGCTCGGAGCGGGCCGGCGAACTGGTCCCCTGGACCGGCCCGGTCGAGCGAAAAGGCCAGGCGCGGCGAGAGGAGCGCGCGGGAGCTGGCGGGGTTGTCTCCTGGCGTTGACCCGAACGCCTCGAGGAGACCTGTCGACCGGCGGCTGGTTCCCAGGGATCCTTCGGGATCTGGTTTTGGATCTGAACGAAAAAAAGGAAAAAAACGAAATGGTGGAGAGGGGAAGAAGAAGGGGAAAACCACAATAGACTAGGGTCTATTATATAGCAGTGATTTAGGGTTAGGGGAAGATTTAGGGGCGCTAGGAGCCCTCCGATCGTGATCCAACGGATCCGATCGCGGGGATGATTTTAAAGGACCAGACGGAGATAAAAGAAAGCAGTAGGGGGTATTTTCGGGACACGAAGCGAAGGCACTTCGGGCCCACACGGACAACGGAGGGAAAAGTCAACGGAGTCCAAACGAGACGAGATTTGAGAGGCGGGTTGCACACAACAAAACAACAACACACAACACAACCTCGCGGCACACCGGTAACGAAAAACGCCCGAACAACAAAGTAGGCCTACGGGACGTCACGGACACGTGAGGGAGCTCCGGAACACGAAACGGACAACGGGAAGAAACACACGGAACCGGATGCAACCCACAACACAAATGCAATGCAATGCACATGTCTACATGATATGAATGAATGCCACACACTCACACAACAAAACGACGAAAGCCCGAAAGACAAAGAACCCGAAATGGAAATAGATGAAGCCGGAGATATATTATATACCCAAAAGGGAAAGTATTACATCCGGGGCATTACACCTCGGTAGTGTATTGATGTGGTGAGTAGTGGACTCGTGTTCGTAATAACATCTTGCAATCTGTTGAGAGATGTAGTATAGGTTAGCCAAGGTCAAAGATGGCATTCTGCTATGAACTCCACTACCCCTTTTGATAATGTTGCATGTATGATAGGTTCTGTGGTAAGACTTGCTGAGTACCTTTGTACTCATGTTTGCTTAATAACTGTTGCAGAGGAGAACCCTGCCCCTGCTGATGGGTTCTACATAGACGTTGACGTCGACGAGTAGCTTGACACCCAGACGGAGATCTGGAGCTTGTGAAGGGCCTTGTAGATAGTCAGGCTACACCAAGCCTGTTTTATTTCCTAAGTTGTCTGTACTCAGACATGTAGCTTCCGCTTGTGCTTGTATGACTGTATGACTTGAGTGTTGGGTCATGTGACCCCTACCTGTATGGATATGTTATGTATGGCTCTTGGAGCCGTTTAAATAAAGTACTTTGAGTCATAGAGTTCTGTTGTGATGCAATGTTGTATTTGCACATATTGAGCATATTGTGTGTATGATTGAAATGCTTGGTATGTGTGGGATCCGACACCTAGTTGTTTTCCTTTGGTAGCCTATCTTACAGGGAAATGCCTCCTAGTGTCTCCAATGAGCCTTGGTAGCTTGCTACTGCTCAGAACACGTAGGCTGGCCGGCATGTGTCCTTCTTCGTTCCTGTGTCTGTCCCTTAGGGGAAATGTCACGCGTTGTTCCTTTAAGTCCATGTAGCTTGCTACGACTTGGGTTCATACGTTGATGACCGACACGTTCGTTGCTGGGTCATGGATGCCTGTCTCTGTAATTTAGTGCCACTTTTGGTTTATAACTAGCCATGTCGGCCCGGGTTCTCTGTCATATGGATGCTAGCGACACTGTCATATACGTGTGCCAAAATGCGCAAACGGTCCCGGGCCAGGTAAGGTGGCACCCGTGGGGTTACCGTGCGTGAGGCCGCAAAGTGATATGACGTGTTACAGCTAGATCGGTGTGACTTAGGATCGGGGTCCTGACAGTTTTGTCCAAGAACAACACATGTGCATGGACAAAAATGTGGGTGGTAGCGGTATGGGTGATAAACCATGCAAAACGGCAAGTTTTTGGGTGTTCGGTGCACCGAAGAGGCTTCTCCTTCCATCCAGACTAGCATGTAGGGCTTGCTGGTGAAGAAATAGAGTCATGTAACATTGTTCTGCATGTCATTGTCGCAGTATCTGTCCATGGGTGAGCTCACGGTGGGGTGGTAGACGCTAGAAGAGTGCACGCCAACCACTAAATCATCTGAAACTCAATTCTGCAAGCCGTTTTCGGCCTCCGAAATTATTCCGAACCAGACGAAGTTTGTGACAGAAGGATACGAATTTTCGCTGCGGTCGTTTTGGCAGGTCATGGAGCCCAAACGGAGTTCGTATGGCCAGGGTACGGTCGTTCTACGGATACACCTCAAATGGATTTCAGCAACGAGGGATATCGTGAATCCGGCTTCCAGGGTAACTTGCTCGCGCCCACGAGCCATTTTGCGCCACTCGAAATGGCCTATTATTTTCGAACAGTACGAATGTAATGTAGAAGAGCTGGTATGCACAGTTTTGTCCAAGAACAACACATGTGCATGGACAAAAATGTGGGTGGTAGCGGTATGGGTGATAAACCATGCAAGACGGCAAGTTTTGGGGTGTTCGGTGCACCGAAGAGGCTTCTCCTTCCATCCAGACTAGCATGTAGGGCTTGCTGGTGCAGAAATAGAGTCATGTAACATTGTTCTGCACGTCATTGTCGCAGTATCTGTCCGTGGGTGAGCTCACGGTAGGGTGGTAGACGCTAGAAGAGTGCACGCCAACCACTAAATCACCCGGAACTCAATTCTGCAAGCCGTTTTCGGCCTCCGAAATTATTCCGAAACAGACGAAGTGTGTGACAGAAGGATACGAATTTTCGCTGCGGTCGTTTTGGCAGGTCATGGAGCCCAAACGGAGTTCGTATGGCCAGCGTACGGTCGTTCTACGGATACACCTCAAATGGATTTCAGCAACGAGGGATATCGTGAATTCGGCTTCCAGGGTAACTTGCTCGCGCCCATGAGCCTTTTTGCGCCACTCGAAATGGCCTATTATTTTCGAACAGTACGAATGTAATGAAGAAGAGCTGGTATGCATAGTTTTGTCCAAGAACAACACATGTGCATGGACAAAAATGTGGGTGGTAGCGGTATGGGTGATAAAACATGCAAAACGGCAAGTTTTTGGGTGTTCGATGCACCGAAGAGGCTTCTCCTTCCATCCAGACTCGCATGTAGGGCTTGCTGGTGCAGAAATAGAGACATGTAACATTGTTCTGCACGTCATTGTCGCAGTATCTGTCCGTGGGTGAGCTCACGGTAGGGTGGTAGACGCTAGTAGAGTGCACGCCAACCACTAAATCATCCGAAACTCAATTCTGCAAGCCGTTTTCGGCCTCCGAAATTATTCCGAAATAGACGAAGTGTGTGACAGAAGGATACGAATTTTCGCTGCGGTCGTTTTGGCAGGTCATGGAGCCCAAACGGAGTTCGTATGGCCAGGGTACGGTCGTTCTACGGATACACCTCAAATGGATTTCAGCAACGAGGGATATCGTGAATCCGGCTTCCAGGGTAACTTGCTCGCGCCCACGAGCCATTTTGCGCCACTCGAAATGGCCTATTATTTTCGAACAGTACGAATGTAATGTAGAAGAGCTGGTATGCACAGTTTTGTCCAAGAACAACACATGTGCATGGACAAAAATGTGGGTGGTAGCGGTATGGGTGATAAACCATGCAAAACGGCAAGTTTTTGGGTGTTCGGTGCACCGAAGAGGCTTCTCCTTCCATCCAGACTAGCATGTAGGGCTTGTTGGTGCAGAAATAGAGTCATGTAACATTGTTCTGCACGTCATTGTCGCAGTATCTGTCCGTGGGTGAGCTCATGGTAGGGTGGTAGACGCTAGAAGAGTGCACGACAACCACTAAATCATCCGAAACTCAATTCTGCAAGTCGTTTTCGGCCTCCGAAATTATTCCGAAACAGACGAAGTGTGTGATAGAAGGATACGAATTTTCGCTGCGGTCGTTTTGGCAGGTCATGGAGCCCAAACGGAGTTCGTATGGCCAGGGTACGGTCGTTCTACGGATACACCTCAAATGGATTTCAGCAACCAGGGATATCGTGAATCCGGCTTCCAGGGTAACTTGCTCGCGCCCACGAGCCATTTTGCGCCACTCAAAATGGCCTATTATTTTCGAACAGTACGAATGTAATGTAGAAGAGCTGGTATGCACAGTTTTGTCCAAGAACAACACATGTGCATGGACAAAAATGTGGGTGGTAGCGGTATGGGTGATAAACCATGCAAAACGGCAAGTTTTTGGGTGTTCGGTGCACCGAAGAGGCTTCTCCTTCCATCCAGACTAGCATGTAGGGCTTGTTGGTGCAGAAATAGAGTCATGTAACATTGTTCTGCACGTCATTGTCGCAGTATCTCTCCGTGGGTGAGCTCACGGTAGGGTGGTAGATGCTAGAAGAGTGCACGCCAACCACTAAATCATCTGAAACTCAATTCTGCAATCCGTTTTCGGCCTCCGAAATTATCCCGAAACAGACAAAGTATGTGACAGAAGGTTACGAATTTTCACTGCGGTCGTTTGGGCAGGACATGGAGCCCAAACGGAGTTCGTATGGCCAGGGTACGGTCGTTCTACGGATACACCTCAAATGGATTTCAGCAACGAGGGATATCGTGAATCCGGCTTCCAGGGTAACTTGATCGCGCCCAGGAGCCATTTTCCACCACTCGAAATGGCCTATTATTTTCGAACAGTACGAATGTAATGTAGAAGAGCTGGTATGCACAGTTTTGTCCAAGAACAACACATGTGCATGGACAATAATGTGGGTGGTAGCGGTATGGGTGATAAACCATGCAAAACGGCAAGTTTTTGGGTGTTCGGTGCACCGAAGAGGCTTCTCCTTCCATCCAGACAAGCATGTAGGGCTTGTTGGTGCAGAAATAGAGTCATGTAACATTGTTCTGCACGTCATTGTCACAGTATCTCTCCCTGGGTGAGCTCACGGTAGGGTGGTAGATGCTAGAAGAGTGCACGCCAACCACTAAATCATCCGAAACTCAATTCTGCAATCCGTTTTCGGCCTCCGAAATTATCCCGAAACAGACGAAGTATGTGACAGAAGGATACGAATTTTCGCTGCGGTCGTTTGGGCAGGTCATGGAGCCCAAACGGAGTTCGTATGGCCAGGGTACGGTCGTTCTACGGATACACCTCAAATGGATTTCAGCAACGAGGGATATCGTGAATCCGGCTTCCAGGGTAACTTGCTCGCGCCCACGAGCCATTTTCCACCACTCGAAATTGTTGGGGATCGTAGCAGAAAATCAAAATTTTTCCTACGCATCACCAAGATCTATCTATGGAGTAATCTAGCAACGAGCATAAAGGGGAGTGCATCTACATACCCTTGTAGATCGCGAGCGGAAGCGTTCAAGAGAACGGGGATGATGGAGTCGTACTCGTCGTGATCCAAATCACCGATGATCCTAGCGCCGAACGGACGGCACCTCCGTGTTCAACACACGTACGGAGCGGGGACGTCTCCTCCTTCTTGATCCAGCAAGGGGGGAGGAGAGGTTGATGGAGATCCAGCAGCACGACGGCGTGGTGGTGGAAGTAGCGGGATTCCAGCAGGGCTTCGCCAAGCGCTGCGGGAGGAGGGAGATGTGTCACGGGAGGGAGAGGGAGGCGCCAGGGCTTGGGGTGCTGCTCCCATGCGCCTCCCCACTATATATAGGGGTGGAGGGGGCTGGTTTCTTGCCCTCCAAGTCCATTGGGGCGTTGGCAAAGGTGGGGAAAAGAAATCCCATCATTTCCTTTCCCCACCGATTGTTATCCCCCCTTTTTAGGGATCTTGATCTTATCCCTTCGGGATATGATCTTATTCCTTCTAAGGGGGGATCTTGGTGCGCCTTGACCAGGGGTGTGGGGCCTTGCCCCCACTACCCACGTTCATGTGGGTCCCCCCATGCAGGTGGGCCCCACTTCGGAACCTTCTAGAACCTTCCCGGTACAATACCGAAAAATCCCGAACATTTTCCGGTGGCCAAAATAGGACTTCCTATATATAAATCTTTACCTCCGGACCATTCCGGAACTCCTCGTGACGTCCGGGATCTCATCCGGGACTCCGAACAACATTCGGGTTTCCGCATACTTATATCTCTACAACCCTAGCGTCACCGAACCTTAAGTGTGTAGACCCTACGGGTTCGGGAGACACGCAGACATGACCGAGACGACTCTCCGGTCAATAACCAACAGCGGGATCTGGATACCCATGTTGGCTCCCACATGTTCCACGATGATCTCATCGGATGAACCACGATGTCAAGGATTCAATCAATCCCGTATACGATTCCCTTTGTCTATCGGTATAGCACTTGCCCGAGATTCGATCGTCGGTATACCGATACCTTGCTCAATCTCGTTACCGGCAAGTCTCTTTACTCGTTCCGTAACACATCATCCCATGATCAACTCCTTGATCACATATTGTGCACATTATGATGATGTCCTACCGAGTGGGCCCAGAGATACCTCTCCGTCATATGGAGTGACAAATCCCAGTCTCGATTCGTGCCAACCCAAAAGACACTTTCGGAGATACCTGTAGTGCACCTTTATAGCCACCCAGTTACGTTGTGACGTTTGGTACACCCAAAGCATTCCTACGGTATCCGGGAGTTGCACAATCTCATGGTCTAAGGAAAAGATACTTGACATATAGAAAAGCTTTAGCATACGAACTACACGATCTGTGCTAGGCTTAGGATTGGGTCTTGTCCATCACATCATTCTCCTAATGATGTGATCCCGTTATCAACGACATCCAATGTCCATGGTCAGGAAACCGTAACCATCTATTGATCAACGAGCTAGTCATCTAGAGGCTTACTAGGGACATGGTGTTTGTCTATGTATCCACACATGTATCTGAGTTTCCTATCAATACAATTCTAGCATGGATAATAAACAATTATCATGAACAAGGAAATATAATAATAACCAATTTATTATTGCCTCTAGGGCATATTTCCAACACTTACTAGAGATCACCCTAATCTCATAGACTGTGACCAGCAGTCAGGCTCATATAGGTGTGTTCCTCCAAAGATCGCTCTGTAGGAAAGCATCTTGCTTATTCAAGCCTTGGAACACATTAAGACATAAGTAAACCTGCCATACAGTTACCGAGAGTTGTGCATCTCCAACGGAGCGGGTTAGTTAAAATACTCTCCTCAGTTAACCACTAGCTTGTTTTCCCAGGTCCTACTTCACGGGATCTCCGATCACATAGGTTGGGTTACTACCATGGCAACTCATGTGGGTCTCATACCCATCTCCCTCGATGCATTGTCTATCACAACACGTGATAGCCCTTTAGTAAAGGGATCTGCCAGATTCTTAGCCGTATGGACATATTCCAACGCTATCACCCCGGAGTTTCTCAATTTTCTGACAGCTTTTAATCTCATTCTTACGTGTTTGTTGGACTTCATGTTGTCCTTTGAACTCTTCACCTTGGTGATGACGGTCTGATTGTCACAGTTCATAAGGATAGCCGGAACCGGTTTATCAACCAATGGCAAGTCCATCAAGAGATCTCGAAGCCATCCCGCTTCGACACCAGATGTGTCTAATGCTGTTAATTCTGCTTCCATTGTCGATCTCGTTAAGATCGTTTGCTTGCAAGACTTCCAGGAAACAGCGCCACCTCCAAGAGTAAACATATACCCAGTTGTGGCCTTCATCTCATCAGCATCAGAGATCCAATTCGCATCACTATACCCTTCAAGTATCGACGGGTATCCGGTATAGTGAAGTCCATAGTTCATAGTACCCTTTAGATAACGCATAACTCTTTCAACAGCATGCCAATGTACATCACCCGGTTTTGATACAAACCGACTCAGTTTGCTCACAGCAAAAGCGATGTCAGGCCTCGTAGCGCTAGCTAGGTACATCAGTGAACCAATGATTTGAGAGTATCTCAATTGATCTATAGCCGTGCCTTTGGATTTTCGAATCAACACGCTAGGATCATATGGTGTTTGAGATGGTGTGCAGTCCGAGTATCCAAAACGACTCAACACCTTCTCAATATAATGGGATTGCAAAAGTGTAATCCCACCCTCATTATCTCTCAGTAGCTTGATGTTCAAGATAACATCAGCCACACCAAGGTCTTTCATCTCAAAGTTCTGAGATAGAAACGACTTGACCTCCTCAATTACTTTGAGGTTGGTTCCGAATATCAGTATGTCATCAACATACAAGCACAGTATAACTCCTTCGCCCCCACCATGGCGATAGTATACACATTTGTCAGCTTCATTAACAACGAAGCCAACAGATGTCAGTGTTGTATTAAACTTATCATGCCATTGCTTAGGTGCTTGTTTCAGGCCATATAAAGATTTTGTCAACCTACACACTTTTCCTTCCTGACCATCTATCACAAAGCCATCTGGCTGTTGCATGTAGATTTCCTCGTTTAGCTCTCCATTCAGGAAAGCTGTCTTAACATCCATCTGGTGGACGAGAAGACCATGCGAGGCCGCCAACGAGAGTAATACTCGAATGGTGGTCAGTCTGGCCACAGGTGAATAAGTATCGAAGAAATCCTCATCTTCTTTCTGGGAATAACCCTTGGCCACAAGCCTAGCCTTGTATTTTTCAATCGTACCATCAGGCCTAAGCTTCTTTTTGAACACCCACTTACATCCCAATGGTTTACAGCCATAGGGACGTTCTGTGATTTCCCATGTCCCATTAGCCAAGATGGAGTCCATCTCGCTACGGACCGCTTCTTTCCAGTAGTCAGCATCCGGAGACGCATAAGCTTCTGAAATAGAAGTGGGAGTATCATCCACAAGGTACACAAGGAAATCATCACCAAAGGACTTTGCAGTCCTCTGTCTCTTGCCCCTACCAAGGGTTTCCTTGTCCTCCTCCTCAGGATTTTCATCATGTATTTGTTCATAATATTCCATCGGAATGGCAGGTTCAGGAGTCTCATCAGATTCCAGTCATGAAGTTCTTTGCATATCTCTCATAGGAAAAATATCCTCAAAGAATGTAGCATCTTTAGACTCCATAATCGTACCGATTTTCATGTCAGGTACCTCAGATTTCACTACCAGAAATCTATAGCCGACGCTATTCTTAGCGTAGCCCAAATTAACGCAATCCACAGTCTTTGGTCCAAGCTTACGCTTTTTGGGGATCGGCACATTGACTTTCGCCAAACAGCCCCAAGTACGTAAGTATGAGAGTGTTGTTCTTCTCTTTTCCCATTGTTCATAGGGAGTGATCTCATTGTCTTTTGTCGGAACTTTATTCAGGACATGACATGATGTCAATATAGCCTCCCCCCACCATGCCTTGGATAAACCCGATGTATCTAACATGGCGTTAACCAAATCAGTTAGAGTACGGTTTTTCCGTTCGGCAACCCCATTTGACTGAGGTGAGTAGGGAGGCGTCCTCTCATGAATAATACCATGTTCTGCACAAAAGGAATCAAACTCATTAGAGAAATACTCTCCACCACGATCTGACCGGACTCGTTTTATTTTCTTTTCAAGTTGATTCTCAACTTCTGCCTTATAGATTTTAAAGTAGTGTAGAGCCTCATCTTTAGTGTTTAAAAGATATACATAGCAGTATCTAGTAGAATCATCTATCAATGTCATGAAGTATCTCTTTCCACCTTTAGTCAACACACCATTCATCTCACAAAGATCAGAATGTATGAGTTCTAATGGCGCCAAGTGTCTCTCCTCCGCAGCCTTATGGGGCTTGCGAGGTTGCTTTGCTTGCACACACGAATGGCACTTAGAACCTTTGGCTAAAGTGAAACTTGGGATTAAATTTAACTTTGCTAACCGCGTCATACAACCAAAACCAATGTGACAAAGACGTGAATGCCAAACTTCTGTTTCATTAACATTTGAATGAATATTGTTCACGACTTTATTACAAAAATCAGCGAGGGAAAAGCGGAATAGACCTCCACATTCATAACCTTTTCCAACAAACAGTCCATATTTCGTAACAACTACTTTATTAGACTCGAATACCAGCTTAAACCCTTCTCTACATAGAAGGGAACCACTAACGAGATTCTTCTTGATGGCGGGGACATGCTGCATGTTCTTCAGTTGCACGATCCTTCCCGAAGTAAACTTCAGATCGACCGTGCCAACACCATGAACAGAAGCACTCGCGCCATTCCCCATCAGTACGGACCCGTTTCCTGTGGCCTGATAAGAAGAAAACAATGAAATGTCAGCACACACATGAATATTTGCACCTGTGTCAATCCACCAATCGGTAGACTGGCAAACTGAAAATACAGTAAACAAATTACCGTACCCAGATGGCCCACTCTCATTGTTGCTCACAATCATGTTGACAGTCTTGGAGTCCTGTCCTGGCTTCTTGAACTTGTGTGGGCACTTGACAGCCCAATGTTCATCAGAACCACAAGTGAAACAGCCACCCTTCTTCTTATCCTTCTTGAAAGGCTTCTTGCCCTTCTTCTTAAACTCGGTATTCTGTTGGACACCAGTCTTTCCCTTGGGCTTGTGGGGGTTGAAGTTCGTCTGCACCATGTTGGCGACAGAGGTCCCTTCGTTCCCTTTTCCATTCGAGTCCTTTGCTCTCGAGTTCTGCTCAACACTCAGATGGCCAATGACATCCTCAACTGAGAATTCACGCCTCTGATGTTTCAGAGTGGTAGCAAAATTCCTCCAGGAATTGGGTAGCTTAGCGATGATGCATCCCGCGACAAATTTGCCCGGCAGCACACACTTTAGAACCTCAAGTTCCTTAGCGATGCACTGTATCTCATGAGCCTGTTCCAATACAGGACGGTTTTCAACCATCTTGTAATCGTGGAACTGCTCCATAATATACATCTCGCTTCCAGCATCGGTTGCGCCGAATTTAGATTCGAGCGCCTCCCACAAGTCCTTGGCAACCCGCATATGTAAATATGCATCAACCAACTTATCTCCGATCACGCTCAGAACGCATCCAACAAAGACGACGGTGGCCTCCCTGAACGCCTTCTCCTGTTCAGGAGCAATCATTCCCGTGGGAGTCACACCGGCGACCCAGAACACGTTCATCGCCGTGAGCCATAAGACGGTTTTGGTCTGCCAACGCTTAAAGTATGTCCCCGTAAACGGGGCAGGTTTCAGTGCAGCAGCAAAACCATGGATCGAAAATTGCCTACACAGATTAGGTTTTTGGATTGTTGAGAAATTAAGCAATTGTTCGATTAATTTAATCCAAGAATAAATCATGAACATGATATAGACAGTGCTAATGACATACTGAAAATTCATGATGTACGCACATAGACATATAGTAGAAACATCTACGCAAACCACTAGTACTGCACACATGGAA
>LR738713.1:145301962-145313916 GCA_902687465.1 Secale cereale | reverse complement strand
GCACTCGGCCGCAAAGTGCCCCGCCACTCCACACCGGCGACAAATCATCTTTTCCTTCTTGCGCAACCACTTGGACAAACGATCAACAACCGGCTTGTCAACAGCCTTGTCAGATACACCAGCATCCTGATCCGGAACCTCCACTGAAGCAAGAGCACGAACCACCTCAACCGCAGCCGTAGAAAGCGTCTAAGTGGCGGCCCCTGAAGTCTCCACCGAAGGCACGACCGGCGCATCAATAGCTTGCCTTGGTGGTGGAGGGGGATGTCGTCTACCCCCTCCCCTACCTCCGCGGTACCTACCCCGGAAGCGTTGATTTGGCCCCGAAGCTCCCTCAACGAAGCCACCAGTTGGTCCATGAAAGCCACCTTGCTGACCGTTGCCGCGACCAGCTCCTCCGTCGCCATGCCAAGCATAGCCCCGACCGCCGCCGGTTGACGAAGAACCTCGATGCTGGCCCTCACCATAGGCATCATAGCCATCATCACCCCACCTACGCCTCGGTGGGTTCCTGTTGTAATATCCGCCGCCATCCTCCTGGGCATAATGCCCACGGCCAACCTCCGCCCCGGCCGGCGCCGGCGCCGCACCACGGCCAGGATGACCCCGGCCAGCCTCTGCCGCAGGAGGGGCGGCCGCAGCACCACGCCCAATCGGCCTCGGGCCGCCCGACCGGACAACCCCCCCGGCTCCACCTTGCTGCGGGTTCACCGCCGGCTGCTGTCCAGCGCCGCGGGGTACCCCGGCTGCAGCGGCCTTGGGGGCCGAGGGCCTGGCGTTTGGGAGGCCAGCACCACCCCGGCCGGCCATCTCAAGCTTCCGAAGCGACGATCCGCGAGGGAAGCCAGGCTTCGGGCGGAGCGGGCGAGCCCTAGACGGCGGCGAAGGAGGATTGGGGTTTCTCGTGCATGCAGTCGCGGTACGAGCGCTATCACAGACCGATCGATCGGCAAAACGGGCCACTGCCATCGTTCCGCGACCACCGTCCCCCGACCCAACCGAGCATACACCACCCCCAATGGGCCCAAAGTTCGAGACAACCCTACACTCAGGCCCAACTAAGCCAAGTAGGGATTTCAAGCGTGATCTCCGCGCCTCTCGAACCTCGGCCTCCTGGCAGGTCGCCGGCGCCGCCGGCGCCGCCGCAGGCCCCGATCTAGAACCTCCATTCTTTCTGCTCCGAACATGTTTCCAAGTATGAACCGGCATGAGATCGAAAAGCGTTAGATTAGGGAGACTCGCCTTTGGAAGGGGACCACGCCATGGCCGGAGCGCCGACGCAGGCGTCCGCCGGTGTGCCACCCGCCGCACGATCTCCTCCACCTCCTCATTCGCGACCCCAACCCTTGCACAATTTCCTTTCTGTCTCGTTTCTGTTGAAGATGGTGAAACATGTGCCATGTATAGCAACTTGGTATATACAATGACCCCTTTCTTTGTATGAGGCGTTTACTTCACGAATCTTTTCTGCTTGTTCGATCGCCACCCTATGAATGTTATGTTCAAGATGGTGAAACATGTGGCGTGTACTTAACAACTTGTTAATATAGGGGCCTCGTTTTTTCGTATATAGATGCAGTGTGAAATACTTCTTCAGTTCTTTTCTGCTTGTTGTTTGAGACACACGCTTGACGCATTCACATGGTTTGCAATACATAATTTTGATGATTAATTACCAGTTCTAGTTTATAACAACATGGAGCTATTTTTGATGGCAACTCTACTTTGGCACCACTTTTATACGCCAAACATAAGTATTCATACCTAAGGCGACGAGGTCAAATTAACGTCGACTACACCAATTATGATATCATTTTTTTTGCGGGAAAATTATGATATCAACACCTGTTTTGTGCATTTCAGAACTGATGCCTATATGTCTTTTTCATTCTTTTCCTTTTGCGAACGATTCATAAGGCTGTAATATAACTAAATAACCTATGTAGTGGGTTCCTAGTCTTAGTATCACATGCTCCCATAGTCGGATCATAACGGGCATGAGCCAATGTACATTTTACCTGATTAAAATTGTACAATCATGCGGCAAGATGTACACCGCCAGAAAGCAACCCGTTTTGCAAAAATGCGCCACTGGTCTGTGCGCCAATCGATTTAGGCAGACCACGAGGAGGCACACACCTTTCCAGACAAGTACAGAAAAACTAACGTTATTTGCCGAATATACCTGAGAACCTTGCAGCATTTTTCTGTGACAGGAACATGTGGCCGCGCATGCATGATGCATCTGCATTGGTGGACGCCCACCGACCTGAGCTTGTAAGTTTATTATATTAAGCACATACTACAAAAGATTGCATTGCATTAGGGGAGAATGCCATGAAAAATAATGCAGTTTTGGTTCTTGCATATACAAGAGCTAGAGACACGTGTCCGCCGCTTATACAGGCACCAGGAAAGTTCCCTATGAATATGTGAACAACCAATTTTGCTGATAGAAAAATAAGAGATTTGGATTATTGTATTGGTTTGTACGAATCAGCCGTTTGAACATAACAAATGACAAAATGCTAACTAATTGCCACCTATATCTCAGGGATGATAACATCCACCGAGAAAATATTCACATGAAGAATGCAATATTGTATAGTACTCCCTCTGTTCCGATTTACTCGTCGTGGTTTTAATTCAAATTTGAACTAAAACCACAACGAGTAAATCGGAACGAAGGAAGTAGTACAGAAACATTTACTACGTGTAATTAATTTAGATGTGGCTTAATATTCAGGAGTACTCACTATTTGCCAAGCTATGAAGTAATAACTCCCTCCGGGTTTCTTACTCGGCATATTAAATATTAGCTTTGTGTTAAGTCAATTTTTTAAAAAAGTATGACCAATTTTATATTGAAAAATACCAACGTCTATACAATATCAAATCTATACAGCGGTAAAGTAAACACCATGATGAATCTAACGTTATTGATTTGGTATTTTAAGTGTTTGTATATTTTTTGTAAAGTTGCAGACTTCAAAAGGTGACTTAAGACATAGTACTATGCATAGTAAAAATAGATAGAGGGAGTACTTATATCTCACCACATAATATAATGGTAAATATAATGTATGAATATTATCAAAAAAACAAGTACTGCAGGGAAACCTGTATCACACATGAATTTTATTTTTAAATAAGTGATGTGTACAAAGTAGAAAAAATATATGTTTTGTTCCATAGCCAATCATGCAGGGGGCACATTCAACAGTGGTGGAACCCACAATGTTAGGCCCAAACATGCAAGGCCCTGTATATATATAGTACTCCTACATGATAATTGAGGTGGCCACGTTTGTCTTGTTTTTCCCCTCTCTTTTTTTCTCTAGAGGAAAAATCAATAAAAGAAACAAATCCAGCTCACATACTGTCTAGGGTCTAGCATAGTGTGGACTCATTCTAGCACCATCATACGGCTTTCCAAATCTCCGTGTGACTAGGGGAAAAGATTTTAGCATACTTTTTTTTAGCTCACATGAAACCACTAGCAAAATATTTGGGATGGAGTGAGTGTGATGTTTCTGTTTTTCTTATATGGGTTTTGTTCCAAATTGCTTCTACGTTGGTTGTAGAAGGATTAGTATATTAGAGCTATGGGCCAAACAAGTCAATTAGAAAGATCACCTAAACGTTCATGCTCCCTCCGTTTCTAAATATAAGTCTTTGGAGAAATTCCACCATGGACCACATACGGAGCAAAATGAGTGAATCTACACTCTAAAATGCATCTATATACATTCGTATGTGGTTCATAGTGGAATCTCTAGAAAGACTTATATTTAGGAACGGAGGGAGTACATGATAACAAACGCAATAGTTATTATTCATTTATACATCCAACCTTTTGATGTGATATTTTTTGTTGCTGAAAATTTGTTCGTCCCATCTGCCATATTCAGTGCTAAGTACCTTAATACACATGGCCATATATCTTCCGCCAAGTGGGCGGTGCAACCACATCCTGCCTCTCATCTCAAGCATCAACCATCCATTTCATTCTAGAAAAGAGAACGGTTGTTCTACACCCCGTGCACACACGCTACACCTGCGCAGGAAAACATAACAAAACATTTCAAAAAATTCTGAAATCTTGTGAGAATGATGATGAACAAATGTTATAGATGCTTCCAAAGTTTGATGGTCAAATGACATCTGAAGGGCTATGCACACTAGCCCTTCAGATGTCATTTGACCATCAAACTTTGGAAGCATCTATAACATTTGTTCATAATCATTCCCATAAAATTTTAGATTTTTTTTTTCAATATATTGGTATGTTTTCTTGCATGGGTGCCCCGAGTTGGGGTTCAGCCACTACTTTCCCTTCTAAAAAATCATTGATTTCTTTGTCGGATGAATGTGTTTTACATGTTCAAACTCTTCAATTTGAAAAAGAAGTACTTTAGTATCGAGAAGATGCATTCAATGTACATACACTTGCTAGTAATAACTGCCCTAATGATATGGCACAGAAATATCATCGTCAACAATGTATTACCCGATGGACTAGGACATAAAACAATTCACTACTCACTTGTCTTGATGTACTATTTCTTTTATCTCCACACGTCTCAATCTTTTGCATGTGGACATGTCCTCTTTTTGCCACTTGTATTTGGAAGAAAACATATCCTGTTTTTTTATTGCAATGATTAGTTTCATAATGATGTTGTGCATGTATGAGACGATATATTTTCTGAAATTTAGGGAAAAAACTGGTTTTGGAAATATCTAGAGAAATTTGGGCTTGAAAATTGGTGGGTTTGAATGTTGGGGGAAATAGGGTTCATGGTTTTTATTTTTGTTTTTGTTTTTCTTGTCTGGAATAGGGTTCATCTCAAGTCTCAAGTCTCAACCATCGATTTCGGTGTCACATAAATGTGATTCACAAGTTCGAACTCTTCAATTCGAATAGGAAGTACTTTAGAACTACCCCCGTCGTTCGCCTCCTCTGAGGCGACTCGGGGGCATCCCCAGCGCCGCCGCCGCGCTTCCCCCCTCTCTCTCCCTCCTCTCCGCCGCTGCCAGAGGGGCGCTCGGCGCTCGTGCTGGCCCCCAAGGAAGGTGGCGGCGGGGATCTGGCGCCCCCCCCCCCTCGAATGGAGGGCTGCGGCTCCCGGGGCGGCGGCCCCGGCCGGTGGCGCGTGACGCAGCCTGGGCGGCGGGCGGCGGCGGCGGAGGCTGGTGGGTGTCCTCCCATGGCTGTGCGGGCAACGTGGAGGTCTGATACGTCCAAAACGTATCTATAATTTCTGCTTGCTCCATGCCACTTTTGGGTGATATTGCTATGATATTCATACACTTCAATACACTTTTGATCATATTTGGACTAACCTACTAATCCAGTGCACCCCGGTGCCAGTTTCTGTTTTCGGCTGTTTTTGTATTTCAGGTTTTCACGTTACGAGAACTGCCAGGAAAAATCCAGAAAAATTATATAAAAAATCAGCGTTCCGGAACCTACCTTGCGCCCGAAGGACAGCCGGGGGGCACCAGAGCTCCAGGCGCCCTGGCGGCGCCCCCCCCCCTGGGCCGCGCCGGGGGGGCGCCTGGGCCCCCCGAGCCCCGTCTGGTGCCCCCCTTCGGCATATATTTAGGGCGTCCTTCGAAACCCTCGGGACGGGAACTCTTTTTCGCGATCTCATCTCTGTTCCGTCGCCGCCGCCGCTTCCAAGATCGGGAGCACCAGGAGAACTCTTCCCGGCACCCTGCCGGAGGGGAGGATCACCATCGGGAGCCTCTCCACCACCATGGACGCCTCCCGGATGAGTTGTGAGTAGTCTCCCTTGGACCATGAGTCCATGACCAGTCGCTATGTGATGTTCTCCTCCCCTTCTTGTGCTTCACTAATTAGTCCTCGTGAGCTGCCCTACATGATCGAGGCACATATGTAATCCTTATGTTGTTGCTATGATGAGTTTGCTGGGATCCGATGGATTATGAGATTATGTTTAGATTGTTCTTGAGTAATATATTTGATCTACCTCTTTTATATTTATGTTCATAAGTAATTCTTGCATGTTATCCGTTGTTATTTATTGCTTTGGCCAAGTAATACGTAGTGACTCCAAGAGGGAACATTATGCTCGATTGTGGGTTCATGCCCCTCGATGACTAGCTTGAGTGACAGAAACATGAGTCTAGGGGATGTGTTGTTGCCACAAGGGGGAAAACAACGGTGCTTGTGCCCGCGGGTGCAAGGATTGTTTACTTTACGCAAAGTTCTTTTAATGCAGTTGTCTGTTGCATTGAGTTTACACTATGGGTGGGACTCGCAACTTCATACCAGCGAGATGTTCTGAATAGATATCTCAAGGTGGATGATTAGTAGTAGATGTTGATGGATTTCGGTCTACTTACTTTGGCGTACCGCCCATGCTTTGAACCTCAACCTTTCTTGCAATGTAGTCAGCATTGGTTTGCGTTTGTGGTCCTGTCAATTGCCCAGCTGTAATTCGTTTACCTCACATAGCTGTTTTATCGTCTTTTGGGAGAGAGACATCACTAGTGAACATCATGAGACTCCGGTCCATATTACCATCATTGATCACATCCGCTATTTACTTTTTCGCTTTTATTTACTATTGCAAACATTATCTATCACTACTATCATTTGCGTTTAATCCTTTGTGAACTACAAGGCCGGAGGGATTGACAACCTCTCTGTACTCGTTGGGAGCAAAGTTATTTGTATCTGTGTGCAGGTCCACGTTGATTGCTAATCCGCGCCGTTAGCGGTTGACACCTACTTGTTGAATCTAGGAGTCTCTGGGGATTCGATCCTTGGCATCTTTGCTAAGGGAAAAACTTCCACAGCACTGCATCTTACACCTTCCACTTGGGGTAACCAACGAGGGGTTAGAGGCCCATCAAGGAGTTTTTCTGGCGCCGTTGCCGGGGACTCCACTCTTCAGGATAGTGGAGTTGCACGCTATCTTTTACCTTTGCTTTTTAGTCTTGTTAGTTTACCTTTCAGTTTTTGTTTTAGTATCTTTTATCGAAAATCACAAAAATAGTTATTTTGCTTGCTTGCTACTATGGGTTCCACCGAGAACACCAAGTTGTGTGACTTCACTAGTCACAACAACGATGACTTTATCAGCACACCTATCACTACACCTGCCACTTCAGCACCTTCATATGAAACTAATCCTGCTTTACTGAACTTAGTCATGAAAGATCAATTCTCCGGTGCTGGAGATGATGCTGCTTTACACTTAAACAACTTTGTTGAACTTTGTGATATGCAAAAGTACCAAGAAATAGATGGTAATATTGTTAAGCTTAAGCTTTTTCCTTTCTCCTTGAGAGGAGGAGCTAAAATTTGGTTTCAATCTTTGCCTAGAAATAGCATAGATTCATGGGACAAAGTGCAAAGATGCTTTTATTGGAAAATACTATCCACCTGCTAAAATTATCCAACTTAGAAGTAACATAATGAATTTTAAACAATTGGATAATGAACACGTTGCCCAAGCTTGGGAACGTATGAAATCTCTTATCAAGAACTGCCCTACTCACGGTTTGACTACTTGGATGGTTATCCAAACTTTTTATGCAGGCTTGAACTTTACCTCGCGGAACTTGTTAGATTCGGCCGCGGGAGGAACTTTTATGTCAACTACACTTGGTGCTGCCACAAAGCTTCTCGATGAGATGATGACCAACTATTCCCAATGGCACACCGAACGCGCTCCAACAGGTAGGAAGGTAAACTCTGTCAAGGAGATTTCCTCCTTAAATGAAAAAGTTGACTTAATCATGTCTCTACTTTCGAAGCAATCTTCTGTTGATCCTCGTGATGTTCCTTTAAATTCTTTGATTGCTCAAGAACAAGTAGATGTGAACTTTATCTCTAGAAACAATTTTAACAACAATGCTTATAGGAGTAACTTTGGTAACAATCCTAGACCGTTCCCCTCTAATTCTTATGGGAACAACAATGCTTATCCTAGTACCAAGAACTCCACTAATGAACTAGAGATTATGCTTAAAGATTTCATCACTACCCAAAAAGCCTTTAACAAGAGTATAGAAGAAAAACTACATAAACTAGATGATCTTTCTTTTAAGGTAGACCATTTAGCCAATGAGGTAAAATTGCTAAATATTAAAACTTCTCCTCTTGAGGAGAGGGAAGTCACTCCTATAAATGCTATTCAAGTGCAAATTAATGAAAATATTAGGATGATGGCTAAACTTAAAGAGAGATGGGCTAGAGAAAGGGAGGAAGAGGATAGAATTAAGAGCCTTCCTACCCACCACACTGTTGCTACTATCCAAGTTGTTGAGGATATCCAAACTCTTAGCACCCAATGTACTCCTGGTCCCAATGGACCTATTAATGGTGATGCTATGACTATAGAAACTACCAAACAAGTGAACCGAAAGGACACCACTACCACTTTACTTGATGCTAATGACCTTGATTTTGATAATTGCACTCTTACCGAAGTTATTGATTTCCTTCACAAGATGTCTAGAGACCCCCGCACTAGCACGCTTAACCTTGCCTTCACGGAGCATATCACTAATGCTCTCATCAAAACTAGGGAGGAGAAACTTAGAGTAGAAGCCTCCATACCTAGAAAGCTAGAAGATGGTTGGGATCCTATGATAAAAATTAAATTGAATGACTTCTCTTGCTATGCATTATGTGATGTTGGAGCTAGTACCTCTGTTATGCCCAAAAGAATATATGATATGCTTAAATTGAAACCTTATGACTCTTGTTCTTTTGGTGTTCGTCTCGTTGATTCTTCCATAAAGAAACCTTTGGGGAGGATCGACGATATTCTTATCGTTGTTAATGATAATTATGTTCCCGTTGATTTTACTATTATGGATATTGAATGTGATCCTTCATGTCCAATTATTTTGGGACGTCCCTTTTTACGCACCGTTGGTGCTATCATTGACATGAAAGAGGGTAATATAAAATTTCAGTTTCCTCTCAAGAAAGGGATGGAACACTTCCCTCGAAAGAAGATCAAGTTACCTTTTGAGTCCGTTGTACGGGCTAGCTATTCTTTTACTCTTGATAAAACTTGATCTCTATGCATTATGCCTAGCTTAAAGGCATAAAAGAAAGCGCTTTTGGGAGGCAGCCCACATGAATAAATATTTTGCTTTTGTTGTGTCTTGATGTTGTTTACTGCTGTAGCATCATCATTGTATCTTTGCTTTTCATATTTGTGTCAAGTATAGCCTCTGATTGCTAGAAAGTTCAAAAGTTGTGAGGTGTTGTCCAGGAAACAGATTCTGTCCTTGGATAGAAAAATTCGTATAAAATCACCAGATCATCTTTTTGGTCTGAATTTTTTCGACAGCGTTCTCTATATAATTTTCTTTCGTGCGTCTGTTCTGAGTTTTTTGATTTGAGTTGCAGAAGTGCCTCGAACAAATCGATTACTATCTGATGTTCTGTTTTTCACAGATTCTGTCATGTTTTGTCTTTCCTTCATTTTGCAAATCAAGAGCTTGTTTTTTCTTTGCAAAAACCTTTTGGCAATCTTGAGAAACAGTAGAACTTCAAGAATATCTTTATTTCCAGCAAGTTACAATTATTTTATTAAGGGTACTAACCTCGCTAATCAGATTATGATGAGTTATGTATGAAGGGAGTTTTCAAGTGTGCGAGGGAAGATGATAAAAAGATTCAGGAGTGTCAAGCGCTCAAGCTTGGGGATGCCCCCGTGCACCCCCAAGAAATATTCAAGGAGACTCAAGCGTCTAAGCTTGGGGATGCCCCCGTGCATCCCCTTCTCCATCAACATTATCAGTTCGTCTTTCGTTCCGCTATATTTTTATCACTTCATGTGTTATGTGCTATGCTTGGAGCGTCTTGCTTTTAGTTTTCTTTTTAGTTTTTCATAACGAGTCGGAACTCAGCGTTCTTTATGTGGGAGAGAAACACGCTCCACTTCTACCTAGAACATAACATAGAATTTTCATGTCTATCTTTGCTGTGTGTGTTCTTCGTCTTTTAAATAGCTACTATCATGCTCTGCTCTTAGTATTCATGCTTATCTTTTCAAAGAGCTTTTGTTTAGTTGGTTGCTTGAACTCTCTTTAATTACCATGCTCACCTTATTAAGAGAGTTTGCTTCCGTTGCATTGGTTGATATGTCTATGATAAAGATGCTACGTGCATAATGGTGCTTAGTAGTTCAGGTTTTCTTATGGTTAGTCTCAAATAGCTGGGGGATTCCCAATGTGTTATTGGAGTACCAACTTGATTTGTTTGCCGATGATGTGGTATGGTTTAGTAATATCTTCCTTCGAGAATTTATTTTGATTGACTTGGCGTATGCTCACGCATATTTAAGACTGTAAAGAAAGTCTGTCAAGCCTTGATGATCTTTTATTTCTGAGTAGCGATATAACTACCATGCCTGATTCAATGTTGCTTTGTCGCTCTGCATGATTATGACCGTCATTGCTCTCTTAGTTGGTCGCTCCCAGTCTTTTACTAACCTCCACCTGTACTAAGCAGACTAACCTTGCAATACATAACTCATGGGAAAGTAGCTTAAAAACTATTGTGGTAAAGAATATGTTGCCTATGTATCTTATTTCTTATAAGTTGCTTGTTGAGCGGTAACCATGTTTCTGAGGACGCCATCAACTGTCACACTTTTGTTGAATATCATGTGAGTTGCTATGCATGTTCGTCTTGTCTGAAGTAAGGATGATTTGCCATGGGTTGAATGAGTATGCATATTGTCAGAGAAGAACATTGAGCCGCCAACCAAAGCCATGTATCATGGTGGAAGTTTTAGCTTGGACATTAATCCTCAATCTCTTATGAGAATATGCTTATGCATTAAAGAGGAGTCCATCATCTATTTTCTATGTTGTCCCGGTATGGATGTCCTCAAGTTGAGATCTATCAAAAACGAGAAATCAAATGCGATTTATCTCCTTGGACCTTTGTACAGGTGGCATAGAGGTATTCCTTTGTGACACTTGGTTGAAACATATGTAATGCAATGATAACCCATGGAAATCCGAGCTAATTAGGACAAGGTGCGAGCACTATTGGTATTCGATGCATGAGGCTTGCAACTTATAGGATGTCTTATGCATGACACATATGAAGTACTACTACCGTTGACAAAATTGCTTCTATGTTTTCAAAATAAAAAGCTCTACCACATAACCATTCTTTTACTTTTATGTTGAGTCTCCACCTTCTTTTAAAAGTACCAACTACTGAGAGCATGATTGTCATTCTGAGTGTAATGTGCATTGTCCCAAAGTAGCATTGTCTTTTGCATGATTGTGATATCGTTATTTCTGAAATCATTGTATCTAGTCATCACTTAAACCTTGAAGGTGCCCCTGCATTTATGTTTTGCTTCACTAAAGGGGGCAAGCTAGATACCACTTTATCATATTTGCACATCATGTT
Organism: Secale cereale; assembly: GCA_902687465.1. Lineage (NCBI taxonomy): Eukaryota > Viridiplantae > Streptophyta > Magnoliopsida > Poales > Poaceae > Secale > Secale cereale. The sequence continues at coordinate 145,302,491 of LR738713.1, read as the reverse complement.
CATTGCAAATCTTTTTGATGCTTCAATGTCATGTTGTAAAACTTTCAGTCATTTGTGATTTTCTCATGAGGCAACTTAATTACTATAGAATCATTGTCTCAGTAAGCTTTTGTCATATGACTATAATAAGTCCTATATGGTTAATAGCATGTCACCACAGAAATTATTCTTGTTATCATTTACCTACTCGAGGACGAGCAGGAATTTAGCTTGGGGATGTTGATACGTCCAAAACGTATCTATAATTTCTGCTTGCTCCATGCCACTTTTGGGTGATATTGCTATGATATTCATACACTTCCATACACTTTTGATCATATTTGGACTAACCTACTAATCCAGTGCACCCCGGTGCCAGTTTCTGTTTTCGGTTGTTTTTGTATTTCAGGTTTTCACGTTACGAGAACTGCCAGGAAAAATCCAGAAAAATTATATAAAAAATCAGCGTTCCGGAACCTACCTTGCGCCCGAAGGACAGCCGGGGGGGGCCACCAGGGCTCCAGGCGCCCCCCCTGGGCCGCGCCGGGGG
>LR738713.1:145235526-145273939 GCA_902687465.1 Secale cereale | reverse complement strand
GCCCTAGAGGAAATAATAAAGTTGTTATTTATATTTCCTTGTATATCATGATAAATGTCTTTTATTCATGCTAGAATTGTATTAACCGAAAACTTGATACATGTGTGAATACATAGACAAAACAGAGTGTCCATAGTATGCCTCTACTGGACTAGCTCGTTAATCAAAGATGGTTGAGTTTACCAACCATATACATGTGTTGTCATTTGATGAACGAGATCACATCATTAGGAAAATGATGTGATGGACAAGACCCATCCGTTAGCTTAGCATAATGATCGTTTAGTTTTATTGCTATTGCTTTCTTCATGACTTATACATGTTCCTCTAACTATGAGATTATGCAACTCCCGAATACCGGAGGAACACCTTGTGTGCTATCAAACGTCACAACGTAACTGGGTGATTATAAAGATGCTCTACAGGTGTCTCCGAAGGTGTTTGTGGTGTTGGCATAGATCGAGAATAGGAATTGTCACTCCGAGTATCGGAGAGGTATCTCTGGGCCCTCTCGGTAATGCACATCATAATAAGCCTTGCAAGCAAATGACTAATGAGTTAGTCACGAGATGATGTATTACGAAACGAGTAAAGAGACTTGCCGGTAACGAGATTGAACTAGGTATGAAGATACCGATGATCGAATCTCTAGCAAGTAACATACCGATGACAAAGGGAACAACGTATGTTGTTATGCGGTTCGACCGATAAAAGTGTTGGGGATCGTTGCAGAAAATCAAAAAAAGTCCTACACATCACCAAGATCTATCTATGGAGATTACTAGCAATGAGAGGGGAGTGCATCTTCATACCTTTGAAGATCGCGATGCGGAAGCGTTGCAAGAACGCGGGTGAAGGAGTCGTACTCGTAGCGATTCAGATCGCGGTTGATTCCGATCTAAGCGCCGAACAACGGTGCCTCCGCATACAACACACGTGCAGCCCGGTGACGTCTCCCGCGCCTTGATCCATCAAGGGGAGAGGGAGAGGTTGGGGAAGACTCCGTCCAGCAGCAACACGACGGCGTGGTCGTGATGGAGGAGCGTGGCAATCCTGCAGGGCTTCGCCAAGCACCGCGGGAGAGGAAGAGTAGTAGGGAGAGGGGGAGGGCTGCGCCAGGCCAGGGAGAGGGGGCCCGGCCCCCTCAGATTGGATCCGAGGAGGGGGCGGCGGCCAGGGGGGGTGCCTTGCCCCCAAGGCAAGGGGGCGTCCCCCTTAGGGTTCCCCCCAAACCCTAGGCGCCCTGGGCCCTTGGGGGCGCACCAGCCCACCAGGGGCTGGTTCCCCCCTTCCCTTGGTCCACTTGGCCCACCGAGCAGGTGGCCCCACCCGGTGGACCCCCGGACACCTTCCGGTGGCCCCGGTACAATACCGGTGACCCCCGAAATCATTCCGGTGACCAAAACGGGACTTCCCATACATAAATCTTTACCTCCGGACCATTCCAGAACTCCTCGTGACGTCCAGGATCTCATCCGGGACTCCGAACAACATTCGGTAACCACACACTACATTCCCTATAACCCTAGCGTCGTCGAACCTTAAGTGTGTAGACCCTACGGGTTCGGGAACCATGCAGACATGACCGAGACATCTCTCCGGCCAATAACCAACAGTGGGATCTAGATACCCATGTTGGTTCCCACATGTTCCACGATGATCTCATCGGATGAACCACGATGTCAAGGATTCAATCAATCCCGTATACAATTCCCTTTGTCTATCGGTATAGTACTTGCCCGAGGTATACTCATACCTTGTTCAATCTCGTTACCGGCAAGTCTCTTTACTCGTTCTGCAACACATCATCCCGTGACCAACCCCTTAGTAACATTGAGCTCATTACGATGATGTCTTACCGAGTGGGCCCAGAGATACCTCTCCGTCATACGGAGTGACAAATCCCAGTCTCGATTCGTGCCAACCCAACAGATACTTTCGGGGATACCCGTAGTGTACCTTTATAGCCACCCAGTTATGTTGTGACGTTTGGCGCACCCAAAGTACTCCTACGGTATCCGGGAGTTGCACAATCTCATGGTCCAAGGAAAGGATACTTGACATTGGAAAAGCTTTAGCATACGAACTATACGATCTTGTGGTAGGCTTAGGATTGGGTCTTGTCCATCACATCATTCTCCTAATGATGTGTTATCAATGACATCCAATGTCCATGTCTCATCCCTAGTTAGTACTTGCATTAGGACTAGCTAGAGTGTGCATCATGTTTACTTATCAAAGAAACTTGAAATGGGAATGACTGAAACCCCAGCACCCCTCTTCTAACAACTAGGGTTTGATAAAATCTTTTCCAATGTACCCAAAATGCCCTTCAAAAATGTTCATCATTTCTGCCTTGGTCTTAAACCTCTGCCAAAAATGGTGCACAACTTTCTAGGACATCTAAGGTCTCTGGATTAAATCATATGGTATTTGTATTTGGGCATTTAAATGCTATAAAATATTTTATGTGCCCAAATAATCATAAACTAAAATGTTCCATGCTGTTCATATTATATACAGTGGGCATGACTAGTTTTATGAGTTATAAAAATGTTCTGGCATTTTTAATAATTGAACAAAGTTGCAAACGAAATGAAACAGAAAAGAAATAGAAACAATGGGAGAGAGAGAAAGAGTTACCTGGCGCCCAACCGGCCCGCCTGCCGGCCCAGCCCAGCCGCCGCTCCAGCGAGCTGCTTGGCTCGGCCAGGCAGGCAGGCAGGTGCTCGACGGCGGTCGCAGCACGCGCCATGCAGCTGCCCGCCGCCCTGCTTCCTCCCCTCGCTGCTCTGAAGGCTTGGATCGGTCGTCCACTCCCTCCCCGAGCTCGCTGACACTCCCCACCCTCCCCAGCTCCTCTCCTTCGCCCTCCCCGCACCATGGCCGACGCCGCCGTGCTCGCGCCGCTGTGGTAGCCGCGTCCACCGTCGTCCCTGAGCCCTATCGTCGTGTCCGTCGTCTCCGCCGTCCTCGACTACATCGAGCAGGCTGAGCCCCGAGCGCTCGCCCGCCCTGGAGACGCCCCCGACCCCTTCTTCCCCAACTCCGGCCGCGGAGATCCCCCTCGCCGTCCCGCTCAGCTCCGACCGCCCCCAAGCTCACTTCGGTGTCTGCTGCAACCGCTGTGAGCCCAGCTTCGTCCTCCCCCTCTCCGTTGGCTCTCTCCTACACTGAACGCACCGCACGTAGCTCACCTGCACGCGCCGCCGCGGAGCTCGTCGCCGACGAGGCTCCGGCCATCTAATGGTCCGGCCACCGTGCCCACAAGCTTCACTATCACGCATAGGTGCCGTAGGATCACTCCACGGTCCTCTACGAGCAACGCACCGTCGTTTTCAACCTCGTCCGAACTCCGGCAGCCGCTGGACTCGTCGCCGGCGTCGATTCCGGCGACCTCGAGGCCAACCACCACCACCACTCGATGCGGTTTGCTCCCAGCTACCCGTAGGTGTGCTCCGCCGTCGTTTTGGCAGCCGGAGCACAAAACCCGCACCTCACCGCCGTGTTTGGCCTCGCCAGCGGCTAAACGCCGGCGAGTTAGCTCTGTTTGACCCCCCTGGGTCACTGACATGTGGGCCCTGCCTGCTAGTCAAACCTAGTTTAGTGTTTAATTTAATTCTAATTAGTTAATTAGCTAACTGAGACACTGACCAGTGGGTCCCACTGGTCAAGTTTGACCTGGGCCGCCCTGTTGACTGACTGACGTCAACATGATGTCATGCTGACGCAGTAAAGGATTTTCTGAGATTTTTAGATTTAAAATAATTCAGGAAATTCCAGAAAATGCCTAAACTTCAAAAAATCATATAAATTCAACAATAGCTCAGATGGAAAAGATTTATATATGAAAATTGATAAGAAAAATCCAATCTTTCTAATGGCACTGGTTTCATGCATGTTTGAGCAAGTTAACCTTGCTGTTTACATTAAAACATGATAATGCACTTAATTAAATAATAGTTTGAGTTTCAATTTGAATATTTGATTCAAATGGGCTCAAACCCTTCTGGTTATAGTTGCATTAGCCCAAAACACATGCATCTGGCCATATCATGAGCATGCATCATATTGTTGCATTTGTTTGTTTATTGATTGTATCGCCGGTATTCTCCGTGTTAGGTCCTGCTCCCGAGGATACTTATGCGTATCCAGCTGAAGAGCAGTACCCGACAACCACTCTGTCAGGCAAGCAATCATTGATCATTCTGATACAAACCCATCTTCTCGCTCCTGCTCTCTTTTACTTCATTAAGGCAACAGCGTGTGAACTGCTACTTGCTGCGGTAGATGAACCCTATTCCCTTGCATGACCTGTCATTGCCACAGTAAATAGTTGAAACCCACTAGCATGTGTAGGAGTTGATTGAGCCATGTGATGTGTGATCCACCATGCCTTTTGTTTATGTTGCCTGCTATGCTTAGAGTTGTGTCAGGTCTGATTCATCTGGGTGATGGATCAGAGTGAAATGATCATACCGATAAAGAGAAGGAAGTATGAAATATGCTTGGCAAAGGTATCGATGAAAGGCCATGTAGGAGTACATGGTGGGTTGTTTCATTGGAATCGTCCATAGGACCCGAGATCTGTATGTGTGGTTCAAGTTTTAGCTACTACCACACATTGGGATCCTTAATTGACCCTCTCGGCTTATTAATTACCCTCGATCTCTGTCCAGGAGTTGCAACTAGTTTCTGGTGTTTATAGTTTACTGGAGGTCGTGCACAGCGCTGACCCTCAGGGTGGGCTATGATGCGACAGGTACGTGGCACGGTCTACCGGTTGCCCGTTTGGTGACCCGAGAACCCTGTACACATCGTTTGGGGCCGTGAGCGACACCCCGGCCGGATCTCCCCATGGATGGAACCCGAATAGGCGATGAACCTGGACGAGAGACTTGTGTAGTTAGTCAGGTCGTGGCCGACACCCTCGCTGGGCTTCCGCTTGAAGATTGCCAAGTACATGTTGAGTAAACGGCGATAAGTGGTGGAAAAGTGTGTGAACAAGTACACCCCTGCAGGGTTATCAATCTATTCGAATAGCCGTTGTTCGCGGTACGGACTACTTGGTTACTCTTCAGTTCATAGACAAGTTGATGGATACTACTAAAAGCCTCAAGATAAGTGTGAGTGCCGTGGATGGCCCTTCCGTAGGATGACGGAAGAGGATCCTCGGTGGTGTATTGTTGTGGTGAGTAGAGGACTCGTGTACGTAGTAACATCTTGCAATATGTTGAGAGTTGTAGAATAGGTTAGCCAAGAGTCAAGCTGGCTTTCTGCTATGAACTCCACTACCCCCTGTTGATATGTTGCATGTATGATAGGTTCTGTTGTAAGACTTGCTGAGTACTTTTGTACTCATGTTTGCTTAATAACTGTTGAAGAGGAGAACCCTGCCCCTTCTGATGGGTTCTACATAGACGTTGACGTCGACGAGTAGCTTGTCACCCAGACGGAGATCTAGAGCTTGTGAAGGGCCTTGTAGATAGTCAGGCTACACCAAGCCTGTTTTATTTTCTAAGTTGTCTGTACTCAGACATGTAGCTTCCGCTTGTGCTTGTATGACTGTATGACTTGAGTGTTGGGTCATGTGACCCCTACCTGTATGGATATGTTATGTATGGCTCTTGGAGCCTCTTAAATAAAGTACTTTGAGTCATAGAGTTCTGTTGTGATGCAATGTTGTATTTGCACATATTGCGCATATTGTGTGTATGATTGAAATGCTTGGTATGTGTGGGATCCAGCACCTAGTTGTTTTCCTTTGGTAGCCTATATTACAGGGAAATGCCTCCTAGTGCTTCTAATGAGCCTTGGTAGCTTGCTACTCCTCGGAACACGTAGGCTGGCCGGCATGTGTCCTTCTTTGTTCCCGTGTTTGTCCCTTAGGGGAAATGTCACGCGTTGTTCCTTTAAGTCCATGTAGCTTGCTACGACTTGGGTTCATACGTTGATGACCGACACGTTCGTTGCTGGGTCATGGATGCCTGTCTCTGTAATTTAGTGCCACTTTTGGTTTATAACTAGCCATGTCGGCCCGGGTTCTCTGTCATATGGATGCTAGCGACACTGTCATATACGTGTGCCAAAATGCACAAACGGTCCCGGGCCAGGTAAGGTGGCACCCGTGGGGATACCGTGCGTGAGGCCGCAAAGTGATATGACGTGTTACAGCTAGATCGGTGTGACTTAGGATCGAGGTCCTGACAGCGTTGGCATCAGAGCTGGACTGCCTGTAGGTTTCTCAAGCCAAACTGGTCGATGTTGAGTCTAGAAAAATTCTTAGTTATATGTAGGGGAATTGATTGTGGAAGGGAACGTAAGGCTCTTTTTACTCCTTTACCTTATGCCCTTCTGATCTGAGTTAGTCTATTCTTTCTACGGGGATTTAGGACTAGGCCTTTTATCCTTACTAGGTTCACGTGTTACTAATCCGTAGACTCTTAGGATTGTTGGTCTCAAGCCCCAGTTCAGTTTCTACCCTTTTAGTATGATAGTTTGTTGGACCCGGAACCTTGATATGATATTGTTGAGTGGCTATGCTATCATTTGTATGATGTCTCAAATCTCTTTTTGAGCATTTACAGTTGTTATGCTGCCCAATTTCTTCCAGAAACACTAATGCCTTTGCATTACTTCGTGTTTCAGATGTCTGGCCGCACACCTCACCAAGTGGTTCGTCCGACTCGGTGCATTAATGTGCCCGGTCACACGGCCATGCTAGTCCGTGTGCTGACTGAGACCGGTTATCGCTGGTATCCTGAGTACACCGTGGAGGAACAATACCGGGATTTCAATCAGAGTCAGTATTTCTGCACAGTCCGGATATACCCCTCATATCCCGGAGCTAACGACCCCATCCATTGGTCTTATGGACTCGGGGTTACCATCGAGATGGCAGTGCAGGATGCCGCCTATTCGATGATGACCATCCTCCGGGCTAGGCATGCCCTGTTGCTGAACACTGAGTTCTGTTACATGCCAGCCTCACTTCCCGGAGAGGAAGGCTACTACACTGGTCTGTATACTGATGCTGCTCATGAAGAGCCACTGCTTCAGACTACTGTTCAGATGCTAGAGGATAGGGACCGTGAGGTCCGCGCCCTCCAAATGGAGCTGTATAACACTCGAGCCGCCCACTGGACTACTTTGACACGGCTTGCACCTGCTGTGCACGCCGGATATCTGGATATGCGGGATTTGTACCCCGTGCGGACTCGTCTGCCTGATCGCATGGATTGGCGTGACGTTGGGGGTATTACACCTCCACGTGGGCGTCGGTTACCACCAGCATCGGGACCGAGGCCACATCCATGTCCCTATGGTCCACAGCCTTCGAGTGCTCGTGAGTTTCAAGATCTGTCTGTTCCACTTCCAGGCTACGGTGGTAATCTTTACGAAGATTACTACGGAAATGTCTGAGCTAGACCGTGGTAGTAGTAGTATTGTAGTAGTTGTATTTCCACAGTCCCGCACGTCTTGTGGAACATGACTTAGTGTGTACTGAGTTCCGGAGGTGTAGTTAAATAATGTATAGGAGCTTGGAATGCCTCTGATGGGATGTATCGTCTTTCACCGCAGTTGTACTTTAGCCTTGGCTTGTACTAAACTATGTATGGTGTGTATGACCACTGGTGTATATATAGCAGTTTCTATATTACCATGTCGTACGGATGAACATCTCTGCATTCTGTGTCATCCATTACATTCTGCATTCCTATGTCAAATTTTTGCCATCCTTGTCTAAACCGTTGTTTTGTTTCTTTAGGATGATCAACACTCGCAGCACTCCTGCTGCTCAGGAGCAGGGTGAGGCTAGTGGGGCTAGAAATGAGAATCTGCCCCAGCCACCCTCCTTGGCTGAAGTTATGCTCGAAGCAGAACGGAACAAGAGAGAGAGCAACCGTCTGCTGGAATGCATAGAGCAGAACATTGGGTTCCGCCAGAGGAATGACGTGGTGTCAATCAATGACTTTATCAAGATGTGCCCACCGAAGTTCCATCACTCCACTGAACCTCTGGATGCGGATGACTGGCTTCGTAGTATCACCCACAAGCTACACTCTGCCCGTGTGGCCGAAGCTGACAAGGTTACCTACGCCGCCTACCATCTTGAGGGCCCTGCCAGTCTCTGGTGGGAGAACTTTGAGGCTATGCGCCCTGCTCGCCAAATCACTACTTGGGTTGAGTTCAGTGAGGCATTCCGTGAACATCACATTCCGGAAGGTCTCATGGATCGCAAGCGGGAGGAATTCTGCAATTTCACCCAGGGCCGGTTAACTGTGGATGGTTATAGTCGCGAGTTTGGCAACTTGGCACGCTATGCACCTGAGGAAGTATCCACCGATGCCAAGAAGCAGGCGAGGTTCCGCAAGGGACTCAGCCCCGAACTCCATCGAGATTTACATCTGCATGAGTGCACTTCCTTCCAGAAGCTGGTAAACAAAGCTATCAGTGCTGAGACGGGCCAGACTGATTTCGAGGCCACACGCAAGCATCCTCGTGACTTTGGTTCCTCATCCGGCTCTGGCTCTCACAAGCGCCATGTGTGGGTTCCTAACACTGCTCTGCCACCCAAGTACACATCGAGGCCATCCTATGAGGCGCCTCGCCCAACTCAACAGTATGTACCTGCCAAGACTTATGGAGGACCACCTACCAATTTTGCTCCACGCACTAGCACTGTGACATGCTTCAAGTGTGGAGAACCGGGGCAGTACATGCGTGAGTGTCCTCAGAACCAACCAGGAAAACCCGTTGGCCGTGGTAAGCCAACTGGCAAGGTGAATTATGTCAAGCCAATCCCCACTTCACGTGGTCATGTCAACTATGTCTCTGCCGAGGAAGCTTATGAGGATCCTAACGTCGTCCTTGGTACGCTTCTTATTAACTGCCATCCGACATCTGTTCTTTTCGATACTGGAGCATCCCATTCGTTCATATCTGAGAGCTATGCTCGAATGCACAACATGACTTTTTGTGACATGCCTACTTCCATGGTTATTTAAACTCCTGGTTCAAAATGGCAAACCTCTAGGGTAAGCCATGGAAATGAAATCCTTGTCGATAGACTTGTTTTCCTTGCATCACTAATCGCTCTCAAGTCCTCGGACATAAACATCATTTTGGGTATGGATTGGATGACAACTCATTATGCCAAGATTGATTGCTATACTAGGACCGTTCAATTTACACACCCATCCAGCAAGATAGTCAATGTCTTGACCCGAATGGCTGAGCGTCAGCTCTACTCTCTTAATGCCAGCTCTCTACCAGAACTCGAAGATATCCCGGTGGTCCGTGACTTTCCGGATGTTTTTCCAGAAGAACTGCCAGGAATTCCACCTGACAGAGATGTCGAGTTCGTGGTAGATCTTATTCCAGGAACTGTCCCAATCTCTAGGAGACCTTATAAGATGGCACCCCTAGAATTAGCTGAGCTTAATAAACAACTCGATGAGTCCTTGCAAAAGGGTTTCATCCATCCTAGTTCTTCCCCTTGGGCATGTCCCGTCCTCTTCGTCAAGAAGAAGGATGGAACAGAGCGGATGGTTGTAGATTACCGACCTGTCAATCTGGTCACCATAAAGAACAAGTATCCGCTCCCCAGGATCAACGACCTGTATGATCAGCTCGCTGGATCCTCGGTCTTTTCCAAAATGGATTTGAGGTTGGGCTACCATCAAATCAAAATCAAGAACGGGGACATTCCTAAAACGGCTTTTGTTACTCGTTATGGCCACTATGAGTACACCGTCATGTCCTTCGGGTTAACCAATGCCCCAGCCACCTTCTCCCGGTTAATGAATTCTATATTCATGGAGTACTTGGATAAATTCGTCGTGGTATACCTCGATGATATACTCATTTACTCCAAGAACAAGGAAGATCATACCGAGCATCTAAGGCTGGTATTGATGAAACTTCGAGAACACCGCCTTTATGCCAAATTCTCTAAATGTGAATTCTGGTTGCCAGAAGTGACCTATCTAGGTCATGTGATCTCTGGCAAGGGTATTGCTGTCAATCCCGAGCGAGTTCAAGCCGTCCTTGATTGGACTCCCCCTGAATCGGTCAAGCAAGTTAGAAGTTTCCTTGGCTTATCGAGCTATTGCCGACGCTTCGTCGAGAATTTCTCCAAGGTTGCTAAACCCCTAACTGAACTCCTCAAGAAAGATAAAAAGTTTGAGTGGACCCCACAGTGCGAGTCCAGCTTTCAGGAACTAAAAAGGCGCCTGACGTCTGCACCCGTACTGGTACCACCAGACTTCTCCAAGGATTTTATTATCTACTGCGACGCCTCGCGACAAGGACTAGGTTGCATACTCATGCAAGATCGTCAAGTGATTGCTTATGCATCCCGACAGTTGCGTCCACATGAGGATAACTATCCTACACATGATCTAGAGCTTGCAGCTGTAGTCCACGCACTCAAAACATGGCGACATTACCTTCTTGGTAATCGCTGTGAAATCTTCACTGATCACCAAAGTTTGAAATACATCTTCACCCAACCGGATCTAAATCTCAGGCAAAGACGTTGGGTTGAGTTGCTCACAGAATACGACTTAGGAATCACTTACACCCCTGGGAAGGCCAATGTCATGGCTGATGCACTAAGTCGTAAGTCTTATTGTAACAACTTGATGTTACAACAAGGGCAACCACTTCTCCACGAGGAATTTCAAAAGCTTAACCTTCACATTGTTCCTCGAGGATTCCTTTCCACCTTGGTGGCGAAACCTACCCTTATGGATCAAATCATAGTTGCCCAGCGGTATGATAGAGGTATATCTCGGATCAAGGAGAACATTGCTAGCGGAGTTGCTAGAAGTTTCTCTATGGATGATCGAGGTGTTGTGTACTTCGAGAACCGCTTGGTGGTACCCAAGAAACAACAACTACGACAGATGATTCTTAAGGAGGCTCATGAATCTCCTCTCACGATTCATCCCGGTAGTACCAAAATGTATCAGGACCTACGCCAGAGGTTCTGGTGGACTAGGATGAAGAGAGAAATCGCTCAGTTCATTGCTAACTGCGACATTTGTCGTCGAGTTAAAGCAGAACATCAACGGCCTGCTGGCACCCTTCAACCTTTAGCTATTCCTGAATGGAAATGGGATAAGGTCGGTATGGACTTCATTACCGGGTTTCCCAGGACCAGGAAAGGGAATAATGCTATCTTCGTCGTTATCGACCGCCTCTCTAAAGTAGCTCATTTCTTGCCTGTTCGAGAGAGTATTACCGCTAGCCAGCTAGCAGACTTGTATATCTCTCGGATAGTATCACTTCATGGTGTGCCGTTGGAGATTAACTCAGACCGTGGAAGTCTTTTCACTTCACGATTTTGGGAAAGTTTCCAGAATGCTATGGGAACTCGTCTCTCTTTCAGCACCGCCTTCCATCCCCAGTCAAGTAGTCAAGTGGAACGAGTCAATCAAATTCTGGAAGATATGCTTCGAGCCTCTGTCATTTCTTTCGGTATGGAATGGGAAAAGTGTCTCCCATTTGCCGAATTCGCTTATAACAATAGTTATCAAGCCAGCTTGGGCAAAGCTCCCTTCGAAGTTCTATATGGATGAAGGTGTCGGACACCTCTTAACTGGTCAGAGACCGGGGAAAGACAATTCTTTGGTCCGGATATGATCCAGGAAGCAGAAGAGCAGGTTCACATCGTTCGTGAGAAATTGAAAACAGCCCAGTCTCGCCAGAAGAGCCAATATGATAGTCATCATAAGGCTGTGACTTTTGAAGTCGGCGACAAGGCTTACCTTCGGGTTACTCCTCTTAAGGTAACCCATCGCTTCGGTATCAAAGGCAAATTGGCCCCTCGTTACATCGGTCCTTTTCGCATTCTTGCCAAACGAGGAGAAGTTGCCTACCAATTGGAACTACCTCCGCACCTCTCCAGAGTTCATGATGTCTTCCACGTTTCTCAACTCAGGCGATGCTTCTCGGATCCTATCCGCGGAGTGGACCATGAAAGGCTTGATCTCCAGGACCGTTCGTATTCTTGATCAAACCGAGCGCACCACTCGACGCCACAATATCAAGTTCCTCAAGGTTCAATGGTCACATCATTCCGAGAGTGAAGCTACTTGGAAAAGGGAGGATCGTCTTCGACTTGAGCAACGCACCCTCTTTCTAGAGGAACCCGAATCTCGGGACGCGATTCTTTTGAGTGGGGGTGAGTTGTCACATCCCTAGTTAGTACTTTCATTAGGACTAGCTAGAGTGTGCATCATGTTTACTTATCAAAGAAACTTGAAATGGGAATGACAGAAACCCGAGCATCCCTCTTCTAACAACTAGGGTTTGATAAAATCTTTTCCAATGTACCCAAAATGCCCTTCAAAAATGTTCATCATTTCTGCCTTGGTCTTAAACCTCTGCCAAAAATGGTGCACAACTTTCTAGGACATCTAAGGTCTCTGGATTAAATCATATGGTATTTGTATTTGGGCATTTAAATGCTATAAAATATTTTATGTGCCCAAATAATCATAAACTAAAATGTTCCATGCTGTTCATATTATATACAGTGGGCATGACTAGTTTTATGAGTTATAAAAATGTTCTGGCATTTTTAATAATTGAACAAAGTTGCAAAAGAAATGAAACAGAAAAAAAGGGAGAGAGAGAAAGAGTTACCTGGCGCCCAACCGGCCCACCTGCCGGCCCAGCCGAGCCACCGCTCCTGCGAGCTACTTGGCTCGGCCAGGCAGGCAGGCAGGTGCTCGACGGCGTCCGCAGCACGCGCCACGCAGCTGCCCGCCACCCTGCTTCCTCCCCTCGCCGCTTTGGAGGCTTCGATCGGTCGTCCACTCCCTCCCCGAGCTCGCTGACACTCCCCACCCTCCCCAGCTCCTCTCCTTCGCCCTCCCCGCACCATGGCCGACGCCGCAGTGCTCGCGCCGCTGTGGTAGCCGCGTCCACCGTCGTCCCTGAGCCCTGTCGTCGTGTCCGTCGTCCTCGACTACATCGAGCAGGCTGAGCCCCGAGCGCTCGCCCGCCCTGGAGACGCCCCGACCCCTTCTTCCCCAACTCCGGCCGCGGAGATCCCCCTCGCCGTCCCGCTCAGCTCCGACCGCCCCCAAGCTCACTTCGGTGTCTGCTCCAACCGCTGTGAGCCCAGCTTCGTCCTCCCCCTCTCCATTGGCTCTCTCCTACACTGAACGCACCGCACGTAGCTCACCTGCACGCGCCGCCGCGGAGCTCGTCGCCGACGAGGCTCCGGCCATCTAATGGTCCGGCCACCGTGCCCACAAGCTTCACTGTCACGCATAGGTGCCGTAGGATCACTCCACGGTCCTCTACGAGCAACGCACCATCGTTTTCGACCTCGCCCGAACTCTGGCAGCCGCTGGACTCGTCGCCGGCGTCGATTCCGGCGACCTCGAGGCCAGCCACCACCACCACTCGATGCGGTTTGCTCCCAGCTACCCGTAGGTGTGCTCCGTCGTCGTTTTGGTAGCCGGAGCACAAAACCCGCACCTCACCACCGTGTTTGGCCTCGCCGGCGGGTAAACGCCGGCAAGTTAGCTCTGTTTGACCAAGGGTTTGACCCCCCTGGGTCACTGACATGTGGGCCCTGCCTGCTAGTCAAACCTAGTTTAGTGTTTAATTTAATTCTAATTAGTTAATTAGCTAACTGAGACACTGACCAGTGGGTCCCACTGGTCAGGTTTGACCTGGGCCGCCCTGTTGACTGACTGATGTCAGCATGATGTCATGCTGACGCAGTAAAGGATTTTCTGGGATTTTTAGATTTAAAATAATTCAGGAAATTCCAGAAAATGCCTAAACTTCAAAAAATCATATAAATTCAACAGTAGCTCAGATGGAAAAGATTTATATATGAAAATTGATCAGAAAAATCCAATCTTTCCAATGGCACCGGTTTCATGCATGTTTGAGCAAGTTAACCTTGCTGTTTACATTAAAACATGATAATGCACTTAATTAAATAATAGTTTGAGTTTCAATTTGAATCTTTGATTCAAATGGGCTCAAACCCTTCTGGTTATAGTTGCATTAGCCCAAAACACATGCATCTGGCCATATCATGAGCATGCATCATATTGTTGCATTTGTTTGTTTATTGATTGTATCGTAGGTATTCTCCGTGTTAGGTCCTGCTCCCGAGGATACTTCTGCGTATCCAGCTGAAGAGCAGTACCCGACAACCACTCTGTCAGGCAAGCAATCATTGATCATTCCGATACAAACCCATCTTCTCTCTCCTCCTCTCTTTTACTGCATTAAGGCAACAACGTGTGAACTGCTACTTGCTGCGGTAGATGAACCCTATTCCCTTGCATGACCTGTCATTGCCACAGTAAATAGTTGAAACCCACTAGCATGTGTAGGAGTTGATTGAGCCATGTGATGTGTGATCCACCATGCCTTTTGTTTATGTTGCCTGCTATGCTTAGAGTTGTGTCAGGTCTGATTCATCTGGGTGATGGATCAGAGTGAAATGATCATACCGATAAAGAGAAGGAAGTATGAAATATGCTTGGTAAAGGTATCGATGAAAGGCCATGTAGGAGTACATGGTGGGTTGTTTCATTGGAATCGTCCATAGGACCCGAGATCTGTATGTGTGGTTCAAGTTTTAGTTACTACCACACATTGGGATCCTTAATTGACCCTCTTGGCTTATTAATTACCCCCGATCTCTGTCCAGGAGTTGCAACTAGTTTCTGGTGTTTATAGTTTACTGGAGGTCGTGCACAGCGCTGACCCTCGGGGTGGGCTGTGATGCGACAGGTACGTGGCACGGTGTACCGGTTGCCCGTTTGGTGACTCAGGAACCCTGTACACATCGTTTGGGGCCGTGAGCGACACCCCGGCCGGATCTCCCCACGGATGGAACCCGAATAGGCGATGAACCTGGACGAGAGGCTTGTGTAGTTAGTCAGGTCGTGGCCGACACCCTCGCTGGGCTTCCTCTTGAAGGTTGCCGAGTACATGTCGAGTAAACGGCGATAAGTGGTGGAAGCATGTGTGAAGAAGTACACCCCTGCAGGGTTATCAATCTATTCGAATAGCCGTTGTTCGCGGTACGGACTACTTGGTTACTCTTACAGTTCATTGACAAGTTGATGGATACTACTAAAAGCCTCAAGATAAGTGTGAGTGCCGTGGATGGCCCTCCCGTAGGATGACGGAAGAGGATCCTCGGTGGTGTATTGTTGTGGTGAGTAGAGGACTTTTGTACGTAGTAATATCTTGCAATCTGTTGAGAGTTGTAGAATAGGTTAGCCAAGACTCAAGCTGGCTTTTTGCTATGAACTCCACTACCCCCTGTTGATAATGTTGCATGTATGATAGGTTCTGTTGTAAGACTTGCTGAGTACTTTTGTACTCATGTTTGCTTAATAACTTTTGCAGAGGAGAACCCTACCCCTTTTGATGGGTTCTACATAGACGTTGACGTCGACGAGTAGCTTGTCACCCAGACGGAGATCTGGAGCTTGTGAAGGGCCTTGTAGATAGTCAGGCTACACCAAGCCTGTTTTATTTTCTAAGTTGTCTGTACTCAGACATGTAGCTTCCGCTTGTGCTTGTATGACTGTATGACTTGAGTGTTGGGTCATGTGACCCCTACCTGTATGGATATGTTATGTATGGCTCTTGGAGCCTCTTAAATAAAGTACTTTGAGTCATAGAGTTTTGTTGTGATGCAATGTTGTATTTGCACATATTGAGCATATTGTGTGTATGATTGAAATGCTTGGTATGTGTGGGATCCGGCACCTAGTTGTTTTCCTTTGGTAGCCTATCTTACAGGGAAATGCCTCCTAGTGCTTCCAATGAGCCTTGGTAGCTTGCTACTGCTCGGAACACGTAGGCTGGCCGGCATGTGTCCTTCGTTCCTGTGTCTGTCCCTTAGGGGAAATGTCACGCGTTGTTCCTTTAAGTCCATGTAGCTTGCTACGACTTGGGTTCATACGTTGATGACCGACACGTTCGTTGCTGGGTCATGGATGCCTGTCTCTGTAATTTAGTGCCACTTTTGGTTTATAACTAGCCATGTCGGCCCGGGTTCTCTGTCATATGGATGCTAGCGACACTGTCATATACGTGTGCCAAAATGCGCAAACGGTCCCGGGCCAGGTAAGGTGGCACCCGTGGGGATACCGTGCGTGAGGCCGCAAAGTGATATGACGTGTTACAGCTAGATCGGTGTGACTTAGGATCGGGGTCCTGTCAGTCCATGGTCAGGAAACCGTAACCATCTGTTGATCAACGAGCTAGTCAACTAGAGGCTTACTAGGGACATGTTATGGTCTATGTATTCACACATGTATCGCTGTTTCCAGATAATACAATTAAAGCATGAACAATAGACAATTATCATGAACAAGGAAATATAATAATAACCATTTATTATTGCCTCTAGGGCATATTTCCAACAGTCTCCCACTTGCACTAGAGTCAATAATCTAGTTACATTGTATGAATCGAACACCCATAGAGTTCTGGTGTTGATCATGTTTTGCTCGTGGAAGAGGTTTAGTCAACGGATCTGCGACATTCAGATCCGTATGCACTTTACAAATATCTATGTCCCCATCTTGAATATAATTCCGGATGGAGTTGAAACGGCGCTTGATGTGCTTGGTCTTCTTGTGAAACCTGGGCTCCTTGGCAATGGCAATAGCTCCAATGTTGTCACAGAAGAGAGTCATCGGGCCCGACCCGCTTGGAATAACTCCTAGGTCGGTGATGAACTCCTTCATCCAGACTCCTTCCTACGCTGCTTCGGAAGCAGCTATGTACTCCGCTTCACATGTAGATGCTGCCATGACGCTTTGCTTGCAACTGCACCAGCTGACTGACCCACCATTCAAAATATACACGTATCCGGTTTGTGACTTGGAGTCATCCAGATCTGTGTCGAAGCTAGCATCAACGTAACCCTTTACGACGAGCTCTTCGTCACCTCCATAAAGGAGAAACATATCCTTGGTCCTTTTCAGGTACTTCAGGATGTTCTTGACCGCTTTCCAGTGCTCCATACCGGGATCACTTTGGTACCTCCCCACCAAACTTATGGCAAGGTTCACATCAGGTGTGGTACACAGCATGGCATACATAATAGAACCTATGGCTGAGGCATAGGGGATGACACTCATCTTTTCTTTATCTTCTGCCGAGGTCGGGCATTGAGCCGTGCTCAATCTCATACCTTGCAATACAGGCAAGAACCCTTTCTTGGACTGATCCATATTGAACTTCTTCAATATCTTGTCAAGGTATGTGCTTTGTGAAAGACCAATGAGGCGTCTTGATCTATCTCTATAGATCTTGATGCCTAATATGTAAGCAGCTTCTCTAAGGTCCTTCATTGAAAAACTTTTATTCAAGTAGGCCTTTATGCTTTCCAAGAATTCTACTTCATTTCCCATTAGCAATATGTCATCCACATATAATATGAGAAATGCTACAGAGCTCCCACTCACTTTCTGGTAAATACAGGCTTCTCCCCAAGTCTGTATAAACCCAAACGCTTTGATCACCTCATCAAAGCGAATGTTCCAACTCCGAGATGCTTGCACCAGCCCATAGATTGAGCGCTGGAGCTTGCATACCTTGTCAGCATTCCTAGGATCGACAAAACCTTCCGGCAGCATCATATACAGTTCTTCCTTGAGGAAGCCATTAAGGAATGCCATTTTGACGTCCATTTGCCATATCTCATAATCATAGAATGCGACAATTGCTAACGTGATTCGGATGGACTTCAGCATCGCCACGGGAGAGAAAGTCTCGTTGTTGTCAATTCCTTGAACTTGTCGATAACCTTTACGACTGTCAGGACCCCGATCCTAAGTCACACTGATCTAGCTGTAACACGTCATATCACTTTGCGGCCTCACGCAGGGTAACCCCACGGGTGCCACCTTACCTGGCCTGGGACCGTTTGCGCATTTTGGCACACGTATATGACAGTGTCGCTAGCATCCATATGACAGAGAACCCGGGCCGACATGGCTAGTTATAAACCAAAAGTGGCACTAAATTACAGAGACAGGCATCCATGACCCAGCAACGAATGTGTCGGTCATCAACGCATGAACCCAAGTCGTAGCAAGCTACATGGACTTAAAGAAACAACGCGTGACATTTCCCCTAAGGGACAGACACAGGAACGAAGAAGGACACATGCCACCCAGCCTACGTGTTCCGAGCAGTAGCAAGCTACCAAGGCTCATTGTAATCACTAGGAGGCATTTCCTTGTAAGGTAGGCTACCAAAGGAGAACAACTAGGTGTCGGATCCCACACATACCAAGCATTTCAACCATACACACAATATGCTCAATATGTGCAAATACAACATTGCATCACAACAGAACTCTATGACTCAAAGTACTTTATTTAAGAGGCTCCAAGAGCCATACATAACATATCCATACAGGTAGGGGTCACATGACCCAACACTCAAGTCATACAGTCATACAAGCACAAGCGGAAGCTACATGTCTGAGTACAGACAACTTAGAAAATAAAACAGGCTTGGTGTAGCCTGACTATCTACAAGGCCCTTCACAAGCTCCAGATCTCCGTCTGGGTGTCAAGCTACTCGTCGACGTCAACGTCTATGTAGATCCCATCAAAATGGGCAGGGTTCTCCTCTGCAACAGTTATTAAGCAAACATGAGTACAATGGTACTCAGCAAGTCTTACCACAGAACCTATCATACATGCAACGTTATCAAAGGGGGTAGTGGAGTTCATAGCAGAAAGCCAGCTCTGACTCTTGGCTAACCTATACTACAACTCTCAACGGATTGCAAGATGTTATTACGAACACGAGTCCTCTACTCACCACAACAATACACTACTGAGGATCCTCTTCCGTCATCCTACGGAAGGGCCATCCACGACACTCACACTTATCTTGAGGCTTTTAGTAGAATCCATCAACTTGTCTATGAACTGTAAGAGTAACCAAGTAGTCCGTACCGCGAACAACGACTATTCGAATAGATTGATAACCCTGCAGGGGTGTACCTCTTCACACACGCTCCCACCACTTATCGCCGTTTACTCAACATGTACTCGGCAACCTTCAAGCGGAAGCCCAGCGAGGGTGTCGGCCACGACCTGACTAACTACTCAAGTCTCTCGTCCAGGTTTATCGCCTATTTGGGTTCCATCCGTGGGGAGATCCGGCCGGGGTGTCGCTCACGGCCCCAAACGATGTGTACAGGGTTCCCGAGTCACCAAACGGGCAACCGGTACACCGTGCCACGTACCTGTCGCATCACAACCCACCCCGAGGGTCAACGTTGTGCACGACCTCCAGTAAGCTATAAAAACCAGAAACTAGTTGCAACTCCTGGACAGAGATCGAGAGTAATTAATAAGCCGAGAGGGTCCATTGGTTTCGGGCCTAATGCATGGTAGTAACTGGAACTTGAACCACACATACAGATCTCGGGTCCTATGGACGGTTCCAATGAAACAACCCACCACGTACTCCTACATGGCCTTTCATCGATACCTTTACCAAGCGTATTCCACACTTCCTTCTCTTTATCGGTATGATCATTTCACTCTGATCCATCACCCAGATGAACCAGACCAGACACAACTCTAAGCATAGCAGGCAACATAAACAAATAGCATGGTGGATCACACATCACATGGCTCAATCAACTCCTACACATGCTAGTGGGTTTCAACTATTTACTGTGGCAATGACAGGTCATGCAAGGGAATAGGGTTCAACTACCGCAGCAAGTAGCAGTTCACAGGCTGTTGCCTTAATGCAGTAAAAGAGAGCAGGAGCGAGAAGATTGGGTTTGTATCGGAATGATCAATGATTGCTTGCCTGACAAAGTGGTTGTCGGGTACTGCTCTTCAACTGGATACGCAGCAGTATCCTCGGGAGCAGGACCTAACACAGAGAATACCGGCGATACATTCATTAAACAAACAAATGCAACAATATGATGCATACTCATGACATGGCAAGATGCATGTGTGTTGGGCTAATGCAACTATAACCAGAAGGGTTTGAGCCTATTTGAATCAAAGATTCAAATTGGCACTTTAGCTATTATTTAAATAAGTGCATTATCATGTTTTAAAGTATACAACAAGGTTAACTTGCTCAAACATGCATGAAACCAGTGCCATTGGAAAGATTGGATTTTTCTGATCATTTTTCATATATAAATCTTTTCCATCTGAGCTACTGTTGAATTTATATGATTTTTTGAAGTTTAGGCATTTTCTGGAATTTCCTGAATTATTTTTAAATCTAAAAATCCCAAAAAATCCTTTACTGCGTCAGCATGACATCATGCTGACGTCAGTCAGTCAACAGGGCGGCCCAGCTCAAACCTGACCAGTGGGACCCACTGGTCAGTGTCACAGTTTACTAATTAACTAATTAGAATTAAATTAACACCTAAACTAGGTTTGACTAGCAGGCAGGGCCCACATGTCAGTGACCCAGGGGGGTCAAACCCGTGGTCAAACAGGTCCAACTCGCCGGCGTTTAGCCGCCGGCGAGGCCAAACACGGCGGTGAGGTGCGGGTTTCATGCTCCGGCTGCCAAAACGACGGCGGAGCACACCTACGGGTAGTTGGAGGCAAACCGCATCGAATGGAGGTGGTGGCTGGCCTCGGGATCGCCGGAGATGACGCCGGCGACGAGTCCAGCGGCTGCCGGAGTTCGGCGAAGTCGAAAACGACGGTGCGGTGCTCGTAGAGGAGCGTGGAGTGGTCCTACAGCACCCACGTGTGACGGTGAAGCTGATAGGCACGGTGGCCGGACCAATGGATGGCCGGAGCCTCGTCGGCGACGAGCTCCGCGGCGGTGCGTGCAAGTGAGCTTCGTGCGGTGCGTTCCAGGGTAGTAGAGAGAAAACGGAGAGTGGGAGGACGAAGCTGGGCTCACAGGGGTTGCAGCAGACGCCGGAGCGAGCCTGGGGGTGGTCGGAGCTGAGCGGAACGGCGAGGGGGATCTCCGCGACCGGAGTTGGGGAAGAAGGGGTCGGGGGCGTCTCCCGGGCGGGCGAGCGCTCGGGGCTCGGCCTGCTCGAAGTAGTCGAGGACGGCGGAGACGACGGACACGGCGACGGGGCTCAGGGACGACGGTGGGCGCAGCTACTACGACGGTGCGAGCACGGCGACGTCGACCATGGTGCGGGGAGGGCGAAGGAGAGGAGCTGGGGAGAGTGGGGTGTGTCTGCGAGGTCGGGGGCGAGGTGGACGACTGATCGAAGCCTCCAGGGCGGCGAGGGGAGGAAGCAGGGCGGCGGGCAGCTGCGTGGCGCGCGCTGCGGCCGCCGTCGAGCACCTGCCTGCCTGCCTGGCCGAGCCAAGCAGCTCGCTGGAGCGGCAGCTGGGCTGGGCCGGTAGGTGGGCCGGGTGGGGCGCCAGGTAACTCCTTTTCTCTCTCCTTTTTCCTATTTCTTTTCTGTTTCATTTCTTTTGCAACTTTGTTTAATTAATAAAAATGCGAGAACATTTTTATAACTCATGAAACTTGTCATGTCCACTGTATATAATATGAACATCATGGAACATTAAAGTTTATGATTATTTGAGCATTTAAAATATTTTATAGCATTTAAATGCCCAAATGCAAATACCATATGATTTAATCCAGAGCCCTTAGATGTCCTAGAAAATTGTGCACCGTTTTTGACAAAGGTTTGAGACCAAGGCAGAAATGATGAACATTTTTGAAGGGCATTTTGGGTACATTGGAAAAGATTTTATCAAACCCTAGTTGTTAGAAGAGGGGTGCTGGGGTTTCTGTCATTCCCATTTCAAGTTTCTTTGATAAGTAAACATGATGCACACTCTAGCTAGTCCTAATGCAAGTACTAAACTAGGGATGTGACAACTCACCCCCACTTAAAAGAATCGCGTCCCGAGATTCGGGTTCCTCCGGAAAGAGGGTGGGGTACTCAAGTTGAAGACGATCCTCCCTTTCCCAAGTAGCTTCACTCTCGGAATGATGTGACCATTGAACCTTGAGAAACTTGATATTGTGGCGTCGAGTGGTGCGCTCGGTTTGATCAAGAATACGAACGGGGTATTCTCGATATGTGAGATTGTCCTGGAGATCAAGCGTTTCGTGGTCCACTCCGCGGATAGGATCCGAGAAGCAACGCCTGAGTTGAGAAACGTCGAACACGTCATGAACTCTGGATAGGTGCGGAGGTAGTTCCAATTGGTAGGCAACTTCTCCTCGTTTGGCAAGAATGCGAAAAGGACCGATGTAACGAGGGGCCAATTTGCCTTTGATACCGAAGCAATGGGTTCCCTTAAGAGGGGTAACCCGAAGGTAAGCCTTATCGCCGACTTCAAAAGTCACAGCCTTATGATGACTATCATATTGGCTCTTTTGGCGAGACTGGGCTGTTTTCAATTTCTCACGAACGATGCGAACTTGCTCTTCTGCTTCCTGGATCATATCCGGGCCAAAGAATTGTCTTTCCCCGGTTTCTGACCAGTTAAGAGGTGTTCGACACCTTCGTCCATATAGAACTTCGAAGGGAGCTTTGCCCAGGCTGGCTTGATAACTATTGTTATAAGCGAATTCGGAAAATGGAAGGCACTTCTCCCAATCCATACCGAAAGAGATGACAGAGGCTCGAAGCATGTCTTCCAGAATTTGATTGACTCGTTCCACTTGACCACTTGACTGCGGATGGAAGGCAGTACTGAAGGAGAGATGAGTTCCCATAGCATTCTGGAAACTTTCCCAAAATCGTGAAGTGAAAAGACTTCCATGGTCTGAGTTAATCTCCAATGGCACACCATGAAGTGATACTATCCGAGAGACATACAAGTCTGCTAGCTGGCTAGCGGTAATACTCTCTCGAACCGGCAAGAAATGTGCTACTTTAGAGAGGCGGTCGATAACGACGAAGATAGCATTATTCCCTTTCCTGGTCCTGGGAAACCCGGTAATGAAGTCCATACCGACTTTGTCCCATTTCCATTCAGGAATAGCTAAAGGTTGAAGGGTGCCAGCAGGCCGTTGATGCTCTGCTTTGACTCGACGACAAACGTCGCAGTTAGCAATGAATTGAGCGATTTCTCTCTTCATCCTAGTCCACCAGAATCTCTGACGTAGGTCCTGATACATTTTGGTACTACCGGGATGAATTGTGAGAGGTGATTCATGAGCCTCCTTAAGGATCAAACGTCTCAGGTTTCGTACTTTAGGAACTACTAAACGGTTGCCAAAGAGTACGACTCCTTGATCATCAATTGAGAAACATCCCGCAACTCCTTTCTTGATGTTCCTCTTAATACGGGAAATTCCCGGGTCAACCTTCTGTGCTTTGATGACCTGATCCGTAAGGTTAGGTTCCGCCACCAAGGTGGAAAGGAATCCTCGAGGAACAATGTGAAGGTTAAGCTTACGAAATTCCTCGTGGAGAAGTGGTTGTCCTTGTTGTAACATCAAGTTGTTACAAAAAGATTTACGACTAAGTGCATCAGCCATGACATTGGCCTTTCCAGGGGTGTAAGTGATTCCTAAGTCGTAATCTGTGAGCAACTCGACCCAACATCTTTGCCTGAGATTTAGATCCGGTTGGGTGAAGATATACTTCAAACTTTGATGATCAGTGAAGATTTCACAGCGATTACCAAGGAGGTAATGTCGCCATGTTTTGAGTGCATGGACTACAACTACAAGCTCTAGATCATGAGTAGGATAGTTATCCTCATGTGGACGCAACTGTCGAGATGCGTATGCAATCACTTGACGATCTTGCATGAGTATGCAACCTAGTCCTTGTCGCGAGGCGTCGCAATAGATAATAAAATCCTTGGAAAAGTCTGGTGGTACCAGTACAGGTGCAGATGTCAGGCGTCTTTTCAGTTCCTGAAAACTGGACTCGCACTTTGGGGTCCACTCAAACTTTTTATCTTTCTTGAGGAGTTCAGTTAGAGGTTTAGCAACCTTGGAGAAATACTCAACGAAGCGTCGGCAATAGCTCGCTAAGCCAAGAGAACTCCTAACTTGCTTGACCGATTCAGGGGGAGTCCAATCAAGGACGGCTTGAACTCGCTCGGGATTGACAGCAATACCCTTGCCAGAGATCACATGACCTAGATAGGTTACTTCTTGCAACCAAAATTCACATTTAGAGAATTTGGCATAAAGGCGGTGCTCTCGAAGTTTCGTCAATACCAGCCTTAAATGCTCGGCATGATCTTCCTTGTTCTTGGAATAGATGAGTATATCATCGAGGTATACCACGACGAATTTATCCAAGTACTCCATGAATATAGAATTCATTAACCGAGAAAAGGTGGCTGGGGCATTGGTTAACCCGAAGGACATGACGGTGTACTCATATTGGCCATAACGAGTAACAAAAGCCGTTTTAGGAATGTCCCCGTTCTTGATTTTGATTTGATGGTAACCCAACCTCAAATCCATCTTAGAGAAGACTGAGGATCCAGCGAGCTGATCATACAGGTCGTTGATCCTGGGGAGCGGATACTTGTTCTTTATGGTGACCAGATTGACAGGTCGGTAATCTACAACCATCCGCTCCGTTCCATCCTTCTTCTTGACGAAGAGGACGGGGCAAGCCCAAGGGGAAGAACTAGGACGGATGAAACCTTTTTGCAAGGACTCATCGAGTTGTTTCTTTAGCTCAGCTAATTCTAGGGGTGCCATCTTATAGGGTCTCCTAGAGATTGGGACAGTTCCAGGGATAAGATCTATCACGAACTCGACATCTCTGTCAGGTGGAATTCCTGGCAGTTCTTCTGGAAAAACATCCGGAAAGTCACGGACTACCGGGATATCTTCGAGTTCTGGTAGACGGCTGGCATTAAGAGAGTAGAGCTGACGCTCAGCCATACGGGTCAAGACATTGACTATCTTGCCGGATGGGTGTGTTAGTTGAACGGTCCTAGTATAGCAATCAATCTTGGCGTAATGAGTTGTCATCCAATCCATACCCAAAATGATGTTTATGTCCGAGGACTTGAGAGCGATTAGAGATGCTAGGAAAACAAGTCTATCGACAAGGATTTCATTTCCATGGCTTACCCTAGAGGTTTGCCACTTTGAACCAGGAGTTTGAATAACCATGGAAGTAGGCATGTCACCAAAGAGTCATGTTGTGCAATCGAGCATAGCTCTCAGATATGAACGAATGGGATGCTCCAGTATCGAAAAGAACAGATGCCGGATGGCAGTTAACGAGAAGCGTACCAAGAACGACGTTAGGATCCTCATAAGCTTCCTCGGCAGACATAGTTGACATGACCACGTGCAGTGGGGATTGGCTTGACATAATTCACCTTGCCGGTTGGCTTACCATGGCCAACGGGTTTTCCTGGTTGGTTCTGAGGACACTCACGCATGTAGTGTCCCGGTTCTCCACACTTGAAGCAGGTCACAGTGCTAGTGCGTGGAGCAAAGTTGGAAGGTGGTCCTCCATAGGTCTTAGTAGGTGCAAACTGTTGAGTTGGGCGAGGCGCCTCATAGGATGGCCTCAGTGTGTACTTGGGTGGCAGAGCAGTGTTAGGAACCCACACACGGCGCTTGTGAGAGCCAGAGCCGGATGAGGAACCAAAGTCTCGAGTATGCTTGCGTGTGGCCTCGAAGTCGGTCTGGCCCGTTTCAGCACTGATAGCCTTGTTTACCAACTTCTGGAAGGAGGTGCACTCGTGCAGACGTAGATCTCGGCGGAGTTCAGGGCTGAGTCCCTTGCGGAACCTCGCCTGCTTCTTGGCATCAGTGGATACTTCCTCAGGTGCATAACGTGCCAAGTTGCCAAACTCGCGACTATAGCCATCCACAGTTAACCGGCCCTGGGTGAAATTGCAGAATTCCTCCCGCTTGCGATCCATGAGACCTTCCGGAATGTGATGTTCACGGAATGCCTCACTGAACTCAACCCAAGTAGTGATTTGACCAGCAGGATGCATAGCTTCAAAGTTTTCCCACCAAAGACTGGCAGGGCCCTCAAGATGGTAGGCGGCGTAGGTAACCTTGTCAGCTTCGGCCACACGGGCAGAGTGTAGCTTGTGGGTGATACCACATAGCCAGTCATCCGCATCTAGAGGTTCAGTGGAGTGATGGAACTTCGGTGGGCACATCTTGATAAAGTCATTGATTGACACCACGTCATTCCTCTGGCGGAACCAAGTGTTCTGCTCTATGCGTTCCAGCAGACGGTTGGTCTCTCTCTTGTTCCATTCTACCTTGAGCATAACTTCCGCCAAGGAGGGTGGCTGGGGCAGATTCCCATCTCTAGCCCCACTAGCCTCACCCTGCTCCTGAGCAGCAGGAGTGTTGCGAGTGTTGACCATCCTAGGAAAACAAAACAACGGTTTAGACAAGGATGGCAAAAATTTGACATAGAAGTGCAGAATGTAATGGATGACACGGAATGCAGAGATGTTCATCCGTACGACATGGTAATATAGTAACTGCTATATATACACCAGTGGTCATACACACCATACATAGTTTAGTACAAGCCAAGGCTAAAGTACAACTACGGTGAAAGACGATACATCCCATCAGAGGCATTCCAAGCTCCTATACATTATTTAACTACACCTCCGGAACTCAGTACACACTAAGTCATATTCCACAAGACGCACAGGACTGTGGGAATACAACTACTACAATACTACTACTACCATGGTCTAGCTCAGACATTCCTGTAGTAATCTTCGTAAAGATTACCACCGTAGCCTGGAAGTGGAACAGACGGATCTTGAAACTCGCGAGCACTCGAAGGCTGTGGACCATAGGGACATGGATGTGGCCTCGGTCCCGATGCTGGTGGTAACCGACGCCCATGTGGAGGTGTAATACCCCCAACGTCACGCCAATCCATGCGATCAGGCAGACGAGTCCGCACGGGGTACAAATCCCGCATGTCCAGATATCCGGCGTGCACAGCAGGTGCAAGCCGTGTCAAAGTAGTCCAGTGGGCGGCTCGAGTGTTATACAGCTCCATTCGGAGGGCACGGACCTCATGGTCCCTATCCTCCAGCATCTGAACAGTAGTCTGAAGCAGTGGCTCTTCATGAGCAGCATCAGTATACAGACCAGTGTAGTAGCCTTCCTCTCCGGGAAGTGAGGCTGGCATGTAACAGAACTCAGTGTTCAGCAATAGGACATGCCTAGCCCGGAGAATGGTCATCATCGAATAGGCGGCATCCTGCACTGCCATCTCGATGGTAACCCCGAGTCCATAAGACCAATGGATGGGGTCATTAGCTCAGGGATATGAGGGGTATATCCGGACTGTGCAGAAATACTGACTCTGATTGAAATCCCGGTACTGTTCCTCCATAGTGTACTCAGGATACCAGCGATAACCGGTCTCAGTCAGCACACGGACTAGCATGGCCGTGTGACCGGGCACATTAATGCACCGCGTCAAACGAACCACTTGGTGAGGGGTGCGGCAAGACATCTGAAACACGAAGTAATGCATAGGCATTAGTGTTTCTGGAGTAAATCGGCCAGCATAACAACTGTAAATGCTCAAACAAAGATTTGAGACATCATACAAATGATAGCATAGCCACTCAACAATTCCATATCAAGGTTCCGGGTCCAACAATCATCATACTAAAAGGATAGAAACTGAACTGAGGCTTGAAACCAACAATCCTAAGAGTCTACGGATTAGTAACACGTGAACCTAGTAAGGATAAGAGGCCTAGTCCTAAATCCCCGTAGAAAGAATAGACTGACTCAGATCAGAAGGGCATAAGGTAAAGGAGTAAAAGAGCCTTACGTTCCCTTCCACAATCAATTCCCCTACATATAACTAAGAATTTTTCTAGACTCAACATCGACCAGTTTGGTTTGAGAAACCTACAGGCAGTCCAGCTCTGATGCCAACGCTGTCAGGACCCCGATCGTAAGTCACACCGATCTAGCTATAACACGTCATATCACTTTGCGGCCTCACGCACGGTAACCCCACGGGTGCCACCTTACCTGGTGTAATGCCCCGGATGTAATACTTTCCCTTTTGGGCATATAATATATCTCCGGCTTCATCTATTTCCATTCCGGGTTCTTTGTCTTTCGGGTTTCGTCGTTTTGTTGTGTGCGTGTGTGGCATTCATTCATATCATGTAGACATGTGCATCGCATTGCATTTGTGTTGTCGGTTGCATCCGGTTCGTCGCGTTTCTTCCCGTTGTCCGTTTCGCGTTCCGGAGCCCCCTCACGTGTCCGTGATGTCCCGTAGGCCTACTTTGTTGTTTGGGCGTGTAACGTTACCGGTGTGTCGCGAGGTTGTCGTGTGTGTTGTTGTTTTGTTGTGTGCAACCCGCCTCTCAAATCTCGTCGCGTTTCGAGTCCGTTTGCTCCTCCAACAGTTATTCTCGTGGGCTCAAAGTGCCTCCACTTTGAGGCCCAAAACACCCCCTCCAACAGCCCTCTAACCACTCCTAGCCACTTCTATCATCTAGGCCATCAAAATCTGATCCGGTGGCCGAAAACCGCACTCCATTTGGGCAACCCTAGCTCCTTGTGCCTATATAAACGTCCCCCACGTCCATTTTTTTCGGACGAAACCTAGCCCCTCCTCCCTCCGCGCCGCGCCGGACACATCCGACCGGGCCGGACATGTCCGCCGCCGCGCAACCACCTCACCCCGACCAATAGGGGAGCGCCACCTCAGCTCCGCCGCCACGTGGCCGCTCCCCATTGGCCCGACCACCGCACCTCCTCCCACCTCCGTCCCGCGGCCCGCCAGGCCCAGGCGGGGCCCGCCCGGCCCGACCGCCGCCATCTCCTCCTCCCTTCGGCCTTCCCCGCCGCCGTGCCGCCTCCGGCCGCCGCCGGCCACCACCTCACCACTGCCGCCTCCACGCCGGGCACCACCGCCGCCCCGGTATCCCTCCTCACCGGCAGGCCATCCCCCGCCGCATCACTGCCGCCGGCCGGGCCTGCGCCAACTCCCACCGCCGGCGCTACTCAGGCCGCCGGCCCCCAAGCCACCTCCCGCCGCCAAGGCCTCACCGGGCCACCTCCCGTCGGGCCGCGCCGCCCCCTGCGTCGAGAGCCGTCGCCGGCGCCAGGGATCGGGGATCCCGAGCGCGCCCGATCGGATCCTGCGCGAGCAGCTTAGCGGGCCGGCCCTCCAGATCCGATCCGCCAACCCTAGGATCCGGCCCGCTCCGCGAGGCCCGATCCGCTTCGGCCGTCGCGTTGACCACCACCGCCCCGTTGACTCTGCCGGTGGACCCGTTTGACCGCCGTTGACCGAGGAGGTTGTTTTTCTGCTAAGTCCCAGTTATTTTGATCTCTGATGCCATATTCAAACTGCTGTAACTTTTTGTGCGTAGCTCCGTTTTGCGCAAATGATATGTCCAGACGTTCGTGGTGACTAGCACTACGTTTCATCTCGTGTTGTCATGCATGTTAGAGATCGTCTAGGTGCTTGTTTTGCTGTTGCAAGAGTGCATCGTGATATAAACTGCTGTTATGTGATGTTTTTATGTCATCTTTGCCATGTGATATCTTTTAGCTCGTTTGTCCGAATGATGCAAATGACATGTGCACGTGTTCGTCTTGCCATGATCTACATGTTGTATGTGCTAGGTAGCATGATAGATTTATTCTTGCCTTGTTATCATCGTTGCAAAGTGCCATGTGGCTGTGATGTTATTTCACTCGTTATGAAATGCCATCTTGTTGAGCTCGTTGCAATCGTTGTGTTTATCTCCATGAAGCATGCTTGTGTGTTTCGGGATCACCTTCATGTGTACTTTGATGAGGTGCTTACCACTTGCCATGTTTAGTTTCGAGGTGACTTAAACATGCTCTTTTATGTGCCATGATGAAATTGCTGTTTTAGGACTTAGTGGATTTTCACTAAGTCTGAAATCTGTAACGTTCCGATGCCATGTTCATGTGATGTTCTAGGACAAAGCATGTTAGTTTTGGAGTGGATCTTGATTGTTCCTTGTAGTATATATTGTTGTATTTCCATTCATGTCCTCACATGTCTATTTAAGTGGCTGTAGCATGTTTATCTTTTGCTCCAAAGTTTCAATAAAATTCTGCTGCCAGAATTTTATTGTCAAGTTCCATATGTCCAAGATCATTGCTATTGATCCGTGGCTCCGATGGGGGTGCACCTTTGGACTTAGTTGCTGTAGTATATGTCTAGTTTGCGTTCATGTCCTTTGCCATGATATTTGAATGCTGTAGCTCAATTATTTTGAGCTCCGAAGTTGCTATGATGCTGTAATTTCAGCTTTCGCTCATTTCTTGTTTCGGGCATAACTTTTAGCCCGTAACTCTGATTTCAGCGAATCTTATATGAAACTTGATTGATTTTCTGTGTAGATTAATAATATCAGATTGTTATCTTGTTTTGAGGTGTTTTGCTTGAGTGATATTTTACGTGCTCCGTGTGCATCCTTAGTGCATCCATCATGCATTCATCTTTTTCGAGTGCGCATTGCATCTTGTTGATTGGTGCTTGGTGTGATTGTTTTGTTTAGAGCCGGAAGCCGAGACCGAGATCGAGTACGAGCACGAGGTTTCCAACGAGGTTGAGCACGAGGACCCTTCTTACGATCCGAACGACTTCTCTTCAGGCAAGATGACCGAACCCCGATAACATTACTATCTTTGCCTATTGCTAGTAGTCTCGATCTATAGTTTTGCCTCGATGCCCATGATCTTCTTGTCAGCCTCCTACTTGTAAACCATTGCCATGTTTAACCAACCTACCTACGCAAACCGTTGCTTGGCTAAGTACGCTTCGCTCAGCCCTTCTTATAGCATTGCTAGTTGCAGGTGAAGATCGAAGATGCTTGCTTCATGTTGAAGTTTGGTTGGGTTATATCACACTATATAAATGCTCAAAATGAAATCATCTATATATTGGCAAGGGTGGAAGGCTAAGCCTTTTTCTTGGTGATTTGTTCCACTCATGCCGTTAGGAACCGTATAAACCGGTGTTATGTTCCTTGATTATGCGTTCCTAACACGGTTGGGGTGTATGGGACCCCCTCGATAAACCGCTAAGTGCTAAGTCTTTTCCAGCAAGTCCCAACATTGGTACTATTTGCCTAATAACAAACTAAACTTGCATAGGGAGTAATTAACCCTCTTTCTTAATCAACAACCCCGGGCCAGTGATCCACATGAGTGTTGGTCCGAAACGAGCAGACTGCGGGGCCGCCTCGGGGCAACCTGAGGTATCTGGCATACACCTGTAGGATGACTCATCCGGTCGTGTCCTGAGACTTAGATACGCGTGGCTACTATCAGGGTGTCGACACGCTGGGAGGATTTGCTGGATTAGCCTTACCTTAGTTCGGTATATCTTGAGCACGGGATTCCGAGGATACTCGGGTCTTCCCACTTTGGAGTTGCGACTCCGCGGATCGTGGGCTTGTAATGGGTCAAGTTGGAACACCCCTGCAGGGTTTGAACTTTCGAAATCCGTGCCCGCGGTCATGTGGCAGATGGGAGCTTGTTAATATCCGGTTGTAGATAACTTGACACAATGTTACTAATACACTACCAGCGTGTGTTCCGTGACTGTCAATTTCCGAATAGGGATTCGGGAGTTGAACACGGAGGGGTTATGCTTGTTGAGCTTCTAGCTAGGATCACTTCGTGATCACTTCTCGTCCGAGGCTTTCTCTTCTCGCTCTCACTCACGTAAGCTAGTTGCTAGTTGCTGCTGCAGACACTTATTCTTTTCTTCAGCCTTATCCTCTCCCAAATGCTTAGATAGTCTTGTTACCCGGGAACGGGATTGCTGAGTCCTCTGTGGCTCACAGTTACTTCACAC
This sequence comes from Secale cereale, assembly GCA_902687465.1. Taxonomy (NCBI): domain Eukaryota; kingdom Viridiplantae; phylum Streptophyta; class Magnoliopsida; order Poales; family Poaceae; genus Secale; species Secale cereale. Next base: position 145,242,132 of record LR738713.1, on the reverse strand, counting down.
CAGATGCAGGTCCAGTTGTGAGCTATCCAGGTGATGGCACCGAGCTGGACTGGGAGTACGACGAGGAGCGTAGTCGGTACTATGTGCGATACCCGGATGATCAATAGTGGAGACTCCTACTAGGATTCGATCCGCCTGTGGTTTATTTATTTCAGTTTGGTATCTTGACATTTGGATTTTGCCCTTAGAGGGTTGTGATATTCTTAATGTATAATGATTGAGACATGTTATGTAATTGTGTGACGTGGCGAGTGTAAGCCAACTATTTATGTTTACAATCCCCTCTTTTACATGAGATGTGCAAAGATTACCAAACTTGAGATCATTCTAGGATGGATTTATGCCTTTAAGTCGTGCCTCGACACGTAGGAGGTATAACTCCATCCTGGGCATTACAAGTTGGTATTCAGAGCCTTCTCCGACCTAGGAGCCCCCACTGTTTGATCGAATCATTGACGGTCGAGTCTAGGCACACACTGAAAAACTTTTTGAGTCCTATATTATATCGGAGAGTAGGATTTCTTTGCTTCTCATCCCCTTTCTCTCTGGTGAGGACTCCTGACGACTACTCTTGTCTCTCCTATCTTCAAAAATTGCACAAATTGTTTTTTTAGGAATCCCGCGAGTATTCTGGGATTGTTTCGATGTTCTTGTGACAAGGATATTGTTCTCGATGCCTCTTGTTCCCGGGGAGTTGAGCTTCGGGGTATTGTTGTCACAAGCATATCGCGGCAGTACTAAATACTTAAGACGGCCGACATCGAAAATCTCTCCTATACGGCCAGTGGCAAGATAACCCCGACATCACCCAGTACTGGGGAGGTAGTTCGGGAGTATTGCCATAGCTTGTTATAGTGGATGCTTTTTGAAGGTCCGAGGTACATAGTTTCCGAGAAAGACTGGTTATGTGTTGAAGGATGGATACACCTGGATGTAGGTTTAGAGTTGATTGCGCGGTGCTTCCCGTGTATCCCCAACACCTGATTGCATAACTGGAATCTTTCGGAAATCTATAGGTGGGTTTTATCCAGTAGATCGTAGGCATTCTTCCAACGAATGCAGGTTAGTGAGTTCGGGGTTCTACATTGAGTGAAGGGGTTATATGACCGATGTTACTATCAGGAGTTGCATCTTAAAGGATCCTTGGCTATGCTGATCCGGGGATTGCAAAACCTTTTCGTAACGCGTTCATATGCTTTCAGCACAAAGATGTTAGGACGAAACTCCTCTCTTGTGTTTGTTCCCGTCTGTACCTTGTTGTTTTTCTTATTTTTCCTTTTGTCCCCTATGTGGCTTCTCGTGAAGACTGATGTTATCATTTAACTGAGAATTTCATTCGTTCCTCTTGTTCGAATGAATTCATTCGTTCTTATTGTTCGAATGATTATTGTGAAGACTTGTTGCAATTCATTCCATTGATTCAGCTTATACCTTTTGTCAATAAATTGCTGATTCGTGGTCATCTCTTTCAGGATGGCTCCGAAAAAGGTTCCCAACGCTAACCCAGAGGTGGAAGAGGTCCCAGAACATCCTCCTTCCCCTCCTCCTCCGCCTGAGGCTTGGATAGCGATTATGCAGACTACAGCTCAGAACACTCAGTTGATGATGCAGATGATGCAGCAGATGCAAGCTATGCAAGCTAATCAGGGTGTTCTAGGGAATCAAGGCAACTTCTTCCAGCAGCACCATGCTACTCTTAACCAGTTCTTGGCCAACAATCCTAAAGCTTTCAGTTACTGTGTCGACCCTCTTGATGCTGAAGATTGGTTAACCGACATAAAGAAGCATTTTGAGTGCAGTAACGTGAAGGAAGATGATTATGTGAAGTTTGCAGCCTTCCAACTGAAAGATCAAGCAGCTGACTGGTGGCATCAGTACAAAGACTCCAGGCCGGGTCAAGTGATCTCTTGGGAGAATTTCTGCAAGGACTTTCGCTCGCACCACATTCCTACAAGTGTCATCGAGGGTATGCGTGAGCAGTTCCGCAACCTGAAGCAGGGCTCCATGACAGTCTATCAGTATAATGTCAAGTTCCAAAACCTCGCTCGTTATGCTAAGCAAGACATTCCTGATGCCAAGAGCAAAATCTACAAGTTCCGTGGAGGACTCAAAGATGAACTTCAGCTTGCTCTCACTTTGTTCGAGCTGGATGAATTCGACAAGTTCTATAACATGGCTTTGAAACAAGAAGCAGCGCAGCTTAAGATGGAGGCTTCTAAGAAGAGAACTCGAGATGCCGTTCACTCTTCCTCATCGTCTCAGATGGTCTCGAAGCATCAGAAATTCTGGCTTCCTCCTCCTCCAGTGATTCGAGCTCCATTCAACAACTCCAACAACTCCAACAACTCCAACAACAAGAACTCTAGTGGTCGTGGTTTCTCCCACCCACCCAACCCGAGCAACCAGTCGAAGAAGCAGTTTCAGTCTCAAGGCTCCAAGTCAAGTGGCTCTCATTTCCGTCCTCTCTCTGAAGTGGTGTGCAACAAGTGTGGCCAGAAGGGTCACTATGCCAACAGATGTCCGAATCCGAAGCGTCTTCCACCTCCTCCACCTGTGAGTTCAGCTATTGTCAGGCATGATCCAAAGGCAGCAAGGGTCAATCTGATGAATGCAACACAAGCGGAGAATTCTTCTGATGTCATTTTGGGTAACCTTCCAGTTAACTCTATCCCTGCTAAAGTGTTATTTGATTCGGGTGCTTCATGCTCTTTCATGTCTCAACCATTTGCATCCAAGTATAATGTTGACATCCAAAGTCTGCCTCAGAGGTTGCAAGTAATTTCTCCGGGCAAGTGCATGTCTTCCAACATATTTGCTCCGAATGTTTCTATTCGCATGGGTGATTATCGCTTTCTGGCTAAACCGGTGATTCTTGGTAATTCTGACATCGATCTCATCCTCGGAATGGATTGGCTTTCTCAGCATGATGCTCACATTGATTGTGCTCAAAAGGAAGTCAAGTTGACTCATTCTGATGAAGATGTGATTATCTTTGCCTCAAGGGATAACACTATCAGACTTTTCTCTCTCAATGATAAGGGCGAAATTAATGCCATATGTCAAATTCCGGTGGTGAATGAATATCAAGACGTCTTTCCTGAAGAACTTCCAGGCATGCCTCCACACCGTCAGGTGGAGTTTGTCATTGAACTCGAGCCGGGTACTGAGTCAGCATGCCGGCGTCCGTACAAGCTCTCTCCGGATGAATTGAAGGAATTGAAGAAGCAGCTTGATAAGCAGGAGAGTATGGGTCTCATCAGGCCTAGTACGTCTCCGTGGGGCTATGGTGTCTTATTTGTCAAGAAGAAAGATGGCACGGAGCGTATCTGTGTTGACTACCGGCCATTGAACAAGAAGACGATTAAGAACAAGTATCCGCTCCCCAACATCAACGAACTCTTTGAGCAGCTCAAAGGAGCTAAATGTTCTCTAAGCTTGACCTCCGAATGGGCTATCATCAAATTCGCATTCGCGAGGAAGACATTCCCAAGACGGCCTTCAGAACGAGCTACGGTTCATACGAGTATACCGTCATGTCCTTCGGTCTCGCCAATGCTCCTCCTACCTTTTCGAGGATGATGCATTACATCTTCAACCCCTATACTGGCGAGTTTGTGCTTGTGTATCTGGATGATATTCTGGTGTTTTCCAAGAATGAAGAAGATCACGAAAAGCACTTACGTCTGGTCCTTGATCGACTCCGAGAGCATAAATTCTATGCCAAGTTCTCCAAGTGCGAGTTTTGGCTCGATAAGGTTTTGTACCTGGGCCATATCATCTCAGCTGACGGTATTGCGGTTAATCCCGAGAAAGTTGAAGCAATTGTCAACTGGGAGGCTCCTCAGAACGTCAAGCAGCTCCGCAGTTTTCTGGGTCTTGCCAGCTATTGCAGAAGGTTTGTTGAGAACTTCTCCAAGATTGCCAAGCCTCTCTCCAACCTGCTTCAGAAGAATGTCAAATACTTTTGGTCTCCAGAGTGTGAAGTGGCATTCAAAACTCTCAAAGAGAAGCTTGTCTCCGCTCCAGTTCTGACTCCTCCGGATGAAACCAAGCCCTATGAAGTATTCTGTGATGCTTCTCTTCAAGGTCTTGGTGGTGTGCTTATGCAAGATAAGAGAATTGTGGCATATACTTCTCGGCAGCTCAAGCCAAGTGAGAAGAACTATCCCACACATGACCTCGAGATAGCAGCTGTGGTACATGCTCTGATTACGTGGAGACATCTGTTGTTGGGCAGAAAGGTCGACATCTTCACTGATCACAAGAGCTTGAAGTACATCTTCACACAGCCGCATCTGAACCTCCGCCAGACTCGTTGGGTTGAAATGATCCAAGAGTATAATCCCAGCATCGAATACACTCCTGGCAAGGCGAATGTGATTGCAGATGCTTTGAGCAGAAAGGCATATTGCAACAGCCTTCTTATCAAGCCGTACCAGCCGGAGCTTTGTGAAGCTTTCAGGAAACTCAACCTCCAAGTTGTTCCGTAGGGTTTTCTTGCTAATCTCCAAATTGCTCCTACCTTGGAAGATCAAGTCCGTGAGGCCCAGCTCAGTGATACCATGGTGAAGAAGGTGAAACATGGGATTGCAAAGGGCACTCCAAAATACAAGTGCTTCCGTGTTGATGAGAGAGATACCTTGTTCTTCGAGGACAGACTCGTTGTTCCCAAAGGTGATCTCAGGAAGCTCATAATGGAAGAAGCTCATGATTCTCTCCTTTCCATTCATCCTGGCAGTTCCAAGATGTACCAAGACCTCAAGCAGTCTTACTGGTGGACACGCATGAAAAGGGAGATTGCCCAATTCGTGAATGAATGTGATGTATGCAGAAGAGTGAAAGCAGAACATCAACGTCCAGCCGGTCTTCTCCAACCTCTTCCTATTCCCGAGTGGAAGTTCGACCACATTGAAATGGACTTCGTCACTGGCTTTCCTAAATCCAAGCGAGGAAATGATGCTATCTTTGTGGTGATTGACAAGCTTACCAAAGTCGCTCACTTTCTTCCAGTCAAAGAATCAATCAATGCAGCTCAACTTGCAGAGTTGTACACTTCCAGAATTGTGTCCCTACATGGCATTCCTCAAGTGATATCCTCAGACCGTGGAAGCTTGTTCACATCAAGGTTCTGGGATTCCTTTCAGTCCGCCATGGGCACTAAGATCAGGTTCAGCACTGCATTTCACCCTCAGACTAGTGGTCAAGTCGAGCACGTGAATCAGATTCTAGAAGACATGCTCAGAGCCTGTGTCATCTCCTTCGGCATGAAATGGGAAGACTGCCTTCCATTTGCCGAGTTCTCTTACAACAACAGCTTTCAAGCAAGTGCAGGCAAAGTACCGTTTGAAATTCTCTATGGCAGAAAGTGCCGTACCCCTCTCAACTGGTCTGAAACAGGCGAACGTCAACTCCTTGGCAATGACTTGATCTCAGAAGCCAAAGAAATGTGCAAAGTCATACGTGAGAATCTCAAGGCCGCTCAGTCGCGCCAGAAGAGCTACTATGACGGCAAGCATCGTGATTTGGCTTTCAACATCGGTGATCATGTCTATCTCCGTGTGTCTCCGATGAAAGGCACCCAAAGATTCGGTATCAAAGGAAAGCTTGCTCCTAGATACGTCGGGCCTTTCAAGATTCTTGGCAAGAGAGGCGACCTAGCCTATCAACTTGAGCTCCCTCCCAACTTCGCAAATGTTCATGATGTCTTCCATGTGTCTCAACTTCGCAAATGCTTCAAGGCACCTGAGCGCATGATTCCGTTTGAGGAGATTGATCTTCAACAAGACCTGTCCTACCGAGAGCATCCAGTTGCAATTCTCGAAGAAACCGAACGCAAGACCCGCAACAAGTCCATCAAATTCTTGAAAGTCAAGTGGTCACATCACACCGACCGAGAGGCTACCTGGGAACGAGAAGATCATCTTCGTTCCGAGTACCCTTCCTTTTTCCAGTCCTAGATCTCGGGACGAGATCTTTTTGTAGTAGAGGAGAATTTGTAATGCCCCGGATGTAATACTTTCCCTTTTGGGCATATAATATATCTCCGGCTTCATCTATTTCCATTCCGGGTTCTTTGTCTTTTCGGTTTCGTCGTTTTGTTGTGTGCGTGTGTGGCATTCATTCATATCATGTAGACATGTGCATCGCATTGCATTTGTGTTGTCGGTTGCATCCGGTTCGTCGCGTTTCTTCCCGTTGTCCGTTTCGCGTTCCGGAGCTCCCTCACGTGTCCGTGATGTCCCGTAGGCCTACTTTGTTGTTTGGGCGTGTAACGTTACCGGTGTGTCGCGAGGTTGTCATGTGTGTTGTTGTTTTGTTGTGTGCAACCCGCCTCTCAAATCTCGTCGCGTTTCGAGTCCGTTTGCTCCTCCAACAGTTATTCTCGTGGGCTCAAAGTGCCTCCACTTTGAGGCCAAAAACACCCCCTCCAACAGCCCTCTAACCACTCCTAGCCACTTCTATCATCTAGGCCATCAAAATCTGATCCGGTGGCCGAAAACCGCACTCCATTTGGGCAACCCTAGCTCCTTGTGCCTATATAAACGTCCCCCACGTCCATTTTTTTCGGACGAAACCTAGCCCCTCCTCCCTCCGCGCCGCGCCGGA
>LR738713.1:145204785-145219516 GCA_902687465.1 Secale cereale | reverse complement strand
ATGTTGGTTCCCACATGTTCCACGATGATCTCATCGGATGAACCACGATGTCAAGGATTCAATCAATCCCGTATACGATTCTCTTTGTCTATCGGTATAGTACTTGCCCGAGATTCGATCATCGGTATACCGATACCTTGTTCAATCTCATTACCGGCAAGTCTCTTTACTCGTTCCGCAACATATCATCCTGTGACCAACCCCTTAGTCACATTGAGCTCATTACGATGATGTCTTACCTAGTGGGCCCTGAGATACCTCTCCGTCATACGGAGTGACAAATCCCAGTCTCGATTCGTGCCAACCCAACAGATACTTTCGGGGATACCCGTAGTGTACCTTTATAGCCACCCAGTTACGTTGTGAAGTTTGGCACACCCAAAGTACTCCTACGGTATCCGGGAGTTGCACAATCTCATGGTCCAAGGAAAGGATACTTGACATTGGAAAAGCTTTAGCATACGAACTACACGATCTTGTGCTAGGCTTAGGATTGGGTCTTGTCCATCACATCATTCTCCTAATGATGTAATCCCGTTATCAATGACATCCAATGTCCATGGTCAGGAAACCGTAACCATCTGTTGATCAACGAGCTAGTCAACTAGAGGCTTACTAGGGACATGCTGTGGTCTGTGTATTCACACATGTATCACTGTTTCCGGATAATACAATTAAAGCATGAACAATAGACAATTATCATGAACAAGGAAATATAATAATAACCATTTATAATTGCCTCTAGGGCATATTTCCAACAAAAAGATCTTCATAGAATATGTAGGAGCCAATATGGGCATCCAGGTTCCGCTATTGGTTATTGGCCATAGAGATGCTGCGTTCATGTCTACATAGTTCTCGAACCCGTAGGGTTCGCACGCTTAACGTTCGTTGATGATATAGTACTATATGAGTTATGTATGTTGGTGACCGAATATTGTTAGGAGTCCCGAATGTGATCACATACATGACGAGGAACTCCGGAATGGTCCGGAGATAAAGATTGATATATGGGATAATAGTGTTTGGCCTCCGGAAGGGTTCCAAAATTCATCGGAAGGGGTTCCGGATGTTTCCCGAAATGTTTGGGTACGAGAACACTTTATTTGGGCTAAAGGGAAAAGCCCACAAGGATTTTGGAAAGTATAAAAGGAAGTTTTGTGGAGACCAGAGGCTAGATGCTAGGAACCCTGGCGTCTAGGGGGTAGACACGGGGAACCCTGGCGTCTAGCCCTGGAGTCCAAGTGGGACTCTTGCCTTTCGGGCAAAACCGACTTTGAGGAGGCTTTTGCTCCAAGTTTCGACCCCTGGGCTCAACATATAAATAGAGGGACAGGGCTAGCACCCTAGACAGATGAAGATTCACCAAGCCGTGTGCCGGCAAGCCCGTCCCTCTAGTTTATCCTCCATCTAGTTTCTGTAGTGCTTGGGAAGCCTTGCGGAGATTGTTCTTCACCATCAACTGTCACCACGCCGTCATGCTGTCGGAACTCATCTACTACTTCGCCCGTCTTGCCAGATCAAGAAGGCGAGGACATCATCGAGCTGAACGTGTGCTGAACGCGGAGGTGCGGTACGTCGGTGCTAGATCGGGATGAATCATGAAGGTGTACGACTACATCAACCGCGTTGTCAAACGCTTCTGCTTTCGGTCTACAAGGGTATGTAGACACACTCTCCCCCTCTCGTTGCTATGCATCTCCCATATAGATCTTGCGTGAGCGTAGGATCTTTTTTGAAATTGCATGCTACGTTCCCCAACACACAATGGGCTAAGGATAGCTTTCTTTAGCATTGATATTTTGAAAGACATGGTTGCTTGTTGATATGCTTGAGTATTGATGTCTTCATGTCAAATTATAGACTATTGCTTTGAATCATTTAAGTCCGAATTTCCATGCTACAAAGAAAAGAATATATGATGAATATGTTAGGCAGCATTCCACATCAAAAATTGTGTTTGTATCATTTACCTACTCGAGGACGAGCATGAATTAAGCTTGAGGATGCTGATATGTCTCAAACGTATCTATAATTTTTTATTGTTCCATATTGTTATGTTATCAATCTTGGATGTTTTATATACATTTGCTAGCAACTTTATATCATTTTTTGGGACTAACCTATTCACATAGTGCCCAGTTCCAGTTGTTGTCTTTTGCTTGTTTTTTACTTTGCAGAATATCAATACCAAACGAAGTCCAAATGCCACGAAACTTTTTGGAGATTTTTTTATTGCAAGAAGACACCCAGGAAGCTTCTCAAGCACACGAGGGGACGCTCGTGGGACCCACCTGAAAGTGCGTTATATCGAGTAGAGGGGGGTGAATAGGCGATTTTTACAAATTCGTCACCGAGGAAATACTAGCTGAGGAATTTCCTAAGCAACGAACTACTTAGCAGCGGAATAGATACTCAAGTGCATGTAGAGCAAAACAGTAGCTTGGTCATCATGATGAAATGAAAGCAAACACAGAGTACGAGTAGCGTGTAAATAGGATAAGCAGGTAGAAGAGTGAGGACTGGAGAAATTGGGTTGAGGAAATTGAGAAAGTCTTCAGTCAAAGTCTTCAAATAGTACAGATCAAGTTTATCAACACATGAATGACTAAATCGAAGGGTTGAGGAAATAGAACTAGTAAGCTTGGTGAAGACAATGATTTGTTGAACAAGTGCCAACTGCTATGACAGTTGTACGCCTGGTTGGGGCGGCTAGGTATTTAAACCTGAGGACACACAGTCACGGACACCCACTCCTGGACACAGAGACCAAGACACAAGTCCTCACCGTATTCCCCTTGAGCTAACGTCACACAGACCTCGCCCAATCACTCATGGTAACTCTTCACAGGTGACTTCCAGACCTTCATAGACTTGGTCACTCGGTGATCCACAATTCCTCTTGGATGCTCTAGACCATTGACGCCTAACCGTCTGGAAGATCATAGTCTTCAAAGGTAACAAGCATCGGTTCCACATAGGAACACTCTCTTTAGTGATGCTCTATCACTTTGGGGTTTTAGGTGTTGGGTTTTGGGTTTTTCCTCACTTGATGATTTTTGCTCAAAGTCCTCGGAGGATGGGTTGCTCTAATGACAAGTGTCAGTTTCTCTCAGAGCAGCCAAGCAGCTAGTGGTTGTAGGGGTAGCTATTTATAGCCTAGGGACCAGCCTGACATGATAAGACATAAATGCCCTTAAATGATATGACCGTTAGGTGGATAGGATATTTGGGATAGCTAGCGCACAACGGTCGGAAATTTGAGCTCTCAAATTCCTCAGGGCTATCATGATCCTCACTTGTAGGCAATCCGCACCAGCGAATTCCTAACTCCTCAGTCAGAACAAATTCCTCACAGAATAGAAGAACTTCGTCTCTATCATTGAACAAATTGACTGAATTGTATGAGATTTCCAATGACTTCACTCGAAAGAATTAGTAGTGTAGGCTTTGAGATGAGCATCACTTGGAAATATGTTTCCTTAGTTTTACCTCGACCCACTTTAACAGTACGGTGTTTCCTATGACTCAAGAAAGAGAAAATGAAACTATGAAAACAAAAGTCTTCACACTTCATAGTCCTCGCATGAATATCCAAGTCATCAAGGTCGCACCAATTTCCTCACTTTCAAAGTCTTCAAGAAAACCAAAGTCTTCAACTGAAGACATAATTTTTAGGGGCCGACTTTCTTCGTAAATATCAAACTCCTTAGAGACTTATAAGACCTGTGTACACTCATAAACACATTAGTCCCTTAACCTATAAGTCTTCAATACACCAAAATCACTAAGGGGCACTAGATGCACTTACAATATCCCCCTTTTTGGTGATTGATGACAAATAGGTTAAGTTTTCAACGGGGATAAACATATGAAGTGTAGCAACTGATATTGAGGAATTTGATTACAAGATATAGAAGAACTTCCCCTGAAGATGTGCACTTTTGAGGATTTTTCTTGAGTTAGCAAATGCACATTGTAGAGTAGTATCATCGAGATCTCCCCCTATATCTTGTAATTCATACATGCATTTAACATATGATATGAATAATTTGAAATGCATGATGAAATATGGTGTCTGACGAAATTTAGCATGCGTGCATTAAAGTACCGAGGAAATAAGCATGCAGAGAGCAGTTCAAAAAGTGCCTGACCACTATCAGACTTAAGTTTACAACTCATCAGAGCAAACACCTCAGAAGAATGAGAATTGTAACTTAACAAAAATATAGCCCATAATAGAGACCCGCTTGGAGACTAACTCAAATTTATCCCCCTTTGTCATCAAATGACCAAAAGGGACGAAAAATGAGGACTAACGCTCCTGAAGAATATCATCATGATGTTGATGGAGGAGCGCCAACGTTGTTGGGGTCGTCCATTGATGTAGGGCCTGCCGAAGTGTCGTCCAAATCTTCATCTTCATCCGTCGCGCGCGATGAAGAAAATGAACTCGTGACCAGCTGAGGAACTTTGACCTTCTTGAATTTCTTCGAAGGTGGCTGAGACCTGTCGTTGTACAAAAAGAGGGATACACTTTTTGTACCCCTATGACTGTGCATGGGCAGTCTAAGCCACGGCGCCGCCGCACCAAGCATGGCGAGGGAGGCGAGCCGGGGCAGGACTGAAGCTTGATGGAGACTGGAGTGACGCCAAGAACAAGACCACGAAGAGCAAAGGGACGAAGTGGCTTCCCCCGGCAAGATCCTTGCCGGGGCCGGCTCTGGCAGCCCCGACAAGACCCTTGCCGCGGCAGCTCGCCCCGCGCCTACGGAGCAAATCACCCTTGAGTCCACCGCCCCCATGGGGCGAGGACTCGGGAGATATCCTCATGGTGGCATGCAGATCTTTGTGAAGACATTCAAGATCAGATGCAAGTTAAGAAGACGACGACCCTTGGCGGGATTCCAGCCAAGGAGGACTACAAGGCCCCCGGCAAGCACCTTGCTGGGGACGACAGCAGGCGCCGCGACAAGACCCTTGCCGGGGCCACGGCAAGGCTCTTGCCGAGGACACCCACGGGGCCACCATCAGGCCCGCACCAACTGGGTTTCCATCGACCCACACAGCTGCCGACCCAACCAGCTGGGCAGGCTCCTGCGTGGCAACCCACAGATCCTCGTGAAGACCCGCTGTTACGCCACCTCAGCTGCCTGTCTACCTACATGGCACCTCAGGCACCGCTGGCCAGGGCGCGTGTCAACGCGAGGAGGGGCGGCGACGGACAAGACGGGCGTCTCCTCTCGTCCCCGATAAAGCAAGGACACCTAAGCTGGGCGCATTAAATGCACCTTGTCCTGTAATGCAAGGGATAACCTCGCATCACTGTACCCTTTCCACCTCCTGTGTGCCACTTTGGCAACCCCTTTTCTCTATAAAAGGAGGCCCGAGGCGACCAGGAGGGGGATTCGGCTTTTTAGAACTCCTCACAACTCTCTTGGAGCTCCTCGTTAGCTGAAGAACACCAACATATAATCCACCAAAGCAGGAGTAGGGTTTTACGCATCTTTGCGGCCCGAACCTGGGTAAAGGAAGCGTGTCCTGATCGTTAGATCCGCTCCTCTCACAACCCCGCGCCCCGCAACCGTAGTAGGGATTCTTGTGATCCCATAGGTGTCGATCCAAATACCGCGACATCTTTGGCGCGCCAGGTAGGGGGCGCAGTTGTGAGAATCGGCTTTAGCGGTTAGTTCGACGCTCCTGCATCGTCATGGCGCCCAAGAAGAAGACGACGGTGGCGGTTGGCCAGTCGGAAGCCGGACAGCCCGTCCCGACGCGGGCGAGCAGTGGACCAGTCGCGGAAAGGACTTGGGGCACTGCTCACGAACACCAACGCCACCCTGACAACCGGAGTTTGGGAGGTGGCGATGCTTGTGCGCCTGGTAACAGGCCGCACACCGCCAGTTCCAGAGATGGGACCCGGCCCTCCGCGGGTGGCGCGGGATCCTCCAAGGTTGCGGCCGCACCACCCGAGGGTGACGCGAGGCCCTCCAGAACTCCCACGCCGGCGCCAACAACGCGCTCTTCTCAAGCAGCGCGCGACGAACGGCGTCGTCGTCCCGAAGACCCCGGGCGTCGCCATGGGAAGAGCCCCGAGTGCCGCTCCCGGGAAGTAGAAGACCTGCCCGTCCGCCGAAGCACTGGTGGAGGCGATAGGCGACCGTGGGATCATGATGGAGCTCCCCCTGACACGGTCAGGGGTCGAAGCGCGTCACGATCCGTGCAGGTTTCGCTACCGTTGACACTAGCCAAAGCTTTGGCGCGCGCGTAGTTGCTCCTCGACTTTCCTCCCATTACGGGGAAACTCAACAAATGGAGAGCCACCATCCGAAGCCTTGTCGCAGTCGCCAACAGGGATGACCTAAATCCGGCGGAGTTCCCAGGCCGACGCTCCGATGGAGCCCCGCGCACCGGCGGCGGGAGAGCCGGCAGCGCCGTGGCTACGGTGCATTCGCCTCTCCCTCGCCCGGTGCCGCGTGCGTCGACCCGTCGAGATGTCGCGGGCGACGCCATCTCCATAGCATCGTCCGACCCATGGACCCACGGCGACCAGCGTCAAGTTCTTCAGGAGCAAGCTCATGAAGACGCTCGAACCACCATCGAGCGCTGGCACGAAACGCGCCACCAGTCAGACATGCGAGCAGGGCCAGCTGTGGACCGCCCAACACCGGAAAGCCCTGAAGGTCTACCCTACGAGGTAGGCTGTCCGGCTTTCACCCATGAGCTGCGGCAGTTCCAGTGGCCCTCTCACCGCACCTTCAAACCTGACGTTGGCGAGAAATACAACGGCAAGACCCACCCGTCGGAGTTCCTCGGCATCTACACCATCGCGATGCAAGCTGCCTGGGCTTGCGACGATAAGGTGCTTGCGAATTACTTTCCGTTGGCTCTTAAACCTAACGCCATGTCGTGGTTGATGCACTTGCCAGTAGACTCTTTTTCCTCCTGGTCCGACCTGTGCCATGAGTTTGTTGGCGCCTTTACCGGAGGCCACCAAGCCCATGGCCAGGTGAGTGACCTACATGTCATACCCCAGAAAGAAGGCGAGACTCTGCGCAAGTACATACAGAGATTCAGCCGGGTACAGTACAATATCCCCGATGTTCACCTTGCCGCCATCATCAGCGCGTTCCACCAGAACGTGCACAACCGCAAGATGCGCGAAGAACTGGCGATGACCAAGGTGAAGGACGTGGCAGAACTCTATGTTCTTGCCGACAGATGTGCCCGGGCTGAAGAGGGACGGAAGTACCCCGGCAAAGGTGCCGGTGCGGAAACCGACTCTTCAGACGAAGATACTGCCGCCCCGGCGAGGAAGGGCTGGAACCGTAACAAGAAGCGCAAGGGGAAGGCCGTGCTTGCCGTCGAGGGATCTGATGACACCGGCTCCGCCAAGAAAACCAAGGCGGGTGACCCTGGCAAGGAAATTGCCGGGTGTGTCGCCTGCCGGGCCTTGGCGGCTGCCGAGAAGCCAGGAAACTCCGGCAAACGGTACTGCAAGATCCATCACACCAAGGGCCATGATCTCCAGGACTGCCACCAGGTTGAGCTCCTTGCTGAGAAGCAAAGGGTGAGTACAAGAGGCGGGACAAGGAGAAAGGCCAGGACGGCGCTGAAGGGCCCAACAAGAAACGTGACGGCCAAGCAGGCCGTCGCGACAAGGAGAAACAACAGGAAAGGCCCGCCCGGGGCTGCGACAGAAGATTTGAGGACGACGATCATGAAGAGGACGACGAGTCCGGCGGCCAAGAGTTTCAGAAGGCTACGGACGCCATGTGCATCGATGGTGGCGCCTCGCTGCACGCTTCTCACCGCCAGCTTAAACAGTGGGCGCGTGAAGTTATTGCAGTGGAGCCATCGTCCGGTGCCCAAAAGCCGCTGAAATGGTCCAGCACACCTATCATCTTTGACGCCGAGGATCACCCTGATCGCACTACTGCGATCGGGTGCTTTCCGTTGTTGGTTTCACCAACAATACGCAACCTCAAGGTGATGAAGATGCTAGTCGATGGCGGGGCCGGCCTAAACCTACTCTCGCCCACCGTGATCGAGAAGCTGCAAGTTCCTGATAGAGACCTCGAGGAGACGGGCACGTTTCAAGGGGTCAGCCCAGGAAGGAGTCAACCGAAGGGGAAAGTCACACTGCCCGTGACTTTTGGAAGTGATGTGAACTACAGGACAGAGAGGATCGTGTTCGATGTCGCCAAGATCCCCCTGCCTTACAACGGGATCCTTGGTCGCCCAGCGCTGGCCAAGTTCATGGCAGCATCACACTATGCCTACAACACCCTGAAGATGCCAGGGCCCGTGACGATCATCACCATCCCCTCCGACAAGAAAGATGCGCTAATTTGCGCCGACCAATTGTACCAGCAAGCAGTTGCAGCAACTGCCGCTACGGGGGCACTTGCTCCTGCCACTGGAGCCCCGGGAGGGAAGAAGAAGAAGACCGGCGAGATCTCGGGCGCCCACTCCGGCAAGCGCACCTCTTCGGAGTGCTGTGCTCCCGTCGAGGACGTGCCTGAGATCTCCTCCCGAAAGAAGGAGACCGGCGAGACCTCGGGTGCCCACTCCGGCAAGCGCACCTCTTCGGAGTGCTGTGCTCCCGTCAAGGACGTGCCTGAGAGCTCCGCCGGAAGGAATAAGACCGGCGAGACCTCAGACACCCACTCCGGCAAGCGCACCTCTTCGGAGTGTCGCGCTCCCGTCGAGGACGTGCCAGAGAGCTCCACCGGCAGAAACAAGAGATCAAGGGCTACACCGCCAAGAACCAAGAAGGTTTCTGTCAAAGAGGACGGCACGGGAGGGGCTTTTACCATAAGCTCCGTCCTTGACAACAAATAGGAAGACGCGCTCGTCACCTTCCTGCGGGCGAATGTCGACGTGTTTGCCTGGCAAGCATCCGACATCCCCGGCGTTCCCAGGGAGGTGATTGAGCACCACCTTGCTGTCTGCCCTCATGCACGGCCCGTCAAGCAGAAGGTCAGGAAGCAAGCTTTGGAACGGCAAGAGTTCATCACCGAGGAGATCCGGAAACTGGAGGCTGCTGGTTTGGTGAGAGGAGTGCTCCCAACGTGGTTGGCCAATCCAGTGGTAGTGCGCAAGGCAAATGGGAAGTGGAGGCTGTGTATTGATTACACAGATATCAATAAAGCTTGTCCCAAGGAGCCCTTCCCGTTGCCGCGCATAGACCAGATTGTCGACTCCATAGCAGGGTGTGACCTGCTGTCATTCCTCGATGCCTACTCCGGCTACCACTAGATCTTCATGGAGAGAGAAGACGAAGAGGAGACAACATTCATCACCCCATGTGGTACGTACTATTTTGTATGAATGCCTTTCGGGTTGAAGAGTGCTGGCTCGACATTTGCAAGGGCAGTCCAGATTGGTTTTGAACCCCAGCTCCATAGAAATATGGAGGCTTATATGGATGATATAGTCGTCAAAACCAAGAACAGGGCAACCCTTGTACCGGATTTACAAGAAACATTTGTGAACCTGTGCAAGATCAACCTCAAGCTGAACCCTGAGAAGTGCGTCTTCGACATTCCGTCTGGCAAGCTTCTCGGGTTCTTCGTGTCACAGCGTGGGATAGAAGCCAATCCGGACAAGATCAAAGCTATAGAGCAGATTGAAGCACCCAAGCGGGTCAAGGACGTGCGTCGGCTTGCTAGCTGCGTTGCCGCCATGAGCAGATTTATTTCCAAGTCTGCCGAGCGCGCCCTCCCCTTTCTCAAGATCTTGAAAAAGGCGGGCCCAATGGAGTGGACGCCGGAAGCCGAAGCAGCGTTACAAGACCTGAAGAAGTATCTTTCCTCCACGCCAATACTGGTTGCGCCCCGACCACAGGAACCGTTGCTGCTATACTGAGCGGCAACAAACCAGGTAGTCAGCGCCGCACTGGTGGCGCAGAGAGAAATCGACGATGAGGTGATAGCAGCAACGGAGCCTGGTGCCACTGGCGCAGGGGCGACAGAGCCGATTGGAGCGCAGCCGAAGAAGAAGATGATGCAGCACCCAGTCTACTTTGTTAGCTCCCTCTTGCAGGGGGCTAGGTCAAGGTACTCCGGTGTGCAGAAATTGCTCTTCGGCCTTCTTATGGCCTCGAGGAAGCTGCATCACTACTTCCAGGCGCACGAGATCACTGTCGCCACTCGCCTCCCTCTGCAACGGATATTGCACAATCCAGATGCAACGGGAAGGATTGAGAGTGGGCACTGGAGCTGTCCAGCTTTGGCCTCAAGTTTGAAAGCACTTTGACAATTCAGAGCCGAGTCCTGACAGAGTTGGTCGCAGAATGGACCGCAACGCCTGATGAAGAAGTCCAAGAAACTGCTCTCCCCGACAAAGAGGCAAGTTGCAACTGGATCATGTACTTTGATGGGGCTTTCTCTTTGCAGGGCGCCGGGGCTGGCGTACTGCTGGTCGCGCCCACTGGAGAGCACCTCAAGTACGTGGTCCAGATGCACTTCCCTAGGGAGGTATCAACGAACAACACTGCCGAGTACGAGGGGCTACTTGCTGGTCTTAGGATCGCGGCGGACCTCGGAATCAAGAAGCTTATTGTCAGAGGCGACTCACAGCTTGTCGTCAAACAAGTCAACAAGGATTACCAGAGCCCGTTGATGAAGGCCTACGTCGATGAAGTGAGAAAGTTGGAAGAGCGCTTTGACAGTATACAGGCGGAGCATGTTCCCCGAGCGGAGAACGACATCGCTGATTACCTGTCAAAGCGCGCTGCTCTCAAGCTACCTGTCGAACCAGGTACCTTTGTGCTTCAGCTTTCTCATCCATCCATTGATCCATCAACAGAGCATAACAAGAGGAGGAAGTCATGGCCCGGCAAGTACTTTCTCGCCGAGCTCCCCGGAGCCGCCGGCAAGGATGTTGCCGGGGCTGAGCCCGCCACCGGAGGGCTGACTCCGGCGGAGCGTCAAGCTTTTGCCGTTGAGATAGCCATTCCCTTGGCGGAGGAAATGCCTTTAGTCCTCGCTGTAGAGCCCCAGGCTCCAGCGTGGGCGCAGCATACCGTCCGATTCCTTCAGACTGGGGAACTTCCTGAGGAGCAGGAAGAAGTGGAGAAAGTAGCCCGTCGGTCTGCCATGTACCAGTTCGTCGATGACGTCTTGTACAGAAGGAGACCAAACGGTGTGAAATTGAAGTGCATCCCCCGAGAGGAAGGACTGGAGCTGTTGGCAGAGATACATGGAGGCATATGTGGATCCCACATAGGTTCGAGTGCTCTTGCCGGCAAGGCATTCCGGCAAGGCTTCTTCTGGCCCACTGCCCTCCAGGATGCGGCGGCGCTGGTCACCAGGTGTGAAGCCTGCCAATTCCATTCGAAGAAACTTCATCAACTAGCTCAAGCCCTTCAAACCATTCCTCTCTCCTGGCCCTTCTCGGTCTGGGGGCTCGATATACTGGGCCCTTTGCCCCGCGCCGTCGGGGGCTTTGAGTACTTGTACGTTGCAATCAACAAGTTCACAAAGTGGCCAGAGGTGGAGGCAGTGAGGAAGGTCACAGCTCAGTCAGCCGTCAAGTTCTTCAAGGGACTAGTGTGCCGTTTTGGTGTACCCAACAGGATCATCACCGACAACGGCACACAGTTTACGAGCCGCACCTTCATGCAATATACCCAAGACCTCGGCAGCAAGGTCTGTTTCGCTTCCGTTGCTCACCCCCGAAGCAATGGTCAAGCTGAGAGGGCAAATGCTGAAGTGCTGCGAGGATTAAGGACAAATACCTTTGACAGGCTGCACAAGAGCGGGAGGCGCTGGATTGATGAATTGCCGGCGGTTCTTTGGTCGATCAGGGCGACGCCAAATCGAGCCACCGGCCAATCGCCCTTTGCCCTGATATACGGGGCAGAAGCAGTTCTCCCCATGGAACTCATATACGGGTCACCTCGAGTGCTCGCTTATGATGAGCTTGAGCAAGAGCAATTGCGGCAAGACGACGCAATGCTCCTTGAGGAAGATCGTCTTCGGGCGGCTGTGAGAGCAGCGCGCTACCAGCAAGCCTTGTGCCGCTACCATTGCCGCAAGGTTCATGCCCGAAGCTTTGAGGAAGGCGACCTTGTTCTCCGGCGCGTTCAATTGGCCAGGAATACAAACAAGTTGACGCCAAAGTGGGAAGGCCCTTATCGGATAATACGAGTCACCAGGCCTGGCGCTGTCCGCCTGGAGACCGAGGATGTCGTTCCGGTGAGTAATTCCTGGAACATCGAGCATCTTCGCAAGTTTTACCCATAAGGCGCGGCTTGCCGGGCCCCCCGGCAAGCCACCCTTTTGTACAAGCTTTGCCGGCAAGGCATGTAACCCTTGGTACAAATCCAGGCGCAGACCCTGAGCATAAATAAATGAAGCGCTGGCGCCCTAAGTTTTAGCATGCATGCTGAGTCGAGTCTCGTCCTTGGTTAGGGTTGATAGTGCTTAGCAGCGGCTAACCCCTAGCTTAGAGGTCGAGTCTTTGTATTTCCTCTGTTTTCCTTGGTTTACAGGACGCACATGCATCCTTGCCAAAGCCACTTGGAGGAAGGAAAGAAGAACGGACCAGTGCCTAGGCCCCGGCAAGCCAGTGTTGCCGGGGGCTGCAAGGGCAAGAATTCGCCCACGGTAGACCAGGGTTGCCGGGGGCTGCAGCTTCAGATAAGTCCTTTTTCCCTTATCATGCATTCCGTTATGGACTGAGGTATGTGAAACCTCGTTCTTTTCCTTAAGCTACCGTGCTCCCATAACTTTAGGCCCTAAGGCTCGTTCCTGGGACTAGGTTTGGTCGTAGTCGCGGCGGCAAAGGGATTAAACGAGGAGCCTGAGCCCGCTTCGTCCCTGCCTCCGCCAAGGGCGTGAGAAAGGTTGAGCGAAGTAGGGAAATGGCAGGGCCTGTTGCCGGGCGAGAAAATGTTTATCTTAAGGATATCAGGGATTTATTCCCTGTTGTGGGTTTTTACCTACGAACAAATGACCCGGCAAACATTCCTTTTTCAATAAAAACATTCCATTCAGGTACAATCCATAGGGAATGAAAAATATGAATAAGGGGATTACAAGTTTTAAACTTAACAGATGCCCGAAGGCTTACAGACTAAAAAGAGATAAGATGCCCGTAATGCCTTTCTTGTCCCTCTCCTCAGGAGGTAGGTCAAGGAGGCGAGAAGGGCAAAAGGGGCGCCTAGGCGAGCTACGGGTGGCAGAAGACACCGAGAAGGCATCTCGGCGGCCTCCCCAGGGCTGGACGGTGATGACGGCGCCGGAGGCTGAGCTCGAAGATGAGGCGGCAGGACGTTAGTAGGAGACGAAGGCGTCGGTGCCCGCGTACTCCGACATGACGACCTTGCCGCCCACCTTCTTCCTCTTCCTCTTTGGTAGCCTCCCTACGCCAGCCGCCAAGGAGATGACCCCGAGAAGTTCAAGGAGCCGGCGACGCGGATGATGGGGTCGCCGGTGCCACCAGGAGCGGCGCCCGACACCTAGTCGGACCCGTCATCCTGCCGTCCGTCGCCCTCGTCGTCGCTGTCTCTGTCCTCCTCGTCACCCTCGTTCGAGGAGGAGTCTTCGTCATCAGAGGAGCTCTCCATGCAGCACCTCGGGCGAGTCCCGAGGTGCCCGAAGACCTTGACGAAGAGGTGGCGATCCCCCATCAACTTGAAGTGGAGGGTGAGCCCATCCTTCAGGCTGTGGATGCGAGCGAACCTCTTCCATCCTTGGCGAAGATACATCACATGAGGGGCAGGGAAGTCGACGCGGGCCCGCGTGCCACTGATCCCACAGCCCCTCATGTGCAGCCACAGCGACTCCGGCGGGTTCGCCTCCATCTTCCGCGCAAACGGAGTCGGGAGACGAAGGCGACGGCTGATACATCCAAAACGTATCTATAATTTCTGCTTGCTCCATGCCTCTTTTGGGTGATATTGCTATGTTATTTATACACTTCCATCCACTTTTGATCATATTTGGACTAACCTATTAACTCAGTGCACCTCAGTGCCAGTTTCTGTTTTCGGCTGTTTTTGTATTTCAGGTTTTCACATTACGAGAACTGCCAGAAAAAATCCAGAAAAATTATATAAAAAATCAGCGTTCCGGAAGCTTCCATGCGGCCAAAGTAGGGCCGGAGGGGACCCACAGGGGCTCCAGGCGGCCTGCCCACGCGGCCCCCCTGGCCGCGCCGGGGGGGGGGGAGGGGGGCGCCTGGGCACCCCTGACCCCCTCTGATGCCCCCTTTGGCATATATTTACACCGTGTCGCGGAAACCCTGATTCCGGACCCCTTTTCTCCAGACGCGATTTCGATCTCCGCCGCCATCGCCATCAAGCTTCGGGGGACCAGAATTCCTGCGCCGGCACCCTGCCGGGACGGGGAAGTGCCCCCGGATTCATCTCCATCGACGTTGCTTCCTCCCTCCATGATGCGGGAGTAGTTCCTCCTCGGGGCTGAGGTTCTTACCAGTAGCTATGTGGTCAATTCTCTCTCCCATGATGTGATCTTCGTTGTGATCATAGGCTATGTTAATCTAGGGTGATCCCATGATATTTCCCCTTCCTCTATGTATTGGATTGATGTACTCACTTGTCTTTATCTAGTATAATCCCCGAGACCAAGGTGACAGCGGTCTATTGGACATGGATTAGAAAAGTATTTTCATGAGTGATTTCCTCTCTTGTGTGTTGATTGAAGATTGAGAGTCTCTTGGTGCTTGTCTTTGACTATCCTTTAGATATGTTGTGGTGATT